>OZ012659.1:22978924-24178924 GCA_963942545.1 Oxycera nigricornis | reverse complement strand
ATACGAATCGGAAAAAATAATTATTTTATTAATTTTGCATCATATGTACCTATAATTTGGATTATATAATTCACAGTTATTTTATATTCTACACCCTGAAATTTATCGTATTTACATATAAGCATATATTTGCCTGACAACCCTTTTTCATAATATATGTTAGCTTAGGTACGTCATAATATATACATATGTACTTATGTTCATATTTCTTTTAAGCACACGTAATATATTTTTAGAAGTTCTGCGCACCTAAAACAAAACTTACTTTGTCGCTTTGTTATCTTTAAACTCAGCTCCAAATTGGGGGACCTCCCGATTGTGTGATTGAGGGATCGGAGGATCCGCAATCGGGGATCGGAGGATTTGGGGGATCGGAGGATTGGGAGATCGCGGGATTGGGGGATCGAGGGATTGAGGAATCGGGGGATCGGAGGATCGAAGGACCGAGTGATCGGGGGATCGGAGGATCGAGAGATCGAAGGATTTGGGGGATCGGAGGATTGGAGGATCGAGGGATTGGAGGATCGGGTTGATCGAAGGATCGGGGATTGGGGGATCGGGCTGAACGGGGGATTGAAGGATCTGGGGATCGGTTGATTGGGGGTCGGAGGATCCCCAATCGGGGATCAACCTTGAAACGTATCAAGACATATCTCAGCAATACTATATCTGAAGAACGATTAAATGCATTAGCAATGATTTCCAGTGGAAAAGAATTAATTACTAAGATTACATTGTAGACTTCTATGAAAAAGTAATTAATAAGTTTTCCACTGCTAAGCATTGTAGGCTTGAACTCATTTTCAATCGATTCTGATCCTCAACTTCGTTTCATTGTAATTTAATGTATACTTACTTGTATAAAATACTACGAAAATATCAAATGTAAAATATAAACATTCATAACATAATCGTTTTTTTAACTTCTGATCACCCTACCTATTATGGACTATGGGCTATTTTATGAAACGTAACATATGTTTTTATGAATACTATGTACCTTAGAAGTAGTTTAATAAATAATGCGAACACTTCAATCAAATATATTTTTACCTTTTACTTCTGTTATGTATTAAGCTTAAAAATGGCAATGCAAGCAAACCTGAGATACAAGCTGCAGAACCCTCATCCAAAATTTACATGGGCCGCCACTGGTATTCACTGTATATTTAGAATTGTTATATAATAATTATTTAACAGTTTTAAGAACTGCCATTCAATTTTAAGAATGATGAATAACAATTGATGTCTGTTAATTTGTATATGTATTCCTATGAAAGTGTCGGAATCGTAGAGCATTCATTTGAAGTGTTTATCGCTGGAATATTTGATGAGTACACCTTTAATGCACGCAAACTCATCAACTATTCGCAAACGATTTTGAAGAAGAAAAAATCGTGTGTTGTTAATAATATCAATTTCTATACTGACTTTCGTAGTTTGACTGCAATCGATTCCTGATTTACATAAAAGAGTGCCTAAATAAATACGTTCACCGGAAAGTTTTCAATTTTAATTATTGAAAATTTGCTATTCTATCAATGATCGTTACCTTCTCTACATCTTGCTAAGTCTTCAGATCCGTACCTACGCCAATAGGCCTTTTCATTTCCAAGAAGAAGACTGTTTTGTTGACAAATATGTCAAAAGTAACGTAAGTTTGGCAGATGTCAAATTGATCTCTATCGCGATGGCTGATCGGCTAACGCAACTTCAAGACACCGTAAACCAGGTAATTTTAATTAATTGCTACTATGTATATCCTTACAGTACACATGTCCTTCCACAGCAAGCAGAACACTTTTGCAACAGCATCGGTGTATTGCAGGTAAAAAAATTTCACGCGCACAGCCACTTATAATTTTCCCGGCCAGAAAAGTACGAGCCACTTACAGTTTTTGGCTGGCCAGATTTCTGTAAGTGGCTGCTGGCGTTCATCGGACACGTACGAGCCACTTACAGTTTTTGGCTGTCGTTCGAATCTCGTCCTTATACTTATTCTATGCTTCGCAGCAAACCTCGGTGCCTAGCAAGTTCCCGGGCTTCGACCGAACAGAAACACCGCAACAAAACCAGCAAGAGGACTACGCACTGCTCTTCTCCCAGCTGATATCGCGCTGCGCCAAGGATATCGACACATTAATCGAATCGCTCCCGAACGAGGACAGTTCGCAGGAGCTCCAAGTGCAGAGCCTGAAAATTTTGGAGCAGGAGAACCAAGAGGCCGCCGATCGATTGGAAGACGTCGTGCAGAAGGGCGAGGCTTTGCTACAGAAGATACAAGCTGCACTCGAGGATATCGCCCAGGCGCAGCTCGACATGCAAGTCACTTTTAAGAATAGCAAATAATTGTGGATGGGAGGATTATTTTGTACTGAATGGCGTCCGGAAATACATGTTAATTTAAGTAGCACAGGTTGATCTCTTTTGTGGTGGAAATCTTCAAAAGATACCGATCAGCTCCTGCCTTTCGGCATGCCGACTAAAACCACCTCCGTTTCCTTCAATCACTCTCTCCATCGATTTTCAGTAATTCTCCGTATTGAAATTCCAGTATAGCAACCTAATTAATCTCAAGTCCTTAGCAAATTCGAATGGACAAGTAAGGGTATTGCTTAAAGGCCGTCCACTCCAGACGACGAAAAGAAGGAAGGAAATCCTGCACCAATGATTGTAGGTGAAGAAGATTGAGGAGAGGATTTAGGTAATTAAAGAAAACTCTGAGGTTCCAATTGGGAATGAATTTTATTGAACCTAAAATGCTTATATACTATTTACTCCCCAAACGATAGGAATCGTTATAAGGGATAGTACCAAAAAGCGTTTTTATTCATGTTCCTATGAACTGGATTGAATAGCACTGCACTTTTGAAGAAGTCGTATTATTGGCGACGACAGTGTAAAAAGTTATCAGTCTGAAAGTGAAAGACTGTTCGTGAAATACAGACTACATTCCTGGCGAGAGCTGGTCTTTCTGCCGAATGCGAACCTATGGCTAGTAAAAATCTTCATTTGATTCTTAAGAATGTCAGGTAGACGAGTTTCTGTAGATGGACGTCCAGACAAGCGATTTGTGATGGATAGGCTCGATGGGCCATTAGTTAGCGCCTAAAGCTGTTCAGGTTTCCCATTTCCATACCCTCGTTGTTGCAAAAGATGATTTCATTCCTATATTCACCGGTGATTGTTTCAATCTTTAAGATAATTGATTTAAAACAACTAACATTTAATATGCAGGTAAGATCATGGTCAGTATTTTCTGACATGCAAGTTTCGGAAACCACTCACCATGATCTTACCAGCAGATAAAGTCACGTCGCCTTTTTGTACAAAGTCCATTCTTCCATTCACTGTTTTTAAGCTGTTTCATTTCCTGCAAGCAATATTGGCCTAAAATCACTTTCATAGCAGTGAATCGTCCAGTGAACGGTCCAAATATTACTAAGAAATTGTTCTATGAACATCTTCTTGTCAATGCGACACTCGTCTTGCCATCTTAACCTTTGATTTCTTACATTCACCAGTTTAGTCGATCTAGGATATTGTTTGACGATGATAAATGAGAATTTCAAAGCTTTTTTCTTATTTTAATTGATTGTTTGCATGTTTTTAACAAACAATTGTGCCGATAGATCCGTCACACTAAAGGATTTAAAAACGAATATAAAAACAATAGATTTAGGATATAAATTGTTGGAATTTTTTCAATGCAAACGTAACGTCGTAATAAATGCATCTGCTCCTATAACCTTTTGATCTGCGATTAAAACAGAAAGTGTAACGCGAACCAAGTCGACTTCTTCTTTCCAGCATCCTCATTTTTGCACGTTCTTTTCCGTTATTAAAATAATAATATGTTGTATGTACGATGGTCACGAGACAAATTGATGTAAGTCAAAAATTGTTTTATAATTCAATACGAAACTTTTAGGATTTTAAATTGGCATCCTTCTGATCAGCTGTTTTGTAAGATTTTGTGAACATAACGTACATAAAACGTAACATAAAGTTAGTTCAAGATGTCAAGTCCGATTGAGAATTGCACTGCGGAAAAACAACGTGCTGTGATTAGATTGAATCTCGCATTGACGTGATAATCCAAGGTAACAGACGTATCACTGTTGAACTGATAGCAGGAAAAGTGAATGCAAGTGTTGGAATGGAACTGTCCATAACATCATTCACAATAAGCTGCTATACAAGAAAACTTGCGCGAGACGGGTGCCAAAACAACTTACGGACATCCACAAAGAAAAAAGGCTTCAAATCAGTCAACAGTTGAAAGCCCGATGTTTAACTGAAAAGGAAGCTTTTTTGAAGGAATTGTAACGTGCGATGAGACGTGGATGCACCATTACGAGCCTGAGTCGAAGAGACAAACCCTCGAGTGGAAGCACACAAGTTCTCCAACGCGGAAAAAATTCAAGACACAGTCATCAGCAGGTACACTTTTTTGGGACTCACACGACTCTATTTTCTGCGATTTTCTGGAAGACCAACGAACAATCAACAGCTAATATTACTGTAACATGCTGAAAAAATCAAAGTTAAGCCTGCCATTCGCACTAAACGTCGTGGACTTTTGTTAAAAGGTGTGATTTTGCTTCACGAGAATGCACGGCCGCATACGGCACAGATAACTCAAGAATGCATTCAAAAATTGGGCTGGGAGATTCTTCCACACCCTCCTTATAGCCCAGATCTTGCTCCATCAGATTTCCATATGTTTGGTCCTCTTAAGGAGGCGCTACGAGGCAAAAAAATTGGCTATAACGAAGAACTCAAGATTCACGTGCAAACTTGGCTCCAACAGCTACCAAAAGAGTTTTATGCCAGTGACATAAGAAAGTTAGAGGAACGATGGGACAAGTGTATAAGTGCTGGGGGTGGGGGGATTGGGATTATGTTGAAAAGTAGCCAAAATTTTGCACTGATTGAATAAACGGTTTTTAAACTACAACAATTTGTCTCGTTACTTATTGAATGATCCTCGTATATTGTTATTGCTATGTATCACTTTAACCAGCAGATTTACCTTTTTCATTATTTTAATTTTATCGAAAGCGCAGTTCTTTCTTGTGGCTGTTTTATATCACGAATGCCCTTATACTTTGCGTTTCAATGTTTTCTGGCTATCACAAACGTAACATTTATTAAAACATTTAAGTTTTATATCATTTTCTAAACTATCAAAAACTGTGACGTGCGCATATAAAAATTAAATGTTTCGTTAATGGTTGCTACAACAATAGTTTTAAACGACCAGAAGACGTGTTTCTTCGTTGTGGAGCTCCACCCAAACCGCCTGATTTTTCTTCCTTACGATGATGCTGCTAGCTGTACCGCCTTCAGATTCAGGATCAAAGTCTATATCCATATACGGTCAAGCCTGAGACCCAAGACAAAATATTTGAAGCTGTTCCTGTGGAAACTTTGAAAATAAATATCAATAAGCCTCAGGCCCGTTGCTCACTTTAGCTGGCTGGCCTGGCTGGCTGGATGTGAATGATCAAAAATGCACAGACTTAGATGGAGCGCCACTCACTTGAGCGAGGCTGTGTGCTGAATTGCTGAATTCATTGAGCTGTACGGGATGGCTTAGCTGGTACATCCAGGGGTCGAGCTGTATCAACAACGCAGCTCATACTGCTCAAGCACACAGCCTCGCTAAAGTGAGTGGCACTCCATCTAAGTCTGTGCATTTTTGAACATTCATATCCAGCCAGCCAGCTAAAGTGAGCAACGGGCCTAATCGTGGTCGTGCTGTCTGGTGGCGGATGGTAAATGACAGCACCTGAAGAGGATGCCGTCCGTTACCACGAAACCACACTTCCCACCAAATCTTACGGAATATTATGTTACGAACCAAGCGAAATCCTTGCTTGCTACTCTGATCGTATTAAAAACAAAGACTGGGTCTTGTCTCGGTATCTTCATGAGTAAATAGCAGTAAAAAGAGGGACCAGCGCTGTGAACACATCTTGCAGAGTGGTGACCATCTAAGTAAACAGAAAAGGGTCGAGTAGAACGAACAATCTGTAGGAAAATATGATACTAACCTTGAATCGCATGAAATTATGGAAACGGAATGTTAAGTGAAATGAATGTGTGAAAATAGCATGGATATGTAGAAACACGATGAGAGAGGGTTGCTGGTTCCTGGATCATCAAAGATGACCGTGGCAGATTAGTCTTGTCGATACGTAAGGCGAGGCAAGGAGTTGTACTCTCCCCGTGTAGCTGCTGCTTGAACTTGGCCATTCCTTTTCATAGAAGTGATACAGCTGCATCGCATCCATATTCTAGGTGGATTGGAGCAAATCAAAGCTACGTATTTTTATTCGAAATTGCCGATAATTCATATGAATTTCTTTACATTTTGTGCGTATTGTGTTGATAGCTACGCCATTCGCCAAAACACTAGAGAGTAACGTAGCAAAAATACATGAATAAGGCTGCTTACCACTCTTCTATTACCTAGATTAATTTTGTAACGTCTTCTCGATGGATTATCTCAAACAAAAAATCACGATGATAATATCGTTACAGAAACAAACAAAGTAAACACATTAGCAATTATTTTCATGAATTACTGTATTTAGTTGTAAGCCTTAAATCTACTATATTACATATCACTTAGCGGCTAAAGCTTAATATTACAAAAAAATATACATAATAATTCGTCCAGGGATCCTTACAAGCTTTGTCTTCTCCATTCGACCCAAATCTAAGCAAATCGGATTGCCAACAAGCTCAAATAAATGCTTCTTTTTGGAAGCCTTATTTATGGGTGGTAGGACAGTCAGACAGTCAGAAACAAAACTCATAACAAATCGCTTAAGAGCAAATTCAACTACGAGGCAACTTGATCTTTTTAAACAGTGAACCACTCCGATGGTCGGGGTTGGTTTTATTGTTCGCCTGATGCAATCGGTAACTCTATATTGCGACCATACTTATGTCTTTTTTTTTAATTTGATCTTGTTAAATGAAAAAGAAATCATTGCCTCAACGATTGTTAGTCAACAATGCGACCTACAAACCAGGGATGCATCACTTCTTTTCGGTTTACCATGTTTTCTAGATTTCATTTGCTTAGCACTGTAAAACTCTACGCTATTATAAAACGCTCTTACAGGTATTTATTTAAATGGTCTGTGCTAGTAAAACGAGAACACAACTATGCAAAATAACAATTCTCACAAGGTGATACTAACTAGGAGAGTACAGTGCGGCAAACGCATCTATGCGGCCGTTACATTGAGGTACACAACTAATTCTGTGCGATTAATCCAACTGAGTCGTGCAAAATGCTCGGTTTTTGTCTGGGACTGATGTGAAACAGATTAACATCAAGCAAATCGACGGCATCCGTCATTAAAACAAATTTAGCTCTAGTCTCGTATCTATCCTCTCTATCGACTGGAAAAATAAAAGTCATTTGGTTTCACTATTATTTGTGTCCATTGTTGATTCTACAGTTACAATCCAATAAATAAAAAAAATGCGTTAGATCTAATGACAACATTTAGAGAACGTATAAAATGAGAACACGATCAAAATGAGCTTCCATTCGACACAGAGGAATTCGTAACGACTAAATTTTAGAACAAAATCAACTTTGCGACGCTTTCAAATCATTGCTTCCTTCCCGACGGCTATTACGTTATTCTAGTAGTTTTACTTAATAAGGGAAAGTATCAAACTAGTTAAGCGTCCCGCGACATCCTTGCGCACCACACAGACACGGTATTTTTTCGTCCTCCAGAGGAAACTTGTAGTCATACGTGATTTCTTCGTTCACTCCAATCGGCTGTTTTGAATAGATAACGATTTTCTTTTCGGATTCAATTGTTATCACCTTCGCGTAGCAGTTGGGCTGTAAAATAAAAGTCAAGTCAGTTTTTCAATTCTTCGCGGCAGGAAATGGTCTCGAGGCACCAAACAATGTTATGAGTTTGAGGGTCTACACGAGCGGGAACGTTATCGTCGAAAGTTCCCTTGTGCAGTTTTTTTATATTATTACTACATTATTTATCGAGTTGAAAAAGATGTGAATAACAAACAATAATGAAACTTGTCTACTCACATTACAGCTGTGATTTATGAACCGCGCCAGATTGCCGCATTTCGTGGCGTCAATGATGCTCTCCATGTCGATGCGAAACAGGTACGAGCTCCCGATACCGATCGCCTCGTACTTCGTTTCCCTGAGATCAGCTACGACGGGCCGCACCATTTGTCCCACATATTCAATGACCATTTCGTCGGCGGCGATCGGTTCCATTGCAAACAGGCCCCAGTCGTGGATGGCGGACTTGGCGAATTTCAGATTCTTCTTGCGGAATTTCAACTGGTTGAACTTCAGCAATTCCGATTCGCCGATCGCACCGAAGGCGGTGAGTAATCGACGCTGATTCGATCTCGCTTCACGTGAGATTCCCTGCATTTTCGTGACAGCCTTCGCCATGCCGGCCTCCTCCACCTCTTTGAGAGATCGGTCCGTTTCGTAGCTCTTCACATGATGGTACTTGTACTTCGCCTTCTCCTTCAGGTCGACTTTGTAGAAGCCTTCGGTGCGGGCACTTCCCGATGCATGACGGTGCATTTCGTCGTCCTTCTTTCGCTTCTTGGGTGGCGGCGGAACGTAGGTGCGATCGGTTTGACAGTGGCCCACCCAATGAGTAGCGTTTAACCAATAACTGTGGGAAGCAAATCGAGAACTATTACTTCCTTCGCTCAGCAACAAGCACAAGCATTGCTTCGGAAATATTAATCAACAAAGGAATTAACTGAACTAATAGTCAACAGTTGTTGAACCCACTCACCTGTTATCGTCATCCTGCAGTAAATACTCATAGCTCCGCTTCAGATACTCAATGTCCTCGGAATCAATGCCCCTCGTCAGGAACTCATAGAGCACCATCATATCGCTTCGCGCGTCACGAGTCTTGTATTTTTCCAGCGCAATGAACTTCCTTTTGATGTCGTCACTGGGAATGGGTGACGGATCACGCTTCTTTTTCTCTGCCTTCTTTGGTTTCTCCTCATCCTTCTTCTTGTTGACTTTGCTGCTTTCCTTCTTGGGTCGAGCAGCAGCTTTTGCGGGAAGCACTTCGGCTGCAGGTGGTTCAGGCGTAGGAGCTACAGGAACCGATGGCGTTGTGTAGCCATGATCATGGGCAAGTAGATCTGGGCCTGCACTTTGAGCCAGTGCGAGATCTGAAGCGCCGAACGGTTCACGAGACGGAGAAGCTGTCGGGGGCAAGGAATAGCAATGCTCGAGTGCCACCTGGCTCGCTTGACTTGACCCACCATCAGACGACGCCGGCGATGCTTTCGACTCCTCATCTTCAAGAATGTCCAAGTCGAGACGTGTTCGGGAGATTCCGTTGATGTCCTTCTTATCCTTTTCTTTGCTCTTTTCCTTATTCTTGTCCGGAGTCTTGACCGGAGTCGTTTTCTTCGACTTCGGCTCTGTGTTTCGGGTCTTCGTGAGTTTCTTTGTTCGCGGAGCTTTCTCCTTTTGTGTTTCTTTACTTATGGCTACGTCGAACGGACCCAGCGTGTTGGAAAGTCCTAATTTCGCGCCGGGCGTCGGTGGAATCTTTGTAATATCTGGAGTCAGAGGAATACCGGGACTGAGGAGGTTTTCTGTTCGCAGCGACAGGTTCATGGGCTCCTTCGGCTTGCCTTCTTTTTCCAGCTCCTTCTGCTTCGCTTGCTCCTCTTGGAACTCTCGCTCAATCTGCTCCATATATTCTGTGTTGCGCCTTCGCTTCTCTTGGTATTCGCGCTCCTCTTCCGAGTCGCTGTAAATGCGGTCGTAATCGAAAATGGACTTCTTCGCAATAGCGGCGTCATCGGTCGCAGTCGATGGAGACTCTCGGCCCGGCGTTAGCGGCGGCTTTGAAATCGGACTGAATGACCCGTCTTTGCTTATTTCATCGAACTCGGGGGATCCTGGTAGCATACTACTTATTTTCGTAGATTTGGCTACTTTCGCCACCTCCGAGTCAGAGTCTGAATAGATCTTTGGTTTGGACGAAGATGCGTTCTGTGTGGCGTGGTCGTGGCCACTATCTGAATCAGAATATATTTTTTTGTCTCTGCCTTCCTTCCGATGCACCTTACGAATTTCCAGCTCATCGTCTGAGATTGAGCTCGTGTCGGAGGCGATCTCAGAGTCACTGGATTCTTCCTCTTCCTCGCTCGACGTCGTAAAGAAGCTCGAAGTACTGCCCTTGCGTTTCCTTGGATCATTCTCCGCCTCGGACGGACGGCTATAGATTATTTTGCCCTTCAGATTGTTGTCGTCTTCCTTCTCTGAGTCCGATGCTTGCACCATGTCTTCTTGATCGCTGAGCTGCTTACGCGAGTCTTCTTCGTCCCGGCGAATTGGACTAGGTTGCTTGCGAATTCTCCGGAACGACGGAAGTTTCGGTATAGAAGCTCTCAAACCCAAACCGGAGTATCCACTGAAATCTAGATTATCACGATTACTGTTGATGAGCTGATTAATGTCCGGCGCCTTGTCGACTTTTATAGTTGCAGAGGTCTGGGTCGTCGCGTCATTCGAAAGGCTCTCCTTGTTGTTCTTGTTGCGCTCCTGCTCGTCCCACCACGCCTCGAACTTCTTATAAGTTGTATTCTCAATCATTTTCTTGTTGAAATCTCTTTTGAGGATTTGCTTCAGCTCCTCCGTGACTCGTTTCACCACTTCTTTGATCGTGGGCACATATGGGTCCGTGCCTTTCATCAAACTGTCGAATGTGTAGTCACCCCGCAGTTTTCCGGACGCGCCGTACTGTTCAGGCTCTGTGTGATACTCGCTCCCTTGCACTTGTTGTGGCACGAGGTTTGGGAAGCCAGGCAGATATGCATGCATGTAATTCGGATGCGTGAGGTAATGTGAAGTTTGGTAAGGATCGTAGCCTCCGTAGTAGTAGGCTTGGGCTCCTTGAGGATATATATAGGCAGACATAAACGATTGATCCTTCGAGCTTGCCGCAAACAGTGCCATCGGATCTTGCCGCTCGTCCGCATGTAACTTAACTTCGCTAGAAGAAAGACTAGATAAGGACATTTTATCGTCATCTTTTTTAAGAGTACGTGACGCCGCGGTGGGGCTGTACGTCTCTTTAGACAGAAGAATTTCGTCTTCCGTTGACGATATATCACTAGCGCCATCATCTTTAGGCTTTTTACTTTCTTTCTTTTTGTGCTTCGCTTGTTTCCGACGGGTATGGGATCCAGCTTCTGCGCCCTCCCTGTGAGCCCCTTTAAGTGAGTTAGACCCATCTTGTGAAGCATTTTCTGCGTTCAACTTCTTTTTGTCGTCTTCGCCGGTTTTTTTCTTGCCGCTTTCGTGTTCCGAATCGCTGCTTTCCAACTGCAGAAAAGGTGGTGCGATCCCAAACGATTTCTCCTTGAACATCATTGCGATTCTCGTGTCCAAGTCTACGATTGCCTGCTCCTCGTCGTTTTTCGCCGGTGGCGGTACAGACGAGGCCTCAGTTTCCATCTCCGTCATGGTTAGAATTGGAGGAGCTTTCTGGGGAGTTGACGTTATGTTTGAGGGTTCAATATCGTCGTCCCAATTAGGAGTTTTATCGCCTGCAGGCGAACTGTTTCGAGGAGGAGGTGGCTTGACATCGTTCCAACTGTGGTTGTTCAGCGACGTCTCAACATCATTTTCAGGCAGAGGAGGAGGCGGCTTCACTTCGTCCCAGTTGTGCTGGACGTCATCCCAAGACTCCTGGACGTTAGCAGGGGGCAATGGTGCGGTCACAGGTGCAGGCAGAGGCGGGGCCTCAGTACTCCACGGCATCGTAGTCGGCCACGTCGGCTGTGCAGTCAACGACTGATGTTGTTGGTAGCCGTAGGTAGCACTAGGTTCAGGCGGCAGGGGTGGGGCTGCGTGAGCATACAAATACATACTAGGCGCGGGTGCGACTGCGGCAGGGTAGCTACTGGGGTATGCATGGTTATTCTTGTAGCCCTTATCGGGATACTTCATGTAGTCCCAATCACGAACCGAATAATCTCTAGATCCGTACTCCCGGTCAGCGAAATCCCTCTCCGTGTAGTCCCTTTCCGGGTAGTCCCTCTCCAAATATTCCCTTTCTTTGGGCGGCGCATAAGATCTACCGAACTTGGCACCGTCCCTACCTCGGTCACGTTCCTTGCGGTCATAATATCGGTCTTTATCTTTCCTTTCACGCTCCCTGTGCCCATCCCACCGCTCTACTTCTGGATCGCGGCCGCGCCCAACTCGTTCCTTCTCCCGTTCACTTTTATGGTGATAGTGATGATGTTTTCGTTCCTTTTCCCATCGCCGACTGTCCTTTTTGTCGTAGTACCGATCGGGTTCTTTATCACGTAGGCGCTCCGGCTCTCGGCCTCTTTCTTCTTCGTAGCGATCTCTGCTATGCGACGATGTGTACCGGTCATACTCGCGCTCCCTGTCATGATAATGACCTGCGGTCGAGGAAGTTGCCGCCAGGACTTCATTCGAGCTTTCCACTGGATACTCCAAGTGATAATAGTCCGTCTTGGTCAATTCTTCTCGAAAAACTGATGTGGCTGAGCTCGCCGCATGTGCATGATGTGCCACAAGCGGGACCTGAGCAACGAGCGCGGAAACTGGTGGTTGTTGTGCCGCGAGCGGAGGAACTTGCTGTTTCTGTGCAGACTGCGTCTTTTCTTTGGTCAAATTGTCGAAAGTTTGCTTGCACTTTTCGCCGAATGGGTCGAGGAAAACGTTTAGTACCTACGAAATACATCAAAAACAAAAAACAACTGTGAATTGCATTGGCAATATCAATACCGAATCTTAGACCTCGCTTAGTATTAACTACAATCATCTGGGCAAATTGCTACTCGGAATATACTCAGAAACGTGAAACAGGAAGGCTTATCAAAAATTCCGTTTAGAATAGCATGTTTAACACATTTTCCAACCAATAGGCACAGACCCGAAGCGACTTGTTGATATATTCGTAGTTTTAGAGAGATCATTTTTTCGACGTTGGGAGGTGGCAGTCGTCAAAAGATACCAACCAGTTCCTGTCATTCGGCATGTCGAAATAAATAGGAATTAGTTTATTATCTTCAATTGCTTGTTGTTTAGTACTAAACTTAACTTTAAAAAAATGTTTGGTTGCAATAAATTCCAAGCAACATGTTGCTCCGCGTATGGCGAAAGACATGGAAGGAACGTCAACAACGCGAACTGTCAACAAACCGAAACGTCAGAAACGATACGTCAACCACCTGTCCCATGCCCCAATACAAAATCGGCTCTCATATACACTTCCTTAATTCCATCGGAGGTCCTTTCCAATCACCAATGCCCAAATATTTGGCAACCCACCCCTTACACATTTCCACCACTTTACTTAGTCTACATGGCGAATCCGGCCAAGCAAAGCCAGGACTCTAAGCGGAGTCGCCGGGAATTGCATCTACCGAATATCAGCCATACGACAACAATTACCTTTCCCATCACCGACTTCTGATTGTACTTTTCCACGCACAGCCGGGCCGCCTTGGTGCTCTCGAAGACCACCCGAGCCAGCCCCAGATGCTTGTTGGACACCGGGTGGTAGTAAATGTGCAGCTCATCGAACGACCCGCTCTTCTCCATCATCCCCGACAGGAATTGCTTGTCGATGTTGTCGTTGATGTTCGTTATGGTTATTTCGATCGCCGGCGGCTCCCCAATGTAGTCCTGGTCGATCTTGAACCTGGCGAGGCGGGAAGTTAGACATTGCTTCTTCGTGTTCAGAACTCGGCTTTACCTGGGAACGGAGATCACGTACGGCTCTATCCTTTGTCGGATTCGCGCCAGGGGATTCCGAGGATCTCTGGGAATCACATTGGGGTAGGTGGAGTCGTTAGGAACGACTCCGTCGTAGCGATACAGCTTGGTGGCGCCCTTCACGAGGTATGGATCGAGCAGCAGCTTGAAGTTCTTCGGCGCCTTTTGAGCTGCCTGCCCCGACGCGGGCGGTGGGGCTCCACGACCAGCATCCGACCCTCCGCCGTTCATCCTGTGAACTGAAAGTTAAAACCAAAGAATTCATTATTTTGCTGCCCATTCGCTAACAACATAACCTAAAAATGCATTTGACATACTCCAAGAAAATCTTGCAATACCCATTATTTGTTGCTAAATGCCCTTAGATCGACCCCCCAAGCTGAAAATTTATCAAAATTGCAGGCATAATTACCTTCCCGGCTCGCAGGGACCGAATATAAAACCGTGTTCGCTACTATGTTGTTTGGCCGTGCTCCTGAGGGGGATTTGACGTTTCCATCACACCCGGGCAACCTTCGTCAGGCCGGTTAGCCGCGTCTCCTGCGGCGCTCCAACAAAATGTCTTTCCCGCAAAATGAAACTTTAAAACGACCGGAATACGCGAAAATTTAGAAATATTTCAAGACGAAATCCGCTCGCTCCTTAGCCCAGCAAAAGAAGGCAAATTAACCCAGTGCCTCGCATGTGTGCGTCGCAATGGTTCTACTGCACACATTAGCACAATGTGACATTTCGTGCAATGGTGTGAGCGATATGTGACACTTTTATTGCGTTTCACTCGTACTACCTGGCACAAGCGGCTGTACGACAGGGACGAGCATATGCACGTCGCGGGCAATTCGTTCCGAACATTTTGACGTGAAACGTCCGAGCCAAAATCGCCCATTGCCTTCAAGTGCAAATTTGTTCACACTACAATTTAATACTTTGCTTTTCCAGTCCGAGGTACATTCAATTGCACACATGGATGATTTCGAGGATCCGTGCGGGAAAATTAAGTGGCGCTCGTGGCGAAATCGCATTTTTGCGGTCCCGACCTGCTGCTGTTCTCCTGGCCTTTTCTCAACTACGAGGCGAGATGGGATCGGAAAGGCACTGCCAGACCAGATGAAACGAAATATGGGATTTTAGTAACTAAGACGGTTAATGAGACAGAGGCTGTCTGGATATATAAGAGTTATCTGAAGCTTCTTGTTAATGTGGATCGATCAGAGCGTCGGATGAGAATTCAAATCGCTCAATCCGCTTGATGTGCTGGATGCAACGAAAATCAAAAGGCGAGTGTATAATTGTAGTCGACTGTTCCATGCCAAAGTGACAACTTGACAAGGCAGCCAACCTGACGGCGCAAAGTACAATAGAGACTGGTGAAGTTGTTATATCACAGCTCCTGTCCGGTTCGTGAAGTATTTAGTTAGTTTTTCCATAAAATCGAACTAGAGAATCATTTTCCAAGCGATTGCAATCGAAAGTCTTATCAATTGGCAATAGTTTTAAATAGCTTCCATTCCAGGTGTTTGCAATGGCTTCGAACAGCAAGGGTTTCAGCCTGATTCCGACTGTCAAGGCTCAGGACGAAGAGAAGGAGTTGGTCGATCCTCAGACGGAATTGAGGGTAGGTATTCTCCAGATTGCGGATTCTATCTCGTGTGGAATTGAACTGTTGGTGACAATACGGGTGGGAAAATGTCGATGTGATAATTGGAGGTTATCTTTTTGCTATGTATGACCTACGAAAGGAGTCAAGTGTTTACAAGTCGTGATCAATAATTGCCTCATCTTTTGCTTTTGCCGTCGTCAATTCACATCCTCGACGATGAAAGATAGAAATGCCTTCAGCATTTACAAGCAAGATTAGTGTATTTAAATTCCGGCATGCCGAGAGGAAGAGGCTGATCGGTATCTTTGGAAGATTTCCACCTCCCAACGTTGAAAAAAAAAATTATGGCATCAAAAATTCTTACGCACTTTGCTACCTTGTTTTTTTCTTAAATAAATACAACAGAGGTAAAAACTTATTTGATACGCTAGGCCCGCAAGGAAATAGGGATGCGAACAATTTCAAACTGAATAAAGAAGTTCCAATCAAAATGAAGGTCATTCTTCGCACTTTTATTCGCCCCTTCACTAAAAATCTTGCGTCTCTCTGTGAATTTGGGTAACATTAAATGAAGACCATGCTAATCTTCCAACAACTATTTTTTTTACTAATTAGCAATGTGCTGTGCAGGATCATGTATTCTGAACAATCACTGATCGAACGAATATAATTTTCTCTTTGCAGGAAAAATGCAACACTCATGGCAATATTGAACAGCTTTACGGCAAATACCAAGAGTGCAACGACCGCGTCAACGGCCGCTCGAAAACCACTGAGACTTGTGTCGAAGAACTGTTTGACTATCTTCACGAGCTGGATCATTGCGTTGCCAAGACGTTGTGGCCCAGACTAAAGTAGTGTAGATCTCAGAAGAGCTTAATGGAATCAAAAGGTGGCTTTACCAAACGGAAGTAAATAAACATCATCAGTAGATTGATGGGTGGATTGTTAAACACATGTGCATTATGATATCGATGCTAATAAATAAACCTAAGAATTGTTCGATGTAGTCAAAATGATTTTGTATTCATTGTTTGATATACGAAGGCATGTAGGGGTAAAATTCTGCTGTGGTGGGGAGTGCGTGAATGCAGAGACTTTGGGATATCTAAATGATATTACGATTACGCTTAAGTCTGCATCAGAATCCTGACAGTATCATAAAATGGCTAGTGCGATTGACCAAATAATTGGTGGCATCTTCAGCATAGCTCGAAACCGGAAAAAAACCAAACAGACGATTGGCCCAAGAAAGACAACCATAAAAGCAATACAGTTGAACCTGGCTGAGCGAAATTGCAAGAGCAAAGCTTTCCAGTCCTACTCCGCAAATGTAGGTTTGAGTCTTGTTGGAAAATCCTGCTCCGCTTTTTGAAGCATCCAATACTCGAATAATAGCTTGCATTCAAAATGTAACATGTCCAAGAATATGTTTGTCCGCACTTTTACTATTTTTAGGCATTCGAATGTATTGAAGCTAACATTTTTAATCCAAACAAATTCTTTACAGGTCATATAATTTATTAGAATTGCAAATGTTTCCATCAGTACATTCGAATGCCTGAATCTTTGTTTTTGGAAATGTTACGTTTTGAATATAAGCTTCTTATACGAGGGTCATTCAATAACTAACGAGACAAATTGATGTAGGTCAAATTTTGTTTTATAATTCAATTCGAAACTTTTAGGATTTCAAGTTGGCATCCTTGTTATTACTTCTCATCAGCTGTTTGGTAAGATTGACGTGATAATCCAAGGTAACAGACCTATCACTGTTGAACTGATAGCAGGAAAAGTGAATGCAAGTGTTGGAACTGTCCATAACATCATTCAAAATAAGCTGTTACACATGAAAACTTGCACTAGATGGGTGGTAAAACAATTTACGGACATCCACAAAGAAAAAAGGCTTCAAATCAGTCAACAGTTGAAAGCCCGATGTTTAACTGAAAAGGAAGCTTTGTTGAAAGAATTGTAACGTGCAATGAGACGTGAATCCATCATTACGAGCCTGAGTCGAAGAGACAAAGCCTCGAATGGAAGCACACAAGTTTTCCAACGCGGAAAAAATTCGAGACACAGCCATCAGCAGGTAAAGTGATGCTTACACTTTTTTTGGGACTCACAAGGCTCTATTTTCTGCGATTTTCTGGAAGACCAACGAACAATCAACAGCCAATATTACTGTAACATGCTGGAAAACAAAGTAAAGCCTACGATTCGCACTAAACGTCGTGAACTTTTGACAAAAGGTGTGATTTTGCTTCACGACAACCCAGGCCCGCATACGATACAGATAACTCAAGAATGCATTCAAAAACTGGGCTGGGAGATTCTTCCACACCCTTCTTATAGCCCAGATCTTGCTCCATCAGATTTCCATATGTTTGGTCCTCTTAAGAAGGCGCTACGTGGTAAAATTTTTGGCTCTAACGAAGAAGTCAAGATTCACGTGCAAACTTGGCTCCAACAGCTACCAAAAGAATTTTATGCCAGTGGCATAAGAAAGTTAGAAGAACGATGGGACAAGTGTATAAGTTTTGGGAAGGATTATATTGAAAAGTAGCCAAAATTTTGTACTGATTGAATTAACGGTTTTTAAACTACAACAATTTGTCTCGTTACTTATTGAATGAGCCTCATATATTCGTGGCTTCTTTTAAATTTCGCAAGCTCATCCATTGCGTACTTTATAATTTGTGCGCGAAATATTGAGCCTTTTTTATTTCAAGTAAACCGCGAATAGATATATTTTTGGAGTTATATTGATTAAACCGTGTTACCGAGCATCGCTCCAGTGCTGCGAATTCACATGACCTACACCATTTGCAATTTCCATGTTTTTCCGATGAATCAGCTTGCAGCTTGCTTGCAATTTAAGTCAAATGCAAAAACACCCATTATTCTTGTGGTCATTCCGGTTATATCAAAGGTTTATTGCAAAGGCTAGAACAGTTACTTTGCAGTATCCTGCACAGAGTTTACTTCGATACATCGATTTTTTTTACAAATTTCTGTTCTACTTATTAAATGAGAAAATAATTTAATCTTGGTCACTTCCCGATAGCTGTTTTATTGGTTAAAATGTTGCTGCACAGGACGACTACAGTGGTCCAATTTATTGTGATGCATTTCTGCCGCAACAATCACAATCTTTTCGCTCATACAAAATATTCACTGGACGAGCATTGTTAAATAATGTTACGCGCCACAGCACATCTCAATGTGTGACTCACAGTCAAATGAAACACCTTAAGTTTACTAAAATATGGAACATTTCGTTTATTGCCGATATTTCACAATTGCTATGTTAATATTTCGCGATTTACTTATGGCTGCATCTTATAAACATATTTAGAAGTTGCAACGTAATATAGAACTTGGGTCTGCTACACAAAAATATATATACTCAAATGTAATTTTTGGTAAAATCAAAATCAACTATTAATGAGGAGCTTAGTTGTCAACATTAATAAAATAATTATTCTTATGAGTAGTTTCTTCACGGAAAGTGATCTACAGTCCGATTATTTATCCTTACGAACGTGCAATCCAACATTACGTTGAAATGTTGTTTGTTCCGTAGGTTTTGTCAAAATAAAGCACTCGAATACAGTTCTGTTTCGATGAGAGTTAAATCGATTGGACCGGGAGTGCTAGCTCAGCCTCTACCTCCTTGAAGGACCTCGAAGCAAACAGAACATACGCGCACCGGTCGATTTATTCCGAATTTGATGATTGGCACGTCGTTGTTTGAGCATCGCGAACACAAAATTCGACCGCAGTGGCGACTGAAACGAGAAAATGATAATTGTGGAGTGTCCTTAGATTGCAAAACGACGTTAGTGCGGAGATAGCTTCGACGCGAAGGTTTTTATATTTGTTTGAATACTGTTCTTTGTTAAGTACTGTAATTTAAATCTTTGATGCTTTCTTTTAATACAAAAAATATATACTAATAAGGCAACCCTGCGGCAGGCTATCCTTAAATTAAGAAATAGACATAATGAATGACTGAAACAAATGAAATAGCTACGACTACATTCCGTAGGAACTTCTTACCAGTGATGCTTTCTCGTGGTTAACGAAAACTTCATGCCACACTCCTGACACATATCGGAATTCGACCACGGCGACTCTTGCGGCAGTTGGTCTAAAAGTTTGTGCAACAATTGATCGGTGGCTAATTTGAAATTGAATATTGTGACGCCATCGCGATTTTCAGCTCCCAGACATGCGCCATTCTTCACCAAAACCTTACACAGCGGCGCTTGCCCACGCATAAATGCCAAGAGAAGAGGCGTGTTCCGGTCCATGTCGGGCTCGTTAATTGGATACTTTGGCATGCACTCCAGAAATAGTTCACATATTGCCGCTGCTGTATTATCCTTGCCGCAGCGACACAGTTCATGCAACGGATTGCGCCCTTTTATGTTCACAGCCTCAGCGTTTATGCGCGATTCCGTCAACAGTTCCCGACAAACAGCCAAATGACCCTCCCGAACTGCCAAGTGAAGAGCATTGTTGCCCTCGCTGTCGACGGCATTGAATTCAGCATCATTTTGCAGCAGCACCGAAACAGCGACCACATTTCCTCGCTCGGCTGCAATGTGCAGAGCAGATTTCTGAGTGGCATCCCTTGTGTTCACACAGGCGCCCGCAAGAATCAAATTTCGCATGATCAAATCGTCCTTGGAGGTGGCAGCCAAATGAAGTGGAGGCGTCAGATTCACATCTCGCACGATAGAGTTCACGTCCACTTGAATCGATAGCAGGAACAGGACGCTTTCAAGATCGTCCTTCATGATGGCCGTGTGCAGGAAGTTCCGACCCCTCTGATCTATTTGTTCCGCGGCCGTTGGCAACCGATCTAGGATATTCTGGGCGGCTTTGTCGTTTCGCATCGTTAGCGCAGTCGCGAACGGCGTGTTGCCACTTTTGTCTCGAACTTCGAGGTCTAGCGCAGGGTGACACAGCAGGATGCCAATCATTTCGTTGCGTTGATTCTCGATAGCGACATGCAGCGGCGTCTTGTTTTCGCCGTCTAAGGAGTTCACATTAGCTCCGTGGTCAATGAGTGTCTGTAAAGTCTTGATCAATCCCCATTCGCAGCAGAGATGCAAAGGCGAGGACTTTTGCTTCGCTTCCTCCGATCCCTGTCCGTTGGGACCTGGTTGCCGCGGCGAGTCGAGATCGCACCCACTTTTAATCAGGAAAACCGCGATATTTTCTTTGTTTTCGTCTATTGCTCGGTGCAGTAAGGTCTGCAGACACCCATCCGGCCCGGAGCCCCAACAGTCGGTGTCAACGCCGTGCCTCACCAGAACTTGTGCGATGTCTTCTTGATCCGAGTCTAAGGCAGTCCATAGTGGCGGATCGCCTTTGTTATCCGGCGCGCTGAACGGAACTCCGCGTGTACACAGGGCGTCTATGATCTTCGGACGACGGCAGTGGATCGCTAGTTGTAGCGGAGATTCTTGGTCAGCAGTCAGCGCATTCATGTCCGCTCCGTGATCCAACAGGAAAATAGCACCCTCGTCGTCTTGATTCAAGATGGCTTGATGAAGTAGGGTCATATCCTGTCCATTTCGCGCATTCACATCCGCGCCGCCCTCAATTAATACGGCCGCTAAGTGATTTTTGTTCAAGGACAGAGCGAAACTTAACGGCGATTCGATGTTGCTATTCTTTGAATTGAAATCAGGCTTTTCACCATCCACATCCTTTAGTTTGAAGCGAACGAGCTCTTTCAACACTTCAGGACGATCTTCTTCAATCGCGAAATGGATAGGTGACGCCATTTTGGGTGCGCCCGATTTAACATTGGGAGCCGCGCCGTTTTCAAGAAGCGTAGCCACAAGCTTTGCGAGCCCCATTTGGCAAGCTATGTGAAGGACCGTCATCCCATCAGCGTTTGTATGCTTCAAGTCGGCGTAGGATGATAAAAATATTGCGGCCGCCTCCAAGTTCTCCTGGGCTAGCGTTTGCAGTAGATCATTCCTTGTCTCTGAGTTTAATTGATTTGGCCGCGCCCCCTTCTGAATGAGTCTTCGCGCCAAGTCGAACGGCGGGCCATCTGTATGGGGCGGAGTTAGCGACAGCTGTAAGGCACATTTCTCAGCCAGCGTCCGAATGTTTAGGTGTAGCTGTGAACTATCTAACAGTAAATCGATCATTTCTTTGTGTCTGGAAACAATTGCCACATGTAAAGGCGTGAGTCCTTTCGCGTTTTGAGTGTTCACATCACCATTTCGCTCGAGGATTCGCTTGCCAATCGAGAGCATCTCGTGGTATGCGTCGGGATCAGTCGACTCGGCAGAATAATTGCAAACTACGTGCAAGGCGGTGTCTTTTGTCGATCTGAAAGTGAAAGTTGGATTCGTGATTTTATGAATGCATAGACCGTTACTTTGATGTTAGGTTCACGTTGCAATTCTTGTCCAGCAGAAATTGTGCCGAGTAGTTGTCTCCGCGCTTCACGGCGTCGATTAATAGCGTGCACCCCTGCGAAGGTGAAATTTTTGGCAATGATAGCAAACATTTCTATGATTAAAAAATGTAAAGGTTGCACATTACTTCTGCATTATAGGCGTTCACATCGGCTCCGCCGTTTTGCACGAGCGTTTGTGCGATCCCGGTACTTTGGCTCAGTAGCGCCATTCCTAATGGAAGCTGCCCTTGTGGCGATAAACTATTTACTATTTCCGCCAGCTGAAAATACAGGAGGAGAGCATGAGCTGCTGTTTAAAAATTAAGAAACAAGCAATGTGTAAATGTACTAAAGCATGCAATGGCGTGTGGATATCTTCCTTAGCAAGAGATTTCAGATGGCATTGTGTTTGTTGCATCACTTCCAGAACGGACTTTTTGCGATCACAACCAATGATGAAGATTACAAATTTCATGTTAGTTTGGGTGAACATCTCCTAGTGAAAGAAGGTTTATTTGAGCAGGTTGTATGCGGCAATCACTGATTTCGAGGGACAGCTAATGAGCGTGACTCGTTTTATTAGAGCAGAACAGCGAGCGGGTCGGCATGCGAAGATTGCATGAAAACCTTCGAAAGAAAGCTACAAATCAAATAATGGAAATTTTGCAGGCAATTACTTTTAAATTCCATGGAATTCCCCATGTTTTTTTCCATAAGAAATTATGTTGAAATGGGAAATTAATATTTTTAGAATATATTATTTAAAAACAAATTGAACGAGTTATGGATCAAAATACTGATATCATCTTTTTACTCACTGAAAGATTACGAACGCATTGCTAATTTATTTTTATTTTTTCTATTTTTTATTGCTAACTTTTTGCACCTCTATGAGTCCTCACTGTCTTTGAATGCCAATCTAATCGAAAATGTTGGGTAAACTTATTCGTACACTTGCAAAAATTTAGTCGAAAAATGCGACATAAGATGTTATTTATTTTTTAATCATGAAGATTATTGGACAGCATATTAAATACGTTTCTAACATCTACTGCCTAACATAAGAGACACTTCAATCATAAAAAATACGTTAAATAAAAGATAGTCATCCATAGTCACGCGTCGTTTCTTTTTATCATTGCAGCCACGCTAAATGTTAGGTTTGCCTTGCATTGCAGCCGGTCAAGATTAAAAACGAAGCCTTGAATAATTTTCATCCGCGGCTAAAATTAATTAAAGGGGTTACATGCTTTATACACTCAAAAAACTGACCTATTTTTAAGAATTTATTATGAGACCCGTCGAGTAGACAATATTGTAATTCTTTTTGGGTTCATGAAAAACACTGTTAAAATGAAGCAAAAAAAAATTATTTTATTATTATTATTATTATCTTACACAAAATGGCGGCATTTTCCCCGCCATATTAAACGGTGATAGTGATCCTGAAGCAAGAAATGACCAAAAAAAAATCAAAAAAGATTTTATTTAGTAAGCCAGTGGCTATTGTCAGAACCAAAATTATACAGTAATGTACAATAATAACAAAATGGCGGACAGGTAAAATTAACTTTTCAAAATTTGAGCTTCTTTTGTGATTTTTGGGTTTAAAAAAATAGAAAAAATTAATATTTTGAAACGTCCGTGGTTCACACGATAACTATACTCGTGCATGTGTTCAATAAATGGTAAAAAAATCAAAAGGATCGATTCAGTAGTTTCGAAGAAATCACTGTCACAGCTTGAAAAAAGTGGTTTTGAGAAAAAGGCATTTAAACATTTGAAAGAGATGATTTTCTTCCGAAATTCACAATGGTACAACTAGAATATTTGGCTTGGGATCGGAATACCTAGCCACACTGTAGAGTAAATGAGCTCGGAACGAATTCAGTGTCAAGAAGAAGAAGAAGAAAGACAGTCGTTCTGGTAGCGCTGTAAAAATAAAGTTTGATGAGCAAAATGCCGAGTTTAATTGTATCCTCAAAAATTCCATCGTAGTTCGGGGTTTAGAACTCAACATTATAATATTCAAAATATCGGTTAGACAAGGTTATGAGATCATCATTCTCTTTTTAAATTCAATATTACACTTAATATACTTGTTTTCACGTATCACATATGTTTGTACAGTCTGTTACGTAAGAGCGTGGTGACTGTTACATGTAGAAAAAAATCGTAGCGATCTATTTCTTTTTCTATGAAATAGAGGGCATCTCAGTCCCCCATCATTTAAGGAAGGAATCAGCTGTCAGTCGAAATCAGTTGTTCTTTGAATGGTTTCTCGAAATGAATGCTGCTTACGGCTCCAGTGGCGAGGGGTGAAAAATTACTGTGGGTAAGCCGCTTAATATTTGAGAGACATGGACCGTTAACAGACAAAGCAGTATATTATGAGCATATAGAGAAATACTACCGTAATCATTCTTTCTATTGCATGCATTTTAAATTACGATCAGATCAGATTCCTGCTACAACAATCAAGGTATGGATATATAGACTATTGCAACAGTATGTGTTTCTAATTGGGAGTTTTCGATGATTTTCTAGCATCAATTTTCACAGCTGATTCGCAAGCCGGGAACGCTACCAGCTTTTTGATTTGTTTCCATATCCTATTGAGGAAACTCGAGCTGCCATTCCAACAAACGGGAGTTGAATTCCCACGGCACCTTAAATTATTGATGAATTCGAGACTCGGAAAGCTTTGCTGCAACTCTTACAGATGGTGATCGCTTTGCTGGCTATTATGGAACTATGAGGACGTGTAGAATGAAGAGAATGGAGTATGATGGAATAAACACTGAGATCAAGTGGAACGATTGTGCATGTTTACAGTGATGCATGCAAGTAAATGCACTTCATTCCCTTATAAAACTGAAGTGTAGACATGTTTGGAACATATTTGGAAAGGGAAGCCGATGGGAATCGGCTTATATGAACGCCTCGCCATTGTACGGCTCGCCAATTTTTTTTTTATGTTCGCACGAAAAAGGACCTAAATTATGGCAGGCAACTGCTGCGAAATACATGGGGAAGTCCAAGCAGTCCGTAAGCAAGTGAATGAATCGCTATAAAAAGGTCGGTAATGTCGCTGATTTTCCTAATCGCGGGAGTACAACTAAAGTGACAAAAAAAAAAAAACGAAAAAAAGATTCTCGCAGGGTTTTCGAAGGAATCAACTTTGACTCTACGTGAAGGTGTTGTAAAATTGAAAGCATACGATACGATGTTTGCATTTTTTCAGCCATATCTGGAATGGGTGTGCTAGGACTCTGCACTTCCTCTTTACCTTTCGGCTCAAATTTGTATCGGATGAATCTTTTTTTTCTTCCTGATCCAGACTTTCTAGCAACAGGTAGGTCCTGTTTGTACTTTATAATCGTTCGTTTCACTGTCGCAATCGACGAATCGGTCTCCTTTGCTAGTACCGAATAATTACGAAGGGGATTTTCCAGGTATTTGCACACAATTAAACTACGCATTTTTTCTTGATTTGATGACATCTCTTCAAGAGTGATCTTACAATACGAATGGATTAGATGTTCTTTTTTGTCACATTTTATAGCTAATTAATGTTGCATACCTGATGAAGACTTAAATTTATCCCAAACAGGAGCTGTACAGGAAACACTAAAGATAATTTTTTTCCGATACAGTCCTTACGTAATACTTTTCTTCCGTTCTATTCTTTCGTGCGGTATTTGTAGCTCAAACTTTTCAAATAATTTTTATCATACTCGAGCAAAAAATTAAACTAGATTAGATTTTGTTTGTCGTATCAGTAACATTTGCTATCGGCCAATGGAAGAACTAAGTTTTTAGCAAAAAAAATGGTATTATTCATCAAATGTTTTGACTATCGAATCAAGTTAAAATTCAATAGAAGTCCCATTCAAATTGTTGATTCAAAGGACCTCTAATGAGCAAGAAGGGTAGTGTGTGAATTTGTAGGTGTTTATTTACATTGTATTGTATGAAGACTCTGTTCAGCACACCATTAATCATTGGCTTTGTGGAAAAGGAGATAAGGAGTAGTGCTCGATACAAGATACTGTTCCTTGCGCGACCGTTTTTATCGTTTCGAAATGTATCTTGAGATGTATCTCCCCTCTTTAGCACTGGTAAAAAGATGCTGTGCAAACACCATCGCCAGACGCACGTCTTGAGGCACAACACAAAAACAGCAGCCATGGTCATGGCTCACGAATGTATGCCGAACGTTTTGTTGTGATGTAAAGTGGCTGCAGGCAGCAGATACTACAGAAATTCGAATTAGCTGCCGTCAGTTCTGGTCGAGTATTTGAACTGAAAACACTGGTTCCGAGTGGTCGTGCTGCGCGTACTTCTGGGGCTGCAAATCAAGAATACACGGTGCTGTGTCGATCTATCAGATAATCTATAAATTTGCACCTCGCGCCCTAGTGGATTAGCACTGTTCCCTAGTAACCAAACCAACCACACTTGGTTGTGTGCAGTGAATACATAATAAGTGGCCCATTTCACCCCATCCAAAGTGTTTCTATGTTGTGGCTAATTGTAAGTACAGAACGGTGGGTTCAGTGCGCGCTCAGAATAATCGCATTTGACGACCTATAGACAGAATATCTGCGCTACGTGTAGCCAAACAGTTGGCTTCCACATAGTTATCGGTTCCTTGAGGAGCGTGACACGGTTTAGTTATTTCACGCTCCCTCCCTACGTGAGTCGAGGGTGTTCAGCTAGTGCTACTCGCTATCAGGCCGATTTCGTATGGTCATTATCAGAACAAGTGTTCTTTCTCGTATTATCAAAAGCCACAAAACGAAGTAGTCATTATCGGCGTTTTATCAGCACCACATAACACTGGCATCGCGCGGGCTTCCAATGGTACAACACACTTCCTGAGGAAGCATTTCAACCAGGGAGCGAATTGTTCAGCGACCCTCAAGAAACTTCTGATTACAAGCGAACCAAACACACATATCTGCTCTTTTGTGTTCTGCTTGCATAGTCTGGCATATTCTGGATTAAAGCTATACACAGGACGATGATTCATATGATAATGGGAATAACTAGCAGCCCTAGTTGAATTCTCCACAGGACATACACGGCTATACGACATTGTAAACGAATAGGAGTAAGAATACTGGAAGAAATTCGGCGCCGTTCTGTGTTCTATTGGGACAATAATAATAACGGGCGACTGTCGTGAATACAATAGGGATAAAAAGATAATTTCACGGTTCGAGGGTATTTTCGAGACGTTTAGTTGGAAGAAACGCAGTCAGCATCTTTAGTTGTTGGAATAATTAAATTAATGCTACACGGAACAATGGGATCAACCACCTATGTATGCTTGACCATTTTACTTTCAGGTGTCTTAGGTTAGTATGGGTGCTTACCATTTTTTGTGTGCCACTTGTAGGCTAAATTTGTGTTTCAGACGGAAACTATATCCTAATTTTACATTCAGTTGAATGAAATGACCGAAACATTTCTTCTTTAAGTCGATTTGGGAGTTCATTTCCTATTGTATATGTTCTGTATAAGTAATGAATTCCAGATAGAGCAAAATTTCAAACTGATATAAACAAACCACCTCGGGTGATATTTTTATCTGAATTTTATGATACACGATATAACGCAAGCTCAGCAAATATTCTACAAAATGCAATGAATTCGTATTCTGCATGATCACCCTGACCTATCTATTGTACATAAGAAACAAGTTCGGATTTCCACTTGACAATTTTCGCAAGGTTGTTTGCAGTTGTAGCTACGGGGAAAATATTTAGGCACGTAAACAAAATTATCGTAAATCAGCAGATAAGATAAAATTTCGCAGGCAATTGGCATTGTGTCGAAGCTTTCAGTTAATAAATGAAATGAGTGGCTTATGTACCTTCTTGGAATTTTTAGGGGAAGCGTTTCACTTTAAATGGTGTATTGCGATCGGAAAAAAGAATATTTACGAGCTAAAAAAGTGTTTAATTTGATTTTAATGCAAATAAATGAATTGAATGTTTTAACTTATTTTATAAAATATGATATTAGCATGTAGTTTTTAATTTATTCTTCATTAGCTACTCAGATTATTTTTAACACACAATTTAAATATGAAAACATCGCTTACTGTCGAAGTGTTGATAAACATGTGCGGTTAATGATTCTTAATTAATTTATTTATTCATTCGATGGTGTATGTTCCACGGATATCAATCATAGGTTTTTTTGGTGATAGTATAAAAATTTATTTAAAGCATAGTCACATACATACTTACATATACGTGTAGCGCGTCATGCAATAAATTTCTATTTGTTGTGCCCAATTTTAAACGGAAAAAATATTTATAAAGAATTTTTTTCATATGCCTTGTTATTGTAGGTAATTAGTAATTAGTTTTTGTAGATTAATCTCGTCGGCGAGCATTAGCCTCAAACAAAACTTGTGAGCCGCGGTTGTTCACCGAAGTTGTAGTTATCTTTTGAACTTCATTTCTCGCCTAGTATCCACAAAAAGTCATTTTTCATACCAATACCGTATGGTGCGGTTCGCAATTAAATTTTCATTAAATGCTTTATTTTCTAAAGAACACTTAAACAAACTTGCTGATAATTTGTTTTCCCCATTTTGAGGAAAATAAATATGCATTAACCCAGCACGTAGAAATCATTTGCGAATCAAATGACAACTGCATGTCAAATCAGAAGCAGACATATGTATTCACTTCCAGTGCCAAATGAGATGTAGTATTGCCAGTGTTATGTGGAAAACGCATATGGCGAGTGAAATTGAGTAATTTGATTCGTTACTTATTCCAAGATTTTATTCAACAAATATTTTCAAATTCATCAATTACATAAAAATTGGATATATCTATGTGTTAATTAGTTTTCTCTAAGATATCCGTCCACCTTAGAAGACGAAAAAAGATCATTTTTCAAGCATTTGTTTCTCAGAAACTTTATTATATATTGGCATGAATCTTTTTTTATAGTATTATTTCATATTTGAGTAATACAAAAAAACTTAACTTTTTTATTTATTAATCTCTTTTATAGAGGGCGCTGATATTAAGCTCTGAAAAAATCGTTACTCCACGGCGGATAGATAATCTATGGATTGATAGATCTGAAACAAAAAATTAAACGGCATTTCAAAAAGCAAGATCTCTTGCACCGTAATCCACTAATGTTTTCAAAAAATCGGCGGACTTGTGAAAAAAATGTCAAAAATTCACCGTTTTTCGTAGTTTTTTTAATGCCAAAATTTTTTTCTTCAAGTTTTTGCTAATATTCTGGTGGAATAATCTATAACAAATAAAACACATCAAAGTTTTTGCAAACCAGTTCGGTGGATCCGGAGATTATCTGTCTGCCATGTTAAAAAACGTTGTTTTGCGTAAAAAGTGTTCAACGCAATTTCATATATAGAAGTCTAAATAAACACTGGGCAATAAAGTCACAAATATAATGTATAAAGGAGAAATCGGTATTTTAGAGAAGGGGAATGAAAGAGACGCTACGCGGTCGACAGCTGATCGAACACCTTAAAGAACCGAAAACGCGCACACACTCAAAGTCGGCATTTCTATATTAAACTTTCGAATTTCGAAAAGATTTTTTTGGAGGTTTTTTTGAAGTTTTAAGGAGTCGAAAAATCCATTTTTTGAAATTTATAGAGTGGACTAGTACTTAAACCCGGAACCCTTCGTCCAATCGACGATGTAGATTTTGAAAATGATCTTAATTTTGATTTTTCATGAAAAAATTGTTTTCAATTAAAAGACTGAAAACCTGTTTGTTTTGATTTTCACTTTTTGTTTTTACGAATATTCGAACCCTTTACGGAATAAAGAAAAAACCTAAAAAATCAATCTAATATTTTATTCAACTGATGAAAACATCATTTTTACGGGCATAGACGAATCGACAAAGTTTATTAATAGCGTTCGATAAAACAAGATCATATATTTAAGGTTAATGTTTGGTATCTCAAAAAAAAAATTAAAATTGATACCACAATTTAAATTCCATTAAAATCCTTGTTAATTTACAACCATACCATAGAATCACTTTAGCATCATGAGGACATAATTTCAAATTAAACATCACCGAAATATTTGTGTCAACGTGTTCACATACCATAAAGGGAATTTTAAAAAAGATTAATTGTTTTTGTACGACATTATTTTCGGGGTGTGACCAAAACCATGAAATAGGGCTTGGCAAACAGACCAGACCGTATACAAGCAATAATCAAGGTGGCGACTCAGAAGGAATTTACCCTGTGAATAGCTTGCATTCAATTAATTAAGTGCGAATGGGTGAAGTGTACACAATAATGTTTTCGGGTGTTCAACCATGAAAATTTCGTTGAATTGCTGTTGAAAAATGAAGACTTTGGGTGCGTGCTTTTAAGTGGATTGAAATGTTTAAATGAATTCACACCATTTGATTTAGTATTCAGGAAATTCGTAGCATTTTCGATTAACATTCCAGTGTAGCTGGTAAATAGCTGAGTGTAAGTTGTCCTTAAAAAAAATTCAAATAATAGTAGTAAATTTGATGCGATTTACATTATTGAATTGGGCTTGCACACTTATAAACTGTTACCTTGGAAATGGATGAAATCGTAAACGGATTTTCTTCTCATAATGAACTATTGTTCAGACGTGGCAAAAGAAATTTTAAAGAAACAGTCTTCTCTTGGCTTTATTAGCTTGTAACTGTTGTACCAAAAACAAACTAGACGAAAAGTAAACTGACTTAATTATCGTCCCACTAAACACATTTTTGAACGTAGTTTTATTTTTCAACTCTAAAAAGAATCAAATTTAAATCCTCAGAAAACGCTGCATATCAATCTGAAGCAACAGAACCTTGGTTCTTAAAATTTCTTATTAATCATTCATTTTGAGTACCTCGCGTCTGTCTTAAAATTAAGTTTCTTTTGTACACCCGAATGTGCATAAACGTGACCATAAAAGAAGTAGCAAACGTTTTGCGTCTTGCTCCAATCAATGGCAACAACCTCGAAGAGAGAAAACTTTAACAATCGACCGACTATGTATGAATTAGATATTAATTTAGAAAGCTTTTTCAAGAACTTCATTACTTAGTGTCTAGAAAATCTCTAAAATGCATTCGTAGAAAATAGCGCGACGAAAGTTGATTGAGTCGTGTGAATTGAATTTTTCGGTGATATTTTGGACACTTGGGAATTAACCGTTGTTAAGATTCTTTAGAATATTACTTGAATTATACGAATAAAAAATTTCAAGCGCTAAATAGCTATGCAGGTATTTACAAAATTTAATATACGATCCTGCAGTCTATTATGAACACCATATTGTAATATGGTGTCATAATTTTTCTTCTTCATGAGATCAAATCTTCAATAAGTACGTAACAACAAGAGGCTCGCATTTCTTGAAACCAAGATATATGTAGCTACTAATGAGGCTTCAAACGTCTTCCAAGAAATTCATCTTCATCACGCGAAACAACATGTGTAAATAATTCAACAAGACCATGAAGTATTCACGAAAAAAACATTTGGAAATACTTTTTCCTGTATTTAATTTGCAAAAAATAGAATGAAAAATGCAAAACTATTTTCTCCTTCAGCACTGCACAAAACAGATGTTTTAAATTGCTTGAAATAATGTTTTTGTATTTCTTGTTTAAATACAAAATCAAGAACGAAAACAATCTTAAGAAAGTTCACTTATCGTGAGAGTTTTGATTTTTTAAACAAACATGTGCTATTCAAACTTAATGATATGTGAAAAATACTCAGCTGGATTGCATTTCCGTATAAAATTAAATGTGATTCATGCATTAATTAATTTGCCAACGCCATTTATGGAGAATTTAAGACTTAGGCATGTATTAAAACGTAGTTGGCTACGAAATAAGCACAATACGATACATGTTTGATTTTCTCCCTGTATTATGCATTGAATAATATTCACATGGTAAGACCGGATCTATTATTTTCAAGATTGACAATTGATCATTAAACGAGTATAATATGCAATAAGTTGCTGAAGTTGTTGCATTGGAAATCTTTTATTTGCTTGAAACGCAATTCACTTATAGTATTTTTTTCTATAAGAAATTATTTATTATTGGAAATTCCTAAGTACCTAATTTTGGCGTGAATGCCAGAGCAGTGCAGGATATTCTTTATGCAAACATCTTGAATGATTAACAAGGAGTTGAATAACCTAGGTACTACCTGTCCACGATATATCCTAGAAGAATCGTTCGAAGAAGCTGAAGCAGAATTTGTAAGACCCTTTTCAAAATACTCCATTGAATGTATTTTTATTACCTTAGGAAGCGTTAGTTACTTACATAAGGATCATTTTCGATTTTTTTCTGTTCTAGCCAGAAAAAACTCCCATATTGGGTGAAAACGCAACGTACTGTGCAACTTGTTTACTAGATCTTCCTTTTCGTCGCTTGTTTATTTCTATCAAGCTTCATGCTAATCTTATTTTATTTTAGTAATAGTGTTAACATGTTTTTTTCGTTATCTTTTTGTAATACATGGCTGTTAAATGTTGAAGAAAGCTTTAATACGGTTATTATAGAAAAACAACGAATGACTCAAATTTAAACTCGAACACTAACAAATATGCAAAATTTTCTATATTTTCAAATCAAATTTGCAACAAATTCAAAAAAAGGATCGAAACATTTTATTATTAAAATCTAATTGAAAGTCTTCGGTTTATTGGATGTATGCATTGAAAAGCGAACTTTTACAACAGATGGCCCCACTAACACATGCGCTGTAACACTCCAATGACATATATGTCATTTTGAAGTATCATCAGTCAGCTGTCAAAGCCACAAAGACAATTCGCTAACATTGTGTGCGCATAAGTTTTTTATCATCATGGAAATTTCGAAAATTGACAAAAAAGCAGCATTTTCGGGAAGTATTGTTGGGATACTTTTTTGCCAAGAAAACTTTTGCCGAAAGTCATCGTTTGCAGGTGGGTGTTTATGGCGACGATGCTCTATCTAGAACACAATGTTTTGAGTGGTTTAAACGCTTCAAAAGTGGCGATTTCGACATCAAGGACAAAGAGCGCTCTGGTCAAGAGAAAAAATTTGAAGACGAAAAATTAGAGACCTTCCTCAGTGATAACTCGTGCCAAACGCAAGATGAGCTCGCAAAAGCACTAGGCGTGACACAGGCAACCATTTCCAGGCGTTTGAAAGAGTTAAGGTTCATCCAGAAGGAATGAAATTGGATGCCACACGAACTGAAGCCAAGAGATGTAGAAAGGCGATTTTGCATGTCTGAAATGCATCTCGAACGCTACAAAAGAAAGTTGATAATGTATCGAATTATTACCCGCGACGAAAAATGGATACAGTATGATAACCCGAAGCGACAGAAGCCGTATGTGAAGCCCGGTCAACCAGGAATGGAATATACACGGCTTTAAGATAATGCTCAGCATTTGGTGGGATCAGAAGGGACCAATCCACTACGAGGTTTTAAGTTTAGGTCAAACCATTACGAGACAGCTTTACGAACAATTAATTCGTTTGACAGAAAAACGGCTGGAATATGCGATCAGGCACGAGTCTGTAATTTTTCATCATGACAATGCTTGACCACACGTTGCTATACCGGTCAAAAATTACCTGGACGATTGTGGCTGGGAAGTTTTACCTCATCCGCCATATTGACCATACCTGGTGCCATCCCAATACCATTTATTTCGTTCGATGCAAAACACTCTCACTGGAATACGCTGGACAATTTTTAATTCATATTATGGATTATAAAGCTTATATATATTGATTGAGGGGATGAGTACCAAATTTTGAAGCCCATCAAGCGGCACTGTTGGTCATTCATTCTAAAAGATTTTCAATAAAAATTTAGTGAGTCATCCACGCTGACTCATCTTTTAATAATAATGAATGTGTATCTAATAAGCATATCTAATATTAGGAATCAATTTATTTAATTTTGCGAATGATTTTATGCAACGAAGAAGGCTTACAATTTTTTATGTCTAGACCGTTTCCATTTCAAACTTAGCATGACGTGATTCCCGAAAATCAATGTCGCCCGATCGATATCAGATTTCTTTATAATTTCATGACGTCATGTGCATATGGATAGTGCCCAGCCCATGTGGATGAACTTCAATCTCCCCGGAGGCAATGAAAAACCAGGTATGCAAGCGATAAGATTGGGCCCCGGTCTTGACTTTGCTACTTGCTAGAGGCACCCCAAACCGGTTGGGTATCTTTTTCTCCATTTCTTGCATGCACGCAAAGTTATGCGAAGCTTATTTGCCGGCGAACTAATGTGCGAGTTGGTCAGTATCTTTTTCTTCGTTTATTAACGGTCGGGGAACGGTAAAAGAAAAGTGGCCGAACGTGAAAAGTAAGATGTTGACCTTGTTTTTGATGAAATTCAGTGGAAAGGCGCGTTTCATTCCCAATTAGCGGCTCAATGGTCTAGGGGTATGATTCTCGCTTTGGGTGCGAGAGGTCCCGGGTTCAAATCCCGGTTGAGCCCACCCACCTTTTGCCACCTACAAAGTCTTCAATAGGGGCTGCTATCCCCAATATCTGGGGGCCAAAAGTATCTCTCTGATTCTGGAGAGAAGAGCTCGTCGACGATATTTCCCGATTTCCAATCAATTCGGAGCTTTTCATGGGTTCAATGAGAGCATAATTGCCTGCAATAAACTTTTTAACAATATTTCATTGAGACATTGTACTTTCCGGCCGTAAGCATGCTTTGATATCTTTCAAACAATCTATTCTTGCCGCGATGGGCAGCGGCCAATGCTCGCAATGAATAACGTTTTTTGGTGAGTTTAAACACGCGGCGCTTCAACGGAAATGGAAGCAAAGAGTTCACGTTCGGTTGCTTCATGAATTTTTTTACCGAAATTTATTTGATTGCAGTGAATTGGTCAATTAAATATTAAATAATAGCTCTTGGAAACACTTTTTGTTATGGGTCTTGCGACATTCGTCAATCTGTGAAACAATCGTTTCTAGTTTCATTTTCTCTTTGCATAATCTTTAAACGTTCTGAAATTCTTTATTCTGTTCGGTGTATTTCTATAAAATTTGCTCGACTGTATGTTTAAAATTGGTACAGACTATTTTGAATTCAACTTTGACCCTCTGTGTTTACTACAACCAAAGTTACGTTCGCTGTATTTTGGGGTCAAAATTACCCCATAGACTCATCTAAAGAAAACGAAAGAAGCAAATCTTTTAGGGAAAGGATTTTCCGAAAGTTTGCATCTCAATCATCTCATTTGTATGAATCACATGGAATTCCTGTTTGATAAGCCATGAATTATACTACAATCCAGAGCTGAATTTTGTTCTGATCAAGTATCTGACAAGCATAATTTGTAATAAACAGGAAATACATCAACAGAACTTATGTGGGTGTTATTAAGGAGCTATAACGACAAAATGTATCAAACAACCACACCATATGCTATGAAACTCCTCATATACACGTCCATCTAGTTAATGGCATTTTTAGTTGTAAAATGCTACATACAGTTGCAAGACATCTTGAAATTTATACCAAGTGCCGATAGGTTACCCCCTTGGCTTATTGCTTTTAGGTTTTGCTATCAAAATAAAAAAAAACACTCATGATTCTAGAATTCGAAGACAGCGATGACGAGCCTTTTCGACAAACTGGTCAAAATTGAATACATATATATTTCTTCGAATAAAAACTTGTGTGTCAGTTATGATTTGAGTAATAAATCAAATAAAATAGATACAAGATATTTTGGAAAAAAGAAAAGGCAAAATCAGCAGAGAAGTTTTTTTTGTAAGAAAATGCGAAAGTTAACACGGCACGCATTACAGAGCAAGTCTTAAGAGATACTGACTTCAAAGAATTTAACCACCCACCATACAGCCCTGACCTGGCTTCAAGTGTTTACTTGAGTCAATTTAAAAATTTGAAAAAAGGCAGAGAAGAGAAAGAAAAGGGTCTATTACGTTGCAATTTTTCAAAAAATCCGAACAACTCGCAGAGATGCACAATTAGCTAGTCAGGAGTTGTATGAAAAAGAGGACGAAATTTTGTATGGTCCAGGCATAGCAGAGTGGAGGTATATAACGTTTTTTTAAACAAAAATCCTAAAAAAGTACACGCGGTTGTTCGAATCCATGTTTTTTAAACTGGCGGACACGATTTAAAAAAAATATTCAACCAATCATTCTGATTTTTTAATATGTTGTCCTACACATATGTATATGGCTATAGCCGATAGCCGGTCATTATGATTGATTCAAATCTTCCGATTTTCACTCAATTTTCCACGCTCAAAAATAGGTTTTTTGAAGAAAAAAATGGCCGCCATTTTGTTATTTTTTAATGAAAACAATCATTCCGATACCTGACACTTAAACAAGAATAAATTTGGCGTTTTTTAGATGATCCAGTCACCTAAAATCACATCCGCCGTCATTTTTTGATGTTTTTTTAAAAAAAATATGGGTAAAAAAACAATAAAAAATCTAAAAAAAATATTTTTGTACACCGAAAGTATCAATTAACATATGTATAAAATTTCAAAATAATTTTTTTTGCTTTCTATTGCAAAAAATGATTAAATTTGTTTTTGAAAATCGTAACCTAAAAGACCTCTTAAGAGGACGCAGATTTGAGGATGGCTATCCAATGAAGGCTGGCGTACAGAAACATCTTGAGAGGAAAGATAAAGATTATTTTTTAGTGATATAGAGGTCATTCTCAAAAGATGCGAGAAGTGAATTGAAGTGGAAAGAGGCAATATTGAAAAAAAAAGTTTTTTAATTTTTATCTAACAGCAAGCTCTTAAGATCCTTGGCTCAGAACTTTTCAGCCACCCGTCGTATATGATATCAACACATCGCAAATGCCAATTTACTCGTAGTCTTTTCTACAGATGCAATATTCTTACGTTACTTACAATGGTCATCTTAACAGCTTTAAGCTTGTCACTTCGCAACAACGTAGGCTAGACCTTGATAAACGCCTTTTGAGTAAGGGTTTCTTGTATCTACTGTACACTGATTTTATCTAAAAATTTATGTTACCTACTTATTTGCCATACGGAAGATTCACTCATCTATAAGAATGGCATTGATCTGTTCGAATTTCTGATGCTCAGAAACCTATTGGATTCGACTCAAATAACTTAAAACATTCAAAGACTAACTACTTTTCTTATTGTAGATGTTTAAACAAAAAATCAATCTCTCTAACTTGTTGAATGAATAAGGATAATTTTTGGTGTAAATTTAAAAAAAAAATGTTTTCGACGATACTATATGAAAGAATTAAAAACTATTACTCTAGTCAAACTGAACAGCAGTCACGGATTTGAACCATTGAGTGAGATAGATACGTAATTAATTGTAGTCGGTTTAAGCTGGAGTTCAAGTTAGTTAGCCCCAAGTCGATGATTAAGTTATATTTTAAACTAGCTGTCCGGACAGACTTCGTTCTGTCAAAAGTTATTGGTCAGTCGCAGTCCAATAAAAAAAATTAATTTTATTAATTAAAAATTTAAATTAATTTTTTTAATATTTTTTTAATTATTTTAAATTTTTTTTCTCCGTAAGATCCATCCTTGTGCCTTAAGGAAAATATATTTAAAAAAATAGCCGAATCGGTCGAGGCGTTCTCGAGTTTTGCGCTTAGCAACACATTTGGCGATTCATTTTTATTTATATAGATAGATAGATATACAAAAGTTTTCTAACAAAAGACTTATCCCATTTTTCTCTTACACATGGCATTTTTCAGATCACTGCGTTACTCAATATTTCTGAGCTTTAAAAAATTGAATATTGTACAATGTTTTCAGAATATTATTCCTTAATCGACATAAGTTTTTAATACATCAAAAAAACACAAAAAAACAAAATTTAAAATAATCATGATGATTATTCGCTTCAAAGTAAAGCACATACTTTCTTGAATGGCAGAAGCTACTATATATCCATTATTCTGTTATTTGTTCAAATTTGAAAACAGTTATTGATTTCACATTTATCCTAAATTTTCATAAGTGTTCACCAAACATATAAGCAGAAATATCGAATTTACATTCTCTTGACCATAAAAGAAAACTAATCATGACAAACCCATCAAAAAATAAACATAAATAAGAGTATTAAGAATTAGTCCAAATGCCGTACAAGGTGTGCAAACTATTCTAACCGAAATACTTTTAAGGCGCTACACATGATTGCGTTCTTGACGAGAATGTGAAGATTTGGGTCACATATCCAAATAGGACAAAGTAAATTGGAATAATTATAGCGAAAAAGTTTTAAGTATTATTGAAAAAGATACGAATTTCTTAAATGATTTTAAGAAAGAAAGTTCAGTCTTTCTTTGATTTTCAATTAATAGTTGTAACGGATGCTTCGATAAATAATCTAATGGCAAAATTACGAACACATAATTTTACCAAGAAAGCGTGTCTTTTGCAACAATTTTTCTACTTTAAATCCCAGTTTGCATCATTTTAAGGGCATATTTCTGTTATAAGCTTAGTACGCCTGCCATAATCCTATTCAAGTCATGATATCTCGTTCAACATCTTCATAAAGTTCACGTGTACTTTTCATTTAGAATTTCTAGTGTGATCTAATCTTCACTCTCAGATAATAATAGCCTAAGTACCATATGTGTGTGAATACATTAATCTGAATGCTTTGAATTTTCTACTTTAAATCGGGGAGTTTATGTCTATTTCTAGACATACTAGCATGCTAGCTACATTCAAGAGTTTTCAAATTACTCATGACTTGTTTCGTGAACAACAAACGAAATTGGGCAGAAAAGGTGATTTACATTTTGTGCTTATCGATTAGTGTTGCGTGGAATTGAAATTCTCGTGAAAAGTGGGTCATTAATAAACCTTATTAAGCCTCCACGATAAGCTAATTAACTATGACGCATTCCACTTTCACATGTTGGGGCTACAATTCTTTGAAACTATTGACTTGGTCATTTGTGACCACTGCCGTTTAGATTGTTGGTAACTTCGTTAACGATCTGCATCCGTTTGGTGTTACATTGGTTGTAACAATGCGGAAATGCTTTTGGTGAGTGGCCCTGAGAAAATGATGATAAGAAATATGCTTTTCTATTGTTCAACATCATTAGTTTGCAAACAGAATTAAACTATGTATGTATTCAATTAGATAAATCGCTTCATTTTACTTATGTACATAATTATTATTATTGAGACCTATACTAGTTTTTTATAGTTTTCAATTAATTTCTATGCTTGTCGACAATCAGATTGTATTCTAATATTTCGATGATCTCACAAAATGATGAATGATTAATTTTGCACATGTTATTCATATGTCCACTTTAAGCAAGAACGTGGGTTGAATCGAACTATTAATCATATCAATATCAAGCAAATATGTTAATTTAAATTGTTTGAAATTATTATGATGATTATGATTTTAACTGGTTACTATATTTTGCCTTTAATAGTTTTCTTAAAATTCATTTAAGAATCTAATTTTAGGTTCACAATTGTGGTTTACATTATTGAAATTGTCACCTAAATTCGGAAGAAAACAATGTTCTTTCAATTTACCATGTTATCCTTTCATATTTATAATAATTACGAAACGAGATTTCTAATTAAGATGTCGTGATATAACAAAATTGTATGCTCTTGTGTTAATTGAAAGCTAATTAATTCTAAACTCACAAAAAAAACCACGCTTCAAAGTAGAACAGATAATAAAAATAGGATGTTTGTGATACTTCATGCGTTTATGAGTCTTTTAATTAAACTACAAAGATATGAAGTGACTGTTTCTCTTACATTACAATATAATTTATGTATATCAAAGGGGAACTATAGTAACCCAAGAAAGCTTTATGGATTGATAAGCCTGAATATCTGTGATAGCACTTTAAGAAGGGTCAACACCACTCATTTTCCAAACACCAAATCTATGACAAAAATAGCAAACAAACCCTGAATAATATGCCAAACAAAATATTTGAGTGTAAAATTGCAAGATTGCAACAGTCTTGCAAACAATACCAAGGACATGACAAACAAGAATAAGCCCAAGACTCATACATGACCAAGACAGAGTATGCAACAACCAAGACCAAGCCTACCATAGACTTCGTCTTGTTTTGCTCATCACTACGAAACAAAATATTTAATTAGAATATATTAATTAGAATATATTTTAAACGCAAAATACGATTCAGCGATTAAAAACAAATTACGAATGCAGACATACTGATTGTAAATATAAATCCTCAACGTTTAAATACCGTTACGAAAAAAAAGTAAAGGTAATTTTTTGAGGCCTATTCAATTATTATTAATTTGCTGTCAGGGATCCTTAGCTTAAGTCTCTGGATTGTGGTTATTTTCGATTTCTGCTTATCATTACGTGTCTGGCGAGTATATCTTAAACATTCACAAACGGGTTAGGGTTAGGACTCAAGCTAGCGCCACAGCAAAACTTCAATACCATGCTCCAGTTGAAATCAAACCAATTCCAGTATATCAGTCTGAAGTTCGATCCCCAATGACGAAGCTTTCACATGACAAATGGATTCCGGCCGATCGCTTCTACCAAATCATCCATGAAGACGCGGTTGATAAACGAAAGAACAAATGACACACTTAAGTTTCGTGCTGATACTCGCACCTAGTAACCCTTGGGGTGTCAACACAACTCTTATACAGTTAACACGAAAGAAAAGTTTTTGTCTATTTGTCCGAACCACGCCCGCATTGATATTGAGTCAATTGGATAAAAGTTGTATACCAATCGTATTCGTACAAACGTGCAGCAAGTGCAGTGCGGACGTCGTGTAGAAATATGCAATTTTATGGACATGGTGCAAATGTGCTGCAGGTGTGCTGTGGTAAAACTTTTTGTCATGAACTTGCTAAGGATGTGTTGCAGGCCTGAAAATTTCGATTCGGGATATTTATTCACAACTTTACAAAAACGAATTACCAAAAGATACAGCATTGATTTCAGCCAAACGCATCAGAAAACTCTAGGTATGATTCACAGACGCCCAAGTCGTTGACTCATAAATAGTGGAAAGTTTAATTAATGCGACACGTTTTCCTGAAGAAATTTTGACTTTTATATTTAAACCTATAAATATTCACAAAACTGTTTATAGATACAAGGATGCAATTTCGTTCGTGAGGAAGGCATATTTTAATCTATTAATCTAACGTTTGAATTGCGTGTTGAAGATTGAGATAGGGGTTGATAAAAGTGCAATAGCTCTCTTGACTAAATTTGGAATGTCAGCCAATTTGAACTTATTTATACAGAATTTACATTTTATAAAAACAAGCAGTTGAACAGAACATCTTACACAAAGATGAAAAAATAAGCATGTTAGTACAGCGGAAAAAAACTATGGGTTCAACAGTAAAAATTACTTAAAATAAAATGTACAGACACTTCTAGTTTTAAACAATTTTTTTAAGAGTGAACATGAACTCGATGAGCCTCTTTCTCGTTAATTTGCTCCCCAAACGCTAAATCACTCTACAAGAATATTTCATTTTCAATGATAACCAAAGTCTATTTTGTTGAACTTTCAATGCACCCGAAGAAAAAGAAATTTAATCACTCATGCTTATCGAAATTGGTTATAAAAATACGCCCCCATATATTATGAGTACTAGTGTTGTGAAGCACATATTTCAAAAGCGTTTCATTTTGAATATTTTGTACCAAAGTTATTTATAATATTCACTATTGCGCTTTTGTGCACATCTCCAATTCCCAACAAATCGATTTGTTCCTTTTTCCACAGATTATTGTTCATCTGGTGTTGGTCTAACAGAACCATTCTTCGACTTTATAACGAATTATTTAGCGAATTGAGTGGCAACACGACTTCAAGATGTGACTTTTGCAATTGACAATCTAACACGAAACTTGCATTAGTTTCAGCTCGATTCAACCCAACCGATATTGATTATCTCCACACACTATGATGATAATGTTTGCATTTAGTTTATGGCGTTTTTTCGTCCTTTGCTATCGAAGCTAGCAAATTTCTTTATATAAACCGTAAAAGAGATAGGAACCCTGTAGCTATCTTTTATCTGTATCGACTCATCGTTGTGGGACACTTTGACATTCCAATTTTATTTTATTTGACCACAAAAAGGTCTAAGACATGATCTCGTTCAATGGGAAAAGGACGAAAACATTTTTGAAATTGATTTTCACATTGTCGAAATTGAATAGTTTTTAGTAGTTGGCTCTGCTAGTTCTAATGCTCAGATTGTGGGAACTTCAAGAATTGAAGAAGTTTTAAAGGAATGTGTCATGAAAAATGGACCAGACTGTGATGGACGTGGATATCATACACAGAAGGAATCGCTTATAATTCGTTGGAAGCATAAAAATATGAATGGAAAACCATGAAATTAAATTGCTGGATCTAGACAAGAAGCATATAATATGATGATAGGTTTTCTGCAAATGTTTGAAAGCCAATCATGGTTTGAATTTACTAAGCGCGAATTGAGTGAATAAAAATTATTAACTTCCCAGTATATGGGAAGTTCTTGTAATCGCCTCGAAAATCGAAATTAAAATTTTCAACATTTCTTTACGTTTTGAGGTCTATAGAGTATATATAAAGTGTTTTTAGAAAGGGAGATGTATGTGTGTGTGTGTACGTATGTACGTTCGTGGACACTTTTTTCTACGAGCATAACTCACGTAAACAAAGTCGTATCGACTTTGTTGAGGTGTCAATCGAAGCGTCTTTTTAATTTTAAGAGCTGATTAGTTTTTGAGATACTTCGGTCGGGGGGTTCGTTGTTTTGACCCTTTGAAGGTCATTTCTGTCGAGCGTTATACATATCTCGCGAACCAAACATACGATTTGCATGGTTAAGGAGTCAATCGACGCGTATTAACATTTCTGTGAATCTATCAAATTTTGGAAAAATTCGTTGGAGCCGTTTTTTAATTTAAGAAAAAAAAAGTGCAAAAATTAGGGCTTTTTTTATAAACAATAAATTTTTAACCTGATTTACGAAAGACAGTATTCAATTTTTATAACATTTATATACTTCAAGCAATGCTTGAAAAAACGTCATCAAAACTTTTTCTCATGATAACAAGAAACATTAAATAAAAAATAAAAAACTATTAACAGTCATCATGATCTTCAAGGTCATTTCTTCCATTCACTATATCTCACGAACCAGATATAATATTTGCATCATTAAGGTGTTAATCGACGTGTTTTAAAATTTCTTTGATTATTTTAACATTATAAAGATCCGTTTCAGCGGTTTTTTTAATTTAATAGAAAAAAATGAGAAAACTTAGGGTTTTTTCATAAAAAATATGTTTTTAACCTGATTTGCACAACACAGTAATAAATGTTTATAAAATTTATACATTGTTATCAGTTTTTGAAGAGAAACCAGTAAAACTTTTTTCATGATTCTGAAAAAAATTCAATTAAAAATAAGTAATCTTCCAAAGTTACCATATGAAAGGGGTTCTTCCGATTGATATTACCTTATATCTTTTATTCTAAAGACTTTGTTGTAAAGTCAAAGTTTCAAAATGTTTGGATAATTTGAGCAGATTTTTAATAGTTTTTGCAGTCTTTTAATTAAAAAAAGCGGCTTAAATTTTGAAAACCATCAAAATTTCAATCGAATTTGAATTTGTGGTAATCAATCATCATCACCCATCCACCAAAAGCCTTACGTAATCAGTGGATGCTCCCGTAGATGATATGATTAATATTAACTCATTCCTGTTACTGCTGTATTATTATTTAAAGTAGTAGTATTTTAAAAATTATTATTGTGTTTAATATTTTTAATGTTTATCTAGATATTACTGGGAAGTTGACCGTGTGGACCTCAAGGGTCGCAAGGTTCTCGGCTTGTTTTAAAAATGTGTTTGCAATGCAGCGTAAAATATTTTTTGACTATCCAAATAGATATTTATCAACATCAGAGAGAAACCTTTCGACGAAAGCACTTTGTAAAACATCTATCAAATTAAGATTAATTCTACAAACCATAACCACCGTATAGTATGCGCATCGTCAGGTGTAGAATGAAATAACGTGATTTTGGCTCTTGATGTTATTATTCTGAGCATTACTCATATGTACGAGTACTTGATTTTCGGGGTCAAGCATTCTCTTTTTTTAACTGGCTATTGGACTGCCTGGAGGTTTATTTGTACTCTACGTTAAATTGAAGATTTTAGCAAGTTTTGCGGGCCAACATAACAACTTTCTGTTGACCTGATTGTAAACACACTTGGCAAGACCATCAAAAACAACAACTGTTCAATTCGCTTCGGTATGTGAACCTTTTTAATAAGGCCAAATACGGTAGATATGTTGAAGTGGCACAAGTGAAAATCAATAGTCGTTACGTGAATGACAAAGTTGGAGATATCATATTGGTAATCTTCTTATCCCTGTCCATAAAAGACACCTCAACATATGGGGATTGCGAAAAACTGACCGAAGAGCATTGTAAATATTTTCTTTAATTTAGCACTACCATGTTTGAGCATAATTTTCAAAGATTTCGCGAGTATTTGCAGTTTTACATTTATGGATTTCTTAACGATCGTTACAACTTTTAATTGCAAATATTATATTAGTTTGTGGTTTATGAGATTTAAGAGATTTGAAGTGAAAGCAAGTGCTTTCATCTCAATTAAATTTAGTTGGCATTACAAGATGTAGGTAAGTAAGTGAATAAGTTTTTTTACAAAACATTCAAATATTTATTCAATTTGTATGTTCGTGAAATTAATAGAAAGTACTTTTACTTTGCTGATAAAAATGCGAAACTAAAAACTAAATAAATAATGTTAGGAAATATTGCTATTTAAAAAAATTATAGTATTCAAATTACGATGATGTTTTCGTGATGAAGGTTTACTTGTTGATGAAATTCGTCAGCCTTCAAACAATTTAAGCTGAGATGTTTGAATTTTATATTAAGATTGACAACTTTAGAAAATATTTGAGATGCATTCTCCCGATTTCTCCATTCTCACTAATATTATTTATCACAATGTGCTAATTTTTGGTGTTAGGAATATTTACATTTTTCGTTATAGTTGACCGATTTTTTCAGTGTGTTTACGAAAAAATTGCTGAAAAAATTTAAAAATATCAAGGTTAAGGTTATCTAAGATGCAAAATATGATGATTTCACTCCAAAATTTAATTAAGGTCATTTATCATTTATTTTCGGAAACATCGAAAAATGCAATATGCTGACTTTAATAATTGAAAGAGAAATTCATTATCTAGTTATGATGAAATTAGATGCGGTGAACAATACAGATGTTTTTTTTTTCGAAATTTTCCTCGAACCTATTGAAAAATGTGATTTCGTCTAGTTTTTTTAAATAAATGCATTGATGGAAGATATCTTATGACTGTGTGACTAATATCATGCCAAAAAATATTTGTCGATAGCTTTGCATTTTGCGAAAACGGTACACATTATTCGAATCTGATTTAAATAAAGATTTATAGTATGGATGATGGATCACGAGAGCCCTACAGGTTTAAATTCGAATCGAAAAAATAAGCGAATAAAGAAAATTTATTTGCAGTCACACATATTTTACAAATTATCTGCTGAAAAATCAGAAATTATTTCTACGTAAATGTTCGATCCATTGAACGTATTTATATTACAGAGTGGTTTTAAGTTTTACTACAATTTAAAATGACCACTGCCGATATTCATATTTCTTTTTCGACTCGATTAAAATCCTTTTGAACAAAATTTAAAAAAATTTACTAATTATTGCTTCGCCCAGGATTAATTTAGAAAAAACCATAAACCTTTTCGGGCTAATTGAGGACAAACTCTATTGCGTCTGTTTTAATTTCTATTCTATTCAAAAACAATAATTTTTCGGTAACATGTTTTTATGTTTGGGGCAGCTTTCGCAAAACAAGCAGCTTATATTGCGTTTTTAGTCACCTGAAAGAGATATTTAACAACAATATCGTGTCTTCCTCATATGAAAGAGGTGTCGGATAACGCCAGTTAAAAAAATCAATTGAAAAGGCTTCTGTATACAGGGTGGCGCAAAAGTTTCTGACCATAGTATTTTTTGTATAAAATTTGAGAGAAAAGAGATTGATTTAATATTATAATTTTATTATAGACTACACACAATAGGTAATATAATAAATAATTAGTATGAAGTATGTCTTCCTTCGTTTTCTATACACTCTAAAAGTCGTTTTCTGAGATTTTCATATAATTTTTTTAGGTAGTTTGCAGAAATTGCGTTCCACTCAACTTGTACACGTCGAATCAGCTGCTGCCTATTTTTTGGTCTAGGATCTCTAAAGAGACTCTCTTTTAATTTGGACCACACATTTTCGATGGGTTTTAAATCAGGAGAATTACCCACATTAGAAAAATATTAATAAATCGCCTCATAAGTTTTCAAAGCAGCATGCGACTTAGCGCCATCTTGCTTCAAAATTACTTCATTTCCGTCCTTAAACTGTTGGCGATTAGTAAGGCATTGCACAAAAACAGGAAGAATATTTTCCCTGTAATATTCTCCATTAACAGATACTCCTTGCTGAACAAAGTGAAGTTGCCTTTTTTCCGCGACTGCTCCCTCCGCCAGCTACAATGATTTTTAAGTCGAATTTCGGAGTCTGTATTACGGGAATATTTGCGGGATTGCTGGTGCTGCACTGTCCTATTTTGTTGATTGGGTATTTGATACAGTCGGATCCACGACTCCTCCGTAAAAAGGATGTTTGCACGCAGCTTTCCACCACGGGCATTGTCATCAGCAAATCCGAGGTTTTTGAGATTTTGGCAGAAATTCAGCCGGTCTCAAATGTTCTTCTTGGAAAGGAGAGGTTTCTTGCGTTGTCTGTAGGCTTGCCGGCCCCAGTTGGTGGTCCGAAGGTATCGCTGAACGGTTCGCTTCGATACGTTTTTAATGGTCGCCGTAGAGCTGTTAAGCCGTTTCGTCACTGTTCGTGTCCCCACTCCTGGTCTATTTTCAGCTAATGTTCGAATTTTTCGTTTTGCTTCTGCTGAAAGTATCGACGGTCGACCACTTCTTTGCATATCCTTCACGTTTCCTTCTTCGGCATTGTACTATTTTTTCACGGTGATCTTGCTGACCCTAAGTATTCTGCATATATCGCTGCAGCTGTACCCCAATCGATGCTTGCGTTGAATTGCAATACGTTTTTGAATTCGAGCACTCACCATTATTGTCGCAAAAAAATTCCAATTCAATTCGTTGAAGATTCACGAAGTTTTTATGGTGTGTTTAAAAGAGCGTTAAAATTAAGGTATTTCGATAAATTTAGTACTGCCACTTTAAGTAACTAAATTTGAATGGATAAATTTATATTTTCAAAAGTCATTTTACTGTACAGGAGTTAACATCTAAGGCTAATAAAAAATACTCAAGTACTTATGGGTCTGCATATTTTACTTGTGTTTAGACCTACCTACAAATCCTCTTCGAATTTTCGTACCCGTTTTTACTAGGTCTTCAATAAAAGTCATTATTTTCGTATTATCGGTTAAATTTCTGTTTTCACTCTTTATGAAAATTAATGCAAGCTATGTAGCTGTAAGAAAATTCAAAGTAGGTGTCAAAATTTTTGAAGATAGTTTTTTGCCGATAAATTTAATTGGGTTGATTTTTCATGTCGAAGGTCAGACACTTTTGCACTACCTTGTAGATAAAAACCGTTATTGAAACTAACAAAATAACGGCACGGCTTCGTAACCTGAGATTGAACTTAAGGGCGGCGGGGGCTGAAGGCTGTTCTTTTAAGAGAGCAGCCTGGATTTGTTGTTTTAAAAAATCGATTTTTCCAAAAACGTCATTTTCAGTACTATATATATATGTAGAATTAGTATACAAACTCTCATTTTGGTCGCCGATGCCCAGAAATATATATATATATACAGCGATACAACAGATCGTGTGTGAGTGCGCTCTGCAGTTGTTTCAGCTTTAAACGCGTTTTTCTCAAAACAACGTTTTTTGACCTGGTTGACACGATTTTACAAAAAATATTTAACCGATCGAGCTGAAATTTTGAGGGGTTATTCATCACATATATGGTTATAGCCCGTAGTAAAATCATGAATATCCGTTGTCATTTAACTACCTTTTTAAACAACATAACCTCAAAAACATATTCTGAAAACTCGAAAATTCCGCCATTTTGTTATTTTTCCCTTAAAGTTCTTGATTTTGGTACGGGCTATAGCGACTTACTTATACTTAAATATGCATTTTGAATTTTTGATTTCAGAGGTTTCTGAATCGAGAAATCATGTCAACCAGGAAAAAAAGCAGGCTTTGTTGTGGCAGCTAGGCCATATTGGATTATAAAAATTTAAAAAAAAAAATTTTACACTTTAATACGTATTTTTGCATTTGTGAAAAAATTGTAGTTGAATAATAAAATTTACTGTAAAAAACATTCTTGAAAATATGTGCAAAAGGCTAAAGATGCCGCATAAGTGCATTTTTTGATGTGCATCGCCAGTAGAGCCCAACATTTTGACATTATTCTTAAAGCCTGACCAAAAAATCTTATTGCATGTACTTCAAATGAATAAAATGTTTTTTTCCATATTATTGTACGGTCTTTGAAAAATTCCACTCGTCAATATAGGCCTCCATTGTGCCCTGTATGAGCACCTTTAGTATGCAATAATTCATATTATCAAGCGCGCACTGTATATAAAGTTCAAATAGTTCATTAAACTGTGGCAAAATTATTTTCAAAACATACTTGAAAGTGGAAAATAATTGCGAAAATACCAGATGCCAAAGTATTTCGCACAGTTTGAATGCGATGAATGTATTGAGCGATACGAGTAGGGGTGGTTCGGGTAGCTAAAAGAAAATTCAAATCTTAAAATTTATTAGGTGAGTGAATATCAAATAAACTGGTTTCAATTAACTACAAGCTTCAAGACGTATTTTATGAGGGTTTAAAGGATTTGATTTGTATGTTTGTACTCATTACAAATTTTTGTTGTTTTTAAATGATAAAAAAATTCTAAAGAAGTTTTTTACATTTTTCTGGAACATATTAGTAGGAATTCTTCTAAAAACCTACACAACAAAATAAATTTAGAAAATTAAATTATTTTCCAAATCGTTTAGGTATCATACCAATTATGTAAATACTTAAATAGCATAAAATCGCATAAATGCATTTAAAAGATGAATTTGGGTTAAATTTTACAGGCTTTCAAATAAAAGATATTTTTACCCAGTCATTCTTTATACCACCACAAAACAACAGATTTTTCGAACTTTCGCCAAGAGCTACATATTTCTACGAACTAAATATACACCTGTTGAAAATCTCTTTATTTACTTGAAGATGCAAAGTTTATTTATGCAATGAAATGTGTTTCACATTACCACCGGCCAAACTAGAGTACATTCGGGTAAAGAAATATACAACTACGGATTAAAAAGTCTTGGTTTGATTGCTAAATATTGTTCTAAGCTAAATGTATCTTATCATTATTGCGGACACGCATGTACATATGCATATTTTAAGATAAAACATCTTTCGACTGGCAGCAAAGTCGTAGATGTATTTAAAAATAGTTAGCTGATTACAAGCTGGGAAATTTTAAGTGCCTCATTTTCACTTGTTTATTTGGTTGATGCAAGCAAACAATATTTAAAAATTATTCAGGCGTAATTGTCTACGACTATGGAAATTAAAAAGAGATTATATGATTTAATAGAATAGTGTGCATCATCCGAATTGGGAAAAAGAGAGATATTGCGTACGAAACGCTTTTAAATTGATTTTTGAAAAATTAATAAGTTCATATTTACCCTTAATTTAATTCTGATTTCAGTTATTATTTAATTACTTTATCGAGCGTTTACAAAGTATGAATACAATTTTTTTATCAGCTTCGCCCAAGCTTCCCCGTCATTCTCATTTCCTGCCATTAGATCTTGAAAACTTTTTTTCATGATTTAATGTGAATTCAGTCATTCAAATTGAAATTCTTTTTTATGAATCAACATCACACATCGTGACGCATTAACAAATTTTAAACCTTCTCATACTTATATTTGTGTATCTTATATTTTTCCTGAGAGCTGCTGAAACAATTAAAAATATACTTCAAATTTTCAACAAAATCAAGGCAATCTACTTTTGTTTGTACAGTTATGCTAAACGCAGTTCTTGAAAACATTGTTCGGTACAAGTTCAATGCCACCTACAGGGGTATGTGCTGTTGGCGGCATGAACCATTGTAAATTTTTTTTGAACGAAGCACTTGAAGATAGAAATAAAATTGTATATACATATGCTAGTATCTTTTTTAAGCATCTCAAAGTTTTTGAAACCGAACAAATGGGGTATACTGTTAACGAACTCTTGAATTCAAGTTCACTTTTTTGAGAGATAGTACAGTGGAAGAAATATATATAAGTTCACCCTAGATTAAAGTTGCGATTTCTTTTATCAGACACCATTGCACTTATTCAAAACATTTACAGCTGTTTGAAGCTATTTACCGTAGTAACTTTGAGGAGCACTGAGTACCCGCTTATCGTATATGCAAAAGTGACAGTAATGTTTTTGACATACGTACAAGCGACTGTAATTAAAAGTTCAGAAGGAAAATTTCAATTGTTAATGAAATTGAGTGTTGAAACCTTTAATTTATAGATAGGCAAATTCAGGAAATATTTTCTTTCTTCTATAAATTGAAGAAAAACTGTCCAAGAGGTAGTTTTATATCAGTTATTGAAAAATTGACAATTGATGCCTACAACGATCATGCTTTTTCGGATAGGCAAATAGTAGATAAAAAACGATATTGTCACGAAAAAAATTGCTTAAAAGACGACCTGAGAGAAGTCATGAATCCAAAAAGAGCACAAAGACACAAAATTAAACTAAAGTCAAGATATCGTCAAAAATTCGTGTCAATTTAAAGCCTAGTACACAGTTCGATTCAGAACAGAAAATTCTGCATGTCTCCACATATGGTAAATAATTTGCTGCTGGAAATTTGACAATGGAGACTAGTGGAACAAGTGGAGATTAAGAAAGTCAAAGTCATTTACACTTTTGAATCTTCAAATTGCCGGCTGCTGTTGGTGATGGCGACAACTTCAATGACAGTTTCAATGACAGCTATTGCCAAACGTCAACTTTCTGCATCAAAAGAAATGTCGAAACAATTAAAATACAAGTCTGAAAAGTGTGGAGAGTACTTGGTGTTGCGGTGCTGCCATCTACCGAGTTCATTGATTCTGCGCAGAAAACTGTGTACTGCTTCTGCAGAATTGAGTCTGAAATTCTGTGCGTAATTTCTGCAACTGCAGAATTTTCATACAAATTTCTGCGTCGAACCGAACTGTGTACTAAGCTTAAGTCTGAATATGCACTTAAACGAATTTTGAAAACCAATAACCAACCAATAATATTATCTGGACAAAGCTAATGGCGAAACTTCAACAGAAAATGCAAGTTAATATTCGATGAAAATTAAATGCCTTTCGAAAATGATGTGAAGCGGTGGAAAGGGATTATTTTAAACTGGTCAGAAATGTACTGACACGATTTTAGAAGTGAATTTTAAAATTTTTTTTTGAAGATGTTATGATGAGCGGCAGCTTCATAATTCGTTGAAGGCTTCCCTTAGCAAAAATCACTGTTTAAATGAATAATTCAGAGAAGTATATTGAGCTCTCAAGGGGCAGATCAGCTCGCAGAGATACACAATTAGCTAGTCAGGAGCTGTATGAAAAATAGGAAGGAATTTTGTATGGCCTGGGCAAAGCAGAGTAGAGGTATATAGCGTTTTTTTAAAAAAATCGTAAAAAAAAGTAAACGCGATTTTCTCGAATTCATGTTTTTCAAGCTGGCGGACACGATTTAAAAAAATATTCAATCGACCACACTGATTTCCTCATAAGTTGCTGTACACATATATGGCTATAGTCGGTAGCGGAATAATTATGATCGGTATCAAATTTTCCGATTTTCACTCAAAAATAGGTTTTTTTAAAAAAAAAAATCCGCCATTTTGTTATTTTTTAATAAAAAAACAGTTCCGGTACCCACTAACACTTATAAAAGGATTAATTTGGCGTTTTTTTGTTTCCCAGATGATCTATTCACCTGAAATTACGTCTACCGTCATTTTTTGAAAGTTTTTTTCAAAAAATTGTTAAGTGTAAAAAAACAATAAAAAAATTTAAGAAAAATATTTTTGTACAACCAAAGTACCAATTATGATGTGAACAAAATTTCAAAATTATATATCTTTTCTTTCTATTGAAAAAAATGGTAAAAATTTTTTTTTTTGAAAATCGTAAGCTAAAAGACCCTTTAATAACTTTATTCATTGATCACAAAAAAGTTATTAGGCTGAAAAATTACTTTGAACAGAGCAATGCAACGATTCGTGTGATTGCAGTTTAAAAAAATCTACAGCCCTTAACCAAATAGAAAATTTACAGAGATTCGCAAAGTGTGTAACAACAAAAGACAAATTTCTTACGGCTATAATACGTTACTTTTTCAACGACGCTACATACAATAGTCAATTTGACGCCAAATTTCGTGTTTTAGGTCATCAAGTCCATAGAAGGACACAGGAAATCAAATGGGACTTTCAATACAAAAAAGGTGCAACCAGTCAGCCAATATATATGTCTTCTTTTTTGCAGTAGCATTTGTTAGAATTCCGCATTGAAATTCACCTCGAAAATCCACGAGGCTGATAAGTATAAGTTTATTTTTCAACACTACTGTGCTTTGATTTTACTAATTTCGAATTTAATAAAATATATATTTAAAATATTACCGATTTTTTGAAAATTCAATTGTAAGCTAATTCATCACAACTTATCCTTTCAGAAAGTTGCTTAGCAGTAAAATGTTATCGATGTGTCGTAACACCGACTTACAGAGTCGATTCCAACACATCTATTCCATTGTGTTCGAAATTTGAGCAGACTGATGAATTTGTTGTTGATTGTCCTTATTCGACAATGTGCCAAAAGAAAGTCCTTCGGATGGAGTTGCAAAATGATCATGCAATAGAAACGATGACGCGGGGCTGTGCAAATCAAAAATATACTGATCAGGTATGTGATTGAAAGTTGAATTGCGACACATTAGATATCAACATTGTATCTTTCGTTTAGTGTCTTAACAACACATGTCGTCATTTATCATTAAAAAAAAAAAGAGTAAAACACCCAAACGTTTTTCAGGTATACAAGCAAGGAGCATGGCGACGGGAACATAAAGTCGAAGAGCCGTACCAGGAGGAATGTCGGGAATTCAAAGAGAACACTTTGGCAGCATCAACAACAACCTATTGTCACTGTCGTGGTGATTTGTGCAATTCAGCAACAAAAGATACAAGCGGCTATCATACAGATGCCATGGCCGTTATTTTTGTCTTCAATGCCATGAAATATCTTCGAAGCGGCGCGACCCACTAATGGAATCGTCAAAGAGTCATCTATCCCATAAGAATCATGATCTTCCGGTTCCTATTTTTCTATGCATATGAATGCCGGACATTTTATTCGGCAACATCAACCATATTCAGGATGGATTGCAGTTACTTACCAACACATTTACTGCCAATCTCATGACCTCACCCCAATCAAAACATATTTTAGTCGTTTAGATAGGATTTTGAATTGCATCCAATCAAATACTTATTTTTTTAACAAAAATTAATTAGCAACATTCCAATCAAGAAGGACTCGTGCGACACAGTCGGAACTAGAACCGCATTATTTATTTGTGATAGAGAATCTGCAATTTTTTATTGATTGTTGCTGTTGTAAACACTTGTAATAGTGTTAAATGTGATTCTTGATTGTAAGAAATGACGCTTTAGTAAGGAAACGATTGCTAGTTTAGGTTGCAATTATTTCGAACAATATATTTTATGTCTATCGATTGTGCTTGAAGTTATTTGTTCATTGTAAATTACCATTATTCCTTGTTAATTGCGTATCGAATAAATTTAAGATATGCCTCAATAAAGTACATCGAAAAAATAATCACTACTATGTTTTACATTTCTTATTTATACTTTTCGAAAATAGATTTAATAAAGAAAAGAAAATTTTAGGCTTTTTCATTAAGGCAAAAGTTTCTGTTTTAAAGAAATCAACCGGAAATGCGAGCAAAAGTGCGGAATAAGCTAATCGAATTTTTACATGAACAGGCATCAACAAAAACGGGAACAAAATCATCTGCTTTTGCATAAGTATATAGTCAAATCTCCAAAAATCAACTTTCAATTAGTTGCATTTTCTACAACTCTTATGGAAATTATAAAATTTAGACCCGTGATCAATATTTGCCCATATGTTTCATTCTACAAGTCGAACATTTTTTGTTGGTTCGAAACGAAAATTTACGAACAAAAAAATTTCTCTCCTACTCGAACATATCATTATTTGATGGATAGCATATGTGCAAAAAAACGGGAACAAGATAGTAGATGTTAATGGGCATTGAAAAGCAATGTTAGCTGTGTATGGAGTTCGCTTCATTAGTATCGTGAGTATATTCAAATTTCCTAAAAAAAATCCCTTCACAATTTTTCCTCATATTGATGATCGTTTTATTTTACTTCAATGCAAAAAGTCGTGCTACTGACAAATTGTTGAGCTTTAAGTTGCGAATTCGTGACTAGTTAAAATGTCCATTTGGAGCTTTGTACATAATTCTAGAGGTCACATGTCTTAGTTTATATTCATTAACGGGACTTGTCTTCGGGAGGCCAAGGCTCGATTTGGGGACTGAAGGGGACTTTTAGGTTACGATTTTCACAAAACAAGTTTCTCCGAAGATTTTTTTTTCACAGAAGGAAAAAAGATATTCTGAAATTTCTCACAAATATTAACTAACATTTCAAATATACAAAAAAGAAATTTTTAAAATTTTTGAAACGGTTTTTTGGATTTTACGAATTTTTCAAAAAAAATGCCCGAAATTGATGGCGGACATGATTACTCTAGTCTGCAACATCTGAGAAAAAAAAATTAAATCAAAAATTGATCCTTGTTTAAATGGCTATTGCGTGAACTAGGATAATTATTTTCCGCCGAAAAATAACAAAATGGCGGCCATTTGAAAGAAAAATTGGTTTTTAAGGTTAGAAAATCGGCTGGAAATCGGAAAATTCATTTTTGATCAACATGATCCTAGTTAACGCTATAGCCAGACATGTCATTAACAACATATTTAAAATTCAGTATGATCGGCCCAATAGTTTTCTTTAAATCATGTCCGCCAACTCAAAAAACGCGATTCCGAGAAATTAACATTTAAAGTTTTTTCAGGTAATTTTTCAAAGTGAATGTTACGTACTTTTATTCTGCCATACCTGCGCAATACATTAGTCCTTCCTCTTCCTTGTACTTCTCCTGAAGCTTCAAATTTTCGTCCCTCTTAGCTGCTTTAACGTCTTTGAAGGCCGCAGCGCTGCTGCGATTCGATTGTTTTACGCAAGCGCGATCGATTTCCGCCACGTGTCTAAAGGCTGAAATTCCAATTGCAATGCCCATCAGTTGCATTATTTTCAATACACTTGCAAATTTTTCGTTGAAAATGCAAGAAGCAGTGTAAGCAGCAATTTCCATAACGATCATGCCAGAAAAAGTGTGCCTAGAGATGAAATTCCAAACACAATTATTTAAACTTTCGCTATTGTTTTATGTGTTATTTCCCAAACATCTTTTCAACAAATCGTCTGATGTCATGTCTTCGTAGATGGGTTTTAAGATTTCCTTTGCTTTTTGATCAAAAGGTGGAGCATGTTTATAGTTTTTTAATTCACCAGCCGCCTCAGCTTTACTATAATTGCACCAAGAGTCAGCACCAGCTGGACAATAAGTGTGCTGTGGATTTTCATCGGTAGAAATTTTGTGGTTAAACGCTGCCCACATTTCTTTTCGCATTTTTTCCTTGGAATCGGAATTGCGTCTTATTACCAAACCATAATAAGTCGACAAATTTTCATTGATTTGTTAGTTAATTTCGATGATTTTTCAGTATTTGCTTTTTTTAGAATTGTTTTCGATTCACTTTTTTTGCTGCATTATATTCGTTTTTCCTTCCTTGACCCTTCTAAATAATCTTTTTTAACGTGCAAATTAAAAAACAAAACAAGTATAAACCGAAGCAGATGTTTCAAAACAAGTGGGGAGGCGAGAACGATGAAATACGGTGGAGAGTTGAAAAATGCGCTTACGCCGCGTTTCGCCTTAGGCCCTTAAAAACTAGTTTAAAATTTTTATATCGCTCTAACAACTTTTACATCGTATTTTTGATTGTATTTAGAACTAAAATCAATAAAATTTTTTTTTGATTTTTTTAAAAAATTGTAACCTAAAAGTCCCCTTAACTAAATTATTTCGATATTGATTGAAAATGTCTATACGTAAGTTGAACACTTTAAATTTGGGTAAAAAGCTGGCGGTTGTTAACGCACTTGAAGGAGGGGCTAAGAAACATGTTATCCCTTGGAGTACATCTTCAATCTAAAAAAAGATAAGAAGCTGCTTAGAAGGATATAAATTGAATTGTTGCAGTTCCAAACTGTTCAAATTTCGGATGTTGGTTTTTTGCAAAAATGGATTAGAATTTTGAGAAACAAAACAATGCTATTTTTGGGACCTAGTATCAAAGAGAAAGCATTGCATTTGGCGAAACTGCAAGGCATGGATGATTTTTTAGCAAAAGGTTTGCTTCGAAAATAGGTATGCATGAAGCAAATGAGTTTGATGAGATAGTTTTCATTTCTTTATTACAATTCACATTTAGATACAAAATTGTTCAAAAAACATTGGTTGATGAGAGCGCCAAAGTCAGTGAAGAGTTATCTAAAACAACTATTTTTCCGTCGACCCTAGCACGCAGGTGAGACAGTGATTTTTTTACCTACCTTATCTACCGAATAAAGAACTTACTTTTAAAACAAAAAAATACTTCGAGGTTGAACATAGCAAGTCAAGCTATAAATAAAGCTAAGCATTATAGGCAGCTCTTCCTTGCTCGTCATCGGGAAGAACGCTAAACGAAGATATTTCAATGGAGCTAAATCTTTTCCGGTCTTATATTATCATAAAAAACTCTTGGATCATTCCGTACATCTTTGAAAAGTGAATAAACATTTTTGACAAAAAGAACTGTAACAAGGATCTTACGATCATGTTGTTTTTGGATAACTGTTCAGCGCATCTGCATTATTCATTCATTTCGTCGACGTTTATTATTGCAGATTATAGTTTTTTGGGACCAAAATACAAATGGAAAGAATTCATTACTCGCAGGAACTCGATTATTTCACCAACCTTGATCAATTCATGTAAAGGAGGCTACCATTAGGAATAGCTTCAATCATATCAGCTTTCGCGTATATTCAATGTGGGACGACAAAGACGATACGGTATTAGTACAAACTGTGAGAAAGCCAATTCAAAATGAAGGCATAAGCGAACTTACAAACCGTTTTACCGACTTAACTGAGAACATCTCATTGATATGAAAGTAGCAGTCGTATATTTTCCAAAACAGGATGAAATTAATACTATCCATAATTCCGGGGATGCTGGTATAAGTGACAACACGGAAAACGATTCACACCTGACTACTTCGTTGAATGCAGAAATAAGAATAGGTTATTTCTGTATAAAATATTTTCTTGATTCTAATGAAGTAAATTCTTCCTCTATTTTCAAAAATTTCGAAGGAAATTTTGAGAAAATACTAGAGAAAGTGAAAAAAACAAGCCACTATAAATGATTTCTTTCAAGCTACATAAGTTAATATTTAAATGTGTGTGTTTTGTTTTACTGTTCAGTTAAATTTTTTGTCTGAGGTTAAATTATGAACGGAACTTAAAATTTAATGATTCTTTAAGGAGGGAAACCACATTACGAGGCCTATTTTTACGAATTTTTCGTATATTTTTTGAAAGGGAAGAAATGATGATTTTTTACCAGTGTTTACTTACTTTTAAAACTGTTTTTGTCGTACAGGGTTATTTTAATGGTTCATTGTTATTTAATAATTGATAATTTTCGAAGCAAAATTTATAGATGAAAAAAATAAATATGATATAATCAAAAATGGTGCAGAGTCTTGAAAAAGTGTACAATAGTCTCGCATATAAACAGCTTTTCTTGTGACAAAAAATAAATAGGCAAGTCGTATTACTTGAACAAATTGTTGGCTGAAAGATTCCCGACTACTTTTTACAGTTGTATACACAATCTATACATTATTATTAACTTCCCAGTATATGGGAAGTTCTTGTAATCGCCTCGAAAATCGAAATTGAAATTTTCAACATTTCTTTACGTTTTGAGGTCTATAGAGTATATATAAAGTGTTTTTAGAAAGGGAGATGTATGTGTGTGTGTGTACGTACGCACGTCTGTACGTTCGTGGACACTTTTTTCTACGAGCATAACTCACGTAAACAAAGTCCGATCGACTTCGTTAAGGTATTAATCGAAGCGTCTTTGCAATCTTAAGAGCTGATTAGTTTTTGGGGCGCTTCGGTCGGGGGGGTTTGCTGTTTTGCCCGTTTGAAGGTCATTTCTGTCATGCGTTATATCTCGCGTACCAAACGTACGATTTCCTTGATCAAGGTGTCAATCGACGCGTATCAACATTTATGTGATTCTATCAAGTTTTTAAAAAAATTCTTGGAGCCGTTTTTTAATTTTTTAAAAAAAAGTGAAAAAAATTGGGTTTTTTTTCAAAAACAATAAATTTTTAACCTTATTTTCAAGTCGAAGTAACCAACGTTTATATAATTTATATACTCCAAACAATGTTTGTAAAAAAAACATCAAAAACGTTTTCTAATGACTACGTAAAAAATTAAATAAAAAATAAAAAATCATTAACAGTCATTATGATCTTCAAGGTCATTTCTATCATGCATTATATCTCGCGAACTAAACATATGATTTGCATGATTAAGGTGTCAATCGATGCGTATAAATATTTTTGTGAATCTGTCGAAATTTGAAAAAAAAATCGTTGTAGCCGTTTTTTAATGTAAGAAAAAAAAGTGCGAAAAATTACTTTTGTAAAAACAATAAATTTTTAATCTGATTTGCGAAGTATAGTAATGAATGTTTATAAAATTTATATACTCCAAACAATTTTTGTAAAAACATCAAATTTTTTTCTCATGAATACGTAAAATTTAAATTAATATAAAAAATCATTAAAAGTCATCATGATTTTCAAGGTCATTTTTATCATTCACTATATCTCACGAACCAGATATAATATTTGCATCATTATGGTGTCAATTGACGTATATTAACATCTTTGTGAAGTTTTTAACATGCTAAAAATTCGTTTCAGCCGTTGTTTAATTTAATAGAAAAAAATGCGAAAAATTATGTTTTTTTTTATAAAAAATATTTTTTTAACTTGATTTGCACAGCACAGTGATACCAGTTTATAAAATTTATACATTCTTATCAGTTTTCGAAGAGAAACCGGCCAAACTTTTTTCCATGATAATGAAGAAAAACTAAATTAAAAATAAAAAATCATTCAGTTACCTTGTAAAAAGGGTTCATACGAATGATATTACTTTATATCTTTTATTCTAACAAAATTGTTGTCAATTCATGCAAAGTTTTAAAATATTTGCATAATTTGAGCAGATTTAGTCTTTTAATTAAAAAAATATGCTTAAATTTGTATCAACGACCCTTGGGTCGCACCTCGCGGCTTGTTTCCATATTGTTTGCCAATGGAATCTAGCTAGAGATAATAATTATCATGCCACAATTTATTTAATGTGAAGTTACGATTCGATTAAATATCATAATTGGTCCGAACATAGTGAAAGAGACAACCTGCTTACCTATTTGTTTATCAAATACCATCACACATAGCAACAATAAACAATAGACAGTGTGTTGCAAAATGCTAACTTAATGTCAAGAAAAAAATATATTTTCATTAACAAATCATAGCCATGACAGATTTTGAATGAAGGCCAGATTTTCCGTTGACTGATTCCAAGATGAGTCAATCGTAGTTTCTTCTAAGAAAACTTGCACAGTCACGAGTATTTATGTATCACAAATAATTGTGGTAAGAAATAAGCTTCGTACATTTTCTTTTAAAACACAGAAATACTGAAAGCTAGATTGATCATCGGCACTTCAGACATCTTAATTCGAGCTTGATGCGCCTTCTTGCATTGCACGTAAGCATCATCAGCAAATAAAGACTGCAGTGGCTCTATATCAGAATTGTGACGCATCTTCTACACAATCTTTCATCCACGGATCGAGTACAGCAAAGAAAACGGGAAGAGATTTATGAACGCACAAAGAGTTTTACTAATTGGACGAAAAGATTAATGTGTCTCGAAGAAAGTTTACTACAGAATTCGTGCTTAATTCGGCCAGAATAACAGTCTGCACGGTTCACTTCGTACACGATTACGACGGGCATGGAACAGAAATAAATTGAATAGTACTTTGCGGTATTCTGTACATTATGATGCACTGATTCAATTTTATGAACGACTTGAGTAGTTTTAATATAGTTTTATTAGAGCATAAATCGGTTCATTGTAACGAGATTCTTGTTAAGGATGTTATGGCGAATAAGATGATCTGATTTGAAAAACAGAGAGATTTATTATTCGTTTTTTATGGCATTCGGATGAACTATTAGGTTTTTGATTGAGAGTATTTAGCTGAATTTGGTTTTTCATTCATTTTTAAGCTTTAAAGCATATTGAGAAAATTGTGGGTAACAGTGCTGGGCGGCTGCGCATTCAGTCGTAGGAGCCATGCTTCTTCCATCAGCTAAATCAGCAGCCACCCAGCACTGATTTGAAGTTTATTACCAAGTTTAGGAAAAATTGCTGAGGCCGCCCTAAGAAACCGATTTTAATTTTGTAATGTGCATTTGATAGGTGTAGTGCTCTTTCATATGTGAAAAAAATTTCAAACTTCTATGAGCTTAAGCTTCTGACTTGCAAAAAATTTGATTGTTTTTAAATAAATTTAGATTAACAACTATTATTAACAATTATTATGGGCAATCTACTGAATCGATTTTAATGAAAACTCATGTGCAACTTTATTATATTGGATTCACTACGCGAACTATCAAGGTCCTACGTGCATTCTTAGTGGGGAAAAAACAAGCCGCCAGGTGCGACCCTTGAGGTCCACACGGTCAACTTCCCAGTAATATCTAGATAAACATCAAAAACATTACACACAATAATAATTTTGAAAATAATAATACTTTAAGTAATAACAATGAGAGGTATTCATAGCAGTAACAGGAATGAGTTAATATTAATCATATCATCTACGGAAGGAGATTTTTGGTCGATGGGGACAAATTGATTTGATTGAATATTCCCGCGGATCAATCGGGGGCTTTTCTACGTTATTTGTTATTTTCATATCGATGCGCTAGCAAAAATGAATGCAATTTTTGTTATTCCGCCCACTGAAGAGATTTTGTCGCGTGATGGTTATTTTGAATAGTTGCGTTCAAAATTGCCATCACTTCGGCAAATTCACTGAATTTATATTTTTTACATTTTTACATCAATGAGATTAATAATTAATTTTGAATTTCTGTTGGTGTTGAAAAATATTGAATATGCAGTGAAAAATAGGTTCAATTGCATGTAAAAAGTAAAATGTAATGTAAAATGTAATTGAAATTTTACGATTACAAAGAATAAATCTACTTATAACTACAATTTTTTATTCGATGAAAGCTTTTTAAAGCATATGATCTTGCAAAGTATTGACTTCGAAATATTTTATTATTCAAAGCGTTGATTACCACAAATACAAATTTGCTTGAAATTTTGTTGGTTTTCAAAATTTAATCAGCTTTTTTCTTAAAACTAAAACACTGTTAAAACTATGAAAAATCTGCTCAACAATTTCTATAGAATAAAAGATATAAAGTAATATCATTCGTATGAACCCTTTATACATGATAACTTTGAATGATTTGTTATTTTTAATTTAATTTTTTCATAACCATGGAAAATGGTTTTGCTGGTTTCTCTTCAAAAACTGATAAGAATGTATAAATTTTATAAACATTTATTACTGTGCTGTGCAAATCAGGTTATATATTATATATATTATATATTATATATTATTTTTTATGAAAAAACCCTAAAACCCTAAAAGCCTAATTTTTTGCATTTTCTTTTATTAAATTAAAAAGCGTCTGAAACAATTTTTATATAATGTTAAAAATATCGCAAAAATGTTAATACACGTCTATTGACACCTTAATGATGCAAATATTATATCTGGTTCGTGAGATATAGTGAATGATAAAAATGACCTTGAAAATCATGATGACTTTTAATGATTTTTTATTTTTAATTTTTTTTTTTTACGTAATCATGAGGAAAAGTTTTGATGACGGTTTTGCGAGCATTGTTTGGAGTACATAAATTTTATAAACATTGATTACTAAGACTTGACAATAATGTTAAAAATTTATGGTTTTTGAAAAAAAAACCTAATTTTTTGCACTTTTTTTTTAAAAAATTGAAAACGGCTCCAAGAATTTTTTTGAAAATTTTATAGAATCACACAAACGTTAATACGCGTCGATTGACACCTTGTTCAAATAAAATAATAATAAAATAATAATACGCGTACAATGACACCTAAACGATGCAAATCCTATGTTTGATTCGCGAGATATAACGCATGACAGAAATGACCTTGAAGAGCATGATGACTGTTAATGGTTTTTTATTTTTTATTTGACTTTTTTTGTAATCATGAGTAAAAATTTTGATGACATTTTTATAAAAACTGTTTGGAGTATGTAAATTATATAAACTTTGATTACTTGGACTTGACAATAAGGTTAAAAATTTATTGTTTTTGAAAAAAAACACAATTTTTTGCACTTTTTTTTAAAAAATTGAAAAACACCCCCAACGATTTTTTTTAAAACTTGATAGAATCACATAAATGTTAATACGCGAAGATTGACACCTTGATCAAGGAAATCGTATGTTTGGTTCGCGAGATATAGCGCATGACAGAAATGACCTTCAAACGGGCAAAACAGCAAACCCCCCCCCCCCCGACCGAAGTTTTCCAAAAACTAATCAGCTCTTAAGATTGCAAAGGCGCTTCGATTGACACCTTAATCAAGTCGATCGGACTTTGTTTACGTGAGTTATGCTCGTAGAAAAAAGTGTCCACGAACGTACAGACGTACGTACGTACACACACACACACATACGTCTCACTTTCTAAAAACAATTTATATATACTCTATAGACCTCAAAACGTAAAGAAAAGTTGAAAATTTCAATTTCGATTTTCGAGGCGATTACAAGAACTTCCCATATACTGGGAAGTTAAAAATCCGCAAAACAGAATGATTGCTGGAAATAGTTCGATAATGAATCGTCAACATAAAAGTTGCCGTTCAATGCATAGCCCAACAGGGAAGGATCAAATATAGGAGATGAAAACAAAATTCTTGTGATAAAAACACTACCAAAAGTAGCTCATAAAGTGAAATTCAAGGTAGGTCTCCACGTCATGAGAATTTCATGGTTCCAATCATGGTGCATAATTTCAAATGCTACTCACCGAATTATTGGTGAAAGAATTCGGCTGCTCGAATAATAACAGACCCGAAATCATCTGTTAAAAAACTTAGTAGACCAGAAGGTCACACTCTAATGTATGTCTTGGCAGGATCTTCATTCCTGTATTAGTTACACTACCCAAAAAAAATCGTACAATTACAACAATCGTAACATTGGCTGTTTTCGACCAATCATAAAGACATTGGAACTCTATTTTATGGATGCTTGAGCAGGATCAGTAAGAACTTCTCTTAGTATACTAATCCGAGCATAATTAGGTCATCCTGGATCTTTAATTGGGGATGATCATATTTATACTGTAATTCTTACAGCCCACGGCTTCGTGATGATTTTTTTATAGTTATATGGTATGTACCAATGTCTCGGATCGAATATTCTATGATTATCGTGTGATACAGTTTTTTTCATTTAAATAAATTATATTAATAACATTTAAGAAAAGAAAATAGTGTAGCTGAAGGTTATTGAACAGTTTCTTACATTTATATTTTTATTTGTTCTTCTTGTCCGCTTTTGCTGTAATAAAAGCCTGGTATATTCGTGGGTATTCTTTCACTTAACAATTTCGTAAAAGAAACAGATGCCACGCTCCACGCCCATTTAAAGATAATTCGAAAACTGTCCCAAGTTTACATGTCAGATGGTTCGAGCTCTTCGGCTCAGTTCATCACGCAGTGATTCGATAGGATTGAAAGCAACTTATTGGGGAGGCGATTCCATATTATTAAGCATCCCTTACTCTTCCTCATCACGAACATAGTCTCTGCACAGCTTAGAAGCATGTTTTTAAGTCGTTGTCTTGCATCAGAGTAAACCCATCTCGGATGATCCTTCTTTCTTGGTATTGAATAAAGTTGTAGTCTGCGCAGACTAATCAAATGTCTGCGCAGATAATTTAAATGTCTGTGCAGATAAATTGAATGTCTGCGCAGACAAATCAATTACTATGCTACTAAACTGAATATTTTTAGGGCTGTGTTGAGAGTTCTATGAAGCCCAACGCCATTAGATGTCGCCTTTTGTCAAATAAACTCATACGAATCACACACTTGGCAAACAAAGACATACCTATTAAATTTTATCAGCTGACTTTATTCGGTGGATGGGTGGAAGCTTCTGTTTTTTTAAATAATTTAAAGTATCAGTCGACTTTAGAAGGCGAAAAAAGATCATTTTTCAAGAATTTGTTTCTCAGATACTTTATTATATATTGACATGAATCTTTTTTAAAGTTTTATTTCATATTTGAATAATACAAAAAATAAATAAGTTTTTGTTAAAAAGGGCGCTGAAATTAAGCTCTAAAAAAATCGTTACTCTACGGCAGAGAGAGAATCTATGGATTAGTAGATCCGAAACAAAAAATTTTAACGTCACTTTCAAAAGCAAGGTCTCTTACACTGTAATCAACCACCGTTTTCAAAAAAAAATCAGTTAAAAAATGGCGGACTTGTGAAAAAAAATGTCAAAAATCGACCCATTTTTCGTAGCTTTTTAACGCCAACATTTTTTTATGATGTGTAGAAGTCTAAATAAACACTGAGCATATGCATTAAAGCCGCAAATATAATGTTTATAGGAGAAAACGGTGTTTTAGAGAAGGAGAACGAAAGAGACGCCGACAGCTGATCGAACACCTGAAAAGAGCCGAAAACGCGCACACACTCAAAGTCGCTATTTATATATTAAACTTTCGAATTTCGTAAAGATTTTTCTGGAGGTCATTTGAGAAGTTCTAATTAGTCGAAAAATGTAAAAAAATACACTTTTTGAAATTTATAAAGTGGACTAGTACTTTAATAAGATGAAAACCTATTGATTCAGATTAATGTTCATAAGAATAGGCACCGGCGAGTAGAACTATACATTAGTGTATTCATTTTACCATTAAAATTGATTTTAGGTTTGTGCAACGCATGGTTACCATGAGAGTCACATATTTATCATTTTATTTTCATTTATTTTTAAATATGCAAAAATAAATTTAACACGTAGAAGTGGTTGTTACGTTGCACATCAAACACTGATCGTGAAAAAATGTTATGAAATTATCGGACGATTCGAAAAATAAATAAACTTAGCGAAATTTCGCACCAGATCTTGAAAACCGTTTGATTTCACAGTAGAATTAGGGGAAAAAATAAAGGAAATATCTAATATTATTTTCAATGCTTCAGATCATTCGCGGATACTGCGAGAGTTTTGATTTTTTCCCAAAATGGTTACAAACTTCGTAACTTTTGGATAATATGGCGATGGATTTTGGAAGTGTCGAATCATAACAAATATTTCAAAACATAATGAAATACTCGTAGGAGATACAGAAAATATCAATCCTATTCTAATAAGAAAGAATCAAAGTTTAGTTAAACATGTAAGCAAGAAAAACTTCCAATCAGCTCACGCATAATATAATTCATGGAAAATTTTACCACAATCATATGTTATTTAAAAACAACTCAAAAATATTTACAATCCATGAATCGTTCATGAATGGAAAATCTATACAGAAATCTGAAATACGCACGTCTATGATAGATTGTATACAAAATTATGAGCATTTCGAAGAAATCGTTTCACTTGGTTGCATCCGATTTAAACTCGTGATTTCGATGCACAAACATCATGTGTGGAGATTTCCTTAGCTTTCCATTCATACGTGCTAATCATCAAATATCGTTTGAAGGTATTGTTTACAAATGAAAAATACAACAAATTGTAAACAATAGATAAACAGTACGAAATGTGGGTCAATGGCTTTGGGTGCGATATATTGAACGTTTTTGAATTACTATAAACGTTAATTTTTTTGAATAAATGTATGAAAATATGTTGAAATAATTTTTCTTGTATTCATGATAAATGCAAAAATACGTTTAGGAGCTTCACAGAGTAAGTTTAGATTAATCATTTGCGTGCATGTTTGTCAATGCTAAGCTGAGGTCATATTCTGCAATCGGCCTCAAACATTTGAAATTGAAGTCATTCGGAGGTCGTCAATTGAGTGGCATCGTACGCATTCATGTGACGATCGAATCAATATATGTACAGTAGATTCGCTAAATAGTGACCGCGCGATCTCACTATATAGTCACTACCATTCGATATAACTGTCAACACATTTAACTTCTATTGTCTTGAATAATGACTGATGCACAGAAACAAATCTAACTATTGAATACAGGCGTTTTTCTGAAAACAATTGATCCTGTATTACTGAAGTCATTGGAAATGTCTTTCTATTATTTACTATCGATCAACTAACATCGATTCTCTGTTTGGCAATTAGTGAACATCGCAATGTTTATTTAAAAAATGGTCTGTAGGGTAGTAGAATTTTTCTAGCCAAAAAATTGATTGTTTTAAAAAAATTATTTTTACGCTTTGCCGAATATTGAACCTCATAATGAATATACCACCTTGAAAAAGTTCCCGGAATCACCACCGTGTGGCGCTTGCAGACACTCGATTTGTCTAATATTGTTTTATGTTTGTTGGTACATCTGTTATTGACATTCTGTCAAAATTTCAGCTTCATAGCTTGACATTTGTAATAGTTACGCTGTATTGAGTACGTCTGCTTTTGTGCGTGTTGGTGAATTTTTTCAACATTAAAAATGGAATTGATTTTGCAACAACGAGTTTGTATTAAATTTTGTGTTTAAAACGGTTTCAATGGTGCTAAGACATTGGAAATGTTAGAAAAGTGTTTCGCCAACGGTTTTCTGAAGAAAACAGTCGTTTATCAGTGGCACGAACGTTTCAGAAGAGGCCGTGAGTCGGTCAACGATGATGAACGCAGTGGCAGGCCATCGACATCAAAGAATGGATAACTGTAAACCGAAAATTGACGATTAGACAGATGTCAGAGGAGTTGAAGATTGGTTATGGATCCGTTCAAGATATTTTGGGTAATGATTTGGGCCTCAAACGTGTCGCTGCAAAGCTGGTGCCAAACGAACTGAATTTCATGGAAAAAAAGGATCGTGTTGGCGTCTCAAAAGACATGATTGCAATGGCCGAATCAGACTCAACAGTCATCAAACGCACCATTACTGGTGACGAGACGTGGATTTGTGAGTATGACACGCAATCCAGACATCAATCGAGTGAATGGAGTTCGAGGAATGATTCGCGACCGTAAAAACCACGTCGTTTTCAGTTGAAAAATAAGGCGATGCTCACGGTTTTTATGGATTACAGAGGTGTTGTGTATCATGAATTCCTTCTTGAAGGCCAGACTGTCGACAAAGAGTATTATTTGGGCGTTATGAGACGTTTGCGTGAAGCAATTCGCAAAAAAGACCGAATTTGTGGGCAAACAACTCGTGGATCTTGGCACCACGATAACACGTCGCACAATGCTGTCATTATCCGTGAACATTTGGCTAAAATCGCAACGAATATCATCCATCAGCCAACGAATTCACCTGATTTGGCCCTCTGTAACTTTTTCCTGTTCGGTCGTCCCAAGAAACCACTACGCGGAACGCGCTACAGGACCCGAGATGAGGTCGTGGAAAAATCGTGGATGGCTCTGTTGGCCATACCGGCAAACGAATATAAAAAGTGTTTCGAGGACAGGATCAAGCGGTGGCATAAGTGCATTGCAGTCGATGGGGAGTATTTTGAAGGAGACAATATCGATTTTGATGAATATTGTATTTTTAATTTTCTGAATAAATTCCGGGAACTTTTTGATCAAGGTGGTATGACAATTTCAATGTAGAATATTTCGAGCCAATAAAATAATTTGATTTTCGTTTTAGTTTTATATATCAGAATAGCGTAATTGGGATTCAAAGCGTATACTTTCATCGCCTACATAAAACTAAATGTAAATTACTTTACGGGGCAACAATAATAAAACGGACACCGCTTGCTTGCTTGCTGAATGTAGAGAATCGTTTTGCACATAATCTAATCATAATGCTCTGGAGCATGCGACAAAAACTAATTCAGAACAAATGCCATCGAACGTTGGACCTCAAACGATTTAAGCTTTCGTGTAAGCACTAGTAGGCATACAAACTGATGAGAATATGTCTATAAACGTGAACTGCTTTGTGAATACGAGAAAATTAACTCCGATTTCATCGGATTGCGGACAACTTATCCAAATTACTTAGTATTTATTTATTTTAATCTCTTTTTGTACTTACCGAACCGTCGTTCTCCACTAAGCATAAGAACACAACATCTTCCCTCATCAAGCGTACGGCAGCATGCAGTGGATGTTTTGTTTTGCTTTTCAACATCTTATACAGCAATGGGCCGGACATGTGCTCAAAATCCTGTGGCGTCAAGTCGTCCCAATGTGTCGAAATCAAACCTGAACAATACTCTTGCAAACTTAACGCTCCCACCTCCTCGGCCACGCAATAGAAACGAACACACGATCGCACTCCGACCGAGGCAACTAAGGCTCTTTCGCACAATCCCAGCAGTCCGGGCAGCTTGAACTTGTGGGCGGCGCGTAGAAGTCCTAACGCGAGTGTGTCGTGTTGCAAGTCGACCACGTCCGTGTAAATCCAACGGATCAGCCCGAAACCAATGTCCGATTCAAGATCGGACCAATCTAGTTCCGTGGTGTCCGCCAGCAGTTCTTCGCGCCACTCTTCCGAACGAGCATTTAACACGAACTTGTGAGCGGGCATCGCTTTATCATGGAATTTGATGGTTAGGTCGGAATAAGTGGTTCGCCCGTAAAGAGATGCAACGGTCATCACGAGACGCGACACGAAACTGCTGAATTCGCCAGTCGAATCGCCCGACGACGCGGCAGCCTTGTTATATTTCTGCTCGAGCTCGGCATATCCACGCTGCAATTTGGTGTACTCCTCTTTGAGGAGTTTCAAATGTTTCTCTAGCTTTTCGGTCGCTTCGCTTGCAGAGCCTGGAAAGGACAGATTTTGAATTTTATTTGGGTTGGTTGACGAGCTTTAACGCACATTAGATCGTAACTTAGTAAGGAGTATTAAGCTTTAATATTTATTTTATAAAGATTGTTTGCTCGGTTTAATCATTTCAACAGGACCTTTTCTCAGAGACACAAACTTTCAACTGATCGCAGAAGTGCAAACAGTTCAATTATACGAACTAAATGTGTCTCCTCAATTTCTATTTAACATTTCTTTGTAATTGTGAGATATTCTTAGGTTGCCCTGGTTGTTGGATATTATTTGGATATTTAATGTCCTATTTTAACATTTAATTTAACAACTCTGTTTAGCTGTTTCTTTTTCCCATTGCTTCCCATCCCATTTCCCATCTTCCGCAGTCACAGAAACCCTCGTTTTGGCATACGTTACCGCGATTTTTCAAGCTCCTCATATATACACGCTATTTGCCATTAATGGGAGCCATAAACTCTATTTAAAGGGCTAAGATTGGTGACACGGAGCAGATCAGAGATTAGTGACATTCCATTCTCAAATCAACCGGCGAACCGCCTATCGCCCGCGCAAACTGCCAAGTAGCTTCAATTCCCAGCAACAGGTGGCACTGCTCAGGTTTTGATAGGCCACCACTTCGGATTCCATCGGCAGCGAACAATTCGCCGAACACTGTGGGTCGCCTGATATAAATTGGTTTACGCCGGGGCGTAGCACACCGTACAAGAAAATGCGGAATTTACTCATCCCGGCAGACACAAGAACAATGCAGCGCCTTGCTCGGCCTGATGAGATCATCTGAGTGTTTAAATTGCCCGCAGAATCCATCTAAAACACCGCCCATATTTCTCAACACAACCAACTTCCATCGCCATAAACTCGGTACACTGTCATTTTGCCTGGGAATTAATTCCCCCGGTACGTACCCATCGTGGAGGTTAGAAATCTGTGCTCGGCGTGCTACTGCAAAATTTCACTGGTCCCGGCCTCGAGCAACTAAAATTGCATTCCGCGATATTCCGCACGATAACAAATTTTCATGAGCTGTCACTTCCTTACTTCACGCACAAACGGACGGAGGAAAACAAATGGGAGTGTGCTGGTGTGTCAAAGGTAAGCAAAGGCGAAAAAAGCAGTGCAGCCAATCGAAAGGCCTCTTGTACATTTCAAACAAATGGAAACTTCGGGGACTCCCCAAAAACTATCCAAAACACATATTTATTGAAACCGTTATTTATATGCTGGCATGTATATTTACAGCTTTAAGAATTAACTCTACTCGTAATCGACAAGTGGCGTGATGAAAAATTCTATGTAAATCTGCGCCTCTTCGTCCGACTGAACGATCAGCTGCAGCCCCAGCAGTCCTGTGGAATCCGTGCGAAAAGCAACTTTCAGCGACAGCACGAGCGCTTTGAGCGCTAGTTTTATGTGCGACATCTTGTAGCGCATCGTCGTCGTGTCCCTGCAGCGGAACGTCGTGATCATGTCGCTGGTCTTCGCCACCTGCACCCGCGTTTCGGACTGCATCACTCCCAGAGTTGTGATGCGAAAGTACGGGTCGTCGGGCGACAAAAGGAACTCCAATTCCTCCGCCGACTTGTCGATCTCGTTGAACAGGATGGCCAGGTCGGGACCGCGGATAATAATTGCGTTGTAGGTCGGGCCGTCCTCGTCCAACGAATATTCGAGCGGGTCGTCATGGTTCTTCGTTTTCACCGAGCATTCGGTGATCACGTCGTCGTCCCCGTGGTGCTCGAGGACAAGCACGAGCGGACAGCCCGGGCCCTTGTAGATCATTTTCATGCTGCACTCGACCCCGGAGAATATCCCAAGGCACTCGGTGACCACGTTCAAGTTCACGTGGAACTGAATCAACTCCGCGGTGGCGACATGGTACTCGCAAAAGCACTCCTTGGTCACGTACACGGACGCCTGGACGAACTTGGAGTTCTCCACGATCACGCGCACCCCGCTCTCGGATATTTGGAATGTCCCCGTCTGCAATTGAATTCAAACGCTCGTTAGCCGTTTCCACTTACAGCTGAAGAACACAAACCTCGTCGAAGTTGATTGCTTTCAGCGATCCGAATAGTCCTTTGATGTTTTCCAATTTGGCCAAGAACTTCACCTGCGAGTATTGCGACTGCGTCAACATCTTCCAGTTCGTTAGCAGCCCCTTCTGAAACAATACTTTGGAGTGGTGCATAGAACATCACTCGTTGATGTTCTTCAGCAGGAAGTTGAACTGATCATCGGTGAGCGTGCGTTCCTCGATCTTGCCGAAGATTCCAGCGATGCGCACGGCCAGAACGTGTTTGCAGGTGTACTGACTCTTTTGGCTGAGGACTTGATGCTTGAACGACTGGCACGGACAGAAGTTCACGCACGGAAACAGCTTGTACACGTGATTCGAGTGTCCTTGCACCTCGATAAACTCGCGGAGACCACTCGGTGGCTTGAATACGACTATTTTGACGCTGTCCAGTGTTTCCAAGGCTCGTTCGAAGACGGTGCCGAATAGCGAGCTGAGTTCAAAGAGATCGGCGTCTGATACTAGAATCAGTGGTATTTCAGTCAGCCCTCCCGGGACTGTTTGTTTGAATTTTAGAAGCGGCCAAGTGATTCCTAGCCTTCGAGTACTTACAAAATGTCTCGCCTGAGCTTGTATACTTATGTTCGAGGTCGCGTAAAACAGTTTCGACCAATTCAGGAAGGACGGAGGACGCTTGCATGGATAAATAAATCTCTGCAATTCAGTCTCGGCTGCAATTTGACCGGCAAAACAACTTTTCACCATAACCCCAAAATTTTTGCTTGACAGTCGAATTGTGGTGTAAACAATCGGCGTGGACGGACCCTAATTTGCAAAGCTTTTTTCGAAGATGCTTGGATTGCATATATTTTTTAAATTGTTATCATTATCGGTCTTAAAACAGTGGTGTGAGTATGCTATTTATTTTTAAAAAAAATCAACTGCAAGATAAAAATTTAGATTCAATTCAGTTCGAACCGTATATTTGGACAAATCCACAAAATGTTTCCTCATGAAATTTTATTAATTATTTATTAAAATAGATATTTATAGCTACTTATGCTACTATATTGGTTTACTATAAGCGTCCCTTATCTAGTATTCTCAAAAACACACAATTGTTCATCAAAGTAAAATCTTCATTAAAAATATTACCGCTAGGAAAAGTGCACTTCACCGGGCCTTATTAACAGTGTAACCAATTTCACCGACTTTCTACAAAGTGTTCAATTAGTTATCAGCATATGTCAAACTTGTTCCAATTCAACTAGAATTCGATGTTTGTGGCTTAGATTTGTGGAGTGTGTGACTATCTAAGAAAATTTTACATTTCTCAATAGCCTAAAGTGTTCCATTCACATAATATTAAAATGGCAAATATAGAGTCGATGATTGTCGAAGAGAAGCCGCCGCCGCCGAAACAGGTTGACCGAGAAATGGTAAGTGCTCTTGCTTGCCAAACCGGCAAGGTTATGTCGAATGATTGTTTACAAGATGGTGCCAGAGTTTAAATTGAAACGATTTCAATGAGATTTCGAGCATTTCTTTAAGAATTATGTCACTAAACGCTTTCAAGCAGTATGAAATTATTATTATTACATTGTTTAATGGAGTTGGATCTCCAATTCCAGCTTGGAACTCTGCAAGCGCGCAGACAAGAAGCGCTAATGCGAATTCGAAGCGGCTAGTCCCCGCAGCATGTTCGGCGCTCGGTTCAGCCGTTATTGCTTATCCCTGATAATTATATGTTGGAAACTCTTATGAGGAGTAGTGTGGACAATTTCAATCGACATATTGGAATTAACTGCAATTAAAACGCCTCCCCCTCGACTTTGCGTAGTAATGCGATAATCACGGTCGTCTCTATATGTTGTCCAATTTTCGTCGAATATTTAAAAAAAACAATTCGACGACAACTGGACTTATAAATTCGACCTGTAATTTAGAATTGACTCCCAAACCTTCGCGATAATAATATTCTCGCGTTTTTATTGCAGACATGTCCACTGCTGCTGCGAGTGTTCTGTTCAACCGGTCGCCACCATTCCCTGGCCGAATATTCGCACGGCAATGTGCCAGCCAACGAGCTTCAAATCTACACGTGGATGGACGCAACTCTCAGTGAACTGACCTCGCTTGTGCGCGAAGTGAATCCTGACACCCGAAAGAAGGGAACCTACTTCGATTTCGCTATTGTTCGTCCTGAGGCGCGCACCAATCAGTATCGGATGCGCGAAATAGGAGTAACATGTTCCGGAATGAAGGGAGGCGACGACGCAAAAACACTTGCACAATGCAACTTCTGCATTGGCGACTACATGGACATCAATATTACACCGCCAAATCGACTTCCGCCACCAATGCGTCGTCCACGTGCGTATTAAGTAAGACTCAATGATTTTGTAACGATCGAACGGCAAGTGGACATATTCTAATAAATCGAATTTAAGTGGAGTCAATTGTTTCTAATTTTATTTATAAAATTCAAGTAAATTATTTACAGACTTTCATTTTCAATCTTATACAATAAATAAAGAGGATTATCCATCGGCTTCTGTTGCCTTAGCCAAAGAGTGACAGTGCTGGCTCCACCTCCTGCGAAATACAATTTGGCGCGGGACTAGATCCTCGCTAGAGTTGGAAGCTTAATTTCTATAGATTGGTTGCGATTGTTGCTGTTGAGGGATGAAAGCGCCGGGTCTTTTTGATTTCTTCTTGCCCATATTAGACAGGTCTAGTTCAACGCCATTAGGAAGGATCGCCTTGTTGCCCTCGTAGTCGACGAAGCCGCCTTGCTCGAGTTCCGCGGATTGATCGCGCTTGCTGGGATCGCACAGGATTCCGGTTTCGTAGTTATAGTCGCGCTTTACACCATCTGGATCGATGTATCCGTAGCGGCCACTGAAATACAATGTAATTGTTGTCTTAATTCTTTTTATATGAAGGTTGCTGTCGAATGAATAACTCGAATTACATTTCTTGATTATTTGTGCTGCATTAAGTTCAAGACAACTTACCGTGTGACGCAATCAATACCAATGGTTTCTTCCTTGAAGGAACCGTCGTCATTTTCGAATCCCCACGTGATGGATCCGTCCTCGTGCTCCTCCCGGTACTTCCTTAAGATTTGAGCAACCGGCTTCTTGCGGTAGTCTTCCTCGTTTTGTGAGATCGGTCGTCGAGCTGGCACTTGTCTAATCGTTTGAACTGCCTCTTGATCGAACTGGGGTCGGGGCTCGCGATGCACTGGACGCCGGACAGCCTTTCGTTCGGGCGACGGTGAGAACCTTTGTGCACCGCTTGAGGGTTGAAATTGACGCTCTTGCGGCTGGAATCGCGGCTCCTCGGCCGAACTATCTTGTAGGTAGGTTGTCTGGTCAATTTGCGGCAGAGCACTCGGCTGTGGGATGGGTTGTGTGTTGTACTGTTGAATGAAATTCGATGGCACGTCGTCTTCGGGGTCTTCAGTTACGGGTTTGGCTTCCTCCAGGATGCGTGGCGTGACCGGAATGGGAATAGCATTTGGGATGGGAGCCGGACGAGCTCCGCCAATTGGTCGGCGAATGCGCACGAGCTTATCATTGCGAAATTGTGGACGTAGGGAAATTGGAATCGCTCCGGGTATATTGAGTCTTGGCGGCGATGGTCCTGTTTGTGCAAGGGCGACGCTGATGCATACTGCTAGAAACAGAGCCTGAAAAACAGAAATTTATTGACATGAATCCGAATACGGTTTTATTTTTTTTCTGTAGATGTATCGAAGTTGTGTGGTAAAACAATAAAACAGTTTGGATTGTTATCATTCTACTGAATTTACCTTTCAATACAGATTCGGTGCTGCTTCGAATATTCATGAAATAAACTAATAATAAACATTGTAAAACGATACATCGATACAATAAACCCTGTAAAGACTAAGTCAATCGCAACCCGATAGCATCATGCACAGCTCCGCCTCATTCGCATTGTGCGTTACTACGTTATTGCTTCCTCATTAAACCGAATGCACGCGGAAACCACCATGTCGTTAGATAATTGCTGTGCCCTGCCGCAATGAGCCTCCCATCCCACATAATACCTAGCGTAGGCCACCAATAACAATTGTCGATCTTTAGCCCATGGTATCCAATGGGCTCCTGCTGGTCTGGTTCGTTAGCCCCGGCCCCATTGCACAATTCGCGAAGGTGTGTCAACGCGTTATGATTGAATGCAATCTAATTATCACGTAATTCCTTCGGAGCTCATCTCGGAGCCAAGTAACGTGGAATCGGGTACGCTCTGTTTGGATTGATTTCATCGAAAGACAGTAATGATTCGCTGATATCGTTTCATCGTGTTTCTTTTTTGCGGCTAGTTTTGATTCCGTGTATTTTTCGTGAGGTCGATTTCGAGGTTGCACTAACCACGACCTACAATGATTCCGCATTGCAAACGACGATGACTTGCAATAATCTAGCTCGACGGGGTGAACTTAATTTTCCGTAGTCTGTTTGCGAGTTGAGTACGTAATCTGCACAAAAACTACTTAAGTGGATATTATCAACGGCAATTGTTGGTAATAGTTTATGGCCCTTTTTATGTGGCAAAGCGTTACTAATATTCATGTATCCTAACAGTTTGGAAATGGGAGCATGACTAAAATACACTAAAAAAATATTGTTAAAACATGTTCGAACTAGAAATAGAGTATTTGCAATATTCAACAAACGAGAGATATTTTTTCATGGGCGGGGAATTCTTGATTATTTCTGCATTGGGTCGGTTTGTTTTATTTGGTTTTGTTTGGAAAAGTTTCGATTTAGTTTGTAATATGAACACTCTTTGGTGGTGCATATTGGGGCATATTAAAGTTTTTCGTTATTGTTTAAAAGATTTTCTTCACAGATTCATTCACTTCACTTCGAAAACGTTTGCTTATTTGAACATCGGCAACAAAAAAAATGGAAACCGCTCAAAAAGTACCTATATAAAATATGTGTAAATCCCACTAAAATAGTGCGGCCATAATAATTTGTTAAGCATCGCAATCGTTTTAATTTTTAGCGACATAAGGGGGTATATTTTGAAACAACAATAAACTCATAGTTGTTTCCGCATCACTTTGTGAAGTTTGTGCTTAATCGGCTATTTTTTTTAGGAAAAATACATCCAATAACAAAGAATTCAAAATACACTGCTTTAAAAATGTTTTCTTAAGAGCTCTTTCTTCGTGCTTCTCCAAAGCAATCCGTCTTCTTTTCAGCGATAGTAGTTTCTGAATAAGGCGCATCTCAAGGAAGTGCCGATCATGTATATCAAATCGTACGGGATTATTTGGAAATAACCGTTGGCTAGACATTGACGGCCTCATCATTTAAAAGGATGTCTAAAAATGATAGGTATATACATAGTTGGAAAACTGTTTTGATGCCTCTGTTGCTATTGCGGCAAATTCGCCTAATTGGGGCATCACATTTTGTCGCTCCAGAGCTACTATCTTTTGTAGGCGTCTATCCTTGTAAGAGGAACCCGAAAAATCTATAAGAAAATACACTACGATGTTCCATATCATACTCCGCACCGATGGTTCCCACACGGAACTTGTTCCAGCTGCAAAGTACTATCTTTCAAATAGCGATGATCTGGGGTACCAGAATGAAGCGCAATCTATCTCTAAGGATGCAAGCTGACTGATTGATAACTGTAGAAATCGTGGTTCGATTCCTTTGATCTATTTGAGAACCGAACAGACGTTCAAGTCAAGATTGATATTGCCAAATTTATAGTTTTGAAGTGGGATATTTAGCATTTCAGCACTCCATAGCGAATTCTCCAATGTACTAGGAAAAAAGTGAGAGCTCACTCTGTGCTGCCTGATCCGGAAGTATCAACTCGACGGATCTACCCCTATATGAGCAGCTGAAATCAATCTAGAGAAATGGTAAAGATGGTTGATTGGGTGTAGTGGCAGTCCTCTTTATCAATAGATGGTTCTTAGGCCATGAGAGGCCCATTGGGATACCACAGAAGATTGGAACGGCACTAGAACCCAGCTGCTGGGTGATGAGAACTAATTAGATTCTCGTATGAAGCCGACCTTGCAGCTAACGTTCAAATTAGCTACTTTCGTGAGGCTGTCCAGGAAGGGTGAGCTTAAAGTTTGCATGCGTTCCTGGATAGTGCTGGGCATTCGCACAGAAAATGTTGGGTTGTTCTACTTTCGATCTGCAACTTCGGCAAAAATCGTCGAAGGGAGCACCCAATCTTTCTGCGTGTCTGCCAATTAGATAATGCCCCGTCATTACGGATACGATAGAACTCAAGGTTTCAATACTCGTGTTGAGGAGCTGCTTGAAGCGTTTGGAGCATGCCAAGTTCGCCTGGTTGTCTTAGAAGTTCTTCCAGTTACCACCTTCATGTACTGCTACTTGAATCCTAGCTTATGGAAACTAGATGTTGCCCGACTTGTAGGGTTAGTGTATAATCCTGGAGTTCAGTGCCAGCTCTTGCTAGGGGTTCCGCTTTCCTGCTTCTGCTTCTGGTGAAGATATGGGACTACAAAATATGCACCGATGCTTATTAAGGATCATAGTAGATGCATAAAAGATTTTCTTCGTAATAGAAATAGGCTGTGTAGAAGCCTCGAGCGTTATCTGACGGTATTTATATACATTCTGGCTTTCTTTTTACTGAAAGATATTTATATACATTCTAGTTGATTTTTCTATGCGTTTGCTCTTTGAAGAAGGTCCTGTATACGAAAAATTAAAACACAGAATTTTGGATACTGACAAATGAAAGACGTCTCGCATTCCTTTACGGACATTTTACGAAGGAGTTTGAACGTAGACTGCAAATACTGATAACGATCCAGAGATTTTGAATCACGATGTCGCACAATGGCTGAATGGTGAAGAACTTTTGATTTCCACCCCAAACACACATCCACACAAATATTCAAAAACGTTATGAGGATGTCGGTGATTGATATACTAGTACTAAAGTATCATTAAATTGGTTAAGCTAAGAGGGTGCTTCTTGTGTTGCAGTATTTCAACGAAGATGCTAAACATGCAATTGTTTTTCACAAAGAGCTTAAAAAGGAGGTTCAAATATGCTGTACTTCATATTGAAGATATTCATCTACACTCCGCATTAAAATGATAGGACACCCCCGAAATTTTCTCATTTCTCAAAGCCGATAAGAGGTAGAAAAACTTTTATTGTGGGTCATAAAGTGCATACAAGGAATGTTTAGAATGTTCAACGTAATGGCCTCTTCAACTAATATTCTAGGCATTTTTCATAATTACCTGAAAAAACGTGCTTCCAACGCCAACGTCTTTTGAAAAAAAACACCTACTATTCAACGAAGAAAACTTCTTAGAAAACCACCGCTAACAAAAAAGCATATTGAGGAACGGTTAAAATTCGCTCGGGAACATGTGAGGTGGAAGAAAATATGAGAGAATGCCATCTTTCCGGATGAGAAAATATTCACCTTGGATGGAAGCGGCGGTTGGTTATATTATTTTCATGATTTAAGGAAAGATCGCCTTTTTCAAGTTCGCAGGCAAATGGGTGGTGGAGGTGTCATGGTATGGGCAGGGATCGGATACACAGGAAAGACCGAAATCTGCTTTGTGGATGGAAAAATGAAAAGTCCGGATTACATAAAACTAATAGCTGAACAAATCAGAACACATGCAACAAGGATTTCTAAAGAGGACTTTATCTTCCAACAATATAACGCAGCAGTGCATACAGCGCGTATTGTAAAATAATACTTTTCCACCAAAAATATCAAGATTTTACCATGGCCAACTAGATCTCCGGATTTAAATGTTATAGAGAATGCTTGGGGTCAACTATCCCGTGTTGTATAGTTCAAATCAATCCAGGAGCTAAAAGATGCCATACAAGAAGCTTGGAGGCTAATTCCGCAGAAATATCTGAAAAATTTGTATAAATCTCTACCAAATCGAATGATAACTGTTTTAGCAAAACAGGGAAAGGAAACACATTATTAAAGCATAAAATAATATACCTAAATTTATCTTTAAATACAGATTTTTTTTAAAAATACCTTCAGCTGTCCTATCGTTTTGATGCATCCTTTTTTCAGGTAAATACGAAAAATTCCTAGAATATTAGTTGAAGGTGCCATTGCGTTAAACATTCTGAATATCCCTTGCATATACTTTATGACCAACAATAAAAAAAATTCTCCCTTTTATCGGTTTTGAGAAATGGGAAAATTTCAGGGATGTCCTATCATTTTGATGCGGAGTGTATATCAGTGTTTTCTCATCAATATTTTATAAGAGTTGTGCAAACTTTAAAAAAATATTTTGGAAGAGCTCTTTTTTTATGAAAACCAACGATCATTTGTGTTGATATGACGGTCAACTTTGCAGAAGGTCCTGTTTTATAAATAAATAATATATTTAAAATGAAAATATAATCACGCCTGCCTATTTTTATTGATATGAAGGATTTTTGACGCTACGTGTATTCAGAATTCTGCGATTCAGAGCGAGTTTAAAATGAAATTTTTCAGGCAACGATATGTATTTTTGTTTTATAGAATTTAATGTAAAATAAAATATTTTACGCAAATTTAGGAGATTATCTTTGGCGAGTTTCCCATTATTTTTTAACATACTATTTGATCCTTTATTTAACAAAATTTTGTTTTATCGATTCTCAAAAGCAAGAATTCAACTGATAAAAATTTAGCTGCCCCAAATTAATCGGCGAAGATATGTTTCAATCTTCGAATCGTAGTGGACTTTCGGTTACAATGAACTTAATGCGATATTTTACAATCAAGATTGATCGATACAAAATTTAGATGGTGCAAAAATTTATCTATTCATTTTATATCTTTTACAACACATAGAATTATATAATCGTATTGAACTTGTTCCACGATGAAAATATTTTTAAAAAAATATATTATCTAGAGTACGCATAACTAGATATACATCCATCAGGTTTTTTCAGTTATGGTCAATTATTTATGTTGACAAATTATACAAATTAATTATTTCTTATGTCGGAAAATTAAATTTTTTATTATGAAAAATTGCAGTAGATCTATTAGATGTTGAAGATCGGAAAAAAAACTTGATCACCTCAGTTTTTTGAACGGCGAATGAACAAGTGCAGCATATGATAAAAAGTGAAAATAATAGTGACATGATTTTATCGGAAAGATAATATATAGAGACAATGATCCAAATTTTGCAGGTTTTTTGTCGCGAAATATTAAGATCAAGGCGAAATAATTATTTCAAGTGAAATGACGCAAGAGCTACTTGCCTTGGATTATGATCAAATTATGTGTTGTATATAAATGCCTGAGTAAATTTATGTGGTCGAAATGATAAGGACATATGGTAATAATGATGTGGTAATGAAATTTAATAATTTGTATTATTGGCGAAGAAAACTACATATTTTTTCAGACGTACTATGATTTGTTTGCGGTTTGTATTGTTATTCAAACATTTAGAAGAAAACATTGAAATCTTTTAGCTTAAATTGAAAGACAATATTCTAAAGTGTGCTTAAATTCTAGCAATGAAAATGAACAAACATTTTTGCTCGATACCAATCAATGGCTGATAAATTGTTCTAAGATAAAAGAAAACCACTTTCAAATGTTTTCAGTCCGCGTCTATGATGAAGAGCTATGAAACCTTACCGAAATGCAAATAATTGTCTAAATACCAATTTCAAGTACACATAGATGCCTTGTTTGAAAATGTCTGCATTTTCTGGTTGCTCCAACAAATCCCTTAAGGCGACGGTGGTGTATTGTGGCGATTAGTGAAAATTTTCAACAGTCAACATTTGCGAGTGGGTTTTCTTTTTGCTCCAATCAATTTTTCTTCATTTGAACTGGTTTACAAATGGTCTGTATGACTATGACTACATAGGAGTATGCAACTTTCAGATACTTGCTATTATACCATGGCATATCTAGTGATGTTGGGAAGTCTGGTTGCATTTTAGATGTATCTTTTGTATCTAACCTATGGCTACTATTGAAATTATCTACGTATCCAGCCGTTATTTGCAATACATTGGAATTTCTTTGGTAATCGTTATTGCTAGAAGAGTAGTTGAATAATTTGATGCATGTACATATGAATATCTGTGATAATATGGCCGATCAATGGTCATGGCTAGATGTAAGATGATTTTTATCCATAAAATGGTTAATTAATAATAGTATATGTAAATGGAGAAAGCGCAAAAACCACTTGATTGAATATCTTAATCTGTTCTTCTACATTTATATATCTATAAGTTAATTCATCATTGTTTTATTTAAATGATGGTTTCGCATAAAAAATTCACTGAATGCTAACAAATCCTATATTTGTCATAACCAAAACCATAGTAATACATATCTGTTTAAGTACAATCCGTTTTTTAAAATCAAACCTATCAAAAAGTTCACTTACTGGATTCGATGAAGTCAACGACTTAAAATATAAATAAAAAACAGTCCAAAAAAGTCAAGAATTTCTAATAAATGAATTATTTTTAGTATATTTAATAAATACAATGTTTTGAAATAAGTACTTTCGGGCCACTTTTTAATTTCAATTTCAAATTTATTTTCTTTCGAGTAAGTTTACTGAAAACTTTTCTAATAAGTTCAAATAATCTGATTTCGTAATAATTATTTAGTTCAAACATGGGCCGAAGTAAGCACTGTTCCCCTGAAAAAAGGGTCGAAATTCAACGCCTAAGGGACGACGGCTACTTTCTTCGAGAGATTGCACAAATTTCTCACTGATCTTTGGGAATTGTCCAGAACGCCATGATGGAGAAGAATAGTAAAGAAAATCGCGGCCGATCACGGAAAACCACTCCATCATTGGATCGAAAATCGTGCGCGTCTCTTAAAGGAACCCTTTCACGTCCTTGGGTCGTGATTTTGCGGGAAACAAAGTACTAGAACAATTTCGCCTGAAGTGCCAAAGTTCTAAGTAATTTACTCTAACAGGATTAAGTTTATTAGGCTCCCATTTTTTGGAGTATCTATCTTTTCTGAACAAAGCAAAAAAAATTTCCTGTTGGCATAAACGCCATTTCTGACTCATGGGACGCCAAATCTTGGGCGGTCCAGCGAGCCAATATTTTTTTAAAATTGTTCAAGTTGTGCACTTTTCTACACAAAGGACAGAATTACTTTTATGAATTTTGATCTATCTGACATTTTGTTGATAAAGTGGGTAGAAGAAACATTACAAGTACTACTGAATGATTTTGCAATTCTATCTATTGAATAAGACATGAGTAACAACTAAAAATATTTTTAAAAAAAAGGTAAATTAAAAGGGTTTTTCTATATGCCAAGCTAATCACATGCCACGATCCCTTTTTCGATACAATATAGGGGTTTATCAAAAGCTCATCTCAGATTTCTTATTGGTATTTTTCGTACTGCGTACTGTAACATTATTTTCAAAATTCATACTGGTAAGCACAATTATCGAATTATATTAAAATTTTCAATTTTTTTTTCGTAACTTTTGCTTTTCTAAATTAACCTTTTTAGGAAGGATTTTTTCTAATGCATTAAGTAATTGGATTAAACATTTTGTTTTGTTTTTTATTATTATTATTATAATATACACATTTTATATTGATAACAGTTCAATAAGTTAAAAAAATGAAGAAGAAGAAACAACCATGTCCACATTTGTGACCATGAAGCAGTAAAGTTCCTTTTAATTTTGTATGTTTTTTATTGGATTCAGAATCAATTTTCGAACATAATCGTTCGGTCGTCCTCAGCGATGAATCGCTGACGATAACGGTCAAATATTGAATTCGAATCTAATAAGAAGTTTTTGAAAAACAGTTAAAACGTTTTGTGAAGATAAGATCAATTACAAATAAAAATTTACGTCACTGCTGCTATTATCTTCTTTTATTATTATTATTTTTACAAGTAGTATTATATTATCATTGAGACTGAGTAAGTGTGCAAGGTTTCAGAAGAATCAGTTGATTAGAAGTACTTTAAAAATGTCTTGTTTTCAATTGAAATAAATCCCTAAAAGTTATTCAGAATCCTTATCTTCATAGTTATTTAAACCGTTATAATCCTACTGCGTCTTAAAGGAAGCATATTTTCGAAAAAAATTCAAAAAACCTCTTTATTAAACACCAGCAGGAAAATCATTTGAGGAAATTTGCATCAAAAGCTATTCAATTCATAAAAGTTTTGGCACATTTTTGAATCATGACTAGCCAATTTGGCTTTCTAGCGATAGAGTAACGCCTTTGATCAAGTAAAGTGTGACCCATGGTAATTTTCATTTGGTTTCCCAACACGAAAGTTAAACTGATCTATTCGATGATTTGCCGGAAAAAAATTCAGCTTGTCCGATTGATATCTTCCTGAAATAAGTGCAAGATCAGGAGATCTAATTCAAGGACAAACTTAAATATCCGACTTAATCTCTTGAACTGTTGATAATAGCTTAGATGTGGGAGGGAATTCCATGTTTAAAATAGTGAAAATTTCATTAGGAATGAAAGCTTGGCACATATTAAGATTCCAATTCAACATAAAATCCTAAAATTTAGGAATATGATATCCAGTTTCGAAATTCAAAACAGTCTTCTTCCGCTTTTAAACAAATATATAGCAACAAAGATACCTACATTGTTTAATCTTACGTCTCTTAAACATTCGATCTAAAATATGCGTTCAATTTTATAGAAATATATGATGATATTTAAACTAATACATTTGAATATCTTCAGTACTGTTGACTATGAAAGGAATTATGTATATTGAAAACTATTTTCAGACTAGCTCATGTTACACATAAACCACGAAAGTCTTCAGACTGGATTTTTCCTCAGCTCAATACCATTTTCAAATAACAACTTCTGATACAGTGACTATTAGTGCTTCTGATAAAAACAATATAATATTCCATACGTAACCAAGAGCTGCCTTTTTATCCATCGTTGCGCTATAAATCTCATTGAACGTATGATGATCGATCATAATTTTCCATAAATCGAAGAACATGGTCTTCGACGCCACGCAAAAACCATAGTTTGATACCAACTACAACGTGATTACATCAACCTAGTTTCCTTGTTATACGTAATAGCTGTTCACTTGTGGTTTGCTTCTTGTAATCAAAGATAAATGTAGCCATTTTGGTTACCATTTCAAAAAAAGGTTCCAGTTAAAAAGCATACAGACAGTAGGTAAACGGTTTCAAATACAACCTCAAAATATGATATAAGGAATACGTTCAAATCAAATCCGATTGCTTAGAAAATTAACACTCTACTAGACATGAATTAACTTATAACGAAGAATCAGGCACACAATTCCAGAGTCACTGTTCTAAGAAATACAAACCACCTACCACTAAATATTTCGATAAACACAGTTTGTAAGTTCAATCGGTGCCAATAAGCTTTTCAAGAATTTTTCATTTCATCAGAAAATTGACAAAAAGTGAAAACGAAGACAATTCCAAGAATACAGCCCGAAAAAATTGCAACTGCTGGCAATAAAATTGCTTTGTTTTATACAGCAACAAAAACAATAGTGATACTTAAGTTGAAATAGCAAATTTTAAACAATCTCACTTTCTAGATGATTTTCATTTCAACTTAACACACATTAAGCTCAATTTAGATGTATTGATCGTCAGAAATGTAAAAGAGCATCACCAAGGCCTATTTTTACGCTTTTTTCGTGATTTTTTTTGTAGAGAAAGGAATAATTAGAACTGAAATTAACAGCTTATTTTACTCATACTTTGAACTACATCCCATGATTTCTTCAAGCGATTATCATTAAAATTCGCAAAGTAAGAAGCTGTTTTTCATGAAGGTCCGGCGTCCGAGTCTCTCATTGCCGTGCATGCTGGAGTCCACAGTTTTAATGTGAAAGCAATCCAATTACATTTTGATATCATCTATATCTGTAATTCCTCTCAACCAGATTTTGAAATGTATTTTTAGAAAATTGAATACACATGTTCGCATACGCATTTGGAAAAAAAATTGAATTTTTTTGCGTGCTTTCGTCATAAGAAAACTCTAAATCGAAATTTGTTATCCCTATTTCAGAATTAGTTATACGCGAATTTAATGAGAATTCAATTTTTTTTTGGTTTTTGAAGATCGGTCAAAAATTTGCTAAGATACAATGCGCGCAAGCCGGAAAAACGCATTTAAGGGAGTAGTACCGGTTAGAATACTTAAAAACAGCCTTATTTTCAATATTTTTTCAGCTCCGTTATTGTATATAAATTTCAAAATTTGCATGGGTAAAACACACATTTTGAAGATTACAAAAAAATAAATTGTTATTTTTTTTCATCTTTTCATCCTAGTTTACAGAGGGCACCAAAGTTGTCATGCTTCGAAAAAATACCTTGTCCCACGGCGGACAGATAATCTCAGGAATGAAGAATTTAAAATAAAAAAACCAAACCGCATTTTAAAGGGGAATGTTTCTTACGTGGTAATCTACCACAATATTATGAAAAAATGATCAGATAAATAACGGTTGTTTGAAATTTTTCCCCCCAAAAATTGCTTTTTTTCACTTTGTTTCGCTGACCAATTTTTTTTGGGATTGATTTTTGGCATATGTTGTGGTAGAATACCATACAGGATACTTGAATAAAGTAGCACATCGAATTTAACTTAAATCGGTTGGGCCAATCCGGAGAATAAGGTTCCGCAGTTGGAAAAACGTCATTTCGAGAAAAACCGCGTTTAAAGTTTTGATTACCGAAAATATCACTTACAAAGCGAAAAAAGCGTGCGTACTCAAACTGCCCTAACTTCTTTATTTTTGGGAATATCTTAATAAAATTTTGAGACATGATTTCTAAAGGTATAGTAAATTGAAAAATTAAAAATTGATTTTTCAAAATTATAACCAAAATAACCAAAAACCTAGTATTGACGTGGCTTGTGTATTATTCCTATATACGCAGGGATACCGGAAAAAATACATCTTCTTGATTGTAATACCTTCTAAAATGCATACAAAGTTAGATAGATTCATAGAAAAATAGCTGCGTGGTCCTGCCCAGCTTGTCTGCCAATCGTTCCATTCAATATGCCGTGCGGTATACTCGAGCCTCGAAAATATAAGAAGAACTTCGAATATCGTTCTCAAACTTTTTGAGCATACTCTTGAGTAGCTAAACTTTCAATTTCTGCAATAAAAAAAGTTGATTTTTTGAACGGTCTATTGTGATTTCCCCCTTAAAATGTGAGAAAAACAGCAGACCATTATACCTCAAATGATCGAAAAATGCAACAATATTTTGATTCCGTGCTATAGACAATAATATTGGTTGCTGTGATTCTTCTGTGAAATTTAGATCTCAACAAGCATTTCTTTCCCTTTTATCATTTTAAGAGCAATTAATATTAGGATATCTGGAAGAAAGATGCATAAGGATAAATGAATAAATGTATCTAAACCCTAAGATTTATGTTTTTGAATCGTTGCCCACATAGTCATAATCATGAATGGCGCACCAGCTCAACTTGAACCTTAATCTCCTGTGCAGTGGAGAAACATCACGAAATTCTAGGCGTATAGCCATCGTGTGAGTGAAAAGAATTTGAGACCCTTGCTGTTGCGGGTAGGTAGATTATAGTGGCTTCTCTTTTATAGAGACCACTCACTTATACCTTAGTAGAGCCATTGTGTCGTCGGAAAGAAGATAGGATGGCACTAGAAATTTCAGCTTTCGGATACAGAGAACCATTCGATTTTTTTTTATGAAATTGCCTATGCTGCTAACATTAATGGTTAGATACTTCCGTGAGGCTTTTCAAGAAAAGGGAGCTTCGAATTGCATTCTTTTTCTGGAGTGTACTGGGCACTTGCACAGAAAATGTTGGATTTGAGATTCTTGCTGTTATGTTTAAATTGTGTCGATTAGAAGAGAATATTGCAAATAAGCATGCAGATATTTGCATATATGATTCCAAGATAGCATAATAGTCGGAAAAATTGAGCTGGTACAGATCTCACTTCATTCTCACTCGAACGAATTTTTTTTTAAGTATGACTATTGCTGATAGTATTTTGAGCAAATTTAAAAGCATAATCAATTTCAATTAATCAAGTCTTAATCTCATTTCACCACATTCCTGTTGATCTTGTCTCGTATTCTGTTCTCGGCTGAAGTTTGACTTCAAGGAAAACCAATTTCCTCCCAGATTGGAGGTGAAATCCAATAAAAATGACCACGAACATTCTTTCTTCAAGGTTATCCCCGAAATTTGTCTTCCACATAGTCATGCAATAATACTAATTTGTCTATGAAAAAACGTTGACAACAAGACCTACTGAACAGTTCCTGCTTCACATGATGTGTGCCAATCTTAATTTGGAGGTATGCAGTCCAGTTTATCGTACAGTGTGATCAAGGCTACGGAAACACAACAACTGCACCTTAATTAGGCATATCGTGGATGGAATCAATGACCATTTCACTGGGCCAAACCAGTCTACCTCTTTCTCATTTCAGATGAAGTACCTACCACCTATCACTCTGAACAATGCAAAAAACTGGAAGCAGATTGTTTCTTACAAAACATTGGTTACTGGCTGTCGCTCTTCAAGCCATGTCTTACATAATTTCTGAACTGTGTGTACTTTTCGAAATGATGTATGCCACGACTATGTTCATGTGCATATATCGATCGTTACTTGCACTGATTTTCTTGGTCTTCTTGTTCGATTTGTCTCAATCTTTCCACGGAGCAAGTGCTATGCTGCGAAGGGTGTTAGCCTTGGTGGTTCACGCAACTTTATACGATCACTGAAAGCCAGCTTCGCCGACAACAAGTTGACATTAAAGAGCCAGAGGCAATCGCAAATGCATGATAAAGGTGATTGGATACACTCTTTTACCAGCGAGGTGTACCTACTACGAATCCACACGTCCATATGTTTCCTCGCGATTTTCTTCAGATGCGTATTACACAGCCAGAGTATTGGTTAGGTGTGCACCTGTGGCAAGAGGATCAATTACTCCACGGGTAGATGTTAATGCATTGTCCTATATACAACCTGATCGGGTACAATTCTGCGCCACTGCGGATGGAGGATCATTTGGCTTGAACACTTTTGTTATCTTGCGACGACCAGAAGAAAGTTTCCAGTTCATCAATCGGAAATTTCTTTTAGCGCTACTCCTGCGGACATAATCTAACTATTATTACCATTACTGAAAGTGAAACGAACAAGGTCGTCTGCTTACGCTACTCACGGTTACGACTCGCAATTGAATAAGCTGATGCCGGTAATTGGAAAAAATTTATGGCCACTACCTTAGACTGGTCACATAATGGAAGTCAGCTACATGTGACTTTGGCTACTCCTCAATAAGCCTTTGATGGCTAGATATCTTGCAGATTTACTAGTTTTCCACTTTGAAGCCGAAATGGGCATATCAAAGCGGAAAAACTCATCCATTACAGATTGAATTGCAGAAACTTCTTTAAATCGTATTATGAGGATCTGAGCAATTTTTGATGATATGAGTTTGAGAATTGGGTAGGTATATATCAATGTACATCCCATAGAGTCCACACATAAAGCTAGATCAAATTTGGCTACAAGGATGTAATTGTTTGTTAAAACGATTCCATGAAGAAGTATTGCTTATAAGACCCACGCTAAAAATAAGCGAAATCAGTGAACTCGTTGCAATGCACATTTTTGACTTAACATCCTAGAACCTGCAAACTAGAAGGGCCCAACAAATTACTTCCAAACAATATTTCGATTAGGTACCGGACGATATGATTAGTTGAGCCGATTTGAGGACATCAGAGCCAGTGCTGAAGAATTCCATATTGAGACATATGAGTCTAGCAGACCTCTTCAAAACTGCGAGGGTCATTCTGAAGAATTTCACATTTCTATTTCTCAATATGTACGCAAACTGTATAAAGACGATGTAAAAATATTGAAATATTTCGGAGAAGGCTGAAAAAATCCGAGGCAGTACAGTACTAGTGATGGGCTACAAATCAGGAAAAATTCATTCAAGTGGGTTTGAGGGAATCTGTTTAATATTTCCGACCTAGACTTTTTTGAATCCGACAGAGTCCAGTATGACAAATAAGATGATTACTGCCAAGTTGGAAAGAGTAGAGCAAGCTTGAAGTAAACGGTGAAAAATGACTTGCTTAGTTACTTATTTAATCAGCTAGTTTAAGGGTTACATAGGTCTTGAAGGGAAAAAACCATTTCAAACAAGCCGCGAGGTGCGACTCTTGAGGTCCACACGGTCAACTTCCCAGTAATATCTACATAAACATCAAAAACATTAAACACAATAATAATTTTGAAAATAATACTACTTTAAATAAAAAATAATGAGAGGTATTCATAGCAGTAACAGGAATGAGTTAATATTAATCATATCGTCTACGGGAGGGTCCATTGATTATGTAAGGTTTTTGGTCGATGAGGACAGATTGAATATTCACGCGGATCAATCGGTGGGGGCCTTTTTGGTGTTGAAAAATTTTGTTGGTTTTCAAAATTTAAGCAATTTTTTTTAATTAAAAGACTATAAAAACTATTAAAAATCTGCTCAAATTATGCAAATATCTTAAAACTTTGATTGAATTTACAACAATTTTTTTAGAATAAAAGATATAAAGTAATAGCACTCATATGAACCCTCGTTACATGGTAACTTTGAATGATTTTTTTATTTTTAATTTAGTTTTTTCATAATCATGGAATAAAATTTTGCCGGTTTCTCTCCAAAAACTGATAAGACTGTATACATTTTATAAACTGGATCACTGTGCTGTGCAAATCAAGTTAAAAAATATATTCTATGAAAAAAACCATAATTTTTCGCATTTTCTTCTATTAAATTAAAAAAACGGCTGAAACGAATTTTTATAATGTTAAAAACTTCACAAAGATGTTAATACACGTCAACTGACACCTTAATGATGCAAATATTATATCTGGTTCGTGAGATATACTGAATGATAAAAATGACCTTGAAAATCATGATGACTTTTAATGATTTTTTATTTTTAATTCGTTTTTTTACGTAATCATGAGAAAAAGTTTTGATGACGTTTTTGCGAGCATTGTTTGGAGTACATAAATTTTATAAACATTGTTTACTAAGACTTGAAAATAAGGTTAAAAATTTATTGTTTTTGAAAAAAAAAACTAATTTTTTGCACTTTTTTTTAAAATTTGAAAACCGCTCCAAGAATTTTTTTGAAAATTTGACAAAATCACACAAACGTCAATACGCGTCGATTGACATCTTGTTCAAAAAAATCGTTTGTTTGGTTCGCGAGATATAGCGCATGACAGAAATGACCTTCAAACGGGCAAAACAGCAAACCCCCCGACCGAAGTTTTCCAAAAACTAATCAGCTCTTAAGATTGCAAAGACGCTTTAATTGACACCTCAACCAAGTCGATCAGACTTTGTTTACGTGAGTTATGCTCGTAGAAAAAAGTGTCCACGAACGTACAGACGTACACACACACATACGTCTCCCTTTCTAAAAACACTTTATATATACTCTATAGACCTCAAAACGTAAAGAAAAGTTGAAAATTTCAATTTCGATTTTCGAGGCGATTACAAGAACTTCCCAAATACTGGGAAGTTAAAAATTGTATTTTGAAAACCAAAAATCTATTTTATTTAAAACTCAAGAAGTTGTAAAAAAAATCTGGTAAAAACATTGAAAATTGCCAATTTTCCTGCAGCTTTCCTCGTCCTTCCTTCGTGTTGGGAAGCCAAATGAAAATTACCATGGGTCACACTTTACTTTATCAAAGGCGTTACTCTATCGCTGGAAAGCCAAATTGACTAGTCAGGATTCAAAAATGTGCCAAAACTTTTATGAATTGAATAGCTTTTGATGCAAATTTCCTTAAATGATTTTCCTGTTGGCGTTTAATAAAGAATTTTTTTGAATTTAACCCCCCCCCCCCCCCAAAAAAAAAGCTTCCTTTAATACGCAGTAGGATTATAACGGTTTAAATAACTATGACGATAAGGATTCTGAATAACTTTTAGGGATTTATTTCAATTGAAAACAAGACATTGTATTGATGCATATCCCTCGTCGTTGTTATTACAAGCGCCCCTAAAATATTTCGCATCATGGTCGGCACCCTATTTTTCATAAGTCAACACTTTATTGTTGAATGCAGAATTCAGTTTTAGGAGCCATTGGAAACTACCTATACTATTGCACAGCAGTATTGTTAGAACTGAAGTTCTACAAATTGTCTTTTTAATAATTATATTAATAATTGAATACCCTAACATACCCTCATGTCCTAAACTGAACCTAACATATCCTCATGTCCTAAACTAGACATGAGGCAACGAAGTGTTATATAGCATATCATCAACTCACTGGTTATTGGATATTTAACTTCAGAAACTTCTACCACATTATTTGTACGATTGAGTGTTTTATTTGGCTTAATTTATAATCAAAAGAAAAACTCCAGTAATTGCACAAATTTTGGCCATTCGATCACAAAGGTATCTTAAACAAAATCTTGATTTATTTACTTAATCTTTATTTAATGGGCAATTGTTTGAAATATCTTCAAGACAAATGCAAGAATAAAAGGTCACTACCTATAACACCACAAATATCCGATTTCATCGAAAAGTACTTATTGCTTTTATCGAGTAACTTAATCAAGATATTTGAACAGCAATCTATGCTCAATTCACGAGCATCTATCTTTCATGCTTCTACGAATTGTAGGCAACCAACCACGAGTTCACATTATATCCAAATAAAACGGTCGTTACGAATCAATTTCAAAAATTCGTTTCGATGAAATCGTTCATAGATTCATACGAGTATTCTAAATACCACATACCACAAAATTTATCGACTGCATTCCAAAAGGTTGGATTTTCTTATTCCGAAAAAAAAACTGCTGGCGTCGTGAAACGATTGTAAGTAATCCTGTTTGAAAACCACTTTTCACTTGAAGGCACACTTCCCGAAATTCGATGAAAACACCAACGGTCGTAGACACGAACTTTTATGAATACAAGAAAAAGCAATTGCTACCAACGGTTTTATAGATGGGGCCCCCACTTCAGGATTGTTTCTGCTAGCTTTTTCCCGTGGTGTTTGAGGACGCGGGCCAGACCATGAGACAGAAATACATTGAATGGGAGTTATTGGAAGTTAACTTGATGCATATTGGTGTCTGGCGGAGGAAAAGTGCATAGGTTTGTGATTTCTTGCGTCTAGTAGAGCTTCCAGATGGGATGGAGAGTTGGAACAACGATTTGATCGAAGAATTACTCAGAATTATTGATTAAGTGTTCATAAATTCCAAAACCACAGCTGCATTGGTTCCATAAGTAGGGAAGTTGGAACTCCATTGATTAGCTAGACTGGTTTGCTATTATTATCGTTATTGTTGATTCTCTTTACTAGATTTACTAATTGGTTGGTACATAGAATTATCATAAAGCATTTCCAACTATTGCTGATCTTTTCGTTAGTCCTGTGCTTCTTATATTGCAATTCTTCCGACCCAACTCTACTCCATCTTAAGTCAAGTAAGTGTTCAACATCCAGTGACTATCAATTCCTTTTCGGAATCGAAGACACTATGTTTTCTGCGTTGTTGTTCCCTTTGAAGCAAAGGTTAGATGGTGTGAAGGATTGTCATGATGGCTATTTTGAAAGTAGCTGTAGGTGGATTCAAAGTACCTATCAGTTTCGGACTGCAATTTTACCGACTGTAATTACTCTAATTTGTACTTACACTCAAAGTGCAATTCTCGTAACCATATTCACTTATAAAAAAAATGGCAGCAAATATATTTTTTTTTCATTTATGTATATTTAAAAAAATCTAATCTGAAAGTCGATTAAACACCAATTTAATCTCTGAAATGACTAACTAAACTAAAATGAAGTGGTGTAAGATTTCCGAGCTCATAAATGTTATTTGAATTTTTTTTCACATATAAAAAAGCACATCACCTATCAAATGCACTTTACAAAATTAAAATCGAATTATTAGGGCGGCCTCAGCAATTTTCGCTAAACTTGGTAATAATCTCTAAAACGGTGTTGAACGGCTGCGCATTTAATCGTAGGAGCCATGCTTCCACCAACTGAATCCGTTTTTCCGCATTTTTTTAAATAAATTTAGATTGCACAATTTTTATGGGTAATCGATTTTGTTGAAAATTTGTGTGCTATTTTATTATATTGTAAAGATTTTTTAAGCAAACTATGAAGGTCCTAAGTGCATTCAAAGTGGTAAAAAAAATTTAAATAAAAATACTTTTTTTCCTTTTTTGTACAGGGTGCGCCATCTGGACGTACCATATTTCCACATTGAATAACTTCGCCATTTTTCAGCCGATTTTGACAGATAAAAACAATTCTGAAACGTTATTCAGTGCCATTTTAGCTATGATACACACCGAAAGAACGCGCTGAAATCGTAGCGCTTTTTATTGAAAACGATCGTTCAATTGTGAAAACTGTGCGTGCTTATCGTAAAAAATATGGCAGGCATTCGACGCCTACAAAAAAGATAGTTCGTTGTTTGGTGAAGAATTTCTTTGAGTACTGGGCTGTAGCAACTCACCAGGTTCCTATTCGCAGCGTTGTTGGTGTAGTGGTAAAAAAAAGTGTTGCCAATAACCCAAACACGTCGTATCGCCGCCAATCTCAGGAGTTGAGTGGAACGACTCTAAGGAGGATTATGCGCACCTTGCCACACCGCAGCCACTACGATGAAGATCTTGCAGTGCAAGTTCCCAGGACGCGTTGTCTCAAAAAATGGTGATTTGGAGTGGCCTTCTCGTTCTCCGGATTTAACAATATCAGACTTTTTTCTGTAGGGTTATTTAAAAAGTAAAGTTTATGCCAGCAACACGAAGAACATTGACGAACTCAAAGCTAATTTACGAGTTGAAATAGCTGCTATAATGCCCGAAATGCTGGCCAATGTTATGCAGAATGCGCGCAAAAGAGCTGCTTTTTGTGTATCAAATGGGGGTGGTCATTTATTCGACGTTAAATTTTAAACCTGGTTTGAAATGAATGGCATAGAGAATCTTGTTCATTTGTGAAAATCGGCTGAAAAATGGCGGAATTATTCAATGTTGAAATAAGGTACGTCCAGATGGCGCACCCTGTATTTATTGCAATTTTGCGTGTCAAGGGTTAAATGTTTTAAAGTTTTAAACCAATCCTGTCTTATGGAAAATTTTATCAAGCGACTTTTATTGCTACGCAAATTTGCTTTAAAATGAAACGTTTTAAAGTTAGGAGTGAGAAAAGTTGGAAGAAAACGATTTTTTTTTATTTTTAAACTGTTCGATTTTTTTTAATGTTTCCGACTTTTTTTAGAGGGAGGATACGCCAATTATTGTTATACGAGCTATTCCACAATTGTTCCCGAAAAGTTCAGTGTGCCCCTCTTAACGGCCAAATGTAGTCGTATTTTTACAGATCCGTCCTGGTCTAGAAGTCGATTGAAAACCAACTGTTTTTTGTAGTCAAATTTAAATGTTTGGTTATCTATCTGTTGGAAAACGTGGATTACTCAGCAATGATTATTGAAATAAATAAATGAAATGTGTAACAATATATTAGTAAAAATAGTAAAATCTAATTGTTAGTTGGTTAAATGCCCAGCAAGCAATTCCAGCTGCCTGGAATTGAAGATCAACTTCATGAACAGACGCTGAAGATAATATGCGCGAACGTCGATAAATTATCGAACTATTTAAATTTAACCAGTTATCCTTTTGACTATTTAATTCTAGCAGAATTCCGAATGACTGCTGGGAGGGAAGAATGCTATTGAACCAGTAACCAATTACTACGAGGATATTTTGATAATTATTTCCAAATTTACATTGAATATGCTTATTTTTATAAAAAATCAATCCACTTGAACAAAAAACACAACGGAAGCTATAAAAAGGCTTTCCTCCAAATATTCTGGTCCAATCAAAAGTAGTTTCAATATTTTCCAAGAGACAATAATGTTGATTTATTTTATAAGACAGTAAAATCTGCTTTCAATTCCAGGACCAACCATCAACGAGTCGTTAAAGCATCACTAAATGTATGTTAAGTTCCCCTGAAAAGCTTCTAAATCTACCTTCCAAGATAAAACCGTAACAAATAGCGCTAAAGCTAATTTCCTAGACTAGAATGGTTTATTTGAAACTTGTTTATTATATTCTAAGCATTAAACTTGAAAATCTAAGGTAGCTTTTACGTGCTAGAATTCTGCACGACCGTGAGTAATGGTTTAATTAGGCCAAAGTGTATTTGATTACAAATTCTCTAGATGTGTACGAAGAGAGAGAGAGAACGAATTGAATTGAAGGCTTCGATTCATTACCATTTGATTTGCTCGGGTATTTCTATGACTGAAATAATTTCTAGATAAATTTAGGTGTAAATGAAGATACAAATATTTATTTTTACGAAAGATGCAAGTGTTCACTTGATTTTGGAGAATAATTAAATTGAACTTACATATTTCACCTCGATAAAACAATAATTTAATATTGAATTTGTTTGATAGTTTAAATGATTTTGTTATCTATTGATTGACTTAGGTTTAACGTTGAATTGAATGCAAAAATTGGTTGATTTAGCAGAATTTAACTCTGTATCTGCTTGAGGTAGGTACTTCGTTTTCAGTAGCCATTTACAGCTACTGGAACGGCACATGATTTAAATATTAATAAAGCACTATCTATCATAAACTGACCGAATGACTTATCTAAAAATTACAGCATTAAACTACAAAAAATAATCATCCATATGCTTAGAAAAGCTTTGTATTCCATTCGAATTTCAGTTAAACACTTTAAAAGCACCACAGGGCTGAGTAGAATGAACAATACAAGTTCGGAGTCATTCACTTTTCTTTTTCGATCTTTCGTTTTGCTCTCGCATAATGGATAAGTGGATAAGTATCTTTTTCGTCAAACAAAACGGAATTTAAACCATCCATTATTCATGACGAGTCGTAAACTCCTAGTATAGCTGTTAAATGCAAGATTACCGAAAAATCAGAAGACGGTAAATCACTTTCGCTGGTTTGGATAGTTTGTTACATGTTTGTTTAGATAGTTGCTATTGTTGTTTATTGTATGGATTTATATGCTATTATTATCATCAATGGAACACCAGTCCTAATCGAGTCTAGACCTTCTGAAATGTATTCCGTAATTGAAAGGAAGCGCTGAAATGTTTATGAGAGTTGCAGATTTAGGTTGTTTTTCAAAATTGTGATAAGTACCTATAAAGAAAACGACTAAATCTTTAAAAATGGGCAACACTTCACATCGTTAATTTTTTTTTTAAAAATGCTTTTTGAAAAATATACTCATTAAGATTATGTCCTTATGTTTAACATTATTGTAATCGATTAAAGGTTGAGTAAGCACTCAATATTTTGAAACAACTAAAGACATAATTTTCGGGGGCAACGGCACAATTCAGACTTGTTTGTAGCTCGTGCTCATCCATGGCACGTCAGGCCAAATCGTTTCACATGGCCAGCCCGCCCATTAAAGTCGGTGCAGTTTCGTCAGGATCAACACCCCTGGTTCGTTAAAAACTGCAAACACGTCATAGTAGTCGCTGATGTGATTCGACGCATATGTACTCTCAACTCCTCTTATAATTTTATCATTTTTGGTTGAAGTGTTTTCATAGGATTATCGAGATGCGAACCTATAAACTAAAAATCAGTAGAGTGCTGAAATTTAAATAGGCAATCCGTAAAGATAAAGCTGATTGCATCAAAAGATGAAGGCAAACTATCAGTTGCGCGAACTCTTAAGGTACTAGTCCACTTTATAAATTTCAAAAAATGGATTTTTTGTTGCCTTTTTCGGCTCCATAGAACTTCAAAAATGACTTCCAGAAATAGCCTTTTGAAATTCAAAAGTTAAATATATAAATAGCACTTTGAATGTGTGCGCGTTTTCGGTTCTTTGCAGATGTTCGATCAGCTGTCGGCCGTGTAGCGTCTCTTTCATCCCCGTTCTCTAAAATACCGGGTTCCCCTTTATACATTATATTTGTGGCTTTTTCAGCTGTGCTTTGTAATAATATTATAACACCACCAGATGTCACTGCTATCAAGATGTATTCAGGTGGTTTTTGAACGCACCCATCAATGGTGGTGATAACACACTGACAGGAAAAGACGATGAAGGTGAAGAGAAACAATAAAGATGTATTACATACTGGACATACAATAGTCTTTAATTTCAAATAGTCAACGAATATTACCTGGTGTCAGAAGTTAATTTTGGAAATCAAATCGTGTTCGGTACCGAACAAAGGAGTTCAGCGTATAAGTGGTGAAATACTGAGGAATAATAATGGCGAACGATCGTTTACCAAAAGAATTGGATTGCACAAACGTGGCAAAGGAATGGCACGCATGGAAAAGTGAGTTTTTAATGTATATGCGAGCAACAGGTAAAGCAAATGGAACGGAGTCAACAAAAATTGCAACATGTCTGTGGTTAATTGGCCGTCAAGCGCGAGAAATTTATAATACATTGTTTCCAAATGATGGAACGGAAAATGGTATTCTTGGAGAGAATATTGTAGTTGCACCAGCCGAGGGTGAACAGGCTTCTGTCGCAGTAGTCAACCAGCGCACATTAAATGATGTTCTGAAGGCGTTTGAGGAATATTGGAGTCCAAAGAAAAACACAACTATGGAATCCTTCAAATTCAACAACATTTTGCAAAAGGAAAAGCAACCGTTTGCTGCGTTTGAAACTGAACTTCGCAAGCAAGTTCAGTTTTGCGATTTCAAGAGCAAATGTGAGTGCGGAAAAGAATTGAAATATGAAGAGCGCATGTTAAAAGATCGAATTATCATTGGAGTGGAAGATAGAAAATTGCAATTGAAGCTGTTGGATGGCAAGGAGGAGCCATTAAACAAAGTAATTGAAATGTGTAAAACATACGAAGCTGCGAAGGAAAATAGGGTTAGGTTGAACATAAATAACCAATCAAGTATCGACAGCGTGGCTGAACAGCCAAAACAAACAATTGATGTTGTAACTCGTCGTTGTTACAATTGTGGTAATGATTTCAATGCAAATCATTTACAATCGTGTAAAGCCAAGGATATCAATTGCCGGTCATGTGGGCGTAAGGGTCATTTCCAGCGTTTTTGTAAATCGAAGAGCAAGCAAACGGACAACAGTGGATCAAAAGCGGAAAACAATCAAAATGTAAAACAGCAACAACACTCAATCAGCTGGGGTAAAACAGGTAATTGTGTGAAAATCATTGATGGTAGTGCGAATAGGGACATAAAACTGGATCGTATTTATAGAATAAATTCAAGTAACGTGCCCAACCACACGAAGCGGTGGTATAAGGAGTTTCAAGTGGGAAATCAGTTAGTTAGGTTTAAGTTAGATACTGGATCTGATGTGGACTGCATTCCGGCCAAAATATTCAAGAAGTTGGGGGTTCAATTGGAAAATGAAAATGAAAATTATTCGGTCTTTGATTATAATGGAAACAATGTTAATGTTTATGGTACGGTTAAACTAAAATGCATTGATACTAACTTAAAAAAGGAACATGTCTCTCGCTTTATTGTTGTCGATGATGTGTGTGAACCGATACTGGGTCTTGAATCAAGCGAACGATTTGGATTAGTTAAACGAACGGATGTAAATTATGTTGCATGTTTGTCACAAACACGGGAGGAATTTTTAAAAAGCAATCGTGACGTCTTTGAAGGTTTGGGTAAATTTCCGGGAACATTCACAATAAATATGAAAGAAAACTCAAAGCCAGTCCTTCATTATAAAAAACGGATACCAAATTCGTTGTTGGAGCGATTAAAGTTACAATTAGTACAGATGGTACAGGATGGAATCATTTCACCTGTTGATTACCCAACGGACTGGGTTAATAATTTGCAAATAGTTGAAAAGCCTAACTCGAGTGAACTTCGTATTTGTTTAGACCCAAAACCACTCAATGAATGCATCAAGCGAGAGCATTTTTTGATTCCAACGATAGATGATTTAACGTCTGGGCTGGCAAATATGCGCGTTTTTTCGGTTTTAGATTTGAAAAGTGGCTATTGGCAAATGGAATTGGACGATGTGAGCTCTGATCTAACAACATTTATGACTCCCTTTGGTCGATATAAATTCAGGCGTGTGCCATTTGGGCTTAATTTTGTACCGGAATTGTTTCAACGAGAAATGGTTAAAATGTTAGGAGATATTGAAGGAGTAATAATTTATTTCGATGATGTTGCTATTTGCGCGGAAACGGAAGACGAACACGATCGGATAATGGATAAAGTAATGGAAAGAGCACGTAAATACAATATTAAATTTAACCCGGATAAAATTCAGTATCGGAAACACGAAGTTAAATTTATGGGTCATATTTTATTTGATGGAAAATTTAAAGCAAATTTAAAGTATCGGGACGCGATTTTAAAGATGAAAACGCCGGAGGATAAAGCGGCTGTGTCAAGATTCTTGGGTATTTTGAAATATTTAGCGAAATTTATTCCGAATTTGTCAAAGCAATCGGCGCATTTGCGGGATCTCACGCGAAACAATGTGAAATTCGAATGGAAGGAAAATCATGATCGGGAATTCAGGGAATTGCGTAATGTCGTAACATCGGAGCCGGTATTGGCGATTTATGATCCGAAATTGCCAGTCATTGTGCAAACGGATGCGTCCCAAGATGGATTGGGTTGCGTAATCATTCAGAATGGACACCCAGTAGCATATGCGTCTCGGACGTTAAGCAAGAGTGAACAAAAGTGGGCTCAAATCGAAAAAGAGTTATTGGCAATTGTTTTCGCATGTCAGCGATTTCATTATTTCTTGTATGGGCGTCAATTTACGGTGGAAAGTGATCACAAACCGTTGGAAACACTAGTCAAGCGGGATATTGATGATGTGACAATGCGGCTTCAGCGAATGCTCATGGCACTTTTGAAATATCCAAAGATGACTGTTGTTTACAAACCGGGCAAAGAAATGCTCGTAGCTGACTGCCTGTCACGGGCCCAATTATCAGAATGTCATGAAGACACGGATTTAACGGGGATAATACATACAGTAACTAAAGCAGCGTGTTTATCGGAAGAAAATTATGATTTGTATCGTTCAATCATTGAACGTGATGAAAATTTGTTACGAATTTGTCAATATGTTGAGAAGGGTTGGCCAAATTACCATCTACTGGATGATTTAAGCCGGGTATTCCACAAATTCAAAAATGAGCTTCATTTTGAGAATGGCTTGCTATTTCGTGATCATCGACTAGTTATTCCAAAAGAATTACAAGGAAAACTTAGTAAGTGGTTGCATGCACCACATTTGGGAATCGAGAAAACACTAGCACGTGCAAGAATGCATTATTACTGGCCAAACATGAACGGTCAGATAAAAGAAATGGTTACATCTTGTGCCATTTGTGAAAAGTTCACGCGTAACAATCAAAAAGAGGAGCTGGTTCAAGAAGAGCTACCGAAGTATCCATTTCATATAGTGTCAATGGATGTGTTCGAGTATACGGGACAGGATTTCTTGTCTGTGATTGATGCGTATTCGGGTTTTATAATTGTGGAACATTTAAAAGACAAAACAGCGCGTCATATCATCGCGAAGTTAGAGGTTAATTTTGACAAACTGGGATACCCAACGGTAATTAAAGCGGATAACATTCCATTTAACTCGCGTGAATTTGGAAAATTCGCAAACGATTATAATATTGTCATGAAATTTTCAAGCCCCCGGTACCCACAAAGCAATGGTTTAGCCGAGAAGGGTGTTGCGATTGCTAAAAATATTTTGAAACGTTGTGTTGAAGAGAGAGACACGGAAAGGTATCAATATCGAATTTTGGAATATAACACAACCCCTGTGGCAAGTATGCGATTGACACCAGTCCAGCTGTTTTTTGGTCGGGTGGTCAAGACGGGAATGCCAATTTCGGATTCATTGTTGTATCGAAACAACTTAAGTGAAGAAACGGTTAAAAATAAAATTAAAGAAAAGCGTAAAAAGCAAAAGTATTATTATGACCGGAATGCAAAAGCACTGCCAGTGTTAAATGTAGGTGATCTCATTATTTTTAAGAAAAACGGAAGGGAGTGGAACTACGGAACCATTGTGAGTAATGTTAACAATCGATCATATATTATCAGGGATAATTTTGAGAATCATTTTAGACGAAACCGACGGTTCATTGCCAAGACTAAAAACAACGAGGTGAATGGGGGAGAGGTATTATTTGAAGATAATGTTAGATTTAATGTGGCAAGTCCTGATAAATTGAAACCAATTGAAATTGTAACGCCACGTGGGCGCAACGTACAAGAAAATGTTAACAGTGGCAATGAAAGAATTGATTGTAATGTGGATGAACCGGATCTACCAGAATTGAATGATAGTAATGCATCAGCAGATGAATATCAAACCGCTGGTAATTCGGAGTCAGAAACAGAGTCGGTAAGAGATCAAGAAACACCTGTACCGGTGATTGTAAACGAACCAGATGTTAGGAGAACTCGTAGTGGTAGGGTCAGTAGACCACCTCAAAGATATGGTTGGCCGTAGTTAATGTAACGGCCCTTGCAGTCCAATTATTTTAGAATATTTAATCAAACATAAGTCAATTGAAAATGTCAATGAAATCTCTGTTAAAAGAAAAAAGCGTGTAATAATATTATAACACCACCAGATGTCACTGCTATCAAGATGTATTCAGGTGGTTTTTGAACGCACCCATCAATGGTGGTGATAACACACTGACAGGAAAAGACGATGAAGGTGAAGAGAAACAATAAAGATGTATTACATACTGGACATACAATAGTCTTTAATTTCAAATAGTCAACGAATATTACATGCTTAGTGTTAATTTAGACTTGTCTATATCAATTGTGTGTTTTTGAAAAATGTCTTATTTTTCATTTTTCAAAAAATATTTATCAGCAAAATGGAACAAAAACTTTAAACGCGTTTTTCGCAAAACAACGTTTTTTAACATGGCATAGAGATAATCTTCAGATCTACCGATGCGTTTTATTTGTTAGAAAATATTACACCGTAATCCACCAGAATATGATCAAAAAATTGAAGAAGAAAACATTTGGCATTAAAAAATCGATTTTTGACATTTTTTTTCAAAAGTCCGTCCTTTTTTTAACTGATTTTTTTTAAAAACGGTGGTGGATTACGGTGTATGAGACCTTGCTTTTTAAAGTGCCGTTAATTTTTTTTGTTTCAGATCTACCAATCCAAAGATTATCTCTCTACCGTGGGGTAACGACTTTTTCAGAACTTAACCTCAGCGCCCTCTATAAAAGAGAATAATAAATAAAAAAATAAAAATATATATATAATAAATATTAAATAAATCTTTAGAAAACGGTTCATGTCAATATATTATAATGTATCTGAGAAACAAATTCTTGAAAAATGGTCTTATTTCGTCTTCTAAACTGGACTGGTACCTTAAGGTAAATGAGTGTACATCAAGGATGCGTGTTCGTTAAGTGGACCTACTGTTTCATTTACGTGATACATTACAATTTTCCTTTACATGGCACAGTTTCTACGGATTTGTTTGTCTTAAACCTGTATTTAGATTCATCAATCTGCAGTAAAAAGAATTGGCTGAACATTTTGGAAATCTACTTGGATCTAAGTCTAAGTCTTTGGATAGTGTTGAACATGTAAGATTTTTAGTCAAAGCCATCAGTTCGGTGATATAAATCATATTTGTCATAGATCCAACATATTGGGTACAATGTTTTGCATCAATGAAGGAAGGATGATTATCATTAGGAGCTCTATAAAAATTTAGTTTGGTTCGTGCTATTCCGATGCAGTGTAAATTTTTTTCTTCAAACTTTGAACTTGTCGTATTTAAAAACGAGTACTCTGACTCACAGAATTTCAATACGAATGACATTGGACTTTCTTCAGTCCCTAAAAAAATACCAAAACAATTTGCCCCAAAAGAAAAAAAACTGTTTCTAAAATCTTGTCTTCTATTAGGAAACAATTGAAGGGCTTCCTTTAGAAAGGTTCAATCTACATTTTGATAAATTTCTAGAAGAAATAAAACATCCTGTAAATTAACTTCGACGAGACATTTTTACACTCACTTGCAATTTTGTGCCGTCAGGAAGCCTTTAATAATTTGGGAATTGACCAAAAAAGAACATGACTCAATAGACTAGGTCGAGAAAATCTTATTTACACTGGAAGATCTTTTATACCATTTTGTAGATAGAATCTTTTCGGTATTGCTTGCACAATTTTTTCTGCGAAATTCTGCGGATTTCAAGTGTTTTCGTGACATTCTCCACCATCAGAAACAGATCTTGGATATTGGTATTAAAAAATCTTGTATTTATTTAATATTGTATTAATATTATTCCCGTGATACCATGTGCTGCCAATGATCAAATATTTTCAAGTAAAAAGTAGATCAGCTTAACAGTTGAAAATACTATCTTCACCTTAAATTAAGAAAATATTAACAGGGTAATAACCCAAACAAATCAGTTGGGAAAATAATTTGTTGTCTGTATTAAAATCTATCTTGAAATAAGTAAGTTTAAGCCCTTCAGACTGGATAAAATGCACAGTTTGCAAAAATTGGTGGCATTGGAGGAGCCATGCTTTCATCAACGTAGGAGCCATGCTTCCATTAACAAAAAATATGAAGGTCCTAAGTGCATTTTAAGTGGGGAAAAAATTAAATAAAAAAAAGGCTTTTTTCTCCCTGTTTTTTATATTTATTGTAATTTTGCAGCAAGGGTTAAATGTTTTAAGATTTTTAACCAATCCTATCTTAAAAAAAATTTAATTACGCAACTTTTATTGCCACACAACTTTGACCTAAAATGAACCGTTTTAAAGTTAGTAGTGGGGAAGGAAGGGAAAAATATTTTTTTTTAAATTTTTAAACATGCCAATTTTTTTAATTTTCCTGACTTTTTTGAAAGGGAGCATAAGTCAATTATTGTTATACGAGCTATTCCACAACTTTTCCTGCAAAAATCAGTATGCGTCCCCCTCAACAGCCAACTGAAAACAGATCCGCCCTGGTCTATACTTCTTTATCTGAAATTTAAAATTGAACATATTTTTAAATTTAATTAATTAATGAAATTGCCCAATAATTTATCATACAATACAACAAAAAACAATATTTTATGTTTTGAATCTATTAGCCGATAGTTATTAAGATCTATTTTATCGTTGCTGTTTTGAAAATGTATTACGATGCATGACTTGCTTGAGTCGATTTGGGAAATATCCATGTTTATTTCACCACCCAGTATATTTGGCATGAAGTTCATGTAACTGTAGGTATTTCCTACAATGAAAATAATAATTCCTGAAGGCAAATTATTTATTAACGAAAGATGAATTGTGCCCGGGCGATACCTTTACAGCGGCTACATAATTTTTGAACAGTGCCACCTGTTGCTGGGAATTAAAGCTACTTGGCAGATTGCTGTCATGCTGTCAACCTGCTCATATCTTTCAAATGTCACTTAGCGTCTGCTGATGGCGTGCGTGACTCGAAAATTAGTCTAAGTAGTCCTGTATTGACTTTGTGCAGCTCCGTAAAAGGAAGCTTCCAACGCTACTAAACAGCGCAATCCAAACTGCACCAGGTGAAAACAAGTTTCCTGTCGGAGCGCCCAATTTCAAATTCCGCGCGACGTTTGAGATCAGAGTTTCTCGAGAATAAATTCGAAACAGTTCGGGGTTATGTCAAAGTGTCGCATTTCAAATCTGATCGCAATCTGAAATAGAATATTCGAATTGCAACATTCGGCCAAAGCGCAACAATGGAGAGGAGAACATCTCTGGGAGGTCATCTAAGCCTCAGTGCATCGAACATCGCAAGTCCACTGGCCGAATCGACTCAGATAAACGGGTCCAGGTAGCCTCCCTTACTTTCGACTGTGCAAGGTGCAATATTCAAATTTGTGTGTATTTTTAGCCTCCAGAGCAAGTTCCCGTGGGGCGGGAAAATGAGTCCAGCCTCAGGTGCAGTGACGAAAAATGGAGTGAGCAGCGCACAAAAGTCAATGCCGAAGGCAGTCTTGTCGCCCATAAGAAAAATTGATCCAAGGTGAGTAGCTTGGCGTAACCCTACCCCGTCAAGTGTGTTGAAACCGTGCCTTTGTCACTGCCAGGGTTTACACAGATGTGCAGAGCAACGGGCTGACGTCCCGCATCGTGAAGTACCACGAGAACAGCTCCAAGTTGAACAGAAGCATGTCGGTGGGGAACCTGTACAACAAGCCGGGGCAGTTTCCCGTCGTTCACCTGAAACGGGCCGAGGTTCATATGAAGCCCAAACAGAATGCCAGCATATCTGTTGTAAGAATAGCTCCTCCAGGTGAAACAATGCAATGAATATGAAATGATAATGCAATGTATATTCCTTGAAACTCAATTTACAGATAAGTCACTGTACCAGGCGAGCGCTCGTTCTAGTATACTGCGAAGTGGTTCCATCATACCGACAATCGGACTAGAAAAGCCAAACGAAAAGGAGTCTCGCGACAACAGACCCATCCTGCCGCCGGCTGAAAACGACGTCAATCCCACGCGAAGTGTTCTGGACGCGCTTAAAGAGATTTCGCGCAAACGAATCAACAGCGATGTAAGTGAATTGCAACTGAATAGTCAATTTTATGTCCGTGTTCAATTTAATAGGACGTAGACTGTAGCGACAGCATCAAAAAGTATTGCAAAGAATCTGACGAGGAGCCGCGTCGCAAGCTTCACCTCCCATTGACCCATCTAGCAACTCAATCGCAACAAGTTTCTGTGATAACGAAACGGCAACGTGAAATCCCCTCCCCTACGGAATCGAAAACCAATTCGCCCGAACTGATAGACGCGGCCACGAAAAAGCGCTTGTGTACGAAAAACAACGATATCTCCAGCTCGCTAAGTTCGAGCATTCTCATAAACACACCGAAACGGAAGCTGCAGGACGTGCAAGGCAGACCTCCGATCGGGCGCCAGTCTCCCTCAAGTAGCAGCTTGGCACCTCCACGAGCTAAGCAGCATTGCAATGACCGTAACTATGTCGTTGCCGACGACTCCGAACTAGAAAATGCGTTCAAATATCCTCCGGATCAACTCACTCCCATTCCACTCACGCCTGCTTGCGACCTAGTTCCTGGTAAGTCACAAATCGACGAGGAGAAACCCAAGCTGGCACCGCAAAAACCAAAGTTGACGCTGTTTGACAAGGACTACGACACAGCTCAAGTGATTCAGAAGGATAATAATGAAGCGCGGCAACCCGAGGAAGAAGGAATCGCTGGCATATCATTCATAAAGCCCAAGAAAAACTCTCCAGTATTCACCGGTAAAAATGCACTTATCGAGAGAGTGCAGACGTCCAAATTATCACTGATGCTGAGCTGTTTGAGTGGCGAACTAAATGATAGCGACGACGAAGTGGACAGCAAATCTAAAGACAAATCACGGGACGCAGCACCTCTCAGCGAGCACCAAAAGGAAACAAGCATAGCTCCACCAGTTAGCTCAGCAGCATCATTTACTATTCCGGCAACTGAGGCATCGAAGACGACTTCTAGTGTTCCTGTGACTTCTGCTCCTGCAATCAACTCTGAGGCTGCGTCCACTCCACCAACAACTTCAGCGCCAAGCTTTAGCTTCGGGTTGAAATCGTCTGACAAAACCACTTCAGCCTCGAGCACCGCATCTTCCGTTTCCGTCATAAACTCAACCGCGCCGGTTAAGCCAATGCTCAGCTTCGGGAACACAATCAACACATCCAAGGCTAGTGATGCCGTCAACTCAGCAACTCCCGTGTCAGCGGCTTCGGGCGCAAATTTCATTTCATCGCCTGCAAAGTTAACATTCGGAGTCGAGCAACAAAACACATCGAGTCTCTCCGACACGGCAGCATCTAACACTGCCAGTACTACAACGACTTCTGTAATAGCAGCACCCGAAAAAGGATTTTCATTTGATCAGCAAAAGTTATCCGGTAGTGGAACAGTTTCGATCACCAATGCTCCCTCATATATACCCCAACCAGCCAACAGTGCATTGTCAAATACACCGCTTTTTGCATTTGGAGCAGCGAAGCCGCAGAACGCTAGCCTAAATCCCGCTGCAACCACAACAGCAGTTGTTTCGGCTCCTGCGCCGCCATCATACTCGGCGACATCGACGGCAATGTCCTTTAGCAATCCTGCGCCATCGTTCAGAACGCTGGTTTCGTCGCAAAGTCAAGCTAAGCCGGTTTTCTCCTTCGGAGCATCAGCTACGAACGCCAACTCATCCATGACTACGATGAGCAGCGCTGCTCCTGCATTCACTCTTGGTTCGACCGCCTCCAAGCCGCTCGCAATGTTCGGTTCGAACACTGCAAACACAACTTCTGCAAATTTGACGGCGTCAGCCAACCAGCAGCCTGGCATCGTATCCTTTGCAAGTGCAAATCAGCCGCAAACGGCGCCAGTGTTTGGGAGTATAGGGTCGGCGTTCACCTCTGCAGGATCTGCAGTGAAATCGCCGCCGAAATTCGTAGAAGCCAGTAATACTTTCGGAGTTGCAGCGACGGCACCGTCGAATCCAGGCGGCTTCAGCTTCGGGGGTGTAGTACAATCAGGGAACACTATCGGGCAAGGACTTTTCGGACCTGGAGCCAATGCAGCAGTAACTACCGCGGCTGCGAATCCAGCACCCTTCACGTTTGGAACAGCGACGGCAAACAAGGCAATCGACACGCCGCCGTCCTTCAACTTCGCTGCATCAACTGCAAACAATAATAGTGCCATATCCGCGTTTGGAGCAGCGACAACAACAGCTGCAGCAGTGCAGATGACCCAGACGCCATTTGCGTTTGGACAGTCGGCCGGAGGCGCCAACCAGCCAGCTTCGACGCAGCCGTCCCAATTTAGCTTTCAAGGTGCTGCCCAGAACAACCAAACGGGCGCTCCCGGCTTTAATTTCGGCGCGAATGCGGCGTCCAATTCTTCTCCGTTTGGGTTGGGAAGTGCGCCGAACAATGTCTCACAGACTCAAACAACCAAAGCGTTTCCATTTGGCGGAAGCAATCCCCCGAGCGCGTTCACATCGATTAGTGGTGCCAAACCCGCTGCGGGTGGGTTCGCATTCAATGCTTCTTCCACTGCTAACACAGAAAACAAGGGTGTATTTGGATCGAACGGAGTTCAGCCGACGAATCAGTTCTCCTTTTCGGCTTCATCGGTCAACAAACCGCCAGATCAACCGCGGGCTACGCAGACATTTGGATCGCAGGCTGCCCCCTCAAGCAATACCTTCGGTGCACCAGCAATGACACCGGGCAAATTATTTTCCTTCGGAGCGATTCCCGCAAGTAACAATGCTCCCGCGGGTGCAAACCAGAACACAAATTTGTTCGGCACTCCTGCGACAAACAACTCGAGCGCACCCCTATTCCCTGCTGCCTCCAATATCGCCGCTTCGCCATTCGGGGCAAAGCCGAGCGCCGCCAAAGCTGCCGCGCCTGTATTTAACTTTGGAAATTCAACGGCGAGTGCGACAAATAACGCCCCCAACACTGTTGGGGGTGGAGGTGGGGCTTTCACATTTGGAGCGGACACAGCACAACAACAAAACACAAACAAGCCGTTCAGTTTTGGCGCATCAGCAGCCCCGCCATCAGGAAACATTTTCGGCAGCAAAACACTAGCATTTCAATTTGCCGGTAATGCGGCAATCGATGCAGGCGACGGTGGCAATAACAACAATCCATTGGCGCCGGCTGGAAACCCGTTCACACCAATGGAAGCGGCACCCGGTCCCGACTTCTTGAGCATGCAAAGGCGCGACATACGAACGGCCACGAGGCGACTGAAACCGAAGTAATATGCAGCTCAGGACGACGTGGAGGCTTCATCGTGTTGAAAGTTGTTAATTTTCGGCTATTGCAAATGGAAATGTCGATAGAATACAATATTTTTTAAAGTTATTTATGCAAAAGCGATAAAATAAACTAGGGAAATTTTCATAAGAAAATAAGTCCTTATGCAAATGAAAAAGGATACGTAGGACGTAGACGGTTATGTGCGAGAGAATGTAATTGAATTTGTTATCATTGTGAACGCACCGATGTGGTCTGTTACACCGAAATAAAAAGATATGTAAGGTAGTTGAATTTTTCAAATGATTGTTTTAAATCCAGTCTTGAAGGGCAGCTGATGATCTGATCATGCTTCCATCAAGGCCAGCGTAACACGAAAGGAACTACAGATGATATACAACAACGTCAAGCAATTCTTATCAGCCTGGAAGATGAAAATCAACTCGCAAAAGTGCTCATATTGAAATTCGTGCGAGACTATATTGGCAGGTTATCCATTTCGTACCTGGACAATAGCTGGATCTGACACCCATTGTCCTGCAACCCAATGTTTACGAACGATTTTTTTGCTCTAGCTTCAATTCCCCCCAAGAAGCTTTCCCATATCTTGATGAAACCGGTCCCATTTATGATTTATCATGTCCCGCGACGGTGCACCAGAAAGAAATTGTCTGCCCCAAGTACACGTGATAACCTACATTGGAACATCCAATTGAAATGTTCCAGGACCCGATTTGTGGATCGCCTTAGGCAGGCAGGATTCTGTGAAGAATTCTAGATTCTATGAAAAAGCCCCGAAGGGATTCTGTGGTTCTGGGAATGTTTCTGCTTCCTACAATCCAGAGGTAAAAAAACAAACATGCTTGGGTAGGAAAAAAACAAGACAGGAGTTCTAACTATATAGACATGTATTAAAATTCATTAAAAGGCTTTGCCATTATAGCTTTGTGTATAAACAATCTTTGGAAACATTATTTTTTGTACAGATTCGCGTGAATTAAATTCATGATTCTATGTTTTGATTTTTCGCTTTGTTTTTCGCACAATTTTCAATAATACTGGAGAAATGCCATCGTAAAAAGTATGAAATTACTCGCAAAGGAAACGAAACAATTGCATGGAACAATGCGAACAGAGACCCGCCCCATGGGGCCATTCCTGAACAAAGAAGTGTGATGAGCCAACTTTCCATGCCGACGATTGAGAAGAAATTGCCGTCCTGGAGAGAAGAAAAATATCGAATGATCTTGAATGGAGGAAACGATATATTACCAAAGCATCGTCCACTATCTTCTTTCCAATCTCCTTGGGATCACGCAATCCTCCCGAACCAGATATGATTTTTGTTTCTTGCGGCTTCGTTTTCTCTTCGTTCTCGAAGCCAGGCGTATTGGTGTCTGCCGGCAGAGCTAGCGTCACAGACACCCCCAAATGACGACTCTCCATTGCAATCGTTTCGGCCATCCCGCGCAAAGCGAACTTCGCCGCCGTGTACGGCCCGTACCCGTAAATGCCTAGGAGTGATGCCTGCGAGCCAGTTATGACGATTATTCCGTCCCTGGTTTGCTTCATCTTCGGCAGCACGTAGCGTGTACAATTGTAGGCGGTCTTGTAGTTAACGTCCATAAGGAATTGCGCGTCGGACGGCGATATCTCTTCGAACACGCCGCATATGGCCATGCCGGCACAGTTGACGAGCATGTAGATCGGACCGCCCTCGTTTTCGATTTCTTCCATGGACTTCGCTACGTCGTCGTAGCTTTTTGTGAGATCAATGGATTTGTAGGCGAAACGTTGCGGTTCGTTTGCACGATGCGCTTCAATCAGTTTGAGTGCTTTCTCTGGAAGAATAGGAAATCATTATATTAAAGATTTGTTACTAAAGACTCGTTATGCTCGCGCTCGACATTTACAGCACAACTCGTTGCCTCGCCTTACGTATCGACAGACTAATTTGCCACGATAGTCCTTGATGATCCAGGACCCAGCAACACTCTCTCCCATCATTTCTCTTCATATACATGCTACTTTCACACATTCATTCCCCTTAACATTCCTTTTCTAGAATTTCATGCAATTCAAGGTTAGTATCCCATTTTCCTACTGATTGCTCTTTCCAGTCGACTCTCTTCTGTTTACACAGATGGTCACCACTCATGCAAGATGTGTTCACAGCGCTGGTCCCTGTTTTATTGCTATTTACTCATGAAGATACCGAGGCAAGAAGACCCAGTCTTTATTTTAAAATATGATCGGAACAGCAAGGCTTTTGCTTGGTTCGCAACATTTATATCAGCCGATCATTTCGAACTTACTCACCCATCAACCCCACGTTTCTAGCGACTATTGTAACACTGGCTCCTTGTTCAGCGCAAGTGATCGCCACCCAGAGGCCAATTCCACTTGATCCGCCCGAGACCACGACATGTTTACCTTTTAACGAGCGTTTGCGTTTCCCAGTTTTTAAAACTAAGCAAAATACCCCAATATGAACTACAACTGCGATTCCAATGTAGAAGATAATTTCGGCTGATAGATTCATAGCTGCATTAGATTTTCTATAAAATATTCAAGTTAGACCGGCACACCACGGGAGCACCCTTTATCTTCTTCTTTATTTGAATCACATTTGTGTCAAACGATGTTGTGACGAATGGAAACGTTCAAAGATGAATGAGCGCGAGATAGAGGACTGCGTTCGATATTTATTGGCGATGGCCTAGCGTGTTTTTCCATTTAAACTGTTTTAGCCAAAAGGTATTAAATAACAGAAATTGAAACAATCACCGAATTTGCGTTTCGATTTTCATTTGAATTGCGGCTTCACCCACACAATTTCAAACCAGCAACGCGTGCCAAATTTAAAAATATTCATTAGGCAGCGGTTTAACGAGTATTTTTAAATGATTCAAATGTGTATGATCTTAAATTAAAAGATTTGAATATCAAATCAGCAAAGGCACTGAGCCATGCCATAACATTCAAATTTTATTATTAGGTAGAGTAGCACAAGAATTAATTTTTTCACTCTCTATTTTTCTAGCTGATGACGCGACTGTTAACCGTCATGTGGCAACTTTGAGTTTGAATTTTGATGCCAGTCACTGTTCCTGTCTATCTCCTTGTTCCTATGGATTACATTAGAGCAGAAAATATGATTAGCAACTGTTTCAAATTTAACTATGTGATAGGCTGGCTGTAGAACGAACCAGATTAATAGTATATATTTTAGTACAGATGTTTTAAAGAGTATGGAATGTTTTCCGAAGTAAATAGTATTGTTTTATTCATTTATCATTATATATATAATCAAGGATATACCTAGTCGTGCCATAAATATTGATACAAGATTTTTTAACTATAATAATGAAACTGCTAGTTGGATTTTATTTTTATTTTTTACCATTTATTGTAAAACTAACACACTACATAAAAAAAAATTATTCAAAATGCCCGCATTTCGCTTGAATACAGCGTCGAAGTCTGTCAAGCCACTAGTCTATTGATTCTCTTTGTAGTCAATACTTTGTAAGCGGGATAAGATGGCAATGCTAGCTTCTACGTTGAGACAATCACCATGACTTTTGATGCTAGAGAGAAATTTTGGAATCTTCAGCGTCAAGAAAAACAACAAACAGGTTCGTTAATGAAAAAAAATAAAAGAGGCCCATGAATGAAACCTTGAGGAACACCAGATGACGTGCGGCAATTGAAGGTGGCACGTGTTTCATCTACGGTGAGTGAGATAAAAATAAATGCAGTTAAAAAGTACGCCGAGTTCGCGTATTTTATACAACAGGAAATTGTGAGGTATCTTAATTATTGCCTTGGAAAAATTTGTGTAAATAGTCTGAACGTCGAATTGAGGCTCGAAAGACTTTGCAACAAAGCTTATGAAACCGACCAAATTTAAAAAGTAAGAATATGTTTTTCTAACAATTTCGAACAACACGAAAGTGATAGTTTTCTACCATGTCTGTCGATTTGGACAATCAGAACATCTTTCGATCTATTCAGTCGAGTATCCTAGAGAGCCGTCGTGAATATCACTGCATCTTCGCAATGGATGACTTATAGCACTCTTAGTTTGACTTAGAAACGGGATAGGAAAACCATTGGGGCCAGCTCCTGCATTAGTATCGTATCAGGAGTTTCAATCGATACTTCAACAAGGTACGTTAAAGTTAAGGGAAATGAGGGCGAAGTGTTCATGTTGTGTCTTATTCTCATATTAGGGTCGGAATACGATTCTGCCGAAGGAAAAAATGACTGAACTTATCACACCGCCGGCTGAATATAGGTCGAAGTGAAAGACTAAATCAATTCTAATTCAAAATCAGATTGAAAATATATTTTTAATGAAAAAAACCCCTAAGTTTTTGGACTTTTTTTATTAAATTACACGTACACACACACATACATACTTCTTTCCAAAAACACTTTAAATATACTCCATAGACCTCAAAACGTTAAGATATGTTGGAAAATACAATTTCGATGTTCGGGGCGATTACAAAGACTTCTCATATATCGGGAATTTAAAAATCCGTAAAATTCCAATGTGTGGATGTGGGAACGTGGCACAGATCCCTGAAAAATATAATTTATAATTTTAAGCGTGGTCCTGTGGTCCGTGAAGATAGAATCAGATTGACAAACTCGTTACCACGATGAATTAAAAGAACTAACAGATGAACTAGTATTGTCGATCCTGGTGAAGCTGCGCAGCCTTCAATAGGCGCATGAATGATGGCAGAGCTCACAGGCGCCCCATGAAAGACTTGCCAGGTAAACCACATTAATTTTAGGAATAATCGGGCACGGAATATTGCTGCTAAGATTTGCAAATTACAGGATACGGGTCATTGAAGTGGGGCCACTTGATTTGGACTGGTGTTCAGCTCGATGAATCACGATTGAAGCAAACTGGTCAGTTAAAGCATTGCTTATTGTATTCAGCTTCACTGCAAGAATTTAATAAGGGTGGATTAATATAAAATACAGCCTCTGTATTTAATTGTTTTTATTCGTCACTTTTACAATTTTGAATTTTACGGTTACAGTGGAAATAAATATTTCTTTCTCATTCACGACATCAAAAAGCGTCAAAATTGCGAAAAAACGGCTTTTCGGGTTGTTAAAAAGTTGCAAGGGTATCAAATCAGAGTTGGGTGCCAAGCTTTTGGCTGTATAGTTGCCAGGAGCAACTGGACATGTAAGTTTCTTCCCTCCCGTGAAATGTTTGATTAAGTGAGTGACATGGAGCACTATGTAGTGCGTCATAGCATTCTCGTTCATCGCACATAAATCAAATTTTCTCTTGAAAATGGTTGCGGTCCTCTTCTTACCTACCACTTGTGTAATATGTACTTGTATAAGGAGCCTGGATATGGGTGTCTTCAAGATGTACGTGCCATCAAAATGACTGGTGTTCAGAAGGATCCAATTGCAGGTGCCATACTTGCGATCTTCGTTGCATTCCACTTCCAAAAATTGCATCTGCAACTTCTATTGCAGAAAAGTACGGTAACGGTTATGAATAAATGAAGAAAGGACCGAAACCTGAATTGCAATCGTCGCTCCAATGAAACTGATTATGATGAATAGGAAACGCATATTCGAATAGTTTCTTCCTGTTTGCACCATCTTCGAGTATTACTTCGTACAAACTAAATTCGTCAGATGGTCATATATGGTTATATATTCGGTTTGTTTGCAGATAATTGATAATTTCGATGCATGAAACACAAAACAATTATCATTTCACCGTGGCAACAAGCGCGCTTTAAAATGAATATTAAAATCTCATCAACAGCAACTACAACGTTTAGGAGCTGCTAACGACGAGTTCGCAAAATATGTTAAACCTACAAAATCGCAGTTTGTAGCAAAAGATTGCGTCGTTCTCATCTGATAAGTTGCAACTAAGTTACGCTACGATAGATTCAGGCGTTAGCTTTCGAGGTCTATAATTAGGCCGCCATAATTTTAGGGCTGACAAAAATGAAAATTGATACCCAATACAGTGTGAGAGCACTCGTTCTCTTTCAAAAACACCCATAACTCACTCCAATGTCCATCCCACAGTGTATACAATATAAATAAACTATGGTCCATCCTCCGTCTACCCAAGTCTAAGAACTTGATTGCATACCACTAGACGTTAGCTGTGACCACTGGCATAGCATAACGGATATATAGCACGGATACTCTGAGCTGTCAAAACAGACATGAGACGAACATACATATATGAATTGAGAGAGAGAGAGGTCTGAATTTCGTTTCTCACCTTGCACGCGACAGAATATGTAGGTGCAAATGCAATGTCAAATTTACCGTTGTGGAATTGGGCAAATTTATTGTGGCGAGGCCGCAATTATGTCGCACGTATTAGTGTTCTAGTTTGAGTCGTTACACATGTTATTCACACACTTATTGTATACGTACACGAATCGCTGACACAAAATTCCACATGGAGAAATTTCGCTGCGTGTTTTCACTCGTCCTTCCTCGCGTAAGTTAGGAAACGAAAATCAGAGCGCTCGCTCTGAAGGAAGGGTAATTTATGTATGTTTTGTCTTATGTTTATTTTGACAGCTCAGTGCCCGTAGTAGAAAGACTTTGTGCTATGCTTGCGAGCAATACATTATCCCCACTGCGGCAAATATATAGCCTATATACACTGCAACAACACTACATAATTTTGGCACCATTCGCGATTTTGATCACTATTGGGCTCGAAATTACGTCATTTCCATAAATTTCCAAATTATTTCCGGAACGTATGACGCATCAAAATAAGCTAATAATCGATGTTAACATATGCAATGGATGTCACTAGTTGATATTACCATGTAATATGTAATAAACTCCGCATAGATCAGAACACTACATTTATCTTAAAATGTTTATTTGTATATTTATAATTTCATATTAACTAAAACTTGTAATAGCGAAGCATGGAGATCGCGATGTGCGCACGCGTCGGCGGTCGAAACTGAACAGGACGAAAGTGTTCATGTCCACTGTATGCTTCATTTGACTACTACATAGATGCGCTGGTATCGCTTTAGAGTTCCTGCACCACTCTGTTTGACACAATATGACAAGAATATGCAGTGCTCCTAAGAAGACTGTGTCCACTGAAAGGAAAATAAATCGAATTCAAACAGGTGTGCATCCAAACAACTGCTTTATATGTGTTTTCATTGATTTTTCCTTTAGTTTTCAACGGGGATAATGACATTTCTGAGATTATCTTCATTCTTAAGAGCTTATATAAATAATTAACCATTAATATTTTGAGACCACAACTGTTGAATATATGTATCTGACAAACAAATCCACCTCAATGTAGTGTAGTTTACGCATTTCGAAATGCGTCAATCATGAATACGTATTTTCGGGGCAATGTAACGAAGCTTTGATTAAATTATAATTTGGCGACTTCGACTTCCACCGATAAACATTTAAACGCGAGATTTTGGCAAATTTGCATCTGCTGTCGATCGATCGTACAATTTGTTTGTATATTAAAAGTCGGTTATTGACGTTGAGTCTGTTGACATCGCACCCGATTTCGACAAATTGGGAGATTTCGCGAAATCTAACCCAAAATCTACCAGATATTGCATACTTAAATTGAAATCTAGTCGATCTCAAATCTCCTAGATTTCAACAATATCTTCTCAAAATCTGATGGTTGCGTGTAGCAGAACTGAAAGAAAATTTTTCACCAAACTTTATCACACACATTCAGATGACATATGACAAGCAGTGACAAGTGTCAAGTATCTGAGCGGCAATTTGCTGCTGTCTCCTTTTTTGTTAGCGGGCAATGTGCCCCACTTTACTGGCAATGAGCCCATCTAATAACTTCAAGCGCTCACTCAATACAATTTCATTCAACAAAACACCTTCCATTATTTTATCCATTTTAATATGCACTATTTATTCACTTCTGTCAAATTTACGAAGCTGTCACTGCCAAATCTAGACGAGGCGATGTGAGCACTTGACAAGATTTCGAAATCACAATGACCAAAATCTAGCGATGTGAACAAGCTAATAGAGTTCAGAATAGGGGTGAGGGCGTCAATAGTTTGAGTGCATGCTGTCCGTTTGTCGTAGATGTGTTTTCTGCAGGAAAGTTGGTTGTCAAAAGTAAGTCCTAGGTATTTCGCAGTCGCAGACCGTTCGATCTGTTGTCCGTCTACTGTTATGTTTGTGGGGTGTTGTAGTCTACGTCTCGGTATAAAAATAGCCTGAGTTTTCTCAGGATTTATTTTGATCTTCCATTATCGGAAGTATTCCATCAGCTGGTTTGTGGAGCTCTGCAGATGTGAAGTAACGGTTTGAGCTGACCGTGCTGTGTGGAAGATGATTTATGCATGGGGTATTTTGCTTGTTGATTGAGACTGCGTGGGAATATCTGCGGTGTACAGAGTGTAGAAGATTGGCGAGAGAGGTGACCCTTGGGACACTCCAGGCTCGATCGGTCTCTCGTTAGATAAGTGGTCATCAATTCCGACTCGGAAAGTTCTGTCCTTCAAGAAAGAGGCAACTACTTGTATGATTGGGAGATGAATATTGAATCCCTACATTTTTGATAGTAGTCCTGCATGCCAGACCTTGTCGAACGCCTTCGAAACATCAAACATAACCAGACCTGTTGATCTTCTACGGTTCAACCCTGTTCGGATTTGTTGTACTACTCTTGCGAGCTGGAGGTCGCAGGAGTGTTGTGCCATGAATCCAAATTGTTCTTCCGGGATTAGATTCCTACTGAAAACTTCATTGCACAGGCGGGCTAAGAGAATCCGTTCTGTTATTTTTGCGATTGAAGGAGAAGGCTGATGGGCCTCCAATTTTGGAGAAAGGCTAAGTTTTTATCGGGTGTTGGGAGTGCAATTACAGTTGCCATTTTCCATGCCAATGGATACCACCAAAGATGGAAGTTCGCATTGATAATTTTCGTTATTGTCTGTATAGTACTGTCTGGTATATGTCGAAGGGATTCATTAGTTATAACGTCCCAGCCAGGCGCCTTTCATCTATTGAGGTTTTGAACCAGGCTTTTCACCTCCGCGGCATCCGTCACCAGCGTGCATTCCTCCACCTGAGATGTTGTCATCCGAAGTTGTCTATAGGTTCAATGGTGCTAATGACATGAAACTCAGTACTTAAGCCTAGTACACAGTTCGATTCAGAACAGAAAATTCTGCATGTCTCCACATTTGGTAAATAATTTGCTGCTGGAAATTTGACAATGGAGACTAGTGGAACAAGTGGAGATTTAGAAAGTCAAAGTCATTTACACTTTTGAATCTTCAAATTTCCGGCTGCTGTTGATGATGGCGACAACTTCAATGACAGTTTCAATGACAGCTATTACCAAACGTCAACTTTCTGCATCAAAAGAAATGTAGTGGATCTACAGATATCTACACAATCAATCAGCATTTTACTATAAACTAAACCCACAAATCAATAATCAACGAGCAGTCGTAGAATATACAAATGCATAATTTACGATCACCTTGTAATGCTCACTTTGCACACTCGTTTTGCATTACACATAATCTACTCACACGAAAGTCCAATTCATGTTGTTGCTAAAAATAGACACATGAACGAATGTTTATACTAACCCATCGCGATCGCACCAGACTAAGCGGCGCCTAGCATTAGCAGGTGCAATGTACGATATACTTACACACAAAGTACGAAACCTGAGTAGTCATTACTCATGGACTATTATGAGTGTTGCATTTTTAAATTGGGTCATATGGAAAAATGCTGATCGATATTTTGATTGGTAGAATGAATTTACCATATTCAATTCTTCCAGTTTTAGAGTAGGGATTATGTATTAAGTAGAATAAAATATTAGAGTAGGGATTATATGTTAAGTTGTAAAAAGTGTATAAAAGGAAATTGTAGAAAAGAAAATATAGTCATAGTTATAGCGTACTTTTGACTCGTTTGTATTAACGCATTATTGCCGTAGTTTGGCAAAACGCTCGAGCCGTAACTTGGCTTTAGAAGCGCCTCAATTGTAGCGTAACCAGTCGCTAAACAAAACTTAATAAAAATATCGGCTAGCTTGGATCTTGAATCCTGCGCCAGACATGTGGCAATTAACTTGCCGGTAGGTACCCCAATTTAACCCTGTTCCCTCACTAAAAGTGCGCTTTTCTTATACAGCGCTAAATCCCGGATCTCCCTTGAAAAATACAAGATCCGGCGTTCGGCGTCCAACACCGAGAAGGCATCTCCTGCGACGAGCAATCTTTTACAGAAATGTCGAAACAATTAAAATTCAAGTCTGAAAAGTGTGGAGAGTACTTGGTGCTGCGGTGCTGCCATCTACCGAGTTCATCAATTCTGCGTAGAAAACTGTGTACTGCTTCTGCAGAATTGAGTCTGAAATTCTGTGCGGAATTTCTGCAACTGCAGAATTTTCATACAAATTTCTGCTCAGAACCGAACTGTGTACTAGGCTTTATACTACGCGGGTTTAGTGACTTGCAGTGCGAGACATTAGTGACACTTGAAGGCTCGAAACTTTTCAGCCTCACCTTGTAGACGATTGGGTGGGAATCACAGTGAGTTGGTCCAGCCAGCATTTGCTTACATTGTTACTGTATTTGAAAAACTGAGTTTTGGTACGCGTGCACGAAGAAGAAAACATGTAAATTTTTATTTTTGACAGCGAAAAATGAGTTAATTTCATGAATGATCAAACTAGTGAGAAAAACGTACCTGTTACAAATACTTAACACAATCCCAAAAACATGAGAAAAATGTGTTGAACCATATAGTAAATATATACAATGTAATAACAATGTATGTTATTTGTGAGTGTTTTCATTTGAATCAGAGATTTTCTATTAATTTTCGTGGTAAATCTTTGCGAAGCTACGGAATCAGTGAAAGGAATGAAACTTTAAAAACTTTGGTACAAAGCTCATTAGCTCTTAAAGAGTGGAAAAGGATTCGATTCTAAAATCTCTATTTGAAGGACACTTTCAAAGGAAGTTTTATGTAACAAAGTTGAATACAACGATTTTTCAGTGTCAATAGGATCTTTCCAAACCTAGTCTGTTTGATGATGTTCATTTTTGGTCGATTTCCAGAATAATTTGCCAAGCGAAGCCTGTTATGATCCACACTTGGAAAAGGTTCATTCGGTTAATTTATAGGACGCTTTTTCTTGTTCCTGAGAAGTTGTCAAAATGTTAGATGGAAAGTTGTTAGAGGCAGGGTTTCAATTACTCGTTCCGAATTGGAGTCAAAACTTTTCATTGCATCGATTCCAGGATGTTCGTGGATTTGAAGTATGTACCTTTTATTTGGCTGTATTTCGATAAAGGTTTTTAGACACTTCCAGGACTTTTGCGCCAAACCACAAGAAAATGAATTTGGTATTCAGATATTTATTAGTGACATGAAAAACATTTCAAAAGTGCGTGGTTTTTATAAAGTTCTATTGTTCTCGACAAACTATAGTTTTTCTGCTGTTTCAATGCACATTTTTAAAGTATTATCTGCCAATTTTACACTTCAAGGATATAATAGTAAAGGTCTTTTGTTCATCATTTACGACATCAAAAAGTGTTATGTTTGTAACAAAATGACTTTTAGGCTTGTAAAAAAGTTGCAATGGAATCAAGTCAGTGCTGAACGACATTGTTTTGGCTGAGTAGTCTCCAGCAACAAGGGGACATTTCAGTTTTCTTCCTTCGAAAAATGCGTTAATGATGCGACCGACATAGAGCACCATGTAGTGTGACAAAAAATCCTCGTTCCCAGCGCAGAAGTCGTATTTTTTGTTGAATATGGTGGTCGCCCTCTTGTTACCTTCCACTTGGCTAATATGTGCTTGCAGTAGGAGTCCAGACACGGGTAGTTTCAAGATGAAAGTGGCATCGAAGTGACTGGTGTTTAGAAGTGTCCAGCTGCATGAGCCGTAGACAGGATCCACAAAGCAGCTAACGCTCTCGAATTTTAGCTGTAACTTCTGTAGGAAGAAAGTGCCTCAGTTGCGTGTTTGTTTGAATCAAAAGAAGTGAAAAAGGACACCTTAAGCGCTAGCGTTGCTCCAATCAAAGTGATGAGGATGAATGGGAGACGCATTTTCGAAGTGCGACTTCCTGCCCACACCAAACGAAATAATGTCCGCCATTTAGATTAAATGTTGCAGACCTATTAGTTGGGATGCTATTATGGCAATTTAGTAAAATTTACAGAGTAGCATGTCGAAAATATAATAAAATTTGAAGTGCAACCACTTCATAACAGAGTATTTATCGAGTTAATTGTGGAGAAGACCTTTAAAATGTCATTAGTAATAATGAATATCTAAAAAATGTGCTGGATCGCGGATTGGGATTGAGTTTCAAATCAAACTTTTCGCTTAATTAAGCTTGGAAAATACATCCATTAATATCGACTGCATTAACTCAGAAAATGGCGGCTGCAAGAAGTCAGAGATATTTTTGGCTCATCTTTTTGACCTGTTATGAAACTATTATTTTAAGACCAATAACAATAGCGTAACAAACAAAACAAATTTTTCAAATGAGCTTCCTGTAGCTTTCTTGCTTTCTGGTACCTTCGTTCTGCCTACATGGGTCGTTTTCGTCTGCCGTTTTTTCAAGCTGTTAAAGTGCTGCAAAAAATCTGAAATAATTCATGGAGATGTTTCAAACCTTTAACTTGAAGTATCAGCCAAAAAATTATCAACAATTAGATTTTTTAATATATAGCAAGAAAACGGAGTAAATGCAATTGTTCACTAAAAAAATCACAACTTTAAGACTAATAAAGATATCGAAACGAAAAAAAGAAAATTAAAGGGGAAGAGTGTAGCTTTCAAGAAAAAAATATACCGCATTCAATTATTGTTAAAAAAACTTTTCAGTTTGCAACCTCAAAATGGCCAATAATTTGGTTCTAAATTTCGTAGTAAAAACGGTAATAAAAATATAATAATTCAAAAATTAGTAATCAAATCAATAAAAAGTCAATATTTGATACGTGACGATGAGCCGCTCTCAAATCAGGGGCAGTGTTATTGGCCGAATATCTATCAATCTCCATGTTTGTACACTTCAAAATTGTTTCCATCATATCAGTTGTAAAAAAACACGTTCCAGAAATTTAGCGGTGTGATCGAAAAGGCAGCTGCTCCAATAGCTTTAGGTAATATTATTGTTATGTTTGATATGCTTTTACAGCCACAATTAACACTTTTAAACGAATAAACGGAAAAAATTACTTACCGTCGTCTGCCTACCCGGTTTGTTTTCGTCCGGATCGATTTTGATATTGTCACCACGATGGCTAGATTCTAGCCATCGTGGTGACAATATCAAAATCCGTTCTAGCCGCTAGAACGGGACTGGGACAGGGAAAATTGGTCGACAGGTACTAGAGGGCGTATCTTTTTTTACAGAGGCACAGCAGCGCCCTTCCTAGCGGTGTACAAAAGTTACAACAACTTTTAATTTTCGTTTGGACGAATACGACCCAGGTAGGCAGTCGAAGGGATACAAATTTTGAAGAAGTTGATGAAAACTCGTCTCTAAATTTGCCAAAGATTTCAGTAGAAAATTTCAGGTATCAGACGAGAAAATGCATCAGAAGAGACATGCTCACACCTATTGTATGATAACTTTCAATAAATTGACAATTATTTCTAGATAATTCTTCTTAGAAATCCTTGGGCGAGCCATAGCAAGACGTTATATAATGAGAGCTGGGCACCGGAAACACATTTCGATAGATTTTTCAACTTTTGTATCCCAGTAAAACTGCTCCTATAAAATTTTCATTGTAAATGCCCGTCATGATTTAACCTTTTTCATTACACACCAAAATTTCAAGTATCTACCAGCAACGCCGCGCTATTTTTCAAAGCAAACTATATAATTGCGTTTGCAATGTAGATTTTTTACAATTATATGTAACCTTTCTGTTACGTAACAATACAAAAAATTTTGATTTTTGGGCTTTTGTTCGCATTCAAATCATTTCTCTCTCCCAAATTGATCAAAATAATAATTCTTATAGATCATCGTCACCTCATGAGGTCGTTTATCCATTGGTTCCGAGTGGTGTGCTTAAGGAGGGAAATACATGTAACTGCTCCAAAAAATCGATTTGTTCTCTTACATTAAAATGATTCACATACTCTAAGAATACGCCAAAAATGGATGGAATTAGAATAAGCAGAGCTTCCTTCCAATATTCAGGGAAATACCAATTATCTACTCAACTGCTGATTACGATTGTGAGTGACTTACCAAGGGTCCAGGCAAATTTTCTCAATACATGTTGAGAGCCCAGTCTGGCACTGAAGATTTTTTGTTGTTAAAATAACGTAGGATTGAAATCACCTCGTCGGGGTGAGCGAAGAATATTCTAATGGTTGAACGGGGAATAATGGAGGAGCGAATCTTTCCCAGTCATATTGAAAGCTGGATGGAGCAGTATAGTTCTATACCAACCAAATTCAATTGAGTTTTGAATTTATGAACCACTTTAACTGTCATATTCGAATTTTTCCCCACGTATGGCCGCCCTACAAGTGTAACTCAACGACACTCAACGAATATTCCATTCAAATTTGCTTTGCACCCACACAGGCTCGCCTGCACGTCAAGTCGACCTCTCACGTACGTGTCCAACGACAGAATTTACTCAAATAAACATTGAAAATTCCAAAATGGCGTCAAGTGTGTAAGGTGTTTTTCATTCGTGTGCGCTGTCCCGACCGAATTTCGTACGTTCAAGTGGAAAATCGTCCGACAATTTCCCGGATATCAGCGCGAAACGGCTGCAATTCGATTGACAAGCATATTCAGTTGTAGTGCGCGCGACAATCGGCGGAAAAGTGTAGGATTCGGACGTGATTGGTGGAGTTTTCCGCAGTCCCCGTGTAAACAATTGTCTGTGGCGAGACAGGCAGGTGTCGTGCCGAAGGTTTCGAATGAATAGTGCAAACAACACGCTGGCGATATTGTTTGGCTGGCCGCAGACAAAGGTGCGAATGGATCGCTGAAAGAGTTTTAATCGACGTGACTTGTCCACGGCCCGAATTATTTCCACACTGCGTGACGTTTCGCTTCCGTCAAATTTGCTTTCTTCGCGGGCCGCGCTTCGAGTGAAGTTTCTCTCGGCGCGATTTGTGCAAATAGGATTCAGTCGAAGTGAAAATATCGAGTTTGTGGTGAAACGCAAGCGTTTTACGTAACGCACGTGTCGGCAAGCGTTTGGCTGACATCGTGGCAGCTGAGGCTGAGGTTGGGATTGGGGCGCAGCGCAGCCGATCGAATAATGTGAGTATGGAATGCATCTCTTCCGAGATTTGATTTGACTCGATTCCCTCGCCTTGCCGCGAGATGCTTGCTCCAAAGCCTTGTAATGACGCGATCTTGCATTGCGCCCGAGCTATTTTTGTAGAGCAGCCGACGCTTGGCAAAGCGCGAGCAGGCCGCTGGGGCTCCACTGTAACCGCATTTCCACATTCTCTTGCCGCCGCCAAGAAAAACCTGAAAAACTGGGGCAGAGGTGCTCGCCTTCGCCAAGGTGGTTTCTTTTTAGTAGGTCGTCGCAGCAACCACGGCACAGCAGCACCAGCAATCTCTCGAAGGCTCCTCGTCCGCCTGGCCCTCTCCTGGAGAAAGGGATACAGTGGGAAGGGCTGCAGGGCGGCCGTCTGTGGCAGCACAGCAGTCATCCACACATTGCTCGGGGCTCCATTCATAATCGGCTGGGATGCGCGCCGCGGTAGCGCGCTCGCTGTCTGCTTTGCCATTATGCAAATTGCCGCCACATTCGAGCCACACACATCTTCCTCGAGACACACGCTCGCCACACTCCAAAGAAGACGACCCTCGCATTCCATTCCAGCTCGGCGACGTCGAAAAACAGCTTGGATTTGCTTTCATTAGCTGGAGAAGTCGACCTTCGGCGCCGCCATATCGAGAATTTTCGGGTTTCATTTGGAACTACGCCGAACGCAATGAGTTCCGCCCAATCTTGGTCAGCGGAATGCTGTGCTGGTCCATCCACACGCCGCACGTCTACTTTGCATTTCGTTTAGTAATCCCAGTCAACCGTGAACGCGGAGGCATTGTCGATGAACCTTGGCTGGTTGGGAAAGGGCTGGGTGCTCACACGTTGCGGCAATCGTCGTCTCAAGTCAGGATTGTCTGGTACTACGTCAGCTTATGGTCCTTGTACAGTTCCTATAATTTTAGATAAAGAAAGTCCAAGCATAGGAACAATGAACTGATCAGAAATGCTTAAAAACATCGAAAGTTTTCCACATTGATGGAAACCTTATTCAGCAAATGATGCATAAATTTAACTCGGGCAAGGACCCTTTCAATGTAAAATACGAACAGATGACGAATATCAAAATCTTTAAAAGGAACTTCTTGGAAAGAATTGTTTGAGGATTTCAAGGAGCGAATCTGCTTTCAATGCATGGACCTTCTCATTTCTTCCGTATCTCGTTTCAACGCGAAGAGTTTAACACAAATCGCGTCATATTCGTTAAAATTTCAAGCATTATTTATTAGTGAAAATTGTGTCCACGAAAATCATCAAGGAAAGAAAGGTGAGACTGTGCCTCTTCTAGAATTTTTGGGCTACTTGACTCATTTTCTCTTTCTTCTAATCGTCCACAGAACGGGAAACAATTGTGAGAATCCTCTTTCCTTTTTATTTATATGAAGCAAGAATTGTCGCCGAAAATGTTTTCACTTATTTTAACCTCGTGAACTTCCTTTCAAGGAAAAAAGTGTTCAAAATTTGGTTATGATTGACCATAATCCTAAAGTCTTGCTGAGGAACTCTAGGAGCAATCAAGATTACTCTCTTTCCTTGTCGTTGTAGTGTGTCCGGTAATTTCTAGGCGCAATGTGTCTCAAAATCGAACCTAAAAATCACCATTTAACCTTATTCGAATCTCACGGCAATTCCAAAAAACGAGACTTATTTTCATAACTGATCAACAAATAAACATCGCCTGTTAACTTTCGCAACGAAACAGTCAAAACTATTATGCAGCAGCCAAACGTAACGACCTGCGAATTAAACAATTACCATAATCACTTGGAAGCAGTTATCGCAAATTATGCGTACAAAACTGTTTCATCGAGATTTTTGTTTAATCGCTGCAATCCATTTTTTTGCCAATAAAGAAAAGTTGTTTGTTCGACGGCGGCGGCGCCTCGCTTTTCATTGCCAAACAGTGCAACGGCCGTCACGTTAGCCAGAATGGCGAGTCCTGATTACTGGCAGGGCGGCGACGGGTGATCATGAGCTATCTGCAGGCATTTCGAGCGCATTCTGCAAAAAGTGTCGAACGCAGAGCAGCCCCGAAAGCGGGTCAATGCGCACGCCAAATCGTTCACAATGAAAATCGCCGTCAAATGTTTGCGATCGGGCATAAGACAGGCAATAAATGATATGAAAAAGTATTGGAAAATTGCCCGGACCAATGCCAGAGTCGATTAGCTGTGCATGTGCTGCAACATGTGAGGAAAATACAAGCAGCAGCCGTTAGAGCGTCATTTTCGAGTTTTAGGTCCCTATTCGCAGCAACGTTCGCTGTCCACCAGAGCGAGCAGTGGGCGAAGAATATGCTTTTGTTTTTGGATACAACGGTCCAGTCACAGCCCACAACAATAACAACGAAAATATATTATAAACAAGACGACGGCGATGACCGTGGAGGCTCCAACAAGCGGCGATCACGCCAACTCAGACATCGTTCAAAAAGATCAGCAGCTTCGAAATGTATCTCTCGGCCACGAGCTTATGGAATGATGTTGCAGAGACCATCAAAACGGTAGAATCACTTAATTAAATTCATTTCCGCCAGCAATTTTTAGCGGTACCCAGTCGATCAGTTTTGGCAGAGGGAAATTATTCACTCAGCCTCGCAGTGTGATTGTTTGGCGAGCCCGAGCCGAGGCTGTGGTGGATATTATTGGGCGAATTTCGTACACACGCAAACAACGAATCTGTTTTTCTTTCGCAGAGAAAAGCTGATAATCAACCTTGACTGATTTTTGTTTAAAACTGTTTGATGGATGCACGCGACTTTATGCGTTGCAGACGGACGTGTACAGTTTTCATTGCAATTTATTGAGTAACTACCACAATCACTGTGGAACCTTCTGTTTTCAGGATTCAGGAATTCTGTCGGCATGTTTATTGGAATTTAAAGCCATGACATTTCGGAACGAACCTTAGCCACTCAATGTTCGTTATTCCTCTGCTTATTGCGGTTGACCTGGGATTTGGGATCATGAAAAATTCTGGGAGGAGCACTACTAATTTTTTTTCCAACGTTGGGAGGTGAAAACCTTTAAAAGATACCGATCAGCTCCTGCCTCTCGGTATGCCGGATTTCTACCGACTAAAACCACCCCCGTCTCCTTCAATCACTCTCTCCATCAAAATTTAGTAATTCTCCGTATTTAAAATTTTAGAACATAGTACTTCCCAGACGATAAGAATCGGTATTCCTTTATACCAAATGTGTAAGTTTTAGCTCAGTTTAGTTCAGACTATATGTTAATGAATTATTTCCTGTTGATTACATGTTGGCTTTGACTTTAGTGGAGCTGATTGTACTTGTAACTTCTTCGAATTTTGGTCCTGAAGGAGATATTTTTTTAGCGTCGTTTTAAAAGAAGTTGGGTTCGCTATGGTTTTAATTTTGTCCGGTAGTGGATTGTAAAAGATAGTTGCTTTCTTGTAGGGGTCTTCTTTTGGCCGATCAGTTCTGGCAAATGCGATAGCTATTTTATTCGCATTTCCCATTCTGCAAGTGTTTTTCCCCTCAATTCTATCTGATTTCACGGTGGTGTACTCATTACGGTATAAATTTTTAACTTCCCAGTGGGAAGTTATTGTAATGTGGTCGATTTCGCGAATTCCAAATTTCGACATATCTCCACGTTTTAAGGTCTCTAGAATCCAAATCCATCGTTTTTAGAGAGATGTCTGTGAGTGTGTATGTACGTATGTGCGTTCGAAATTATTTTTCGTCTCGATTATCTCGAGAACCAAAGATTGCATTGACGTGGGACTGGTTTCTTTTGACGCGTAATTATGTAACTTAGAACTGAATGAGTTTTCAGCAAAATCGGTTTAGCCGATTTTTATTGGGGATAAAAAACTGAAAAAATTGCTTAATTTTAAAACTGTTGAAACGCACTATTAATTCGTTCAGATCCCAAATACCTTCATAGTAATATTATTATTATTGTGTGTTTTAGCAAAATTCTGATCAAATTTGTAAAAAATGCAATTTGAAAAAAAATCAAGATTATTTTTTAAATTACAAAGTTATATTATCCGGTTTGGGAGAATGAGAAGAGAGACGCTAATGCAGTTAATATTGGATATTGTTATAAGTAATTTAATATTGAATTTAGGATCTGGGGGATTTACGATATGGGGGATTTTGGATCTGGGGAATTTAGGATCTGGTCGAGACTTTGGTAGATGACGAGAACGGAGACGTCTTCCACTATCTAATTATAATATTTTACAATAATAATAGAATGTATAAACATAAATAATAAAAACAAATCATAGTTTCTTTATTCACCCCACTAGAAAGTTAGTCGTGTGGACCATTAGGGTCGCACCTAGACCACATTTTTACGTATGAATTTAGCTCTTTCCATGGAAATCAAGCCTTGCAACTTCAATTCTTGGGCTGTTTTGTAAACTTCGCTCGTTGGAGTTGGTATAGGGAGATTGTAAATGGTTTTATACGCCTTCCTTACTAGCCTGGAGATGATCATGAGGTTACCTTTAGAAGTTTGGCACCAATTCAAGATGCCGTAGTATACGAGCACAGTGTCATCTGCGTACATAACCACTTTCGCAACAAGGTCTGTTTTTTATGGAGTTGAAATAAAGTAGAAATAGCGTTAGTCCTAGTATCGAGCCCTGCAGAACATCCATGCTAATTTCAGCAATTTTGCTTATGGCACCTGCAATTAGTGTGTTTTGAAGTTTATCCGTCAATTAGATTACCACACAAGATACTTGAATAAAGTAGGACACCAAATTTGACTTAAAACGGTTCGGCCAATCCGGAGAATAAGTTTCCGCAGTTGGAAAAACGTCTTTTCGCGAGAAAAAAACGCGTTTAAAGTTTCGATTACCGGAACTATCGCTTGAAAAACGAAAAAGGCGTGCGCACTCAAACTGCCGTAATTTCTTTATTTTTGAGAATATCTTAATAAAATTTCCAGACGTGATTTCTGAAGGTATAGTAAATTGTAAAATGAAAAATTGATTTTTCAAAATTATAAACGGTACTACCTCCTTAAGCGCTCTGCTAGATTTTATGTTAGAATTAGAACGTTGCAATTTTTAATTGAATAGAGTACAAAGTAGAAAAGCATAAATTCTGATAAAAACCTGAGATTATGCAGGCTATTTTTTTTTTAGAATTTTGATAAACATTGGGATATAAGCTCATTCACACAAAAGTTTAGTTAAAACAAAATTTGTTGGTTTCCGTAAAATATATTTAACTAAGCGTTAACTGTCTGTCGTTAGCAACCTTTAATGTTTGTGTTTCATAGCAAGCTGAAAGTTATCAAAATCTTTCTAAATTTATGCACAAAAGGTTATAAATTAAAGAAACCCAACTTGCTATCAGAAGTTTTTCTAAAGATACAACAACATTTAAATTTACAAAGAAAGGACATGATGTATCCTTTCATTTAATATCAAAATCATTACTTTCAACGGTTTAATTTGGAAGCCGGAGACCCAAACATGATGAAAAATAGGCAAAAAATCTCTTTGTCCTTAAAATTCTTGTAACCTTTTAAAGAAGGCACAGCGAGCTATTATGTAAAACAATTTTTTGCTCAAGATTAATCCAACTTTCACATCCTTTCCATTGGCGTACGTTGCTAGAATCACCCTGTATATATTATCACTCAGTAAATAGTTCACATCTACGATATGCATGCCTCACTTATCTAAGCCAGCATCATTTCCTTATTGTCCAATGTCGATGGCATTGGCTATTGTTCGACATTCTACATTTGATTTGTGCCTGTTGAAAAGGAGCCAAAGGCAAAAGTAGTGGTATTTAGTCTGCTTAGTATACTATATATGTACATTCCTTGCCACATAGAATCGATTCGAATGAGATCGAAAGAATTCCTGAAAGAGCTGGAATAAGGAAATTTTCTATGTATGTATCTTATTCTTCTTGACTATTTGAGTGTATGAATTATGTTTCCGTATTTCCTGAAAGGTTTTTATCTAAAAGATAATCAAGATATCTTATAGAATTGTTGATCCTTATTGATGGAAAAATAGACGGAATAGGATTGGATGATAATTAAATAAGGATTTGTTTCGAGAATTAGGTTACGATTATTATTGTTATTAATGTTACAAAGTTTGTTGTAAATTATTCAATATTGTATTTGCATTCATTTTTATGAAACGATTTTTCTTAAAAATATTATTAACGTTTGATTAGAGGACAGTAGAAAGTAGAAGCTGTTTTTAGAGGCCTATAACTTTTTAAACAAATAAAACACAGATAATTTTTTAAAATGGCTAATTAGCTTGTAAATTTCATGGCGTTTGCGGTTTAAAAATAATTTCTAGCCAACGACCACCGCGGCTGCGACTCAGGATAGTAATCCTGTCGGTCCAATTTCGCATCACTTTTTTCAGCATAGCCAGCCTTCTTTCGCCAATAACCTATCGAATGTTGGCTTCCAAGTCATCAATAATTGCTGGTTTATCAACATAGACACGTGACTTGACGTACCCCTACAAAAAGTAGTCCAATGGGGTCAAATCACATGATGAACAGGTTAATTTATTGAGATAATTCGTTTACCAAAGGTTCGGCCCAATATAGTAATGGTTCCACGCGCTGTATGCCATGTTCCGCCATTCTGTTGGAAATATTCGTCCCTCAGACGATTGGCATTGATGTTGGGAATCAAAAAATTACGAATCATTTTTCGGTAGCGATTGTCATTAACGGTAATGTTGATTCCGTCTTCAGATGTGAAAAAGAAAGGACCAATTATGCCACCGGCATGCAAACCGCTCCATACTGTGAGTTTTTCGGGATGGAATGGGGCATCCAAATTCTCTTGAGAATTATCCTCTCACCAAAAATTGCACGTTCGCATATTTATAAGCCCATTAAGCCAGAAATTAGCCTCATCGCTGAAAACTATTTGACGGTGAAAATGGGGTTCAACTTTCAACTAATTTTCAGCCCATTAACCGAACGTACGACGCAAACGATGGTCCAATAGCTTCAATTGCTGTACTAGTTGAATCTTGTAGGGCTTTAGTCTAAGATCTTTCCTCAAAATTTTCCACGTCATGCACGGACAGAAGCCAAGTTATTGAGAACGCCGTCAAATCGAAAAATTTGGATCCTTAGTTACACTACCCTCTATAGCAGCGATAGCTGCTTGGGTACGCACTCTACTAGCTCGTGTGGGATGAACATTGTCCAATAGAGTATACGTGGACTCAAATCGTTCCATCGCATTGCTTATAAACTGCGCAAATGGATAGATAGATAGATTGGACGAAGTGCTTTATAAGTTTGCAGTACAGAACGCGAAATTCGGAAATCAATTTTCACTATTTTGAGATTTTGTTCTGATGTAAGTCTTTGCATGGCAATTTGCCTGAATAAATTAAACATAATGCCCAAAACGACAATGACCGTGAATTCCCTATGGGAAGTTCTACATCTCTAAAAACACTCTCTATTAAATTTTTTGACAACAGAAACGACTCCTTCAAAATAATAATGACTCAAGGCGACAAATATATGTTGGCCGATTGATATGTAAACTTTTCGTATACGAATGCAACAAATTCTTCAAAACAAAACTGTGGAATGTAGAGTATTTTCAGTCCTAGATTAGACACCATAACTTTCAGGATACATCACGTGGTGGAAATGTTGGGTCTCTTTTGCAAGTACAATAATTTTTCTCCTGCTGCTCATGGTCAATAAATTAATTAAAGCTTTTAATCACATCTAGGCCAGAATTGTTTGAAATAAATTGTATTTACTGACGACGATCATCTATATTGAGAACTTTCTAGACACAAATCCAGCATATTTTGATCAGAAAAAATAAATCGGTCGTTTCCATTCACTTTACGATACCTGTTCAAAATTAATCTCATTTTTCTCGTTTCATATTAAATACAACTACCATTGAACAATCGTGTCACAGTAATTGCCATCAGTTGCTACACTCAATCGTTCCAATTGTACGGTTTATTGACCACAATATGAGACAGATATCTTTTGCAACTGTACAATCCCTTTTGAAGACCGCAATCCAACTACGTACAGTCTAATAACTTTGTATTCCTCTAATCACTTGATGGAAATTAGTTTCCACTTGAGCGCTACTATTCCATTTCACGGGTGCATTTTCTTCATGTAATTTATCACGCAGTCTAATAAATTTTGTGCACATTTTTTTCTGTACATTTCATATACACTGGCCGGATAAAATGATAGGTCAGCGAAGCTCATTATAAAGATTATTGTTGTTGATACCGCTACAAGTAAACGTACTCCAAATATTACGCACACAGTTTATCGCTTTATCCATTTGTTAAAAAAACGATTGATAAATTATTCGGTATTAAAAATAACATAAATAGAAAAAAATATTTCCTGCAGAAAAATTGCTGCGAAATCGTTTATCTTGAAAATATTTTTTATTGAAAATTATTTAATTTTTATTTAAATATTAAATATCACTGGCGTTTTTTTTTAAAATCCAGTGCATTTTTCGTGTTATATGCTATGATCATACATGGTGAAAATTCTCCTATCAATCATAACAGAATTCTACCAGAAACATTCAAAACGCATCAGAATGTATTTATCAATGAGAAACGAAGATGACGCTTAAAAGTATTTTTTTCTGACAAGATTAATTTCTGCAAAAGTCACCAGAACGATTCCATGATTATTATAAATATAATAAAATACAAAGAAAATAAAAATAAATTTTTCTTCAAAAATATTTTCAACAGAAATTAATAGCTGCGTTTTGTGATTTCAATGAAATTTACGAAAAACCACCTCTAAACCCATGTAACCCATGTTAATCGAACACACGTGTCTTAGAATGCCTCGAAGAATAATGATTCGACCGAAATTGCTACTTCTTATGGTTGTCCTCACGAAGGATGACCGGGTTTTGTAGACCGACAAAATGTCGCACCGAGTTCACCGTGAGAGATACTTTTTTTCCGGTCGAACGGAGCCGAGCACATGTGCGGCTTGGACTGAACCACACTTTCACTGAATGAGCGCGTTTCCTTGATCCTTCACTGCCGTCCTAACTACACCTGACGTTAAGGATTAAATGTTTTAAACATGGGATTCGCGCTTAACATCACGTATCTTTGTTCGATTCTTTCGGAACACCATAGAATTCATTATATAACCGATATAAATGGAATGCACTCTAATCACCTCGTGAACACGTTTTTTTTTTCAAGTCCCAGCTTCACCTACTGCACCGGTGGTCTTGTCGAGAATCCCGCTTAAACTGCCCATTTTCCCGTTCCCAGAACCAGAATCGCGCTGTCGACCCCTTCTGGTAACTTGGAACCTGCTTGTTGCTAACCGGGTTCCCTGTCGTGCGCAACCAGTTTTCCCAGTGGGTCGTTCCTGCATAGCGCTGGATGGCGACGTGCACGATCGAGGTGACGTGATCCAAGCCAGCGCGGATGTGCAAAAGGGCGCATTACACATTTTGGGTTAACTCCATACTTAATTTAAATGATTTGATATGGTTCGAATCAGACTGGAGTGTCATTGCTGATGATGAAAGTTTTCGAGGAAAAATGTAATGGTAAATGTTACGTTTACGTTTTGACCATAAGAATTCGTACGAATTTATTCTACAAAAAAGCTCGAAAATTACGCTTTCAAAAATATTTTGCTCATGAAAAAATAATGCATATTTTTTCTTTTAACATGTTATTATAAAAACCAACTTTTTTTTACAAACGTTAAAGAAATAAATATCGAGAAGTTTCTAAGAAACTACTAAACTACTACTACTACTAAAGAAAAAAGATTATCAGGTTTGCTAGTTGTCCGATAAAAAAGTATTATCCTCCAAACATTTATACAATGCATTTGCGTGTCCTGCATATCTCATTAGCAATCAGACCCTCCTTTATTTTGCTAAGCCAATGTGAAGTTGTCGCGAATTCTCTGCAAGCGAGCTTCAGCCCGCAGGTCACCAACCGAAGGCCTCACCAATTTGAATGCCATCCGACCGGGAGCCCATGAAATGATGCATCCTATGAACGTCGACCGCATAGTGGTGAGCGTTTACTCCGACTATTTTACCGAGTTGGTGACAGGAAAAAGAATAGAATGGAGTCCAAACAGAAGTCCACACGCACTTGACATGTTACCGCACTGCTAAGAAAATCCACCAAAACAATTACACTGTTCACATTTCATTTCAAAGCATCTCAATGCTATAGAAACGAACTTTCCTGTTAAAAAAGTAAAATTGATAATCACTTGCTTTAGATGGACATGTTAATGGTATATAAAAATGATTCATATTCCTTGAAATCCTTAATTCTGGCGATATCTCTTCTTGCTTACAAGTGAAACTACTTTAGATTCGTTCAATGAACACTTTTACAACCAAGTTGGTGATGCAGGTGACATTGGAAGGACGACTCCTTTCTGTGTAAAAAATCAGCAAAACTATGAATATTTTTGTTGTAATTTAATGGTTACAAAATTACAGTGATACGGTTTTCTTTTATGCTCATTTCTTGATTATTGAAACTAAAATTGATCTGTGTTTAGTATTCATCAAAAAAGTTTTTTAAATTTTTTAAGGGATGGTATTTTTTGAACAAAGTTTGGTCTGCAATATCATACGTAATAATGATTGAAAACTGGTGGACTCTGTATCGAATCTGTTCTTTAGGATCATAATGGATAACAACAATTCAAATTATTGTTTAAAAAGTTCTTGCATTTAAGCTGAATGTCTGAATTACTACTTACACATCCTTTTTCTTCAAGAATCAAAAAGTTAACGATACCAAGTTTGAAATTGGTTTACTAGAGTCCTTTAAGAAATTTACAAGTACATTTTATTGTAAAAAGTTAAATATTAAATAAAATTAAATAGGGACCATTAAAATGTAACTAATATTGTCCCCGGCGAACTATGAAGTGAGCGATTACATGTTCCGATCACTGTTCATCTTCAACGTGACCACCATGACCGATACTATTCGGATGACAATGACGCTCGTCATGGACAGTATCAAACCTTCCAATTAAACATGTTATTTTACAAGAAACCGTAGGATAAGGCGCAACATTGAATGTCTGAAGCACGCGAAATTTGAAATTAGAAAGTGCAACAACATTACGAAGATAAAATATCTTTAATGCTATCTATGCCGCTTAGATGCTAAATTGGTCAACGAAAGTGGCACTAAAACGATGCCAACTATTCAATTACACGTTCATGCACTTGAAGACGATAGCCGTGGTAATTTGTGGTAAAAATATGAATTTTCAAGGGGACCAATAAAGATTTCGAATATTTCTAAGTAGTTATTAGTGGTCTGATGACCGGAGATGAAAAAGAAATGCAACATTAATGGGTTTCCACTGTTGAGGGTATTCAGGTTGGTTTTGAGCGAGCGATCATTCTAATATCTGGATTTGACGTCATTAGTTTTGTTTGAAATTGTGAAAATTTCACTTGCATACAATTGAACAATTTGGGTTGAAATAAAGTATTATAGATAAATTAAAAAAAATGTTAGTTCAGTTTATGGTTGACTTTGCACAGAAATGGTCACCTCTTTATTTATCAATAAACAACCATAAGCAATAATATATTGATACGTCTTCATCCAGTTATGTCCATATAAAATATCCTTATTGTCTACTTACCATGTTTTATAGTAGTTTTTCTACGGTCATCTCTGAAAAGTCTTTTAAAGTTTTCTCGATTCCCTAACTTTCTTAAAGACAGAAATTCCCATGATTTCATTTATCGTGGGATGTCCTTGTCCTTTCTATGCATTGAATTTTTTAAGACACGTTTTTATAATTTTTTTTCATCTCCCTTTTCAGTTGACCAGCACACAATATTGAATCAAATGCCAATTTTGTGTGATTCATTCCAAAGTATTTTAGGCGTAATTTATCTTGACAAGAAAATACATTAAAAAATTAAACCTGCTAAAATATTGAAGTGACCATGAATGCCGCGAATAACTTGGTTCATAAAAGATATTTTCGGTTCAAAGAATAATCACCTCGATTTGCTTGAAGTACTACTCAGGGTCATGTTTTATTCAATGTTAATGGGTTTGACATCAAGGCATTTAAAACGTCTTGAAAGAGTTCTTAAATTCAGAAACTAATTATAGAAGCGTTCGTTCGTCAGAAGTAGCACAATAATAGCAAAAAATTGACCTTCCAATCCATAATAAAAATTTGGCAGGGTACCTAATTCCTTAAATATCTACTTCAAGAATTTTTTAAATTATTTTAAGAAAAAGAATGAGTGAGACTTGCTAACATTTTTATGAAGACTACAGTTTAAACTATTGTTTAAACATATTTTTTAAATCTGTCCATCAATAATTCATCCCAAGACATTTTGTTTGTTTATTAATATTATAACAATTTTTTTTTAACTTCACCTAATAGTTTTTGTGATTGTAAATTAAGAGTTCACTTTTAATGTCCAGTAAAAATTTCATGGTTCATTTCCTACACACAAATGTGTTTATGGGTACGAATTGTGAATCAAGGAATAAAAAACAAACAAATTCCTTTACGATTTGTGAGATTTGAACTCACTAGTGACGTCAGGCTCTTTCAACATTGCATTTTATAATGAGTTTAATACGAAACTACAATTTATTTGAATCGATGGAATATCATAAAGTTGAATCGATTTCCATCTAATTTAACATAAAATCCTGCAGCGTACAAATCTGGATGGTATTTTTTCAATCATGTTTAACTCTTTGTGAGATAAAAGGAATGTATTTCTCACCAATTGTTGGAGCTTTTCTTTATCTTTTTATTTCAAAACTATCAATGCCCACAAAACCTGGCAGCAGTAAAATTAGGAATCGATAATTTGATGCTCGATCCCATTTTTTCGTGACGTTTTCTATATAACCAGAATGTTTCTTCAACATGAAAAAAATGAAGAATGAATCTGCACAAATTTTCGAAAACAACAAAACTTTACATTTCGTTGTTAGACTTTTCAGTTGTTTATTCAAGTTTTTGAATTTGTATTTTGTATTCGCGATTGAATAAACCTTGCTAAAATAGCATATAGTTTCTATGATACATTCCTAGAACATTATGTCACTTAAAGTGTTAAACGGTTATTAATAAAGAGTAGTAATAAATTCATTTAGCAAAAATTTTCTCTAGAAAATATAGGCATTACAAGAAATACTTCGAAAAGATTGTCAATCAATAATTGCAAACCAACGAAATCCATCCACACAATAAAACAAGTAGTATACTCTAAAATAAGGCCTTTTTCCGCAACCCACCTTACTAAATTGTGTGAATCGCTTTGAATTGCATACATATTGCATATTGCACACACTAACTCGTCTAAAATATTTAGTAGTGTAACTGAAAAATGTCGAAAGTTTGAATAACACCGTCAAGTTCACGTATATTAGTTATTCTACATTTCCATAAACTTACGTATCTGAGTTCTTTAAAATTACCGCTTTCAACGTTTGTGTTTTCAAAAAAAATAAATTTTAAATTCCTTGTCTTTTTTTAAAATTTTTAAAATTAGCCATTCATCACCACCACATTTCAACAATGAGTTTTGTACTCACTGAAGTTAGATAAGACTAACAGATTCGTCACATCCATACTTATTTCATACATACCGCATGTCCTGACCAGCCACGAGACAAAAGGGCGCCAAGAGGTTTCATGCGTTCTTGTAATTGCCTAGAAAATCGAAATTGAAATTTTCAACATTTCTTTACGTTTTAAGGTGTATAGAGTACATTTTAAGTATTTTTAGAAAGAAGTATATATATATGTGTGTGTGTGTATGCACGTACGTTCGCGGAAAATTTTTCTACGAGCATAACTCACGTAAATAAAGTCGTTGATGAGGTGTCAAGCGAAGCGTCTTTGCAATCTTAAGAGCTGATTAGTTTTTGAGACCCTTTGAAGGTCATTTCTGTCATGCGCTATATCTCGCGAACCAAACATAGAGTTTGCGGGTAATAATATTCGTCTGATTCTATTCAATTCAAATTCTATTCAAATTTAAAAAAAAAAATATCGCAAAAAGCAAAAAATTTGGCTTTTCTCCAGAAACAATAAATTTTTAACCTGATTTGCAAAACACAGTAATCAATGTTTATAAAATTTATATATACCAAACAGTTTTTGTAAAAAAACCAGCAAAACTTTTTCTAATCATCACGTAAAAAAATAAATAAAAAATCATTAAAAGTGATCATGGTTTTCAAGGTCATTTTTATCATTCACTGTACCTCACGAACTAAATATGATATTTGCACCATTAAAGTGTCAATCGACGTGCATTAACATTTTTGTGATATTTAAATTTGATGAAAAACTTTTTTTTTAATTTAATAAATGAAAATGCGAAAAATTAGTGTTTTTTCATAAAAAATAAATTTTTAAACCTGATTTGCACAGCCTTGTGATAAATGACAAATTGTGTTGACAAAGTGTTGGTTGTCTAGTAGCGACAACTAATAATAAGTTTTATATATGGGGCCATTTTTTTCTGAAGTTTATAATTGTGGAGGCAAGTGAATGGCTGCAGAATAATTAATTGATCCTCAAAAAAGTTAACAAGGATCGCAAATCTTGCTCATTATTGTGACTAACTTGAAATGTTTTCATGCAAAATTCCTTTTGTTTACCTATGATCATAAAACTCACCTTAAAACATTTCTTTCCCATGCTGATAAAATGTGGTTGAGGTTTATGTAGTTATCATAGCAGGGAAGCCATGACCTTTGCTAATTTCGTATCAAATACAGTGCAAGAGACTTAGATGCATCTCCCAATTGAATTCCTAAACTATCGGCAGCCTATCGATTAATATTAAACGAATCGCTTGTCTTTCTACTGTGCGTGGAAATTGTTGAGTATTGCCTGATGCAATTTACTGATTCGTCCGATTGTAACTGTGCCAAAACATTTTATTAACGCCGCTATCGCCTCGTACGCAAATGCAACGTGCCGCAACGAAGATCTGCAATTACTGTGGAATTTTGATGAAAGACTTATTAAAGAAATGAAATGTATTCAACCGAGTCAGACTTCAGCATTCTGCAATAAATGCTTATTGCATTCTGTGTGCCTTTGATATCGGCCATAAAAATTTCCTACATGGATTTCCTTTCAGCATTGCTGCCTGGCATTTTAAGATTGCATTGATTTCGCTCGGCATCATGTGTATTCCTTCGGATGGATGAATGGATATGGATGGTAAATAAGGCCAATCAGCACTTTCGGAATGGTATGAAGAGTATTGCTTGGGGGATAGTGGCACTTCAATCTCATCTATCCATTTTTTTCCTTGAGACTGCACTGAAAGATAGCTAAAGTAAATGGAGCACGTATTGAACTGAGTCCGTGATGAAGGTGATTCACTCATGGACGATCCAGACTTCAAAATGAAGTCAAGTCGAAGTAAATCTTACGCAAGTTTAGCAACACTCTTGCTTGGCTTAGTTCCAACGTTAAACAGCTTTTACAATTGGATTTGTCTTTCAAGCTCCTCTAATACGAAATATTCGCTTATTCATCCTTGACAAATCCTCATTCCACAATGCCTTACAGGCAAAAATAGAACCCAAAACATGTGCAGGATGTCGGAATGGTTGGGACTACTCATCAGATGAAAAACAACGAATAAAACGCGCTAAATCGATTGAACAAAGTATGTGTCCCAGATAAAGCAAATCCTTTGAGGAATTTCTCTCAAGACCAGAAGCCATTGTGGCTTGAAGATAATCCGAGATCAGAGGTAGGATGCTGCCGGACTGACAACATTCTTCCGCAGCAGCAGCAACAGCCCCCCTTGTCTTGGCCATGATGACTTGACTGGTAGCTTTACGTTTGCTCTGGTTCTTAAACACTTGAGAAAATTAAATTTCTCAGGTTACGACGCATACTTCACTACAAAAACATTCATAGGTGATGTGATATGGAGGTGGTGGCCGCCAAGACCTATTAATATCTGCAGAATGGGATGCATGTATCTATGGGCATGAAATATTGTATGATAACATGTGAGGAAAATTCCAAAGATTTGCCAGAATACGAAGTGGAAATGTAGTTGAACTGTAAAGTTCTTTAGGTGACGATGAAGTTAACAATAAGAGTAGTTAATGTTGATTCTTATTTTGAATAGGTTTAAACATTTTCATTTTGGCTCTTATACCAAATTTACTTATCTTAAACTAGACTTAAGGGGTCTACCCTCTTTTAGCTGTGTAAAAACGAGTTATTTTTAATATTTTTTTTTAGATAGAGTTAAATTATAAATATTGATAATCGAGGCGTTACGCTCAATGAATACACTCCCGAAATACACAAAAAAAAAATTTTTTTTATTCATTTACGTGAGTTTTTATCAATAAAAATACTGATTAAAAAAAACGAAAAAATGAGAGGGGTGTGCGCCGTTGATGAAATTTTCGAGATGGTCGATCTGAAACAAAAAAAATCAATTATTTTTAGGTTCAGTATGTTATTAGCTATAGCGCGGATAGAGCGATTTTTGATTTTCGCAAATCTGGCAAAATGGCGGAAATTTTTCGAAAAATTACGAAAAAACATGCTTTTTTCACCATTTTTGGCCAACAAGAAATATTAAAATTCAAAATTTAAAAAAATAGTAAAAATTTGGTCAAAATTTGGTGAGAATCGGTTCAGTAGTTCCCGAGATTTCATCAACGCGGCGTCGAAAAACGTTGCTTCGAGAAAAACGCGGTTAAAGTTTTTTTTAATGAAAAATCGCGCTTGGGTGACAAAGTGAAAGTTGCCTAAAAATACAGTTAGACTGTTACGATCTTTATAAAAATTTAATATGATATTTCTGTATACATATACTTTCGAAAAATGCAATAAAAAACGTTTTTTTGTGGAAATTATAAAGAGAGTAGACCCCTTAAATCGAAGAATTTGGGCTTATTCCAATGGTGAACTCTATTTTGTTATTCTATTTTTACTGTTGTCTACCAGAATAATGTCTTCTGTAAAAATTACTTGCTTTATGGGAAACATCTATACAATCTTCCAGTTTTTTTCAACATTTGAGCTGTATTTATTATTATTTGTTTAATACATAATTTTAGTTAAAGAGATTCTCAAATTATTACAAATATTACAATATGTTTGCGATATTTATAAATTATATTTGCATTAAATGTTTATTTTTAAAGCGCTATTTATCCTATATCTTTATCGGTATTTTATGAAATATTTCACAAGTATTTCAATGAAGAACTCCTAATATTATTTACGTTTTTGTATGAAAAAAATCATCTAATGGTTTCTTTCTCCATTTTAAATTAGAAATGATCTTGCTATGTGGTCAATCCATAAGTTTCGCCGTTTTTACGGTAATTTTAAATACATAAAAAATATCTTTTCTTTCTTCCTTCCCACCTTTGTTGTAATTGTTGAACTCCATCGGAGTGAAATTTCTTATCTTTTGAAATAAAAAGTGTAGTTAGGCTGATTTGGACGTCATTTTTATTTTTGAAGTCCTTTTCCACCTAAAAAAAGACAGCAGGCTTCTAAACAAATGAAAATCACTGGATGAGACATTATTCCCCAGTCGAATTCCTTCAATCTTTCCAGGATGACTTTTGCAAAATGCGGTCGGGCTTTATCGTGATTAAAAAGAACCTTCCTCCTGTTCACTAGAGAAGGGCGTGTTTTTAATCAATTCTGCATTCAAAGTATTGAGTTGACAATACACATCCGCTGTGATAGTTTCATTAGGATCCAGCAATTCAAAATAGACAACTCCTTATATATCCCACCAAACAGATAGAAGTATCTTTTGTGGGTGCAGTCCTGGTTAGGCGGTTAGTTCCGGTGTTTGATTTGCATCCACTTATTGTATTCTCCGCACGATGTAATTTACTATCCACTTTTCGTCCCTTGTTACAATACGATTGAGAAAAGGTTTCGTTTCATTGTGACGTAACAGATGGGAACAAATGTTCACTCTTTGTTGGAGATTTGATGTCGATAACTGATGTGGGATCCAGTTTCCAAGCTTGGACACTTTTTGTATCTGCATCAAATGCCGCTAAATGGTTCCATGCGAAGACTTTAACCTCTCTCGGTTAAATTTGGCTCTGCCTCCATCAGGTCAAATTCAATGGAACGTCCTGAACGAGGTGCATCTTCCGCAGTAGTGCATCCATTCCGAAAATACGCGGGAAAATTAATGGACCGACCTGATATTTAGCCTTGTATTTATTAAATACAAACATGTCTTGATAGCCACAAATGCTCGATTCCTACTTGCAATATGTTGGAACCGATCTTACCCATAACAAATTGTTTCATGACTCTTGCTTCCTGCTTTGTCGATCGAGATGTTGACTAAGAAGGTGGTGACCGATGCTGGATTCTTTAACAGCCTTAATTGCTTCCTAGTTTGGTCCCTTTCGTTGAGGGACAGACAAACAGATAACTGTATGGAATGTCCTTTTGGTTGTTCTTATAGCAAATTATCGAAATACTGTATTGAATTTGACATCGAAGATATTTTTTTCACATATTTTTACAATAGTGAATGGCAGCCGCGGTTCCTACCAAAAGATAATGAAACCAAAGAATCCCACATTGTTCAACTTTTTTGAAAAAGTGCGAGCGGACTCATTTGAACTAGATTGGAAAGCATCCAAACAATTCTTTGATTCTACACTTAATTTTTTTCCCCGGGTCACATTGATTTCGATTACGTTACAATGAATTCCGGCCGAAGAGTTCTTACCACGAAGAAATGTAGAGATGACGATTAAATGAAGATCTGAACCTTGAGCCACGTCGTCTTCGACGTACGAAGAAGTCGAGGCATGGGTCTAAATAGTTAGTGAATGTGGATGGAACTGTGCCTGCAGAAATGAATGTATGTAGTCATGATGGGGTTGCTTGTTGAATCTCCAACCTCCACGGACCAGGAACACGGCCGATGTCTAGTGACTAAGAAAGATGTCGTCGGTGGTGCGCGCCAACGAGGAGGATTACCAACGAGAATGATGACGACGATGATTGCAGTGGAAGGAAGGTACGAGATCAGGTTCCCCAAGACTGCTAACTTTAAGATGGACGTGTTCTCGCAATGAAAAGAATCCCAAGAATTTTAAATTCATCGAATGACCTTCTCGATGTTGCCACTTTTTTCCCCGGCAATCGTGGTTGTTGTTTTTCGGTATCTTTTCCGACGTGGCTGTGGATATTTATTTATAGGTTGGAATTTTTATTTTCTTTCTTGTGAGCTAAGATTGGAAATCAGATAGGAAAGGAAGGCACAAGAAGAAGAAAACGAAATTTGCCGGCGTTATTAGTTGGGAAAAGACACAACAGCACCAACAAATCGTTTTCAATGACGGCGTTACTGCTGGGCCGAGCAGAACCTGATTTGTATGGGCGGCAAGTTAATATACATATAATATGCATATGTTTAGTATGGGGAATAAAACATACATAGTATGACGATAGAGCGGTACGTGTAGGCGAGTGTATTGAGTGCACGGTAGCAGAACGATTAGGCTAATTTCCAAGTGGTTTATTAAAAACAGTGCTGTGGAAAAATTCGAAGGCGTTGCGAGTTCATTCAACTCAGCAAATCTACAAATAATTTTTTCGTCTAAACTTCGAAACGAATGAAGTGGTAGTCTTATGGATAATCACTCCAATAAAATATAAACGTCGACATAAATACTCATGCAAATCAAAATTGAAAAAAAATCAATTGATGACCCAAAAACTAACAAATATTATCAAAAATAAAAAAGGACTTGCCCAAGAGGTTATTCTAAACCTTACTCTAAAAAAACAAATCAAAATTTGTCAGGTATGCTTGATGAATTCATTTGTAATACATATTACATAAATTCATAAATTAACAGTAACAGTAAAAATCAGCAGAAAATTATAGAATGCGAGAAAATAATTTTAACAATTACGGAAATATTACCGAGAATTGATTCTGCGTTCATGGCATCAAATCGAGAACTTTTTCCGCATCCTACAAAACAGTAGAGACTGTTGAACGATATCCATTCGTATCTCATTGTAAATATTTATTTCAAGCTTCACATGATAAGATGATAGCAAAATTTTCGATGTTAATTTGCTTAAGGGGGGAGTATGGTTAATTTTACATATTATGCTTATTTTAAGATTTTTTTTTGATAATATTGTAAATATAAATTTATTTCTGAAGTAAGTACATACATAATAATATAATTATTCAGGAGTATTTTTTAAAATTTTGATCCAAAAATATTGATTATTGAGTCACTGACAGCAAATTTTCGTAAACACCTAAAAATGTAGTTTTGCAATGCACAGCATAACTCATCACTCGATCATCTGATGACAAAAAAAAATTCGTTAGCTTATGAATTTCCAAAGGTAAGCAAGTCGAAATTTTTTTAAACGATTTTTCAATTTTTAGTATCAATTCTAAGAAGAAGAAAAAACAATTTAAAAATTTTTTTTTTAAAAATCGATAAATTTGTTATTATAAAACAAACTATAATCATTAAAAATAAAATCTTTCAAAAGAATCGGATAAATAGATTTTGAGTTAGAGCGTCCACCGACTATGAAAAACCTGTGCGTTTAAAAAAAGAGAAACAGCCGATTTACAGTTTATAACGCGTCGAAGAGCAAAGTTTTAAAGTCCTGCAGCTCCGTCAGTTTTGCTTTAATCGATCTAAAAAATTTTACTGAATACTCTTGAAGAGTTCTATTATCGAATAAAATAAATAATAATGAAAAAATGCCTTAATCGGAAATAGTATCCATCAACTATTTTATATATTTATTTATTATAATTTACATTCATCCGTATTCATTGCTATGAAAGTAAAGTGAAAAGTGTGGATATTTTCATATTCTTTGGAATTGAAACTACATATATAGCCTTAATACATAATATGGTTTCGTTTGATTCTCATCTAGTGATGCAACTTTGCGTGGAAAATTTCGGTCTGTATCACATCTGCGGAAAATTTTTTGCTTAAATTTTCCAAACATAAAATATTGACTTGTGAATGAAACTTGTCCTTTCAAAGATGATGGATTGTGTGGACGATAAGCTAATTGACTTCATTCATTAGGAAGTCTGAACCACTGGGGAAAATTGAATTAGAAGCTACTTCGAGTAGAGATATCCAGCTATATATACATGTTTTGTTTGACTGTGTGCCGCGTGCAGAAGGCCCTTCGTCAAAATTTCACTCAATGGTACTAAGGCACGAGTCACTATTTGACGCCACTTGAAATATGGTCAGAGCATGGCTTGGATTGGGACAATAAAAAATGATTTATCACGCCACATTTGTTATGATTAGTACGCACATACTCACGGTCATGCATGCATTTTTCATTTGATTCAAAGGCTACTAGAATAGTAAAAGATATTTAGTCGTAAGAGGAGAAAATTCGGTATGTATGAAATTTTTTATCAACAATTACCTCGTGTCAGTCCATATCAAACCTAACCCTCCTGAAGACACTGCCTTTAGCTATTTCAATTCTATGGGTGTATTAATACTTATTTATACTAATAAAAAAGTGTAATAAATAAGAAAGTTTGCGCCCAAACTCCAAACAAGAATCAATTATTTTGAATTTTGGAAATATCCTGGAAAGAAGTAGGCTTTCTAAATTATGGCTGACTTTTCTAAGCCATCATTCATTGTATTGTTGGATTATTAGTTTAGGTAATATTTTTTGTTACAAATAATTTTACCATTTCATAGAACTTGTAATTGAAAAATCATACGATAGTGTTTATCTCCCATTATTAGAGATTTTGAGGCGTATAAAACAAAATATATGTGGACAAAAATAAAAGAATCCTAATGCCAATAATGTGCAAACATATCAGTAAATTTTTCCAACAATTTATTCCAAAGTTGTGGCATCAGATGTGTTAATATCGTCGAGAAAAAAATATTAGTGTGCTTTTTATAAGCAAATAACTTGATCTTTAACGTTTTCTGATTTCTGTAATATCGGTTGCACGCTCTTAATGCATAGTCTGCAATCAGTGCTCATAATATTTCCAACAAAAAAAACTGTTTTAAATAATCTTTGTGATTGTGAATTGTCCTTGGCGATTGCTGTCATGCCTGACCTTATGTAGCTAAGCGCAAAGGGTAATTTTCTAGCAAATCCAGTTGTATTTTTTGTGGTATATTTTTTTTTTTAAATTTTCTAGGCTAACCTCCTTGCAGGGGTAAGATTTCCACGAATCCTCACCTATATTTACACAAGACAAATCTTTAATTTATTAAACTTATCAACAATTATTTTTACTCTATGTTTGATGTTGTTTATAAATCCAAAGGGAAAGAAGAAATGGTTTTTAGTTTGTTATACTAAAAAAAGAGTTTATAACGAATGACAATTGTTAAAAAATAATTTTAATTGCCAATAAAAATATTAAAATAATTATTAGAAGAGAGGAACTTAGATGAGAAAATTTTTGATTTTCCAACCCGTTCAGTTCGCCCAGTGTGAGGGATTCAATAAGACACCCCATTCTACCAAATGGAATACATAATTACTGGACGCTCCCTAAGGTAGTCTTGTAATTCTGGCTATATTAATATTGGTTCACGGTACGCTCATTGGGTAGAAATTAAGATGAAGCAACGAAGCTAACATTATAAATATTACTTTCCCAAATTTTTCAAAACCTCTTTTTATAGAAGAAATGATTCTTCTTTAAAAAAATCGGTAAAGGTTAAGATTATTGTCGATAGGGGGGATTGAAAGAGTTGGGTTCTCCCACTACCATGGCATAAAAACTTCGCGTAGGTCACGGCTCCATAAGAACTTATGGGGGCTCCCCCACAAAAATAGTTACTTTACCTATTTCCAGAGAAATGAGGTTTAGAATTGTTTAGACGACGAAAATATTTTGTAAAAAATTAATAGATTTTTTTTTGCAAAAAATAAAAAAATAAATAAAAGGAAAAAAAGAAAAAAGTTATAAAAAATTTGGTGAATATATTATTTTTTGCAAAAAAAAAAGGCAAAAAATGAAAAAAATATAAAAAAGTTATTAAAAATTTGGTGAATATCATTTTTTGCAAAAAATGAAGAAAAAAAATTTGGTATTATTTTTGCAAAAAAAAAATTAATAAAAAAATAAAATAAGGAGTAAAATACAAAAAAGTTATAAAAAAGTTGTTCAATATCAAAATTACCATAAATATAATATAAATAGGGCTAACACTTTCGACAGACGTTTTGACTCAAAACCGCATTCTTAACCTTTATCAAATTTCCATGAAAAAAATTATATTGCGACTGAATTGTATTCCGAATTAATGATTTAATAAATCATTACTGAATTCCAAAAGCAATCCTTATTTATATCTCAGAAATAGAGTCTTCTAGAAATCATCGATCCCACAAAATATACTACCAATTAAGGGCTGACCAATTGGCTTTTATTAGCGAGATGTGTTCAAATACTCCGCCTTTCAACTGTTGTCCATATGATTTTTGATTTGCTTGATTCACACTTTCAAATACACATACCTCGATCACACATGACTAATGCACATGGTAGACATCCCGGTGTGATTGGGCGAATTGGAGCAGACATTGTAGCATTGCTAGCAATATCAAATACATAATCCCACTTGGATGGAATGAAATGGACCGCGCCCAGCGGATTCCGATTCGCATGAGCGCAAGATAAAGCATTTAGATACATACCTAAATACCTCTAAAATAGCCGTTTTCAATCGCGATTGCCCGAAAGCGCGGATTATTGGATCTTTCCGCGTGTTGCGAACACCACTTTGCACTGCAATTAGACTTAATGTCGGTGCTTATTTGCGTTAGCGCGAATAAGCATTTCAGATACGCACATCCCCCGCATTAAAATCTTTTCGATACATTGATACTGGCAGAGATGCATATTTCATATGCGGCGAACTAATTAAAGGGAAAGGTTTTCTCATTTAATTAGTTCACGCAGAGATACTACAAAAAAGCTCTTGATGCATATTATTTGGAATTTTGCTGACCACCTCTTCGAATAAATAAAAGCGGAATGCAACCATTAAAAGCAACGGGCTTAAAATCATTTTCCCTACAAATCGCAGTAGTGATTGGATTACGCTAGACTCCGAATTACTGTTGGTTTTTCTCCGGCCCAAGTTGGTAGTCACAACGTAACCCAACTTACAAGAAATCTTTCCGAAAGCCATCGCAGCCAATACTAAAAGCAATAATCATATTTTTTTGGATATTCATCACCACAATCAGTGAAAACAGCTTAGTCCTCTTCGTCTTCTTCTTACGTAACTCCGCTTTGATAATTTCTTGTAATTACGAAAGCATGTTTTAACGAAATAAGTAAAATTGCAGTTGGTCTGATGCTTCCGACGAACACTCAGCAATTTTCGGCGTCCGATTTCATGACGTCAATTTTCCGCCGTTTTGAATGATTTTCATAACAACTGTATCTGAGCTGCCAGCCCTTAGTTTCTTAGCTTGCCCGTGGTGTTCTTGGATAAGCAACATTCCAACGGCGAGAAAGTTGATTAATTGACAACGGTATCGGCAAATGGAATACTTTATAGTATTACTAACTTTTCCCATTCCCTACTTCAATGGGTACGTATGTTGACCGCAACATTTGTCCGAATTGCTTGAGCATGGAATCTTTGCACGCTCACTTTCCGCGCTTCATCGAATGAAATAGATTTTACTCGGAAAATGCATCTGCCGTTGATTTTTAGACATATGTAGTCATAAAATCCGCAATAATCATGATTTCAAATGATTTTTCGCAATCGACAGTGAACGCAATGAAGTAACTATTCTGACGATGTTCACATTGAAGCGACCACCAAGATATGCACTGTGTCAAAAAATTGCACGTACACCATCTTACCATTAATTACAACTCATTTTTCTTTTGAACAAATAACTTTTTATTCATATTTATTATTCAATTCGTTATAAATTTTATATAGCTTAAACTATTTGAAACGGAACAGTATTTCATTTTATTATTTATTATTTTGTAAATTTAACCATGATCCCTTTCGAAAAATCGCACGTTCATCAAAAATGTTCACATACTTTTAGAAAATTAATTACTGCTTTTAAATGTAATAGCGTTTGTGGTGTCCTTTAGCTGAAGTTACTGGGCTGTTCAAAAAGAAAGGTATCTAACAATGAATTATTTTTTTTTGGTAAAATTCGATTTTATTTTTCAACATAATTTCCTTTTGGCTCGATACACCAAATCCAATGATTCTCCTGGGTGTAAAAAACCGTTCAAATAATACTATTTGTCGAGCAGTCCAAAATAACTGTCAGTTTCACATTCGACTTCTTCGACTTGCCTGATAACCACCTTTTGAGGTTTGAAAACAGAAGGGGGCCAAATCTGGCGAAAGAATTTCAAAGTCTAATTCATCCTTTTTGGCGTGTGCAATGATCGATGTGTGAGATAGTGAATTGTCGTCATGGAAATTATTATTGTTTTCGTTGTGAAATGAGGCCGTTTCTTCTTCATTTCGACATTCAATCGTTCCAATAATGCTGAATAATATGCGCCAGTTATCGTTTGTCCCTTCTCACGGTAGTAGATAAAGATTATGCCATGTGCATCACACAGAAACATTCGTCATATCCTTCCCAGTCGATGTTTGCATTTTAGGACGCTTCGGTGCACTTCCACCCGGTAATATCCTCTTTTTAGATTCTTCACATGATTCCGGTGTGTTGTGGAGAATCTATGTTTCATCCACGGTCATATATTGATGTAAAAACTCGGATGAATTCTTGTGAAACAGTTCCAAATTACAAAATTTGGTCACATGAATGCGTTTTTGGTCGATTGTGGGCGAACGCGGCTTTGTGCAAAGCTTCCAATTTTTCCTGCAGAATGTTGTAAGCCGATCCTGTTGAGATGCTTACAGGCTCAGCTACGGGTCGTTCAATGTCATTTCGTAGATTTTTGTAATCAAATCTGGTGTTGTTATCTCAATTGGACGACCTAGACGGTGTTCATTACTTGTGCTCGTACGACCACGTTTGAATTCCCTTCAAAAATGAGATTTAATCACAACACAAAATTCAGTTTTTTCAATTGTGAGTAAAATACTCAAAGTTGTTCACTTTCTACGGCTGTCACACAAACACTAATGTCATGAAACTTGACATATGGTCGTCTGAAGGGTGAATCCATCTGGCATAAGAGAGATACATATGTTGGGAGCACAGCGAGTGCGGCAACAAATTAACGAGCACAGGGAGTGCAATGACAACTAACTTGGTGTACGAATTGAATACACTTTATTATCTAAGTTACAAATATACGTCTGTCACGTTTGCTTAACGAAGGTGGCTCCTCTCTGCTCTGGTACTCAAAATGCGCTTGTCGCGCCACTCTTCAAATGATGGCGAGTTCCCACAGCCGGTGGTGAATTTGACAGTCCTACAAATACTTTGTTTGTGGCGCCCTCTGTTGATAGGTATCTTTTTGAACAGCCTAGTACATCCTTTAAATGATTACTATTTTTCTAGTAATAAAATAAACAATAAGTAATAAAATAAAATAATAATTATTGTATTTGCCCATTCAAAGATTTTCGATGGGGTTAAGGTTCGTTTATTGCGATGGATAAAGAAGCACAGACTTAGCGCTATACAATAACCACTCTTTTACTAGATACGATCAATGTTTTTCGATCATTGTTATGTACTAGTGACAATACTAACTGCACTGACTCTTAAATTAAGCTGTGATATTTCTAAGTACTTATGCTTATCGATAGAACCATAAAGACCAAATTTCCAACGCCATTCGCTGCTATCTTTCCCCAACCTTAACATTTCCATCATGTTGTTTCAGAGTGGGTCGCAAAGTTTTTGAATGTAACTCCAAATTAACTTTTCGTCAGACATATCGTCGCTCATCACGTCCAAACAGATTAAATTTACATTGTTCTATGAAAATAACGTCTTCCCAAAATTGTGCTGATTTTCTTGGCATACTCTAAGCGTCGCGCAATTTTTTTCCCCCGAAATGAACCCTTTTTTTCTTGCAATGCACCTCCTCCACTTCTGTAAGCTTAAGTTTTTGACAAGTTTTCAAAAATTTTGATTTTTTGAAAATAAATTTAGATTGCACAATTAATATGCAAAATCTACTAGATGGATTACAGTGATAATATTTTCTAGGCGAACTATGAAGGTCCTAAATGCATTCTAAGTGGCAAAAAAAATTAAATCAAAAAAGGCATTTTTTCCCTTTTTTATATTTATTGCTAAATAGCAATGCGGCAAGGGTTCAATGTTTTAAAAATTTTAACCAATCCTATCTTGTAGAAAATTGTATTACGCAACTTCTATTTCCACACAACTTTGCTCTAAAATGAACCGTTTTAAAGTTAGGAGTGAGAAAAGTAGGAAAAATCGAATTTTTAAAAAAAAAATTCAAACATTTAGATTTTTTATAACGTTTTCGACTTTTTTGAGAGGTAGGATAAGTCAATTATTGTTATACGAGTTATTAGACAACTTTTCCTGCAAAAATCTGTGTGCTTCCCCTCAACGGCCAAATTAGTCGTTTTTTTACAGATCCGCCCTGGTCTATTAATAATTCTTTCGATTTTAACACGTGGGTCAGTAAGTCCCGGGACTGACACAGAGATGGCGCCGGCAATATCATGCCGGTTTTGTTTTTTCGGTAGTACCAACCTTCAAAAGCTAGGTGTTGAAATTTCATGACTTTCGGTTCAGTGGTTGTCGAGATATTGAATGTTAAGTGACGCTACATTTATTTTTGTTTTAACTATGGATAAAAGCGAGTTTCGTGTGCTAATCAAACATTTTTTTTTAATGGGGAAAAATACCGTTGAAGCTCAGCAATGGCTTAAAAAGTTTTACCGGGAAAAGTGCCCATCGAAAACAACCATATGCCGATGGTATTGCGAATTTTAAACGCAGTCGAACAACCACCGAAGACGCGGAGCGCCCAGGTCGTCGTCCAATTGAGGTGGCTACGCCCGAAAACATCCAAAAAATTCTGAAGATTGTTATGTCCAATCGTAAAGTGAAATTGCAAGCGATAGCTGACATCCTACAGATAACAAAAGGCACCGTGTTCAAAATTGTGCATGAAAATTTAGGGATGAAAAAACTTTTTTCCAAGTGGGTGCCGCGTTTCCTCACAGCGGAACAAAAACAACAACGAATTGATGATTCGAAGCGCTTGTTTGAAGCTGTTTACGCGTAATAAAAAGGATTTTTTGCGTCGGTACATAACAATGGATGAAACATGGATCCATCACTATATGCCGGAGTCGAAAAGAGCGTCAGCCGAGTGGAGAGCAGAAGGCGAAAGCCGGCCAAAACGTCGGAAGACACAACAGTCAGCAGACGAAGTCATGGCCTCGGTATTTTGGGACACGCACGGAATATTGTTCATTGACTTTCTTCCGAAGGGCCAGACGATCAATAGCGACTACTACATTGCATTATTGAATCGATTGGATAATGAAATTAAGCAGAAAAGGACTCATCTGGCAAGGAAAAAACCACTGTTTCACCAAGACAGTGCACCGATCCACAAGTCGATGAAAATGATGGTGAAATTTAATGATTTACGATTCGAATTGCTTCCACACCCTCCATATTCACCAGATCTGGCCCCATCTGATTTCTACCTGTTCGCAGATCTCAAAAAGATGCTCCAGGGACAGAGATTTGGCTCCGATGATGAGATTAGAGCCGCAACTGAAGCCTATGTTGAGGCAAAAGACAAATCGTTCTATAAGAAAGGCATCGGAAGTTTAGAAAAACAATTTCCTCTTTGTATAATTCGCGTTTCGCTCGGAAAATGCAATAAATTCAGGGAACGAACCGAATATAGTTCACAACTTGAAGGGTACTTATAGTTTAATGGAAATGAACAACCAGTTTTTTTATAGCATATTTAGGCAAGCTGGCGGTCTTTCATGTGCAAATTCACCAACGAAAAGGAGTTTATGAAATTTTGACTTTCATTTGTATTTTTTTTTTGATTCCCATAGAGATGAGTGATGAATTTTATTGATTTTTCCGTCGTTTCGAAGTGTTAAATCCATTGAACTGCTTAGTTCATGCCATACAATCAAAAAATGTGGTGTGTTTCATTACCACAGTACAAGTATGTTAACAACAAATCTAGTGTAACGAAAAAAAGATGACCAAAATTCATGCAAATTTCAGATTGAAGTTATTGTAGTATGATATATGTACCTGTATGTACAAGTATTCTCATTTTGGTTTGTAGTCGATTCAGGCAAGTTTTATTTATAAATAAAGTGCTTATAAACTATTGATAAATTAATAACATTCTTATTTTTACCTTTCAGGTGAGTAATCGACATTTTAAATTGGGATGAAAAAATTGTAGTGCTTGTTGGAGGTAAAAACTTCCGCCTGTAAGTAAGTAATGAATTTTCAGAATCTTTATAGTCATAATGTCAATCAAATCAAATTGAACCGTAGAATGTGCTCATCGATTGCATGCTAAAGGCATTTAAATAATAAAGACCACTATAGATTCCATGTTTCTAACGAAGTTTCCAAATCTCGAAATGTACAGTGGCTGAAAATCGAAATGGAACAAGTTTAAGGGAAAAAAATAGTTGATGAAAAGTAGGCTATATACATGTATCAAAAAAATCTTAAGTGGTCACTTCAAAAGATGAACAATTAAAACAACAAGTTTAAAAAAAAATGACGATTTTTTGATATCGAAATTTAAAAAAAACCTTACAAATAACGAAATCAACTTCAAAGATATAATGGAATATAATTAGAAACTCAATTTGGAGCTGACGTTAACAAATTCTATTTATTTATTAGTACTTAGTTGGTTTCTTTAAGCCGATTTGGTATTGACTTCACCAATTTCTTACGAAAGGAAGGCTCAACTTTATCCCACTCTTCCATCAATGTAGTTTTTCATAATTTCATTTAGTTATATATATATATATATATATATATATATATATATATATATATATATATATATAGATATATTTAAATTTTTCCCTAAGTAACTCCATAAATGCTGGATAGCATTCATATCAGGTAACTGTTAATTCACTGATTCACTGAAGATAAATTTTGTGCAAACAAACTAACTGTTTGATTGATCAAATTTGAACCCATTTGTTGTCGATGTCGTTTATAATAAAATCCAATTCCCTTCTAGTTTCCAACTATATTCCTTAAGGTTATGGGCAGTGTTTTTTGAGCCACTCTTAGCACGGAACTTAAAATCCTGTAGAATCTTCAATCTTTCAGCGCTGGTTTGAGAACACCCCGCTCCACCCCACCAAGTGTTAAAATATAGAATTAACTTTTCAATTTAGGAGTTTTTCGAATGAAATTGGTTATTTTCTGTTTCAAATTAGAACTTTTCCAAATCAAATTGGCACCTATTAAAGATACATTGGCTTGGGAAGGCTTCAATTTTATTTGGAAGAGCGGCAATTTGATTCAAAACACAATTACATAATTCCATTTGAATAACAGTTGAATTGCTTTATATTTATTGATTTTGATGTCGATAAATTCCAAACTGCCAATTCGTAAAGCTGATATATATCCGACACTATCAGCGAGCTTGTTTTGAGCTATGTAACCATGGAGATGGCTTCTTGCAGTTTCGACACTGTCACTCTTGCCCAGAGATTGATCTGCGGTGAATTTTTGGCAATATGATTTTACATCAACCGTTCTTCATGGGAATCAAAATTAAAGGATGAACAGTTCAAATTTTTTCATGTGCTTGCATTTCACATATGTAACATTTTATTACACACAGCACTGCACCTTTTTCTCTGCCAACAGTTTCAGCAATTTTTCGATGTTATTTTCTTTTCAGGACCATTTTTAATACAATATATATATATATATATATATATATATATATATATATATATATATATATATATATATATATATATATTTATTTCAAAATATGATTTCAAAAGTATGCAACTTTATACGAATATTGCAATAAATATTCGCGAAAAACTATATGCATCCAATTATGAGAGCCTGCAAAATAGGCTCGTCGGATGCATGCTGACTGTTAGCTGACATTCACCAGCCACCGTTGCATCCACGAGCGATTAATAACGATATGAATGCAGATTGCAATGCTCACAGGAGTGCGCATCATGTGAGGCGGGCTTTCATTGATAACCTGACTTTCTATCGCCGCATGGCAATGATTTTTATACAAGCATTTATTGCTTGTCTCAATGGTTGACCGATCTTAAGACTTTTTGTCTATGAAAACTAAAATTTTCCTTAGGTCCAATGTTAACGTAGTATAAAACAAACATTGCTGACCAGGTCTGCGAATTGTAATAAGGCAACCGCGGTGTGACATTTTAACAATCCAACTTTTTTTCTTACCACTGAATATCCCTAGAATAAAATATTTGACTTGCTACTTGCAAAATGCTTCCAAAGTAGTTATCATCTTCAAATCTAATGATTTCGAGTTGTTTCTTGAACCGAGCTCAAAAGAAAAAGGAAATAAGGGCTAAACTTGATGAATAGTGTGGCCTATTTGATATGCGTAGTGAGAGTTCATAATTGTGGCTCCCTTATTCTACTCTAATTATTTCTTCAACATCCCAAAAACTATACTTCCGTGAATAATGTCATTTTCAAGCCATCCTCTGTTGTTTCGTCTCGCGATTAAAATGTTGGATCCGTGTTTCGTTCACATTCGTAAATCGTACCTAAAAATGCTTGACTTTTTACTTGCAAAAAGTATCCCTTGAAATTTCAACTCGCCTTTTTTGCTCCTCGGTTAACATTCCCGGTAGCCAACGCGCGAAGGTATTTCATATGCAGTTCGTTGGTGAGTATCTTTTGAATGATATCATATGATATCCCTGTGACCTCAATTGAATGTCTGTTGACCAAAGTTCGGCCGGCTAATACAGCGCCTTTGGCTGTTGTAACGTTATCCCCGATTACGGGACGTGGATGGTAGCTCTGCACGGTGTTGAACTTTCATTAATACTAACCTCAATAATAAACACTAAATACATTCGTGCCATCTGCTACCATCAGAATCTCGGAAAATGCAGTGTGAATAATTCTAATTAAATCATCATAAATATAAACAGCACAAAAAATAATCGTCCCATTAGACCGAACACATCTGTTCGAATGTTTATTCAAATTTCTCTACTCACTCCGTGAAAAAAATAGAAATACTTTGACCGACTAACGAATACAGTACTGCTAAAGAAGTAAAATGGCATTTTAATGGAATTTATTCAGAAGAAATTATCTCTTTTGCTCATCAATCATTTGAATTTGAATTGTAGCTGATGAGCTAGTTTGTTTGTCTGTAATTAATCATGTATAGCTTGGTACGATCGAATGTTTTATTAAACAACATTTTGAATGATTATCTTGAAGAGTATAAATTTTTATTTAATCATTTAATTTGGAAGAAAGGTGAAAACTGCAAGTGTGCAGCTTCCTATTGAGATGTTATATCATTGGTTAGTTTGGCTTAGTGTTGGGTGTTCTTCAAAATAGATATAAACTCCTAGATAAGGACTTGCATGCTGTGCAGCAATCTATGGATATGGCTGATTTTAGCCATGTCTGGCTAGCGATTAAAAATTGGTTTGCTACCCTTTCGTTAAGAATTTACAAGGGTTGTAAAGAAGAAGCTCCTTATTTGCAGCTATGATTTTTATCACAAATTAAAGTACACAAAATGTTTTTTTTCTATTCTAGTTTCAAGCGTGTACAAGTCTTTTGTATTTCCGGAGATATGTTGAATGAATTATTGATCCTTAGTGTGAAAGATTTATAAAAATCATAAGAAAATCGTTTTCCCCTTTGCTGTGCACGATTATTGTTCTTTTTATTGCATATTCCGAGAGTTTATGATGTTTTACTGTAAACTTGTTAACATTATTTAACCAAACATTCTCTTCTTAAGGAGTAAGTACTATAAGTGTAGTATTTAAAAAATATGGAAGAACAAAAAAATTTTATTATTAAAAATATGCGTGAACATAGAATATGCAAAGTTGGTTTTTTTGTGAATTTTTTGTGAAGAGTCTTTTTATTAAATAAATACAAAGAATAAATGTACATATAGCGAATTTAATGTATTTTAAGAATTCGCGATGCATTACAAAAAATATTCGGTTCCGTTGTTCCTGTAGTAGATCTCCTAGAGGACCTCCACAAAAAGGTGTCAGGCGGTGAGGAAGATATCTCTGATCCAAATTATCGGAAATAAAAAAAATCACAAGATTTATTTTTAGGATAGATGAATACAGGCAATAATCGATGGAATAGTCAAAATTTTGATTGTTTACAAAATGGCGGCTTCCCAAAGAAAAAAATCGTTTTTTCAAGAAAATTTACAGTTTCAAGGGGCTTAAAAAATCGAAATTATTGTCAGAAACCTTATTCCTTCGATCATTACCTGATACAAGTATTTAAGAAGATTGTGTGAAAATTTCAAGCTGATCGGTTCAGCCGTTTTGGAGAAATTTTTCTCACCGACTTTGAAAACGTCGTTTCGAGAAAAACGCGTTTAAAGTTTTGGGAACCAATTTTTTTTTCAACTTGCATCGTGGCAGTTCACTTTAAACTGACGAAATGTACTAACTTTATACCTAAAATTTTCTAAATATAGCTTTCAGGTATAAAATAAACCTTTTATATTCTAATTCCAAGAATAAAAACTTTATGAAAAGCATAGACAAGGGCATAGGGGTAATGAGAAGCAGTTGCTATTCCGGTTTACGTTTCGCCTACTTTCAAACGCGCGGAGACGTCTTTACAAATACGCTAATTTCTCTGAAACTATTTGCCGGATCAATGTAAAATTTTCGAAAGATATTCTCAAATATATGTACATTCAAAATATGCAAAAAAAGAAATTCGATTTTTTTTCAAAATTACAAGTGCATATAAAACCCCTTAAACAATACACATTTATTAATATTTTCATAAATACGCGGCCATGTTTTGAGAAGCAATAATCTAGCAGTCGTAATATTGTAACAAAATATCAAAATATCATGCTATTTTTTTACCATAATAATTCCAACTTTAATTTGCCTGACACAAGACAGTTTGTCTTCGAAATTGTTGATTATTGTGTTCTTTAAGGGGTCTTTTAGGATACGATTTTCAAAAAAAAAAAATTACCCATTTTTTCAATAGAAAAATAAGAGATATCATATTGAAATTTTGTACATAAGTTAATTGGTACTTTGAGTGTACAAAAATAATTTTTTTTATTTATTTTATCCATAAGAATTTTTTCCAAAAATTCATCAAAAATAACGGCGGAATCAAAAAAAACGCCAAAATAATCCTTGTTGAAATGCGTATGACAGATACCGGAATGATTTTTTCATTAAAAAAATAACAAAATGGGGATCATTTAAAAAACTATTTTCGAGGGTGGAAAATTGAGTGAAAATCGGAAAATTTAATACCGACCATAATGTGTACAACAACATATTAAAAATTCAGAGTGATCGGTTGAGTAGTTTCTCTTAAATCGTGTCCACCAGCCTAAAAAACATGAATTCGAGAAAATCGCGTTTACTTTTTTCTTCTTGATGAAAAGGTGGACCATGCTTTTACTTTCTTAATTCAGGAGAGGGGAGTCAACAATACCGCAACACAGCGGAACGTCAAAAATGCTGTCTCACAGCATCTTGCTATACACGCTTGAAAATACTTGAAAAATTAAAAAAATCATTATAAATCCTTTTAAGTTGTATTCTTGATGAAATTTACTATCGAAATCTGTAAAAAAATTGATTTTTTGAAAAATCATAACCTAAAAGTCCTCTTAAAACAATTTGTAGTGAATTTTTTGAATCATACAAACATACAACTAACTATATCGCACTCCATTCACCGTAACACTAACTCCACATCAATAATTAATTTTTTGTTGCTCTAAAGTATACCTTATCATCATAGAAATCATGTAGCAAAGTTTCATATAGTGGAAAAATCTCTAAGTGTTCGAAATTTTAAATAAGCGCGGCGCCTCTCAGTGCTCTTTCGGAGCGCAATCCGCGCGTATCTTCGCGCGAACAATAATAAAATAGAACAATTTTAAATATAAATTTCTCAAAGCTGTACACGTTTTCTGTTAGTTGAACGTTAGCAGAGAACGCTGAAGTATGTATTTCGCAGACTAGAGGTATATCAAATTTATTCATGATTTTACAATAACTTAAACTTCAAACGCGTTTATCTCGGAACAACATTTTTCAAACTGGCCGGACTCCTTTCTCAAACAATTTTGGTTCGATTTACCTGAAATTTTTACAGTATTTTCAAAACTAGTGGCTGCTAGGAAGTACGTAGGATTTTTTTAATGTTGCATATTTCAATTGTTATTAACAATTTTCGAGCGTTTTATGCATCTTTTTTTGAAAATGACGCCATATTGTCAAAAATCAATTTTTGAAAAAAATCCTACGTATTTCTCTGATTGTTATTACGCTTTATCGACAATTATTTGTTTGATAACCATAACCTTAACAATTCAGGAAAAAACGGTCCGACCGCAAAGTCATGAAAAAATAAGGCGTTTCTGGAGAAATGCTAGGGAGCCGCCATTTTGTTTTTCAAAGCTCTGAAAATATTCAAAGAGGATGTCAAATACTTGTACAATATAGATCTTTTTACCAAATTTCGATATGTTGTTTGGTTTTTGAGAGAAAAATTCCCAAAAAGTTACTTTTTTTCCACATCTACAGTGATGTTCCCCCTTAAGGATGTATTGGCTTCACGATTTTATAAACCGGAAGATCCTACCAATGTTTATTGATATAACCTCTAAGATGAAAATCAGCTTCGTCGCGAAATTATTCCGTGTGCAGATTTTTTAAGCGAATTCGAATGAATTTTAGTGAAAGTATAATCGCGAATTGTGCTATTCACCAGGTTCTTCAATAAGTTTTATCGTTCAGATTTAGTAGAAGCCTTAGTCATTTGACTAAGCAGTGTGACCAATATTTTGACTGAAGTTTTGGGCTACAGAAAGATGTGTGCAAAATGGATGCCGCATTTGCTAAAAATAGAAAAAAATACACGATTAAACGGCTTTCTCTAGAATATTTAGAGCGGTTTAGAAAAGATAAAAAGGATTTTGTGCGTCGTTTCATCATTGTAGATGAGACTTGGGTTTACCATCATGCTCTTGAATCAAAACAAGAGGCTAAAGGGTGCTGTGAAGAAGCAATGGTGGACTATGTATGGTCTGTCCCCACATACACTATCAATTCAGTGTTTCACTACTGTTTCTAAAACTTCAATGTAAGTAGCAGTATTCACCCGAAGCTCCTGAAGAAAGAAATCGGGTGGCATAACATGTCATTTCAACTCCTAAAACCATTACGCCGGAAACTTTGTGTGCATAGCACGACGAACCTCAGTGAGTCATGAGCATAGTCACCTATCATTTATTTCTCCGATTGGTTTTGTGGTCTTGGTCAAAAAATTTTTCGTTAGAAAAAGAACACATTTTAGGAATTTCGGGATACTTAAGTTTGTTTAAGAGATGTTTTACCCGGATAGTTCTCTGATTTAACAATTTGTTCGGATATCAACTGTCCTCTGCGCATAACGTACCATAGCGAATGTTTTCGTGAACAACTCGAAGGATTACACCCTTAGAGATATTAAGGTCCCTTGCAATGGCCCGCATGAAATTTTGTCAACGATAGCTTTCACTTATTGGACAAATTGTATATTTCATATAGTGTCCGAACGTTCCTCATGTTTTTTTTTCGTTCTGGAACACTTTCCACATCGCCACCTGATAGAAAATGTGACTTGAGAGCATATTAATGTTGAATATTATTTTTTTAGAGGAGCCTAAACGTTACTTGAATTATTTTGTGCTATCTACAGTAATTATGAGAAGAATATTTTTGTTAATTTGTTTTGAATTATCACTTTTGGGTGAACATCTCATGGAATAGTGGTCTGGGTGGTTTAGTGGTTAGAGCGCTTTGATTCCTATGCACCGAGTACCATGTTCGAGGCTGCTTGACGACATGCAGTTTCTGGCTGTAAATGATTACCAGAGTCAAATCAGGGTAAAAATCACAGACGAACATATTGCCGACCGCTTCATCTCCTAGTGTTTCGTTGGTGAAGTAAATGAGATAACTCTAAAATTACCTTAAGATCCCAGCCAAATGTGTGCTTGGAATTTTATTTTATAATGGAAGAAAAGGATTTTCTACAAATATTTCAATGCATCTCAAGAAAAATTCTGGTTTGTTATTGAAGACTCGACAAGCTCAATTATGAATTCAAGCATGTAACACTCATTCAGATTCTAGATACAGTCAATGGTTCTCCTTGCAACGCTACATCAGGTGGGTTTTCCCTGTAGCAATCGATGTATGTATGTAAGAAGTTCCAAGACAAGTTTTTCTAATGTTTCTTGTCCGCCCACCACCACTGCCCGCTAAGCGCGAGTCCGCACCAGATCCCCAGATGTTATCAATTCAGGCTTTGCATTCCCTGTTTTAATCTGAATCTGAATCTATTGAACAGAACATCGATTGAAGCCCAAGTGACCAACAAATGATTCCAATGTCCAATGAGGCATGAGAATGTGCGACGAAGAAGACAATAAATATCAAAGTCAGCGTCGACGATACGATGATGATGACCTGACCACTCATGGCTCCATCAACACCTTCTTGCATGTTGTCTTACCTTTCTTGTTCGCCACAACCGACATAGGCGACGACTTGCCTCTGACCATACCTGAAAGCATCCATTCGATCAGTAAGTTTCTAACATTTCTTCGGTTTACAACGTTTTCTTCGCGACCACGACGAAGTCGAGCGCGAACATATAGTTTCGATACAGTTCATGTGAAATTCTACGCTTTGCCGGTGTCTTCAGCGAAGGTGAAACAATAGCGACCGGTGCAAAGGAATATCGTAGCCGCATCTTCCTGTCGGTCCTCTCGGTCTTGTCTCTTGGATTTCTGGCAACAGTTTATTCCGTGTCTGATGCACAGTTCCTGTAATTCAAGCACCCTCTGTGGGTTTTGCGACTTCCTCTACCATTGTGCATCCTCCCGCGTGGTACTCACGTAATGTGGAAGTGAACAAGTGCCAAGATGTTCAGGTGAATTATAGGATGACGACGTTGTCTTCCTTTTGTGTAGTGTTACGTGCGTGACGTTCTGGAATCTTTTCAATTAAAGTGTTCGTACATATATTTGAGTGAAGCGGGAAGAAACTTCCCCAGAAGATGAAAGAGTTGATGATCAGCCATTTCCGCTTCTGAGTAACTTCATATTCGTGGAACACAAAAAAGAGTAGTAACAGAAGGTGGTTTCTTCGTTTTGAAAAAAATTAGTTGCATTGAAACCTTATTCGGCGTGAAGTGTTGCCAATGCAGAGATGAAGCAATAGTGTGATTTAAGCATCGCAGACCTATTGTAAAGTTTCATCAATAAATTCTAATCAGAAGTAGTCCCAGTGAAATCGAGACAAAAAGGAGTCACCTAGTTGAAAATGTTTTTTCAAGCAGTCCTGAAAAATCTTTCCCAGACCATCAAAGCCTTTAACGTCACATAATTTATGGCAGGATTTCAAGTTAATCTTGAAGATGTTTTCCGGCAGGATACCTACCTGTCGTTTGCCGTCAAACAATTGCATTCTTAGTGTACAACTGGGATCTGAAGCAACCCTTAAGCGATACGTGTACATGCAATACCATCCACATACCGAAATGCTGTCGTGCGTGACTGATTTTTTAACACATTGCGGTAGCACGTCTTGGAATTCGTGACGGTTCTTAAATGGTTTGCTCAGCTAGTAGATTGGACAGTATTTAATCCATTCTTTTCTGAACGGACACGCAGCATTTTAGATTTCCCAAGCATATGCGACTCTATCTTTTTTCCCAAGTATCGTTAACTAAATGCTACCACGCTGCATTGGCAACACTGGCGGTTTCTTATGCTGTAACAGGACGATCTCAAGCCATGTTTAGGCTTCTTAATTTGGCAAAATTTGAGAGTTTTATTACGCGATGAATGTCAACCATTCGGCAAATTGACAAAGCTTAATTTAAGTTGATGATGGTAGTAGTGGTAGCATCAACAACAATGTCACTATGATAGTGAGGATGATGATCATCGTCTATAAATGGAATTTGGCGGTACAGCTCGTGTGTAGGTGGTTGGTTGACTGTCGCTCTAAAGTTTTTTTTAACACCGGAAATTCTTTTGCAATGGTAGTTTGTCGCTTTGTTGCCATTCTCCTATTTGGCTACGTTGTGAACTGATTGATGATGAATTGTTTACGCGTTGATGACACAATCACCAGCAGAATAATGCCATAAAAATTTAAGTGTTTGTGTTAACTTGATGGCCGTGTGTCGTTACCGCGAGATCCATTTACCATTAGAGTGTGATGACGACTAAACAAATTTGTGGCAACTGAACTGTGTCGTTTGTGAAAGAGTAGTTTCTAAAATGCATATCTACATAAGATAGAGTTTTATTGTTGATCTTCGTCGAAAAGAGTATTTTTAGATGCGCCAAAATGGTTATATGATAAAATTTGCGGATTTAAATTGGTATCGTTGCGTCAATGGCTTTAGATTTGTAACACTTTCAACTAAAAGTGTGTTTATTTCATATCCGATTCTTCACGAGACATTGTGTTTTACTTTCATATGAAAGCATATGATTAATCCAGTGACCTCTAATACAACATTTTATTGCTCCTAGAATCAAGTTTAGCTTGTTATGAACTAAATTGCCTCATAAAACTACCAAATCCAGCATAAAATTTTGTCTCTCTGTTGGAAGATTCTTTCGCGTCATTTTATATAATGATATTAATTTTGTTGTTCATGAAAACATGCCATTGTATTGGAAGTCAAATAATCCCTTTCAAATTTGTGTGTCGTCAAAGGATATTTATTCCTGTGATTTCTTAGGGTTCGTTCTTAGAAATGCTAAAACATAGTCCTTAAGGGGCAATCGCTTTCATAACTGAAGAGAAAAATACATTTTCAAGATTTTTTTTTTAAAAAAAACTATTATATCTATTTAAAAAATTCGTTTTGGACACTTTTCTGTAAATATTGAAGAATGCAACAATTTTTTTAAAAAATTTAATTTTAAATTTAATTTGGCGGCCGCAGAGGGCGTCTTGCAAATGTCTGATTTTAGCTGGTACACATCACGTGGGACTGCTTGGAAACGATAAAAGAAAAATTCAAAAAAAGTTATGTTCCTTAAGCTTTTTCCTAGATACTAAACCCAAAAAAATTAAATTTTTAATTAAAAAATCGGCCATTTTTTTGTGGAAAATTAACACTATAAAAAAACTAGGGGTACTCTTAGGCATTTTTATAGGTTAAGTATCTAGTATTTTTGTCAACGAAACTTATGCTCTTTGATTTTTTTAATTGCATTGAGTAGAACTTGAGATATGGTGTGTACGAGTTAAAAGAGTAGTTTCGAGAAAATCGCGTTTGAAGTTTTTTCACCATTATTTTTACTTGTAAATCGTGTATAGATTATTTGGATTACCTATAACTGTTCCGAATTTCTCAAAACGACTTTGGGAGATGATTTCTATAATGTTATAATGTTTTACGTAAAAAGAAAATAAAGATTTTTTTTTGCATTTTTGAAAGCGACTGCCCCCTTAAACGATTGTGAAGTTAAAATATTGTCCATATTTTTTAAATTGTTGTGTATTTATCGTATGCTACTTCAATCGATTCTAAAACACTATCGTTTTTGATTGCAGTCTTCCTTCTTGAATAATAGTCTTTTAAACTGTTTGTTCAAAGTTCATTGTCTTATTGTCAAACATTCGTTTATTTTTTTGTTTTCATTTTCCTTGAAAAATCTAGAGTCTTGCGAAGCTGTCACAGTAAGAAATATCGCAAAAAAATATCTTAGATAAAAATTCATTATTTTTTTACAAGACATGATAGCAAAATTTGTTGATTATTTCAAGATAAATATAAGGACGCTGTGATTCTTCAGAACCACACTTGGTGAAATTCCTTCGAAACTCATATTCCCTGCATAAATTTAAGCGCAGAATCTATCCGATGAGTTTCAACCATTAAGAAACATCATGTTTTATTCAAGCGGACATTATCTATAATCTCAGCAACCGCTCATCTATTCGTAAAAATGAAATTCTGAAGTTCAATTCTATTGTATCTATTCACAGTATCTGTTCGTATCTTCGGGGCAAGCGTAGTCCGCTCAATAATTATCATATTCGCGATTTGCCATGATCAGGTGTTTTTGAATTGCTCTGCCTGAATTGATATCATCATTTTTCCACATTTTGTACACACATACACAAACACACACAGTTCAAGGTAATAATCATTTATTTTAATGGAAACTCGTTAGCTAATTATATACAATGAAATAGTGCAAAGATGAAGACGAAAGATTCAAGAAAATTGTATGTGTCCTGCGGCTTAAATGAAAAACCTGAAATTCATCTTAAATTATGTTCATCGAAGGGGATTTTCTTTTTAAAGCGAAGTATGCACTATCAAATTAGATGTCAAAGATGCATAGTTTAGAAGTTTGCACTTTTGAATTGGATTGCTAGGTGCGTAGGCAAATTAGTAGTGGCACCATCTTTTTGCAAGGCTCGTTCTCATAAGAAGTGTATCGAAAAAAGTTGACCTTTATAATCATGTCTCTAAAAGTGGTATTAATTGCTTCATCGAACTAATTTTTCTTATTTTACTGTTAAATTATATTAACTAACATTTGCATAAAAATTCAATGAATTTTGATTTCGGAGAAAAAAAATTCGGATCTTTTCGTTAACTCCACCCATGAGATTCCGTATAACGGTGTCATCGACCACCTTATATGCGTTTCTGCACTTATTTTGAAAAGTCCTTTTCGGTTTTAGCAATTTTGTTTGTTTTCTTTAACGTTTTCTTCACTTCAGCCCAATATATTTCGATTGGTTGAAGTTCTGGACAGTTTAGAGGGTTAGTTGCTTTCGGTACCACGGAGATGTTGTCCTCCTACCATTTTATAGTTGATCGAGCATAATGACTTACCGCTAAATCTGGCCAAAATACTACAGACGCGTCGTGTTTCTCGATAAATGGTTTTAATCGCTTCTCTAAACACTCTTCGATGTATATTGCTGGGTTGATGGTACCCTTCGCTACAAATTCCTCTGATCTGAGACCACATCGACATATTGCCTGCCAAATCATACATCGCTTTGAAGATTTCGTGCTTTTTTGGTTTTATGTTTTGGGCTAACACAACCCTTTGATTCTGCTGTATAGAAGTCCTGACCGGGCAATTGGGCGAAATCACGTATGTTTCATCGTCCAATACAACACAATCGAATTTGATCAGATAATCCTTGTATAGCTTTCGAGCCCGATTTTTCGCTTCTTTCTCCTTCTCCTCGGATCGATCGGGTACTTTTCAGTGGCGAGGCGTTCATATAAGCCGATTCCCATCGGCTTCCCTTTCCAAATATGTTCCAAAAATGTCTAACACTTCAGTTTTATAAGGGAATGAAGTGTTTATTTACTTGCATGCATCACTGTAAACATGCACAATCGTTCCACTTGATCTCAGTGATTATTCCATCATACTCCATTCTCTTCATTCTACACATCCTCCTAGTTTCATAATAGCCAGCAAAGCGATCAACATCTGTAAGAGTTGCAGCACGAGTCTCGAATTCATCAATAATTTAAGGTGCCGTGGGCATTCAACTCCCGTTTGTTGGAATGGCAGCTCGGTTTTCCTTAATAGGATATGGAAACAAATTAAAAAGCCGGTAGCGTTCCCGGCTTGCGAATCATCTGTGAAAATTGATGCTAGAAGATCATCGGCTTACCCACAGTAATTTTTCACCCCTCGCCACTGGTACTTTTTAGACTTAGTATGATCTAAGACTATATGCTTCTTAATCCTCTGAATCATTGCGTTCGATGTTTGCACTTTTTGAGCCATATCTCGAGTGGATGTGTTAGCACTCTGCAAAAATTTTCTTTTTACTTTTCGGCTGAAATTTATATCGGATGGACTTTTTTTCTAGCTGATTCTAAATTTCTAGCAACAGGTAGGCCCTTTTTGTACCCAATAATCGTTCGTTTCACTGTTGCAATTGACGAATTGGTCTCCTTTGCTAGTATCGAATATTTACGAAGGTGATTTTCAACTAGGCACTTTTTCTTGATTTGATGACATCTTTTCAAAAGTGATCTTACAATACGAATGGATTAGACGTTCTTTTTTGTCGCATTTTATAGCTAATGTTGCATACCTGATGAACTTATCCCAAACAGGAGCTATGCAGGAAAAACTAAAGGTCATTTTTTCCGATACTGTCCTCAGGCAAGTTGCAAAGCAAGATACGAAAAGAGAAGTTGCAAAGCAAAGCACTGAAAATCTTAGCTTTTGGAAGGTCAGACTCGTTTCGATTCTCTTATGAAGCTGGCTAAGCTACTAACATTAATGGAACATGCCTTCATGTGACTGTCCAGGGCGGCAGAACCTAGAATTTGCAATCTTTTGCAGGAAAGTGCTGGGGCAATCAAGCAAAAAAATGTTAAACGATTTCTTCGTAAAGTCGTTCAAGCGAACTCCCAATCGTTCTACGTGTCCGTATGAGACTGAACACACAAATAAACCATTTCAAGCAAGATGGAGTATGTGGATAGCAGTTCGTATGCATTGTTGGATGTAAATTTGAATCGCTGGGGATATTTCTCAAATAATGGCACAATATTTACCCCTACTCACTTAAAAGTCATATTCATAGTTTTCCTTTATTTATCCCATCTCTCAATTGATTTCTATCAATATTTTCCCACAATAGCACAACTGTTGAACGGATGTATTGTTTAATTGGTCAAATACTGACCCTGTCAAATATTCATAACAATTATGCGTGTATGTCATGCTGGTTTCGAAAGGAGACCCATTGGCCCATGTATGTCTCGTTGCTTGCACATACATGCGACGCCCGTGCGACTACCGCTAAGAAAATGATGAATCCATCGTATGAATGAGTCCATGTTTATATTGTACAATGTGCATAGATCGCAAGTGTAGTGGAATTAAATTTTCTGTTTACACACAATTTGGAAAAAAAAGGAAATGCCTGAAAATTTTCCTTCAGATTCAACGTTATTAAACGGCAGTAAAAATGGGAAAGCAAATGATTTAAAAAAACATCTTAACTAAAATATTTTTCAATTAAGTGTTCGAAGCTTTGACCAGGAGTGAGGTAACAAATATTATTATCATCATCCTCTTGAGGCTTCATGCTTCCTGATTATACTGACCTGTGAAGATACATGCTAATCGATCGGTATTTGACAAACTTAGTTCGAAATCGTCGAACAACGTTTCGTAATGATCCACAACAACATCTATTATCGATGCCTATTCATCCTACAAACATTAAATATTTTTTGCTTTTATTATTATTATGATTGTTACAAACGCTATGGGCATTGACGATGTATCGTCCACTACTATCTTTTCCATGTGCATGTCTCACATGAAATGATCGGAGCGGCATCGACATAAAGTCGCTGCTAATGCGATTCTCTGGTACACAATTATCGTATCAGAACTTCCGTATCTGTCGCTATAAATCATCAAGAAAACTATCTAATTTTGCCATTATTCACCGGCCATCATTCGAAGCAGTAGTTGAGCATGCAAACGTATTCATCAGGAAATCCATTTATGAGCTTTAGATCACCGATTCGGTAGTCGTAATGAATTTTGGTGAGGATCGAGGAGCTAGTACTGAACGAAACAATTACGATTAGTGATTTTGTTGGATGCATACCACGGTAGAAGCTCTGCAATTAACTGATATGATGTGTCTGTTTATCTGCATTAATGTTTGCTGCCGAATGAATTGATTCTCCAAAATTGTTTCCGCGTAGCAATGAAAGTTTTTGTTTCGCCCCGAAAGTCAATTTACATGTTTTATTGGAAGGCGGTCTCCATTCAACGACGAAATGACTACTCATTTGCCGATTGCGTAACAAGCGAAAAGCACTCTCTCATCTTTTGCCAAATCGAAGCCCGAAAATTAGTGTTTAACGCGTTTTGTGCATCGTTACAGCAATGCTTAAATATGGTTACAACAATCAAAATCACTTGTGACGGGGTCTTTATTCAATCGAACTCGACAAACAGCCCCATGAACCATTCGTACCCAATGCAAAATGACCGCAACATTCGGGTGAATCCGATGCAACATTCGTCGACGACGACAACCTGTAATTTTTTGTCGAACAAACTGGGAACGTACAAATCCAAGTTATCACGAAGTGTAAGTAGTTTAAGTGCAAATCGAGTTCCATCGATTTTCGAAACGCGGAAACCCAACGATCGCCATCCGAACCAGCAACATTCCAACGTGAGTGATCCTTCGCGATCGCAACGTGATCTCGTGACTCCCGCGAACGCAAAAGTCTCAATCTGGAAAAATGGTACGAAGCCTACAGGGAATACCGTGACCTCGTCCTCTTTGTCAGCAGATTCAGTTGATAGTGGTGCCGTAGTGACGACAGATCTCGATCGACGACGGTTAAAAGGCAAAGAGAAGTCGTCTTCCTCTTCATGTTCGTCCTCATTCTCATCATCATCCACGATCGTTTCCGCGAAAGAAATAGCATCTCGAAGTACGTTGTCGTCAATCCAAACTATTAAGGATACTTTGTCGCGGGGCCCAAGTGCGTCGCATCAAACAGCAGATTTCCAAACGTCCTCCAATCAAGGAGTTCTGACGCGATCGCATCCGTTTCAAATCGCAAAACCGCGTCGATCACCATCAACGTCATCAGCCTCGATGGGCATATCTTTTCGTCGATTGAATCTGACGCGATCGCATTCAGTATCTGCAATTAAATCCACGTCGCGATCGCAATTTTCACCGACCACGACAGTAGCAGCACCAGCAACAACAACAGTACCAGCGGCTGCAGACACTCTTGGTCAGTAGGTTGATACATATTTCATTAATTCAATTTCATTTTCCACACAAGTGTTTTCTTGTTAACTATTTATCGTTTTTTTTGTGTGATGCTGCAACTAGTGCAGAAATGTAACGTCCACACCGAGCGGATTTTATATGTTTAAACAAAGTGAAACTTTCCGATTACCGGTTGTGATTTCTTTAACCATTCACGCGCGGTTTATAGGCGATCATGATCGATTGTAGAAAATGCAGTTGTCGCCTGGATCTCGTCCACTTTTCCTGTCTGCATGCTTTCCAGCTCTGTTAAACTGCTTTAAGTGCACTTTCTTCTATGCATTTATTTTAGATTATCTGATCTTCAATGGATTTATTAAAGAATGAAACTCAGCTACATCTATTCGCGAGAATCAGATGTATTTAAAATGGAAAAATGCACCGAGTATCAACAGAAACGGTCTATGGATTCCGTCATTATTAATTAACCAACGCGAGCTGATATCATTTCTTTTTTGATTGATTTGTTCTCATTAATCGATTTTACCTATAAAATGTAGTAATGATTTCTCCTTTTAGATCAGGACGGTTCTGTTTTCAGTTGGCCGTTGAAAGGGGGCACGCTAATTTTTGCAGGAAAAGTTGTGGAATAACTCGTATGACAATAATTTATCTATGCTCCCTCTCGAAAAAAAATGCGATCAATTTTTTTTAAAAAAAATCGTATTTTTCCTGCTTGTCTCACTCCTAATTTTAAAACGGTTCATTCCAGAGCAAAGTTGCGTGATAAAATTTTTTACAAGATAGGATTGGTTTAAAATTCTAAATCATTTAAGACTTGCCGCAAAATAGCAATAACTAAAAACAAAAATAAAAAAAATATCTCATATATAATTTTTTTTACCATTTCAAATAAACTTAGGACCTTCATAGTTCGCTTAATAAAATAAAACAGCACACAAATTTTCATCAAAATCGAATCAGTCGATTTCACATAACAGCTTAGCAATCAAAATTTATTGAAAAAAATTCAAATTTTTTTTGAAATATTGCAAGTCAGAAACTAATGCCCATAGAAGTTTGATTTTTTTTACGTATAGAAGAGCATTTCACGCATTGAAAGCAATTTACAACACTAAAATTGAATTATTAAGGCGGCCTCAGGTTTTTTTTTGAAATCATAAACATTTTTTTTTGCTAATAAACTAATTGAATATCTCGGTAACCATTAATTTAAATCAAATTCAAAAAAATACGTGAGAAAGAACTTTAAAGTACGCTTCTTTTGAAATGTTTTTTTATTGAATTATGTTTATATTAAAGCTGTAGTCATACAGAATGTTTGGCGAAAATTTGGTGAGAATCGGTTCAGTAGTTCCCAAGATTTCATCAACGCGGCGTCGAAAAACGTTGTTTCGGGAAAAACGTTGCTTCGAGAAAAACGTGATTAAAGTTTTGTTTAAATGAAAAATCGCGCTTGGGTGTCAAAGTGAAAGTTGCCCAAAAATACAGTTAGACTGCTCCGATCTCGATAAAATTAATATGATATTCCTGTATATATATATACTTCCCAAAATTCTCCAAACGTCTACAAAATATGAACATCGTTCGGGTGGTCCAGTAAAAGTGACTCCTTCCAAAATATTGACAAAATCCAGGATAAGGTTTTGAGTTATTGACGAATCATATCGCGCGAAGTAGTTGAGGGCACAGGTCTATCGCAAGGTACAGCGTTTCCAATTTTGCACGAAAAATTAAGTCTGAAAAAATCTCGGAAAGATGGATGCTCTTACAAGGAGAAAGCACGGCATCGTCCTCTCAGATCTTGGTGAAATTTGGCACATAACTAGAAGATGCCAAGGGTATTTGAACCTGAAAATATTAGACCGCAACAACCCCCTCCCCCCGTTTTTTGAGAAAAACGTCTCCAAAGTTTTTACCGTCGCTTATGGATTAGTAAGTTTTTGCATCTGACAGAAGTGGTGCAGTGTAGGAAGCAGTGCGACTAGCTCGCGATCAAGAGGTCGTGTGTTCGATCCCCGGTCGGTATTGTTTTTTTTTTTTGAATAATTGTGATGTAATTAGTTTAAGGTAAATCAGCAATATTCAACTACAAATACATTTATTTCTAGATATCAGCAAATTGTTCGATCATTTAGATCTGTACCTCATTGTTGAACAGATGGATTTTTAAAAACTGTTGTAATCGAAGCAATATCATACGTTGACGGTAGGATCATCCCTTGTTCCTAGAATCAATTCTGCGTCCTCTTCGTGTCTTATAGCCAACTTGGCAAAAAGCAATACACCAAAATGACGCCCAACGTGGCTAGCCATAAATGCTATGGTGTTAAGTAATTGTGGCATATGGTACATACTAGGAACGCTTGGAAAAGTGTTTAGGAGTCAAAAGGAGATTATGTTGGAAAATAAAAAAATCACACAAAATAATTTATTTTTCTATCCGTTCCTTAGGACACATTGAGCGACCCTCGTACATAACTGAGATCAGCCTCCTGTGTATATGTATGTAGATGAATATGTGCTAGAAAAAGTGTGGCTTAAAAGTATAAAATCATTTTTAGAAAATAAATTAAACTTAGTCTGCTTTAAAAAATTGTATTTTCGATTTTAATTACAAAAGTTTTCGCTATTATTGTTGTTCAGTATCCTTCCAAATGCAACATTGAGCGTACTTTTGGACAGTTAAATGTCATTTCTGGAGGTTGTTGATCAATTATCAGGGAAATCTTTTTCAGACATATTTAGCCAATTGTTTAAAGTTAAATTTCCCATAAAAAAGTACCAGCGATAAATCATCATACGTCCGTATCAGCTTTAAAAGATGATTTCTTACAAAATTTATGGATATTTACTTCCAGGTTCTATGAATGTTTATCTACATTTTCAAATGCTTGAAGTAGTAGATACGACTTTTCAAAGCGTTGTAAATTATTTTTGAAAAATAAAATACCAAGAATATTTTTTCAAAAATTCGTTAAGTTATGTATGTAAAAAATGTAATTTACGGGCGAACTGTTAATTGATCTCATTTCGGAAACCCTCTCTTGCCACTTCTTTTTGATAAAATGCGTGCACCGAAGAACTCTGCTAATTAGTAGCCTGGAAATTTGATCCATTTAAACAATACATGTTACTCCAACTGTTCGTGGTTGTTAATTAACACAAATCGCGAAACACACACACTTTACACAAATATAGATGTGAATCTTCAAGAGAATCTTCAGGAAACTATTCTCAATGTTTAGTTTTTTCGTGTGAAATAGTTTTAACTCATTATAATCAGCTGGTCTTTAAGATTTCTTTTGATTTCAATGTTTGAGGACACAAAGCACAAACGATCATTCAATCATTTTTCAAACAAAAAGAAGCAAACAAAAGCCATTGGAAGCCATAGAAAAATGGAAAACAAAGCCAGCAAAAAATAAACGAATTAATTGAAAATTAGCATATAATGTACATTATGTGGGTAATTATCATCATTATGCTGATGAAGCCAATAAGATGGTCTGAGTCATGCTGCGTTTCGCTTGCATTATAATCGCCTGAATGGTTGAGGTGCAATAGATTTCAGTACAAATGGAACTGCAAGCGAGCGGTAAATTGCAAAAAAAAAATACTCATTGAAAGTCAATTTCCACGATACACAGGAAGAATGAAAAAGATACTATGCAAACGCTATGCGAGATGCAATTGAAAACTATGAGGTCAACGGAAGTTTAGATACAATATCCCGTCGGCAAGTTCGCATTGAATAGGAAGATGCATATAGCCATTGTTGAGTAGCGATTCAAAAAAAAATGAGTTAACTGTTTGGTGGAAATTGTATAAATTTTCTTTGCACGAAAGACATTGGGAAAAGAGGAAGTGTATTGCAAACTGCGCGAACATTAGTGATTACGGGAGATATTTAAATACTTTGTAGGTTTTAAACATAGCCTCAGAAGTCTTCCGGTTTTGAGTTAAGAAAAAAAAAATGATTTTATATTAATCTTACTGTAGAACTATTCTGATGTGAGTTGTTTTAAAAAAAATACTTGAACGGATCGAAAAGTCTACGAATATTGGATGAATAACCTAAATAGTTCGTATTATTTGCTGAAAATATAACTTTATTTCAATAACCAAACGAAAGTATACATTAAACAAAATATAGTTCTTCGGAAGCTATTACTTTTTTCCCATCTCTCAGGCGAGCTCATAATGGATGACCTTTCTGATCGCACCAAATACAGAGTATTACCTTGGACCCAATGGATATTCGGCTTTGGCATATTGTTTCTCGTTGGTCGGACTTCACATACGATTTTTTTCGCTTTGGATTATCATAATGGATCCATTTTTCATCGCCCGTAACAATACGATGCAAAAACGACTCCTTTTGTAGCAGCATTTCAGACATGCAAACTCCCCTTTCGACGTTTCTCTACTTCAACTCATATGGCACTCAATTTCCTTGCTTTTGAATGAGTCCCAATGATTTTAGGCGCTTGGCAATTCGTGCTTTTGTCGCGCTCAATAATTCTGCAAGCTTTTCTTGTGTTTAACAAGAGCCTGCGATGAGTTAAACCTCCAATTCGTCAGTTTCAAACTTTTTTGGCTGACCCGGACACCCTTTGTCTTCGATGTAAAAATCACCACATTTGAATCGCGCGAACCACTTCTGACACATTCTAACATTTAATGCATATTCAGGATATGATGCTGAAAGCAAACGATGAGTTTCAGATGCATTTTTCTTTTAATCAAACCAATAGAGTAAAACTTCTCGCAATTGTTGTTTTGCCGGCGCGTAATTCGAAATTTCGGACCGAATAATTATTTTGTGTGTGTTCACTTTGAGAGATGAAATTCAATAGATTTTTGTATGCTCTTCAACATAAGACAGCTGTCATTGTGACAAATATGTCGCGTATGATAGATATGAAATTGGTAACAACTACGAACTTTTTAAGTTAATCACGTGATTCAATTTAATTCAAAACTCAATTTCACTGCTTATCACCAATCGCATATGTAAACTGTCTAGATAAACCCAAATTGTTGATTGTATAGGTTAAAATAATACTGAATTAAATATATTAACTATAACAACTCCAACTAACCGACAAAAGCTTGATTTCACGGAATCGAATTACGTTTTTCGTAATTACTCGTTGACTTAATTGAATTTCCCATCTACAGTTATCTGCAATTAAGTTGATTACTTCAGCTATACAATCTGCGAATCTCTGTCTCGGGCTAAGTATCGAAATATTACTCAGCAAATCTTGAATCAAAACCCAGTCCGTTTGTCCTGTTTAGCTGCTGCCACAGTCAAACGGAAAAAAACAATTTCAAGTGTGTATTGAAAATCTTTTAAAGCAAATCATTTAGAGAGCGTTGCAACTAATTTGCATCCGTAGATCTGAATGAGAAACGTGTGCAATTCATTAGTGATCCATCCTTTTCGTAAAAGTACTTGTAGTCTACTTTCAAAAAATTGTAGAAGCATGAAAATTGATAAAATAGAGCGGTCCAAAAATACTCAAGAAGTAATGGTTCTAAACAAACCCTGAATTGCGCTCTATTTCATGACAAATATACACAATAGTTGTGTGTTCTCAACAAGCCATTTCCTGTACGATTTAATTAAAAGGATTATGAATGCGTACAGCATTAAATCAGGAGCTTTTATTAATGTTTTGAAGAAATATAAATCTGTATTCCTTCAAAAAGCAAACTGTTACTATCGCTTGAATACCATGAATTCCTCCAAACTGCTAAATTCACTCCTCGTATTTCAGTAAATCCATATTCTGTTCATTAGTGTGGTACCTACCCTCTTTCCATCGTCTGCACCAGTAATTCGATCCTTACGAACTGTAACGAAGCAGACTGAACACTTTGAACTGGAGTGGCAAAGGTGGAAGATATTCGTAACGGCAAGTATTGACATCAGCAACAGACAGGGATTACCTTTTCCTCAATTGAAACTTTCCTGTTGGGATAATCGGATTTCAAAACATCAAATTGGGAGCGATTTCTCGCTTTGTCGAGCTGTACTCAAATTTCCCCACCATTCTTGTGCAGCATGAAAAGTATGGTTTAAGGTGAATGTTTATTTATTGGAAGTGTATTGACCCGAATGGCAGCCAAGTGTCGGGAAAATGTGAAATTTAAATGGTTCTGCACTTTCTTTGTGAAATCGTTGAGTAGGAGTTGAATGATTTGTCTACACGGTTTCCTGTGGGAGCCGGTTGAAAGGGTGATAAAGGGTTTTAATCAGCAACTTTGCAGCTTTTCAATGGTGCTTACTCGTTGTGTGGCTTCGTTTCGAAATGAATTCGAGGTTCGATTTATCCTTTCATCCGATTTTTCAAGCATATAGTCATCGTGGGTATATGCTTCCTTTTATCGACCTAAAATCCCAAGCATGCAAAGAACAACGATAATAACCATTTATTTTTTGTGTTTAGCTTTTTTTGATGATACGAATATAAAAGGGATTACAGGTTATCATCCTTTGTGATTAGGAAGCTATGAATCACTATTGAATGGGTTTAGTGTTAATTTTCGCAGCCCTTCAATATCAACATTTTATATTTGAAGTAAAACAACTCGTTTCTGTTTTTGGCATCAATTTGATGAAGTCTTATGATTAGAAACCGGTAAAGCATATTCAAACTTTAAACAAAACGACAACATTAAATAGCAATGGTTGTATTTTATAAAAAAATTAACAACATAATGGTTCTGATTGACATTTTTTGTGCATTTTAAATATATATATAACAGTTCGCTGGCTCTTTTCCTTTGTGTGTTACTCCTTCGAGAATTTCATGCCAGAATCAGTTGCTCACTATGGACTATCAGGTTAAGGATCACTGCTAAATCGTGACGATAGAATATTATAATACTTAAAGTGTAGAATATGTTTTCATTAATTTAAGAAGGACTCCAACGAAAGTAACACAAAAAACGTGTCGCAAATTATACCCCCGTTTTAGCTCGTAAACTAAGACGATTTGAGGCAGTATTCTTGGTAGGTCATCCAAAGGATCAATAATGAGATTCGCACAGGCTACAAGATATCAGTGGCGAGGGGTGAAAAATTACTGTGGGTAAGCCGCTTACTAATTGAAAAGCCGGGAACGCTACCGGCTTTTTGATTTGTTTCCATATCTGAGGAAACCCGAGCTGCCATTCCAACAAACGGGAGTTGAATGCCCACGGCACCTTAAATTATTGATGAATTCGAGACTCGGAAAGCTTTGCCGCAACTCTTACAGATGTTGATCGCTTTGCTGGCTATTATGGAACTATGAGGATATGTAGAATGAAGAGAATGGAGTATGATGGAATAAACACTGAGATCAAGTGGAACGATTGTGTATGTTTACAGTGATGCATGCAAGTAAATAAACACTTCATTCCCTTATGAAACTGAAATGACATTTTTGGAACATATTTGGGAAGGGAAGCCGATGGGAATCGGCTTATATGAACGCCTCGCCACTGCAAGATATAGTAAAATTTCTGGTTCGTTCGTTAGAAGAGGGTTAAGATTTTTAAAGAGTCTTGTAATGTTGACGATGAGCCGGGTAGAGGTTCTAAGAGAGGGACCTCTAAAGTACACTGAGTCTACGAAGAGCGAGACGGAAACTGGTGAACAAAGGAGCTAGTTTATCAACTAATACGATAATGTGGACATTGCAAGAATCTGGCATCACCGAAAAGCATATCGAAAAGTTGGCCAAAACAAAATCTGAACCGTGATTCGAACAACGTTATTTTCACTGATGAACCGTCATTTGTTTTATGTAATTGCTGGAAGGGAGAGAGCCAGGACGAAACCGGCAAGAGTAGACGTTTACAGATGCTTCTCGGGAAGCTGATAGTTTTTACGGAAACTCTGAATGCTGAATTAATGATCAAGCTTTTTACAAGTGGTTTGCTTAAAAGGTTACATAGGTCTTGAAGGAAAAAACAACTTTTTCAAAAAATTTTATTTTAAAAACCAAAAATCTGTTTTATTTAAAATTTACATAAAAGTTAAGCATTTCAAAAAGTTGTAGAAAATATTGAAAATTGTTAATTTTCCTGCAGTTTTCCTCGACCAACCTTTTTTTGCGGTAGGCAGGATATTTCGGTGCGGGTTACTCTCAAATCAAAAATTCAAAAATTTGCTTGTAGTTTATGCCCTTGGCTAGTTATTGAACGAAGGAATCGTAAAAAAATTAAATTTAAAGTTATGAAATGGGTTTGAATGAATTTTCGTCTCATATTTTTTAGCATTTTTTCGATTCTCATCGTTTTTAAAATATTTTTTTTTGCGTATAAAACAAGAACGAGTTGACCGAATAAAAATCCTTCGTTCAAGCACGAGTCAATACTATAAAGAGGAACTGTGCAAAGTTTCAGCAAAATCGGTCGATTCGTTCTTGAGAAATCGTGCGTATCGCACGGAAAAACAAAGTTTCGAGAAAAACGCGTTTAAAGTGTTTTTTTACCGCGATTTAATGAATTAAAGTTATTGTTTAGCGACTTACAACGATTCCAGGCCCATACAGTAATTTCTTCGCCTCATTCGCGATGTTCAGAGCATCCTTTTGATGTTGTGATGCTTGATGAAAAAGAAAGGAGCTGATTTTACGCGGTAGAACCGCGTCGCATGCGTATAATACGCAAGGTAAGGCAGAGCGCACGTACCGACCACGCGGTATTTAAATCTCTATAAACTCGGTAATATTGCTCGAATTTACTTCAAATTTAGTGTGAACACTCTTGAAGTACTATACTTTCATATGGAATATAAAATTTCGATCGATTTTTTGAAAAAAAAACAAGACCTATGTAACCCCTTAATCCTGTCGAGACGTTATATGGGCTTTATATGGAAGCTGGAAAGAAGAAAACGGAATCACATCTTTGGATTGGCCATCACAAAGTTCAGACGCGAACCCGATAGAAAACGTGTGGTAACTAACGAAGGAGAAACTAAATGCAAAAATATAACTACCACATGGGAACTCGCGCGGGCCCTCAAGGGGATATGGCAAGGTTTCACTGTGAAATACGCACAGAAATTGAGCCAGAGTTGCACAAAAAGATTTCAGGTGATATTTGATAATAACGTCGACTGGATTTCTAAATAATACGAGGGGTGATCAAAAAGTAATGAGAAACGGTTATTTCCAGTCCGCATAAAAATCCAACAAAATTTTTTTTCGCTTTCTTATAGACTTACTAGGTTAGCATGAAAAAATCATATAAATATAGTGCGATTCACGGGAGGGACATTCAGTTGAATACGAACCGGCGAAGAGATAACATCAAAATGGAGAAAAACGAAATAAGAGCAGTCATTAAGTACCTCTGTTTGAAAAAAATGTCTACCAAAGACATACACAGCGACTTAGAGGAAACATTGGGGAACTCTGCTCCTCCATATTCCACAGTTGCACGCTGGGCCAAGGAGTTTAAGCTGGGAAGAACATCCACTGAAGATGAACACCGCGAAGGACGCCCATCTTCGTCCCACACTGAAGACAACGTGAAAAAGGTCAAAGATGTTGTGTTGGCAGATCGAAGAGTGACCGTCAGACATGTAGCTGAGGTCACGGGGATCTCATACGGTAGCGTTCGAGCAATCCTTGTGGACGAACTGCAGATGAAAAAGGTCTCTGCGCGTTGGGTACCGCGAATGTTAACCGACGAGCACAAGAAAAAACGAGTCGATAGTTCAAGGGTGAATCTCCAAAAGTTCCAAGCAGATCAGAAAAGAATTCTGTCACGTTTCGTGATCATGAACGAGACCTGGATCTACCATTTCGATCCTGAAACCAAACAACAATCGATGACTTGTAAGCGAGCCTCCTCACCAACACCGGAAGTTCAAAGTGTCAAGTTCGGCGGGAAAGGTTATGGCGTCCGTTTTTGGGACGCCGAAGGAATAATTATGGTGAAATATGTGGAAAAAGGAGCCACTATTTCGGGCACTTACTACGCGGACCAAATACGAAGATTGCTGGAAGTCATTAAGGCAAAAAGACGCGGCAAACTGTGAGCTGGAGTGCTGTTTCACCAAGACAATGCTCCGGCTCACAAAGCCGCAGTTGCGATGGCTGCCATTCAAGAAACGGTATTCGAACTGCTGGAACACCCACCCTATTCGCCAGATCTAGCTCCCAGTGACTTCTATCTCTTTCCTCGTCTCAAGCAACACCTCCGAGGCAAGAAATTTGAAGACAATGGTGAAGTGATGGCCGCTGTTGAGACGTTTTGGGAGGGTCAAGACAAAAAAATAATTTCTCAGTGAATCCTGGGTTTAGAAAAAAGATGGACTAAATGTCTTGGCTTGTTAGGAGACTATGTAGAAAAATAAATTATTTTTGTAACTGTCATCACCGTCTTTTATTGTGATTCTCATTACTTTTTGATCACCCCTCGTATACTTGTGAAAAATGTACTCCGATGTAGTTGAAGAAATAAAAAACCTTAATCTAAAAGATTCGAAGTGTTTTTCATACTTTTTTGGCGAGTTTATTGTGTTGTGCAACACACTGTAGCGAATGCATGTGCCATCCATCCTCTTACTTATTGTAATAATATAAATAAACGATGATTCTACATTCGCAATCTCCACAATTAACGTTTTCTCCTATTCAATTCATCTCATGTTCCCATTGAAATCATATCCAGCACAAGCCTCAACAACCCTTAGTGTACAAACCTCCTTTAAACTACGCCTGCCAACTGCAATCTCCATTTCTCTGCCAGAAAATATCCACAATTCATCCTTTGTTCCTCTCTCGATGATTTCCCTCAGTTCCGTGCTGTCTCTAGCAAAAAATATTTTTATTCATAATTAATGCATGTTTGCATTTCCCTTACGTTTGTGGCGAGACGAAATTTCCTTTTTTTTCTATTTTCATGTTAAAATTATTTTTGTATAAATTCTATTTTGTTTTGTATTCCCGCGAAACGAGATTGTGCTAATGAGTTTCACGGTGTCAAGTTGGAATATTTCCGTGTTTTTCGAGTTTGTTATTCATTAATGGATTTATTTGTTTTGATATTCATGCAACATGCAAATGGAGTTGATTGAAACCATTGAAAACCTCGGAGAGTTGAGTTTGAAGTGAAGAACTAAAAAGTTGTATTATTGTTTGTTGTGCCTAAAGATATGATAATTCATATTGGCTGAGGTCAACGATATTCATAATTGCGAAAGGTTACTTTGTTGGTTCATTCGGTTTGTTTGATAATTTGGTTTCTATTTGGCCAGCAGTTTTTTATAAATCGTCAATAGACGCGTTAGCTGCTACCTCCGAAAATAGAAAGTTTGTTAGATGTTGCACGATCATTACTTGTTTTACACAGAAAAATGGTCTGCACAACCAATCAAAAAATTCTCGGAAATTTTCTTTTTTTTACGTTTATAATATTTTTGAAAATTTTGAAATTTATGTTGGATTCTTTTTTATGACACTCTTTTTAAAATTGTTTACTATAAACCGAACTTCATTTAGTCCCTATGTTATAACGCCTCATTATAATGAGGCTCTAATATTGTTGGAGGAAATCCAAAAAAGTGTAGAATTCGAATCGAATTGGACCGGAAAATATAATGCAGTTTAGATGAAACTTCGATCAAAGGTCCATTCTTTCATTCATTTAATTTGCATATTGTTCAACCCTAGATTTTATTACCAAACATATTAAATAAATAAAAAAAAAATTGTCTCCCGTTACATCAGAAATATACTTATTCATATAAACTAAAGTTACCTTTTCCATTATCTTTTCAGGTAAGCATTTTTACATGAAATTTCAACAGCAGTTGCGTAAGTTGTCTTCATTTCGTGATAGATCAAAAGCTAATTATTGAATTTCAACTTAATTTACAATCGTACGAATTATGGTTTGAAAAATTTAATTGTCTGACATACATTCACACTAAGTTTACACGCCTCTCTGCATCATACATGTACATATGCACCTTCAAACCTCTGTTAACCATTCATTGTAGCAGTTAACAAACCGTGAGATGGTTATGCTCTGATTAAATAATCGCATTATTCATTATTCAAATTCAAATTGATTTCACTCCCTCCCGTCAACGTCCAATCATTCTAAAAAAGACGTACCAATTCATGTTGCATGACCAACAGACAATATGAAGATGGAAATGAAGAAAAAAACATATTTTGAAGAAAGTCAAAGACACGACGAAAAAGGAAAAAGTTTTCAAAGAATCGAAATTGTATTGCAGACTCGTCTAATCCTATTCTACCTTGAGAAAGATTCATCACGAGATAGATTGACGCAAAAAAAAGTCGATCGAAGAATTTGTTGGGCCAAGGAATAGCGAAAAAGCGATACACAGTGGCTCAAAAAAGTATCCGCGCAGCATAGTTTTTACAACTCGTTATTTTAAAAAAAAGCAAAGAATTTTTTGTTTATTTATTTCTATAACATGAGATTATAATTATGCTTGAATGGTTTATTATTAATTTAGTATAAAAAAGTTCCCACATGAGTGATTTTAAATTAAAAAAAAACTGAAAATTAAAGTCAAAAAAGTATTCGGGCGGGAAACATTTCAACAAAATTTATCGTTTTTACCTGGAATATCCTGTTGAACCGTCACGTCTCTTGATAACATCCCTTAATCGATCCGGCATTGATTTGATAAGATTTTTTGCAAAATTATAGAGTAATCGTTTCTCACTTCTCCTGCAGAGCGGCTCTGTTGAGACTTGTGATTTCGCGAACAAAATTTTTTTCTGTCCAAATGATCCTACAAATGTTCTGAAGGGTTGAGATCCAGACTTTAAGCTGGGGTATCAATCACTTTCGAGCAATTCTACAATCGCCAGGGACGGCAAAATACAAGTGCTTAGGTTCATTTTCTTCATAATAACAAAAATGCTTCATTTACATTTTCCGTGCACTCTGAAGCAAGTTCTCTTTGCGAATCGTGAAATGGACATATTTTTCGTATTTATTATTGATAAATTTCAGATTGCATCAGCTGTAGATATACATCTCCACACCAATGTATATTTGAGATTTTTTAAGGGGACATTCTGGGTCTTTTGGACTAAATTTCAATAATTTTTTTTAATATACATATTTATTTAAATGATATAATACTTTTGTACATTAACAAGCAACTATTGAACTTAAAAATTTTTTTCTTCACTTTTATTTACAAAATGGCGGCTATGACGAAGGCACACAAAAAACTGATTGATATGATATCTCCTCATTGGAGCATCTGAAACAAAAAAATCGGAATGGCATATTGAAATATAATTGATTGGCTATAGCCCGTAGCAGAATTGAACATTTTGGACGAAAAACAAAAACAAAATGGGGGATTTTTCAAGTTTTTGACCCGTTTTTTGCTATTAAATTGTCTGATAAAATTCTTAAAAATTTATAAAAAATTCTGAATCTGGCAGGGGCCGAAACTACATATGTGATGAATACTCAGTTAAAATTTCAGGCCAATCGGCAACATCCATTTTTTGAAATCGTATCAACCAGATCAAAAAACGTGTATTTACACTAATTCTGCGTATATGTAGTGGGTATCTAAAAATCATGTTATTAAAATTTTGTTTTTGTTTTTGAAAAACTACACCCCCCTTAAATCCAACTCTGTGTTTGGCCTCCGCCAGACAAAATTGCTTCTATTTAATTCAAATATATCATACTTGCTTTCGTCTCCAGAAATCGTGGGATCGGTTTATATTCTCAATCGCAAATCGAAACTGCCTTGGTTTGGTTGTTCTGTTTATGTAGAGCTTTTCCTTGTAACCCCGCCGTGAAATCCTTGTTTTCAAAGGTCGTTTCTAACAGTTTTGGTACTGACAGCTACCCTGAATCTGGTTTACGCCAGTGTTTTTAATTTAGTAGCAGTTAACTTAGGGTTTTTCTTAACCTGCCGCACTAACTACCTTTTTTCACGGGCATTAAATTCACGTGAATGCCCTGACCCCTACTTTTCATCGATCGATCCAGTTTCTTTGAAACGCGCAATTATATCATAGACTGTCGATTTGCTCACTTTCACGATTCCCGCAATACTACCTTCCGATTTATTGTCCTTAAAATGGTTAAGAATAAGTCTCCAACACGAATTTCAACTTCTCGCGCTTTACGAACCAGTATCAAAAAATTGTGACTAACAATGCAAGAAGCAAAGCTATACTAATTATAATATCTATCACCAAATAAAATAACATGTCAATTCAGTTGCAACGTTGTGTAATTCCCAGAATTCGTTTCTGCCCGAATACTTTTTTGACTGCAATAATAGGCAATTATAGAATTTTTTTTTATTGTAGCCTTATCATGATACATTGAATAAAGGAAAAGAAACGGTTTCATTTCCTTGCCAAATCGGTTTCTTTCATTATTGCTACCGATTGTCCCTTTGTCCGGATACTTTTTTGAGGCACTGTATGTATCTTGGATGTTCAAAAGTTGAGGGCTTTTGATTTCATTGAATAGGCGGGCAGCGTATTGTCTAGTGATCGTCCAGGGGTCAAGTACCGAAGACACAGAACCTGCCTCGCCTCTTGTGGCGTGTGCTAGGATCTCGCCGGATTCCGCCCAACAACAATGGGGGCGCGAACATTAATCATACCTATTATGAGAATTGGCATTTGCCCGCAGGCTTTGATGAGCTCAGGGTCTGTTTGTTCAATCAACTAGTGAGTCATGACGTGGAATGCTACCATATGTCCCCATGGAATTGTATGCTAATCGCAAGTACGGCTTTCGAGCCAAAGTGTGCCAAACTAAAGACCCCTATCTGCGGGGCAGCACCTGAAAAGATCTTTGTACGATGATTCTAACATTGGCTGCCGGAAAACAGGGACTTTCCCCCATTGGAAATTTTCCTTTCCGCTTGAATTGGCAACAAAGTGCCTGCAATCTGCAACATCCAAACGGCACGAACAAATCGTTGGTGTAACTCGAAGCGAAACATGCAAAAAGTGAAATAACATGCAAAGCAGTATTATTAAATTTTACTATCAGTGCAGCAACAAGCATCGGCCATAAAAAAACTTTCACTCGAGTGCATTTGCAAGAAAATCAAAGCCCACACGTGGAGAGCTAAGGCCAACAGCGAAATTGTAAGTGATACGGTGGGTCGTGAAAATTTTCACGAAACTCGTGATTAGTTTGAGTTTTCATTTGGATTTTATGCATTTGAAATGGAAGTTGGTTCGACAATTTGTAGATGAAGTTTTCTCCTATAGAAATAAGTGATTTTATGTATCTGTATCTCTTACACGGTCATCACGTTCTTTTCAAACGCTCCAAATTTGGGTAACAATCGACACGAGCTGCAGGTTTTCTTTGATCAGAAAAAAATGTGGCTAAACATTGAATTCCCGATTGCAGGAATACAATTTATTATATTTCGAATATAGCTTGAACTTATAAAAATTTGGCGAAAGAGAAATCATACTTTTGTTTCTACATAGATACCTGCAGCCCACAGTGAAACATAATAAGGCTGATATTATGATTAAGGATATATGTCGTTTAGTGGGGCTAAAATTTTGGATGTCATAGAAGCTATAATAAATAAAAATAAATGCAGCTACATTTTTACATTATTGTAGAAAATTGAGGTTGAGATGCTTCTAAGCATAAATCTTGGGATATAATGATGTGTAGTGCTTAAATATCCACATATTTAAATTTGCGGAAATGTCATCCAAAGAATTTATGATATCAATCCTACTCAACATCAGTCAGAATATTGTTGTGACCCAAGCGAAATCCTTGCTTGATGATTGGACTATCCCTTGTTCTTAGAATCAATTCTGGGATTTCTCCCTTGCCTCGGTACCGACATGGGTAAATAGCAATAAAGAAAAAGGATAACCCGTCGGGACTAGCCATAAAAACGCATGTGTTTACCAATTGTGTAACAGTGGAAAAGTACGTAGCAATTAGCACTTAGCAAGAGACTACTGATAACAAAATGCACGTGGGTAAATGGTATGTTGTGACTGGTTATGTGTGTGAGTATATGTAACGACTAGTCTCCGGACTGTTTCCCGATATAGGGGTGGCAAATTAGTCCTTGATCGTGCGTAAGGCGAGGCAAGGAGTTGTTCCGCGACGGGCTTTGATTCGAGCATATAAAGCGTGATTTTCTGTGTTCCCAAACAAGACCATAACAATATTCATAAAAAAAATCGCAAAAAAGACATTCAAAGCAAAAAACGTTGGAAAATCCTTCGCTACTAAGATCCATACAAAAGCTCTCGATTTTATTGAAAATCATTAATAACATTTATTAATAAAATGAATAGAATTTATCGGTCGCTACTAAGTTCACAATCCCACAAAATTTATTATTAGCAACATTTTCTAGCAACATTTTCTAGCAACATTTCCGGCTACTAAGCTCTATACAAAAAAAATTACCAGATCTTAAGATCAACTTTACAAATATCTTGGGAAGCCCCTGTGATATATACCGGTATAACTTTTTTTGCATTCAATAAATAAAGGCTTGAAGTTAATAATTTTTTTTATTTAAATATATAGATATCAATAGTGACGTCATCAAAACACAAAAAATTATTACCAAACGGTCCTTTGCCTGAAACACGAAAATCAAAAATATTATGTTTTTTTATGTTACTGGTTATCGTGTGAACCCATAAAAAACAATTTTTGGGGAAAAAACAAAATGGCGTCGGTTTAAAAAAAAGTTGTCCAAAATTTTTTATTTTTGTTAATGTCAGGTTTAAAAAAATTAAAAAAAAATATTGAGATGTTTGATAAACACACGATACCTATACATATTAGGAATAAGCGGTGAAAATTTCAAAAGGATCGGTTGAGTAGATTTTGAGAAATCACTATCACGTATCAAAAAAAGTAGTTTCGAGAAAAACGCGTTTAAAGCGTGCCAGGTGTATCCGACGCTCTCGCAAATATCGAAATAAGTATTGATGTAATGCTCAGATCATTATGAAATTTTGACTGAGCATTACTGAAGTATGTACTTTTCTTTCGAAATCCGAAAAAAATTGATTTTTTTTGTAACGTAGCTATACCCCTTGATAAAATTTTCAAATCGCTACTAGTGTGGAAGATCTTATCAGTTACAAAAATCGATGCATGTTGATTACTTGTCCTTTTTGACATTAATATAAAAATATGTTTTAAATAAAAAATACCCCTGTTTCCAGACTTAGGCACTTTTCAAACATGTCAATTTTAGGTTTTTTTACTTTCGATCGCCATCTTGTGGAGAACAAACATAGGACATTTTTGATTTTTTAATCATTACATAGTTATATTTTGTGTAATATTTACAGAATAAAATAAAAAAAGAGAACTAAACTTTTTCAATTTCATCGTTGTTTTTCCACAGGAGCGCCTGCTGTACCTTGAATTTTGTCACCTAATTACATCGGTAGGGTCTTTAGAGTGTCTAATTTAGTACTTTGCTTTATTGTCCACTAAAATGTTTCTAGTAAAGATAGATTCACATTAAATAAACAAAAAATAAAATGGACAGTACTAGTAAAACTGCTGCCTTCTTTCAATATACTATAGGGTGTTTTTAGAGGCATAGAATTTTATGAACAAATCCAACACAAATATATTTTTCAAATGGCCATTTTTTGGTTTTATTAGCTTGCAAATGTTCTAGCATTTAGTGTTGCAAAGCAATTTCTGGCTTATGACCACCGTGGCTGCGTCTCAGGAAGGCTATACTGTATGTCCAATTTCGCATCACTTTTTCCAGCATAGCCGGCCTTATTTCGCCAATAGCGTATTGAATGTTGGCTTCCAAATCATCAATAGTTGCTGGTTTATCAGCATAGACACGTGACTTGACGAACCCCCACAAAAAAATCAAAAGAAAATACGAATCATTTGTCGCTAGTGTCCGCCATTAACTGTAACGTTGATTCCGTCTTCAGATTTAAAAAGAAAGGACTAATTTTGCCGCCGGCATGCAATCTGCACCATACAGTGACTTTTGCCGGGATGTAATGGGGCTTCCAAAGTATCTTGAGAATTATCCTCACACGAAAAACGGCAATCTTGCTTATTTACGAACCCATTGAGGCAAAAATGAGCCTTATCGCTGAAAACTATTTGACGGTAAAAATGGGGTTCAACTCTCAACTCATTCTCAGCCCATTCACCGAACGTACGACGAAAACGAAGATCCAATGGCTTTAATTATTGCACAAGCTGGATCTTATAGGCATTTAGTCCCAAGATCTTTCCTCAACATTTTCCTTGCAGAGAGGCCAAGTTATTGAGCACGGCGTCGAATCAATAAGTTCAGATCCTCAGCAGTGACAGCTGCCTCGGTACGCACTGTACGAGCTCGTGTTGAATGAACATTGTTCAATAGAGTATATTTGAACATAAATCTTCCCATCGCCTAGCGTATGAGCTGCTGAGATAATCGATTATGAGCACCATAGATTGAACGAAGTACTCCATAAGTTTGGCGCAAAGAATGTGAATTTCGGAAATCAATTTCCACTATTTTGAAACGTTGTTCGGGTGTAATTCTTTGCATGGTAATTTGTCTGAATAAATTAAACATAATATCAAAATGACAGTGAAATTTAACAGCTCCAATGACAGGTATTCCTATTGGAAGTTCTATACCTCTAAAAACAACCTATAGTATCTATTGAAAATAGATGTAAAAATAATCATAATAAGATCTGTTTTAAAATAACTATTTCATTTGTTATATTCTAAATTAGACAAAAGTTCAACACAATTAGAAACTTCATCACAATATTATATCAAATCTATTTGCTTTTACCAAAAGAACAAAAGCCAAGTATCTTAAATTGCCTCTTTCAATCCACAGTTTCCAAGAAAATCAATCAACAGTAAAATATGTCGTCACTTTCTCAAGATATTGTCTTCCAAGTGAAAGTGAACGTTCCTCCTCGCCGTAAACAGTAAATGCAAAAATAATTTTTATTTAAGAAAAACCACCGGAAGACGATTTTATGAAATTCATTATTCATGATATACTAGCAGTGGCTGCAGTCACGTTTCTTTCTATGCATAGATTCCATAGACATGAATAAAAAACAACAACTGCTGAATGAATATGAACAGGCTAATGGACTGGCACAAGAACATTATCCACTCTTTGTGATTTTCCCCGGAGGAACATTAAATTTAATGCTTGATTCAGAAAGAAACGGTGTAACAGAAGCATGGATCAGGTGGTTGATTGCAGTTATGACGAGCAAACCAACCATGCGAATTGTGTTAGAAGACATCTCCTACAATAGATGATGACCCTTGGCGGCACCTAAGCATTTTTTAGAGACGTTTCTCGCACACGATAACATTTATTGTTGATTGTTCGTTGATGGTGCAGAAACTAAACCAGCATAGAAAGTTGATAAATGTCTTTTTTTAATATTTAACATACTATCTGCAATGCAAGCCCATAAAGTAGTAATTTTAAAGCACTGTTGCCGCAGGCATTCTTTTATTGTTACGAAGAAAATATTGTTACGCAAAACAATAATGCACGCATATTTTATTCGATTTTATATCTTAGTTTTTCAGTCCAAATTGAAAGTGTGCTGGTGCAGCAATTAAATGTTATATTTGTGGATTTTATGTAAAAATAACGTAAACAATGAGGACATAATCAGTTGCCGTCATACTTTAGGAACATTAGGGCAACCCAGTAAAATATAAATGACTTCTGACTTGGAAGCTTTCAAAAATTTCAATTTTTTTAATAAATTTGGATTGCGCAATTATTATGGGCAATCTACGGAATCGATTTTGATGAAAATTTGTGTGCTATTTTATGATATTGTACAGAGTTTTTAGACGAAATATGAAGGTCCTAAATGCATTTTAGGTGGTAAAAAAATTAAATATAGAAAGGCTTTCTTCCCCCTTTTTTTTACATTTATCGCGATTTTGCGACAAGAGTTAAATGTTTTAAGATCTTTGACCAATCCTATATTACAGAAAATTTTATTACGCAACTTTTATTGCCACGCAACTTTGACCTCAAATGAACCGTTTTAAAGTTAGGAGTGAGAAATTAGAAAAAAACGATTTTTTTAAATTTTTAACTTCCCAGTATATGGGAAGTTTTTGTAATCACCTCGAAAATCGAAATTGAAATTTTCAACATTTCTTTACGTTTTGAGGTCTATAGAGTATATATAAAGTGTTTTTAGAAAGGGAGATGTATGTGTGAATGTGTGTACGTACGTTCGTGGACACTTTTTTCTACGAGCATAACTCACGTAAACAAAGTCGTATCGACTTTGTTAAGGTGTCAATCGAAGCGTCTTTGCAATCTCAAGAGCTGATTAGTTTTTGGGACACTTCGGTTGGGGGGGGGTTTGCTGTTTTGCCCATTTAAAGGTCATTTCTGTCATGCGTTATATCTCGCGAACCAAACGTACGATTTCCTTGAACAAGGTGTCAATCGACGCATATTGACATATATGTGATTCCATCAAGTTTTTAAAAAATTCCTTGGAGTCATTTTTTAATTTTTTTTAAAAAAAAGAGCAAAAAATTAGAGTTTTTTTTCAAAAACAATAAATTTTTAATCTGATTTACGAAAGACAGTATTCAATTTTTATAAAATTTATATATTTCAAGCAATGTTTGTAAAAGCAACATCAAAACTTTTCCTCATGATTAAGTAAAAAATTTAAATAAAAAATAAAAAATCATTAACAGGCATCATGATCTTCAAGGTCATTTTTGTCATGCGTTATATCTCGCGAACCAAACATACGATTTGCATTGTTAATGTGTCAATCGACGCGTATTAACATTTTTGTGAATCCATCAAATTTTCAAAAAAATCGTTGGAGCCGTTTTTTAATTTAAGAAAAAAAGTGCAAAAAATTAGGGTTTCTTCATAAACAATAAATTTTTAACCTTATTTACTAAAGACAGTGTTCGATTTTTATAAAATTTATATACTTCAAGCAATGCTTGAAAAAATATCATCAAATTATTTCTCATGATAACAAGAAACATTAAATTAAAAATTAAAAATCATTAACAGTCATCATGATCTTCAAGGTTATTTCTTCCATTCACTATAGCTCACGAACCAGATATAATATTGGCATCATTAAGGAGTCAATCGACGTGTTTTAAAATCTCTTTGATTATTTTAACATTATAAAAATCCGTTTCAGCGGTTTTTTAATTTAATAGAGGAAAATGCGAAAACTCCGGGTTTTTTCATAAAAAATACTTTTTTAACCTGGTTTGCACAACACAGTAATAAATGTTTATAAAATTTATACACTCCTATCAGTTTTTGAAAAGAAACCAGCAAAACGTTTTTCATGATTCTGAAAAAAAATCAATTAAAAATAAAATAACATTCAAAGTTACCATATGAAAAGGGTTCTTCCGAATGATATTATATCTTTTATTCTCTTCTCTTTTATTATCTTCAATTCTATTACCTTATATCTTTTATTCTAAAGTCAATCAAAGTTTTAAAATGTTTGGATAATTTGAGCAGATTTTTAATAGTTTTTGCAGTCTTTTAATTAAAAAAACCGGCTTAAATTTTGAAAACCATCAAAATTTCAATCAAATTTGCATTTCAGGTAATCAATTATCATCACCCTTCCACAAAAAACCTTACTTAATCAATGGACCCTCCCGTTAATGATATGATTAATATTAACTCATTCCTGTTACTGCTATGAATACCTCTCATTATTATTTAAAGTAGTATTATTTTCAAAATTATTATTGTTTTTAATATTTTTAATGTTTATCTAGATATTACTGGGAAGTTGACCGCGGCTTGTTTTTAAACATTTCGATTTTTTTTAATGTTCCCGATTTTTTGAGAGGGAGCATAAGTCAATCATTGTTATACGAGTTATTCCACGACTTTTCCCGAAAAAATCATCAACGTCCAAATGTAGTCGTTTTTTTACAGATCCGCCCTGGTCTACGATATTATGGTTTAAGTTCAGATACTGTGAAATTCAGTAGAAACAAATTTCCAATAAAATTAACGTTCATCCGCCCTTTTTATAAATCAAAAAATGAATTGATCTTGAAAGTTAAGACATGTAGAAATAAAAAGTTTCCATTATGTCGAGCAATTGGTTTCGTCACAAAAAATTCGCTTCTAATAAATTGCTTAAAAAGACCTGTCCCTTGAATAATGCCACTGTTAATATCTGCAAAACTACTACTAATAAAGTAAATTTATGCATATAACTTTCCATTCATTTATGTATTTTTGATGAGGAGTTTTATTACATGGACCGTCTCGCAACACTGTTCCACTTCGACATTCATTTCCAATAACTCAAATAATTGATTATTCCATCAAGCATTGTTTCAGGATGACAACAAGAACAGGATTCGGACAACGTGAAGGAATAATTAGTAATCAATTTCTTGAATTAAGGTATACATTTGTATAGCCTCGGCTAGAAGCTTTTTGAAGACTCTTCCCTACATCTTGATATGAAAAAGGACCAAAAAAATTCAACGCCTCTTTAGAATGCCTATCAAATCTAATGCAATTGAGTCCAAAACTATTCAAAGTTTTCGAAGGGAGGCAAGAGAACATAACAAAATAGGGCAATTATTTGATAACTACTAACAGGGACGAGTACTAGTTTTCTGGATACTTCTTTAAGCAAAGAAAGCGCTCTCAACTATTCATTGTATTCCTACTATATTGTCTTTAATATTCCAACCAAGATTTCTTCCAAGCTTTCTACATAATTTACTGCAAGAAGAAAGATAATTCTTCCATCTATTCTTTTACTCTACGCTAGCAAGCATTTCTCCTATCGCAAGCAATCTGACTTCAGATGTCCCCGCCGATAAAAAGACAAAGATACTACATTGTTGTTGGACTGCGCTCCTCAAGATGTGCAAGTCTTCAAATCCAGCCGCCGTGCATATTGAAATGGTAGCTGACTAACGCTACCACCAACTCAGACTGCAACTGGTGCTAATCAGAAATGCATGACACGCTTCGAGGTATCTGCCATGTAATTCATTGGAACTAGTTTCAAAATTAAATAAATAAGAAAATGTGAACAGAAATAAAAATTAGCGCGACATCATTTCACTGAAGTGACAACGCAACCTCGACACAAGGACAATTTTTTGGTGCGCTGCTTGCAATTCCAAAAAAAGAAGGAGGATGTTTGGTTTTGGAGTGTTTTTGAAATCATTTATGGACTAAATAATGCGTTTTTATATTTCAAATGTGATTTTTGGTATCCAAAAAAACTTTTGAATTCGGGTTGTTCGTTTTTGAATATAAATCGGATTCAAAAGAATGCTGCAATATCTCCTATCCTTTTGTTGAGCCCATCTTACGTGTTTGAAATTGAATCCGACCTGCTGGAATCTGTTCACATATGTATAATTAGTCAATTGTGTCACCAAATGAATTCACACATCGGCAACCGCAACACTATCCGCCTTGATTGATATTTGAGACCAAACTGTGAAATTTGGCTCCTGGGCTTTTGGCTCACGTAATCGCGCAGTATTCCTAGTGAATGTCGCCTTATATTAGTTCAGCAAATAAAATTAAACATTTATTGGTCTTATAAGCTCTAAAATCCATTGGCAACATGTTGATCTATCGTTGAGTGTATCTTGAGCCATGAATGACATCAGTTTTTATTGAGATTGCAAGTAGCTGCAATTGAAATGCTGGACCAATAAAACTACACTCCGCGACAAAACTTTAAGATGTCTATTAACATTAAAAACATATACTTGGCATCCCTTTAGATTCTAGCCTGTTTAGAAGTTTTTAGTTCCCGTTATACCGATACCGTTATCTGCTTCGTAGAAATCTTCTCATGAAAACGATGAAGTATAGAAATTTCCTACAAAAGGATGCGAGAAAACTACAAGACAGGTAGAAGTAAATGTGTTATAGTACTTTTGTGTGATTGAGAGTTTTGTTTTTGTTAGATAGTTGAAATGATTTGCGTTAAGGGGTTGCATAGGTCTTGAAGAAGGATAAAAAACAACTTTTCCACACAAAAAATGTATTTTAAAAACCAAAAATCCATTTTATTTAAAATTTACACATATAAAAGTTTAGCATTTCAAGAAGTTGTAAAAAAAATTTCAGCTAAAAATATTGAAAATTGTCAATTTTCCTACAGTTTTCCTCGTCCAACCTTTTTTTTCCGGTAGGCAGAATATTTCGGTGCAGGTTCATCGCAAATCAAAAATTCAAAAAAAAATATTATAGTTTATGCCCTTTGCTCGTGCTTGATCGAAGGAATTGAAACAAATGAAATTTAAAGTTTTGAAATGGGTTTTTAGCATTTTTCCGGTTCTCATCGTTTTAAAAAAAAAATTCATATAAAACAAAAACGAGTCGACCGAATGAAAATTCGTTCAAGCTATTTATAATTGCCCAAAAGTGATAAAACACCTGCTCAGTTCCCAGATTTAAACCCCATAGAGCATCTATGGTACCAACTAAAAAATAAAGTTGCGATTCCAGTCCACAAAATATTAATAGTGAGTAAGTTTCCAAAATTCAAAGGAAATAAATCTAAAACAAATCAAAAAATGTGGTCTAAATGCGATCCTTGATGCCCACACGACTAACTTCCCAGTGGGGCGAATAAGAAGGCCATAATTTGTTTTTATTAATAATTACTATTATTAATAATTATTATAATTACTTTCATTATTTTTATTTTTTTATCTAGCCATAAAAGCTTTGGTAGAGGAAGACGCCTCCACCATCTGGTCGTCCTCTACTAAAGCCTCGACATCCTCGTCCTTTTGAACCTCGTCATCGTCATTTTCCTCCTAGTCTTTCTCTTCTTGTCCTCCTTCTCGGCCCCGGAATCCACAACCATTATTGAGGGTATTTAATTATTATTAATAATAATCATTCGTTATTAAGAATGTTTGATCGTTCCTGAATAACTATAATTGACTTTATATTTACAATATCAAATTAAAACTAATAATATTTGATTGTAATTAACAATATTGAATTATTTATAACAATATCCAATTATTAAGTGCATTAGCGTCACTACTACCATTTTTCCAAACCTGGCAGATAAGTTTGGAACTCTATAAATTAATCATGATTTTTTTTAAATGACAATTTTTACAACTTTGACCAAAACGCACTATAATAATAATATTACTATGAAGATATTTGAGATCTGCACGAATTAATAGTGCGTTTCAACAGTTTCACAATTAAGTAATTTTTTGTCTTTTTTTCATTCTCAATAAAAAAACGGCTTCACCGATTTTGCTGAAAAGTCATTCAGTTTTAAGTTACGTAATTACGCGTCGAATAAAACCAGTCCCACGTCAATGCGATATTTGGTTCTTGAGATAATCGAGACGAAAAATAATTCCGAACGCACATACGTACATACACACACACACAGACATCTCTCTAAAAATGATGGCTTCGGATTCTAGAGACCTTAAAACGTGGAGATATGTCAAAATTTGGGATTCGCAAAATCGACTCCCATACAATAACTTCCCACTGGAAAGTGCCTTATCGTTTTTGGGTCGTTTCCCGATGGTAAACAAACATTTTTTTATTATGTTTAAAAAATGTTGTGTTTTTGGTATGACACTGAAATATATCTTCGCAGCTCCTGATATACTGTTAAAGAACACCATTCTCAATAAAAAATACCACTAAAACTTATGACTTTTCTCGTTGAGTACATCGTGCCTTAACTTTTTTTATCCACTGTATGTGATGGGTTGATGCTATTTGGATTGAAAGTTGGTAGATTATGAAACCAAAAAATATTCCATTTCAATTTAATTTTGCGTTTCTAAATTTTGTTGATCAAAATGGTAAACGCCAGCAAAAACTGCTACTGTTTGAGGTTATTTCCTCCAAAAAATTATCAACTTTGATGGATATAAATGTTTGCACTCCACCTACCCACCCCGCACCAGACTATTAACTTTGCCAAAGATTTGTCATAATCTTCGTCGCAAAAAAAAACACCTCTCTTCTATATTATTAGTACAGCAAACAATTCGCAAATGTTTCGCAAACATTCATTCAGTAGTAAAAAAAACCGATCTTTTGTTATGAAACCAAGCAAAGATCGTTTACAAAGTTGAATTGCGTTGCATTGCTTTGGTATCTATATATCTATGTATCTATCTATCTCTAGATGATTCGCAAGCTGACTCCCCGAAACCGTCTCGACAGACTTACCTGGTTTAATGTTATCTTAAAAAATTGCTCGTGGATGATTCATAGCTCAGATACGCGTCATTCTGGCAAACGAGTATGACATTGAAAACAGGTTGTTTGAAGTGTGAGTTTAAGGTCAGAGCAATATCGTAAGGTGACTGTTGTCGAGTCTTGTCGATTTTTTAAAATTACTGTTGAAGATCAGGGTTTTTAATTTTTTTTAATATCTAGATATTCATTGCAGATAAATTTATGTTACTATGTATTGCCAGGCAATTTCGTTGTTCTAAGTTTGAATTTTAAAATTTAGTAACCTTCTCTTCGGTAGAAATCGTATGACGGCTCATAGTGTTATGTTAGTTATGCCAAAATTTAAGAAGTTAATTTTCATAAAATTGTTATATCCAAACTGCACATAGTAAAGGCAGAAAGTATGTTTGAAAATATGATTGATGATTTATCTTCAAGGAACTTATTAAGGCTAGTGACTTAAAAGGTTTCCACCTCCAAAAGAAAGTCTTTTGTTGGCTGAATCGGTGATGGCCGAATTCTTCGGTGAACCATAAAATATCAGTCATTTGACAATCGCTCCATAGGGGAAACTGAAGGGTGGACCATCCGTTAGTTTTTTTATAGCGAAAAAACACTTTTTGTGAGAGAAGTTCAGAAATTATAAATTATTGGTCTATGGCAATCATGTATGAAAAACAACATCGCACATATGCCCACCCCAGCTCCGTTTACAGGCTCTCATTCGAACTTCAAAATTTTCGATGACTTTTTCCAGTATTAGCGTTGATATGGCCTCAATTTCAGCGCTAATGTTGCGCTTAAGGTCTTGAATCGTGCGGGGGGCATTCGTGTACACTTTACTTTTCAAAAAACCCCAAAGATAATAATCAAGAGGTGTTAGATTACTCGATCATGGCGGCCAATTGACGTCGGAATTCCTCGAAATTATGGGATCCAGGAATTTTTCTGTGCAATTTGTTGATGGTTTGACGATATGTTTGAGCTGTGGCTCCGTCTTGTTGGAACCAAAGATTGTTGACACCCATACGATTAATTTTCGGCCACAAAACGTCCTTTATTATAGCCCGATAACGGTCGCCATTGATGGTAACAGCCTTTTCCTCATGGTCTTCGAAAAAACGGCCCAATGATACCGTCAAACCAAAGACCACACCACACAGTCACTTTTTCGGCGTGCAATGGTTGTTCATGATATTCATGAGGATTTTCACAGTTTTACTTGTTAACATAACCACTGAGATAAAAATGAGCTTCATCCGAAAAGACGATTATGACCGAAAAACCCTCACTCTTTTCAAACATCCAATTAACGAAATATCGACGTTGCTGATGGTCTGCCGGCTATAGTTCTTGAGTTAGTTGGATCTTGTATGGGTGTAGGTGAAGATCAACATGCAAAATCCGCAATAATGTGGCCCGAGCGATGCCTAATTCCTGTGAACGATGTCTTGTCGATGTGGATGGATGTTGACGGACACATTCACTTATTGCGGCAATTTTTTCAAGAGTACGAACCGGACGAGCATGTTGATATAGTCGACAACCCTCCACGGAACCAATTTCTTCAAAACGTTGACCTATTTCACGTATTCCAGGCTCTGTTGGACGTGAATGTTGACCAAAATTATCCTGAATTTTGCGAAACGCTTCTTTTACAGAACGACCATTTTCGTAATAAGTTTGGTTGATTTAAATGCGTTGTTAAAAAGTTCATGTTCACGTTTGCCAAACCTTTGACAGTTGATATATGCATACCACATGACAGTCTTCACATGTGGTATGTCAAATATAGTTAGTTAAAAAAAACAGATGGATGCCACCCATTATATGCAAACGTTGTGACGATACAAGAGGCAGATAAAAAATCTCTATGAAGATTTGTAAACTGGAAGACGCTTTGGATAGAAACGGAAGGTAGTGTTTAAAGGAAACCAAAGTTCAAAATGATTAGGCGTGCCATTGCTGATAATGCTAAAAAAGGCTTTTTTTACAGTATAAGAGTCCTCGTTTGAGGTCAATGTAAGTCTTAAGATAACAGGTGTTTCCTTCTAGACAACAGCATACATATTGTCAACAAAAATAAGCAGAACCGCTTCGTTATTTTAGCTTCCAAATCTTTTAAAGAATGAATTCGTGAAGCTTATACTAGCCAATATTTATTCACAATACAAGCCGATAATTTGATACCTTTCTTGATCCGCTTTGGTGCCGACATTTTTTTATCCTTCCTGTTCGAGATTGTTCGTTCCAAAACACAAACACGAGATATGCAGCCGGAACAACAATTACTGCACGAATGAACTTCCAATTCGTCATGATTTTCTATTTAACACGTTAAACGCATAATCAGTGACTGGTTCTGAATACTCAGCCTTATATCACGACATTTCTAAAATAAATAAATATAAAACTCAAAGTAAGTTAAAACGGTTCGATGAACACAATCCACGCAAATGTACAACACGTGTCAATATTTAGTCAAAAAACTTCAATGATTTATCCAAATAGACACCTTTTGCTTAGTCAAATGTGTGCACATTGCGCGGAGAACATCTCTAAATGTTCAAATAGGTGACAGCATAAAAACAATATTCCGACCAGCACCTAAGAGATAAACTACTTTGTATCTTTAAGAGTGAGTAACCGGTAAATACTCGCTGGCGATTATCTAAATTTAATGACAAAATCGCAACAGGGAAAATAATGCTGAGTAAGAATGCTCAGTCAATTCCTTTATTGAAAACTAAAAAAGAAATATAAGAATTATCAATGCTATTTGTAGCTTAAATATAAATTAATTTGATTGAAAGTCATTGAAAATTCTAGTCAAAGAATGATAGTCGAAAAGTTTCTTTTTTACGTTCACAGAGCCATATCCAAGGTAGTAAAATTATTTAACGCATCAGTTCGTTCACCATCGCAATGAGCACAACTTTTCCGATTGTCTTCTGTTGATTATGTCCTTGACCTTTAATGATAATTCTTTCCAAAAAAATACTTTGGGAGTTTGAAGTAAATCGAAATCTGTTTTAGTTCCAAACAAAAATATTATATGTTCGTCATTTCTCACATTCCAATTCAATCTTATGCTATTATAATACTAGGCTGCTCACAAGGGCGGATACAGCGGGAGGGCATGAACCCCCCCCCCCTGAGCCTTGGTAAACTAGTGATTTTTACGATTTTTTTGAAATATTGTCTTCTTTTATTGTGATTTTCGAGGCAGTGACCCCCCCCTGAGTCAATTGCTGGATCCGCTCTTGGCTGCTCAAAAAGTAAGGTACCTGGCAACAGAGGGCGCCACAAACAAAGAAATTGTGGGAATGACTTTCCACGGCTTTATCTTTCGCTGCTCCACGACGAGAGTACAAAGACCGATTTGTCTACAAACCAACTAACTGTTTATTTCACCTCAAACTTCTAGATACCTTGATACGCATCAAACGAATTTTTGGCTGAAGGCGGCTGCTGCTGCTGTTCGCCAACTGACGTCTTCTTCGTTGTTGTCGTCGCTCTTTTTTTCAATCCTAGCGCCTCTCTTGGTGAAGTTTCGTTTTGACTTGATGCTGCCACAAAATCTCTTTGTCAGCCGATCACATGTCAAATTTCATGACATACTGTACATCAGGGTTTGTGTGACAGCCGTAGAAAGTGAACAATTTTGATTATATAACACTAATTTTTCATGGATAAAACCCTCAAAAAAACAGAAAAGGCCCGATAAACATTATGGGGAATCTGCTCCGTCAGGAAAAATGGTTAAATACTGAATGGCTGAATTCAAACGTGGTCATACGAACACAAGTGATGAACACCGTCTAGGTTGCCCAATTGAAGTACCAACACCATATATGATTACAAAAATCCGCGAAATGGTATTAGACGATCCGAAATCGAAAGTGTGTGAGGCTCAAAGCCAAACCTCAAAAAATCGGCCAAGAAGAATGAAGAAGTCGAATATGAAACTGACAGCTATTTGATCGACAAATCGTAATAATTGGAGGATGTGAAAAAATTTGAGTATCGTTGGACTTGATGTATCGAGCTAAAAGGAGATTATGTTGAAGAATAAAATCAAATTTTGCCCTACTTTTTGAACAGCCTAGTATTAAATACAGCTACAAAAAGGAGACCTTTAAGAATACCTTTGACTTGAAGTGTATGAATGCTTCGAATGCACACTCTTGAATGTTAGACAAAATCGCAACAATCGAATGGACAAACTTTTCATTTTATCTGATTCATATTTAAAAGATTATAACTTACAAACTAAACTTTAATATAAACGGAATCAATTTTTTTCGTGGAATTAGTTTATTAGATTTCACCATTTTAATATTTTGAATTCAAAAATAAACTTTGTTTGCAAATAGAATATTTCTAGAGCTCGACTAAGTAATCAACTTTGGATGTCTTAATTAAAATCTCACATCTCACTGCCTTCGCTAATTAATTTTTGTAGAGTCTTCCACTATATAAAGTATAGAACCGTGAAGCTTTTCTTTGAGAATCTTTGCCAGCGACTAGTAAGTAAATCTTTCATCATGAAAAAAATATTTTTGTAAGACAATTAAAAGCTAACCTTGTTTTTTTCAAGTGAGTCTCAGAAAAACTACAAGCAAAACATAATTTTAATTCAATCTCGTCTTAGCGTTCTGCAATTCTCATCTCGTTGCAATTTAATTAGCATTTCATAAGAAATGAAGTTTCCAGAGCCAACGAAGCAGACGAGGAAACTATTAATTGTCGGAGAAGACAAAAGTTGTAGTACATTTTTAATTAGTCTGTTTTGTTGAAGTTGCGACGCGGAATTGTAGCCTGCGAAAATATGTTGATACAGTTAGCATGTCTGATAATTCAAGTAGTTAAGAATGATCTGAAGACGTCTCCGTGGAAACTATCCCCATTTAAATGGTTTCAGTTGATTTCAAATGTGTCCTTGTGTGTGTCCTTAGTTGAATTCAAACCCCAATTCAATTTGGTAACTGCGAATATTGGTGACTCATTTATTTTGAGTTCGATAATAAGCTTACCTCTTATGTGAAAGCTGTCCAGCATGCCGCCAATGAAACAGTTGCTGACAGCGATACTTCCTGGTGCATTGACCACCACAATTGATTGGAAGTGGCAGTTAGTTTTGAGCATCTCAACAACACAGATGGGTAGTGGTAAAAAAAAAGTTTAGAAATAAATGTTCCGGTCAGAATCTGCTTCCATTAATGATTTTTGGACAGCATTGCTGATCTTTAGATAACTCTAATGCTAGTTGCTAAGACAGTGGCCAAAAAACAGTATCAAACTTTATTGATGTGCAACACAATTTCGAAGGTTATAAAAAATTGCGAATTGAATTGGTGCATGTCTTGAGTTATATTTTGCTCTAGAACCTTGCAAATATTCCAAATGAATATTTTCAGAGAGGAAACAATAAATTCAATTAAGTTAACCTTAGCTTTAGAGATTTTTTTTGCCAACCCTTCGGTGTTCAAGATGATTTTTACCTCATCTAGATAAAAATGAGGAGCCTAGTCGCGCATACCATGCGATAACGTGCCAAGTCAGGCCACGAAGTTAGCATGAAATTCAATAGGTACATATCGAAATTGCGTATGTTTACTGGCTGCATACAGTTTCCAAAAAATATATAATAAAAATTTATAATAAAAACGACTACCAATCAAAAAACCATAGTATAAGATATCGTATCGTTTAATACAGTGAGTGTAAAAAGTATTCGTACGATCCTATATGCTTTCGAAAATTATGAGTTTTCCGTACTTCTGGCTGTGTTTTTAAATTGAAAAAATCAAGCATATTATACTTAACTCGCTTTGTTGATAGTCTAAAGAATATACTAATAAAACATTTCAATAAATAAGCAAAAAAAGCAAACAAAAAAACTCCATTCTGAGCCGCGCAAAAAGTGTTCGTACGATTCACTTTTTTATTGTATTTTTGACTTAATCGTAGATGTCAGTATTTCTTCGGGTTGTCTTTGGTGGTTATAACAGCTTGTATGCGATTCGGTATAGATTTGACGAGATCAGCGCAATACGAGGGAGGTATTTTCTCCCATTCCTCCTTAGAGCGTTTTGAAGATCTCTCTTATTGGAAATTGGCCTTTTTCTTATTTGTGTGTCTAGAAATTGCCACAAATGCTCTATCGGATTTAAGTCAGGGTATTGAGGTGGCGTTTCTAAGCGTTTCGGGGTGTTGTAAAGTAGCCAGAGTCGAGTTTTTTTTTATTTGTGTTTGGGGTCGTTGTCCTGCTGGAACAAATAATCATCTCCGAGTCCCAAATTCTCCTTCAAACTATTTATATACCCTAAATGGTTCATAGTGCCTTCAACAAAATAAAGATTTCTCACGCCCTTTGAGCTCATACATCCCCAGACCATCGCTGAGCCTCCACCATGTTTCACCGTTGGAATCATGTTCTTTGGCTGTAGCTCTGTATTCGGCTGCCGCCACACGCGGATATTCCCATCCGACCCAAAAATGTTGAATTTACTCTCGTTGCTCAAAATAGTCCTGCCAAAGATTTCATCACCTACGTTTTGATATTTTTTGGCAAAGGCAAGTCGCTTGATCCGATTAACTTTTTTACGAAAATTTTTTCCCGGGGACGCCTCCCATGAAAATCCATTTCGCGAAGCGTGTTGCGAACTGGTTAATCACATACACTAATTCCTCGCCGCCCCAGCTTTGCAGCAATTTTCGGAGCACTACATCTTGGATTCTTTTTCACTTCCCGGATCAAAAAGCGTCGTTCTGCTTCAGTTAAAGTACGAAGACGCCCGATTCTTGGCTAATTTGCAACTGTTTGTGTCTCGGAAAAACCACCTATAATTGATTGCACTGTGGATTTGGGCCTCCCAACAGCATCTGCGATCTTTTTGGTGACCAGGTTTTTTTTAATGGAGCTGGATTATTGTTTTCCTTTCACTTTCTGTTGTTTCACGACCCTTTCGCCCCATTTTAGTAGCAAATGTAAGTAGAGACCCGTGTTTATATGTCACGATAAATGAATACTATAAATCTGACACGCAACTGCATCAAGAACATCTGACATCTCACTTATGAATAGCGTTGCGTCCATTTTTCCTGGGAAACGGGATCCGTACGAATACTTTTTGGGCGTCTCAAAATAACCTTTTTCTGTTTCTTCTTCTTCTTTTTTGCATGTTTATTAGCTTGTATTGTTTATATATTATTCATGTTGTCAATGAAGGGACTTAAATACAAAATGCAGAATTTTTTTCAATTTATAAACAGAGGCAAAAGTATGAAAAACTCATAATTTTCGGAAATATATTGGGTCGTCCGAATACTTTTTACACTCACTGTACATTTTGAGAAACATATCGTCAATGATTCCTTCCTTTATTGGTTGTAGCAGTTTAAAAAATATTACAAAAAAGCGATTCTTCAAAGAGGTTCTCTATTTCAAATCACGTAAAACTATATAAGAACCATTCAATTCACATGTAAAATGATCGTATACATTGTGATAGATAGATAAATTTTAGCGTAAAATTTTCTTCTGCTTGGGCTTTTCCTAAAAATAATAATAATTTTAGGAAGACACACCAAGTGTTCCTATAAATAGAATTCATTGAGTCTTCGTTCAGAAGAATTTTTCCTTCACATTCGGTATCAATAGTATGCCTCACAATTATGCAAATAAATTTTGTAAATAAAATTGTAATTAGCTGTTTGTTCCATCTTTGGAAAAATATAAGTTGACCCTAATTCAAATTAATCGCTAAAACAACTTTCCATGTACTGCTTGCATAATTTTCGAGTGGTGTCGAAACTTATGTAATATCATATTTCGCTCTAAAAGGCAATTTTCTCAAGCAAAAAATCTATACATCTCCCATAAATGTTTACACCAAATCCATCTTTGGAAAAGGAGAAGTAATTATTTCGTTGCTATTTAATATCTCGATCAAAGTCACTTTTGTCGTCAACCTTCGTTTCCATCTTGGAATTGGAATAAATGTGTGTAGGCACTTTTTTTCTTTAAAAAAAAAAATTAATGACGCTATGATATGTAAGATTCGACTATAAAAAGATGTAAATGTTGCGAGTGAAATATCTGCTTGATTTCTAGCATGTGTGCTTAGCTGGTGATTCGCCTTGGTACATTTCATTTCGTAAGTTGGAGGCGTGTCGATGTGTCTCTCAGTCAATGAGTGTAAATATGCGTACGTATAATTAATTCACATCATCATATACAATCAGGCTACTAAATCGTTCCCCTTCGAATGGCTCGAAATGAAATTTGTGTAGATTCATTCGCGAACTAAAATAGGAAATGGGTTGAAGAAATAAGGAGAGATTTGCAGACGACATAATCCATAACGTCCTGTAGTTCTTGACCATAACTCGTTTGCTGTGTTAGAAATAAATTCTTCACTGAACATGATTTATTTTAAGCAAGCTTTGAAACCTATTACATGCTGTATTTTTTCACAAACATATTAAAACGAATTCCTAAAAATATAAGATATTTTTGAGAGAATACCCTACTATTTTGTATCAGGAAAATATCCTTGTGATCCCCAAAAAAGTCTTTATGTCTATGTCTTTACATCGTATCTATAATCGTATCGCATAAATTTCTTGATTTTTTTTGCACAATCCATTCCCTATCGTCGTTATGTCATCGCTGACCACATTATCTAACTGTTCCATTGAGATCTTTGCCGTCAATCCAGCATTCAGTACATGTATCGTGTTACGACACATCTACACTTCAATTTGCATAATAATAATTCTAACAATGGATGAGTCATCCTCGTCATTTTGCATTAATAATGAATTAGAAAAAAATGGTAGAAGCTTTTAATATTCTTCATTAATATTAATAAAAATCAAACAATAAAGCCTGCAAGTTTACGACCAATAGTTTTAGTTTCCTGCTAGATATTCTAGCCATTCTTCCAGGGAAGTGACTACTGAATGGTTTGAGAGCGCCAATAACTTTTTAAAATACGCGTAGAGAATTTTATAATTCTAACTCATTTCAATGCGAGATGGTATCAGACAGGTCTTAGACAAAATTGATTAGTTTTCAAATTTTTTTAACATCTGAATTGTGAGATCACGAATTGTCATACGTACGGAAGTTTTAAAGATGGTATGCAATGAAATGAAATTTCGAGATAGTTTCAAAGAGTTTCGAAATAGTTTAAGTCCATAAAACGTAAAAAGTTTTGAATACTTTCAGGGTGTTAAGTTCAGTGACGAAATAACACCCGTTTAAAGTTGTATTGAAGAATCTGCGAGAGCTAACCTGCCAGTAATCACTACCCTGATTGATCCCAGGATTGCTCAATTCGATGCGGATGAAAGCGCGGTTCGTTTCTTTGGTGTTCGCCATTAATACAAGGTGCGTTCCAAAATAAACGAGACTTTTGTGTTAAATTTTTTTTGGTGGCGCCATCTGTGAATGAGATAGTGCGTTGCAAAGCTACATCCCTCCCTGACTTCTGATGAAAGTTTGGTGACATTCGGTTCAGTGGAAGCGAAGTTATTGCGTCTAAAGTGACAGTATGTTTGTGTCATCGGTACAAAAATGAGTTTCGAACAAAGAGCTAATATCAAATGTTGTTTTAAAATCGGTAAAACGTTTACCGAAACATTTGAATTGTTGAAAAAAGTTTATGGCGATGATTGTCTATCTCGTGCCAGAGTTCATGAGTGGTTTACACGTTTCAGAGATGGTCGTGAAGACATAAATGACGATGAACATACGGGCCGCCCAAAATCAGTGATCACCGAAAACTCCATCGAAATTGTGCGTGAATTTATTAAAAATAAGCCGAAATCATCGTTGAAATTCATGGGATCAGAGTTGAATATCTCCAAAACATCGATTTATCGCATTTTAGCCGATCATTTGGGCTTACGAAAGGTCTGTGCACGTTTTCTTCCGCACAAGTTAACTGATGACCAAAAATTGCTCAGAACTCAACATTCGAAAGACATCATTAAAGAGGCGAGAAAAGACGAGAATTTCCTTTACAACATTGTAACTGGTGATGAAACGTGGTGTTTCCAATATGAACCTGAAACCAAGCGTCAAAGTGCCGAATGGAAGGCCCCAGACGAGCCACCACCCAAAAAATCGCGTTTGGAGAAGTCAAAAATCAAGTCGATGCTCATTTGTTTTTACGATTCCAAGGGAATTGTCCACAAGAAGTTCGTGCGAATGGGCCAAACTGTCAATGCAATTTTCTACCTTGGCGTTTTGAAGCGTTTGTTGCATCGCATTCGTCGAATTCGGCCTGAATACCGCGAAGGAGGAAGCTGGCGCTTATTGCATGATAATGTACCATCTCATCGATCCAATCTTGTGACTGATTTTTTGATTAGAAACAGCATTTTAACCATCAATCAGTCACCGTATTTGCCTGAAATGGCTCCCTGTGACTTCTACCTATTCGGAAAATTACATTTGGCCATGAAAGGAAAACGTTTTGCGTGCGTAGAGGTCATCCAAAAGGCTTGTACCGACATCCTGAAGGGCATTCCGGTCAATGACCAGAAACACTCTTTCGAAAAGCTTTTGTATCGCGCAAAACAGTGCAAGGAAGCCGGAGGGGACTATTTTGAATAAATAAACTCGAATTCATCAGAACAAAGCTCCTGTTGTTTCTTTTTTAGCTCAGTCTCGTTCATTTTGGAACGCACCTTGTATGTATTCTGATTTCCTATGAAAATCCCGAATATTTTTGCGCGTGAATCCAAGATTCCTGCTGGAATGCGAATTCCTATTATTCGATTCAATTGCAATCCAAACCTGAATACGAAAAAATCGACAAAAAGTTAAATTCTTGCTGACTTCTGCTGTAGATCGGCAGGCATCAATGGCGCTGCCTAAACTTTCTCTCTCATGGCCCATCACGTGCAAGTCCGCATCATGTGTGCGGCTGGGCGCAGGCTGGACGTTATTTGTTTTCTGTAAATTAGAAGAAAGGATCATCAAGAAAACTCTCGTTTATTATTAATTAACTGTATAATGATTCAATCATACTCATTTCAAGAATTCATCATGCATTAAATTATAACATATCTAAGGTTGACAAAAACTGCAGAAAACGAGTCCAGTAAAATGTACAATTGGCTCAAAAATTAGTTGGATCAGACACAACAATAATAACTGAACTTAAGTAAGCGTTCAGTCGATGCGTGGTTTTTATTCACTGAATATGCGCATGGGGAACATTTAGGTAAGCTTTTATAAAAAAATATCCCGAACCGTCTCATATACTTTGCCGATACTTCCTTTTGTAAACATTCCAGTCTTCATGTATTTTTTTGAATTTAACTGACCTTAAACCACTCTTAAATCCCGCCTATTTTTTTGGTATTTTGAATGCAGTCAACATCTATTCGAAATACTTTAAATTTTGCTGCATTAAAAAGGACATCGTACAAACAAAACTTGGAAAGTGTATAAAAAAATGGATCATCATTATTTTAGTGAATTTTTAAATAAGCAATTTGATTAAATATGAGCAAAATAAAAGACAAATGAAATATTTACTTCGTAATGCCAGTATTGAAATCCCTTAAAAAATAATATGTTTCACAGATGCTAATTAATTAAAAATGTACATTTCACTTTCTTTACGACCAGAAGCAATGCAATTTTCCGAATCTTCGTCCCGATGATAATGTACGATTTGAGTCTGCAATTAGCATTTCAATTTTCATTTCTAATCTCTCTCAAAGCAATTAATTACACTATCATACATCCAAATCGGTATTTATGCTAAAAAATGCAATGCATATTCAGTTTCATTACTTTCATTGTCCATAAAATCTCTACATTTACCGTAAATCAAAATTTATACTCTTATGGGCAAGTGAAAGGTGTAAATCGAAACTCATGAAATTTGCATCATTAATTACGCACTGATAAATCTGATTAATTGTTTGTTTATCTTTTTTTGCCACGAAAATCTTTCTAGTAAAAATATTTTATGTGATTTTTATATGCCTAACGCCTAAAATTGCATTGGAAAAAACCTGGAAGAGCTAAATCGATTGTCGAGAGCTACATCCATTCAAATAATGTATGTTTGATTTTATGCATGACTAGCTCGTGGAAAATGTGTGGATGATGGAACAATTTATCACCAAACGAATAAAAAAGAATTGACTACACGCGTCAAGTATAAATGTATCGTAAATCTTCTCATGTTCTTGTCACATTTTCATGAATCATGTTGGAAATTTCAAAGTTATTTTGTAATCGTGTGCTGTTTGAAAAATAAAGGCACGAATAAAATCATCTGAAATCAATTCAAACGCCAAGAAATCGAAAGATAGTCGTGGGTATTTCAAGTGAAAATAATCCTAAAATTTATTTTTGAAAATGTGCAAAACACACCAATATTAAAGAGGTAGCATGGTATACTCATTGAAAGGCTGTTTTTATACTAGCCAAACTTAAAAGGCCACATTCTATCAAGAACGAATCTTAGTCTAAAAAAATGAAAGGGGAACAATTTTCACAACTTCTTATCAATTGAATTGTTAATATATTGTTCTCCAACAAATTAAAAAGTAGAACATCAAGGCATTATTCAACATTCAATATTTTCTTTCTAAATTTTTAATAAATTGATACATACTAACATAAAAGATCCATTAAATAATCAAAACGTTCTAATCTCTCATTTCAGATGTCGATGTGGAAAGTGAACGCTTCAAGCAGCGTATAAGGCGCAAATTTTTTGCCCTCTCATCCGAAAGTATATCGGAAAAATCCGCGCATTCGCTTGACAATCACTTTGAGAAATTCCTCGCGACAACACGTAGCCTATCGTCGTCCATTGATAAATTAGCGAACGGTATCAAAGGATTGCATCCGATCAAGTCGATAACATTGAGGCGACGCAATTCGAAGAAAAACGACGTTATGAACACGCACGCAACAACTGCCTTAAATTTACAAACATCAGGTCAAACCTCAGTTGTTGGTCATCATCGCGGATTCTCACAGCCGACAGCAGCGAACACGGGCGATCCATGGTTTCTACAATCGACAGGACATCAAATGCCTCCAACAGCTCCGGCAAGACAACATAAACGTCCTGCACCGCAACCGGGAATCGTGATGCAATCAATAAGTGGTGGCCTGTTACAACAGCAGCAACAGCATAGTCAATCTCAGCCACATATTGTTCCACCGTCCGTGCCACCACATCAAAATAATGTACGTATGAAATTTGTATTTGGCTTTCTGCTGAGAACATTTTTTGAGACAAATTGAAACGTTTCTTCTTACAATTGTGTGCGTGTCCAGATCTCCTGGCATTTTTTTTATTCCTTTGACTACTAAATCTATTCTTTTTGACCCTCGGAATCGCTGAGGGAAAAGCAGAAGTTAAATATAAAATACTATTAATTGACTTCATCACTAATCTGTCTTATTTTTTCAGAATCAACATGTAAATTCCGTTCATCTATCCTCGCACGCTTTAAATAGTCATAATTTATTATCCTCGAACCACTCCCCCAAATCGCCGAACCAGCAGCAACAACAACAGCAACAAAACCATCACATCATTGCCCCAAATCTGACGAGTGTGACGACTACGAACGCAACATGTCCAACCCAACTATCGAACTCGTCGAATAACAATCTGATGTCGACATCCTTGAATGCCGCCCAGTTGCAAAGTCATCTCAGCGCGGGAATAGGCTTGCAGCCAACAATCGGATCTGCTGCCGCCGTAACGGCCCAAGCGAATGCCGCCAAAATGCACGCGATGGCGGGCATCCTACATCCATCGGCGGCTCTGCCCCCATCGCTTGCAGCGCCGCAACAGTTGCAGCAGCATCCCCATCCAGCCACGCATATGCCGCCGCCGGCCCCAACAATTCACGTACCCCCGTCATCGAATGTCATGTCGACATCCTTGCACAATTTCGACGCAAATGGGACGACGGCCTGGAACAGCACGTCATCATTGTCCCCCACCATTTCGAACGCTTCGTCAACTTCGTCGTCTCAACAGCAACAACAACAACAGCAGCAGCAGCAACAACAACAACAGCAGCAACAACAACAACATCGAAAGTGTGAAGTGAAGCTGAACGCTATGCCGTAAGTATCTAAAGAATCTCTAGGAATCAACATTCCTCTTCTACCTTTTTCTGATCCTTAGCACTTAGACGTGCACTTGGGGGAACTAAGTAAGCTCACTTTCGGATGCCAAGTAGTGTTGGCTGAAGCATAGAGCAATCGAAAATACTAAAAACATAGAGGCAAGGATGAGAAAAATAGTTGTTTTGTTCTCACACGGTATTCCAAGGACCTCCCATGAAATTAGCAACATAGCCCAGTTTAAATACCGGTCAATTTTTTTGTCAAGCTGTAATCTTCCATCCACATCGTTGAGGACATTTGATTATATTTTGATATTATTTAAAGAAGGATCAACAGTCTTGCAATTATGTTCTCCATCAAGAGCAAGAGCATAAGCAAGAACGTATTTTGGGCTGTTGGCCAAACTTGAATATATCATCCATACCATGAACATTAAATCATCTAAGATCAGTTATCGCTTCGATAAGGAATGATGTAGAGTCCTACAAATACATATTTAAAGAGTGTACCTTAAAATTCCTTTATTCACATCTTTAAATTATCTGTAAATCAAATTATATATTTATTAATGTATTCGATTATCAGCTTCTCCTTATTTTGGATTACTTCTGTCTTAATCCTCTAATAATGAATTTGTAAAAACCATTTTTTTGGCGTAAAAAGACGTTCAATTTTATAACTAACATAATAACCTGTTGTAGTGCAGCACTTAGTAAATATCAGAATAAAATTCTATAGATTGAAAATAGCACTGCTATGTTTCAATGTATTTAACTTTTCGTTTTCAAAATCAATGTGCCCAGCTTTTCCAGGGATTGAATCTGTCGTTACTCGAAAAACGGCATGGCTTTTCGTAGACATGACTTCACAATTGCCCTACAACAAGACTAAAATGATAAGGCAAGGCTGTAAAAATGTATGGCGGATAACAATAATGCTTTTATCGTACAATTAACAAAACCTTATGCGGACTAAGGGGTGCTTTCAATTTTGGTCTTGGAATATCTTCAATGTTCTTCCATTTTCTTTACGCTTGAGATCATCATATAGTGTTAATTTTTTATGGCCCGTTATAATGGGATTCAAATCTCTATTTTTTGAAGTCGGCTGTTGTTTTTTGTTAACCCATAAGGGACCAATACATTCAGTTTCTGAACCATTCCGATCGAACTCAGATATGAGCTTAAGGGGTTACATAGGTCTTGAAGGAAGAAAAACTTTTTTCAAAAAATTGTATATTAAAAACGAAAAATCTATTTTATTTAAAACTAGCTGCCCGGACAGACTTCGTTCTGTCAAAAGTTATTGGTCTGTCGCAGTCCAATAGAAAAAATTAAATAAATAAAACGTAACGTAATAAGCGTAAAGTGATCACTAAGAAAGTGATCACTTTATTTATGTCCCAATACTAAACAACGATTACTTACAGAAATAAGTTTTCTATTTCGTACACTGCAAGATTTTTGCTTCATTTTTGTATGTCAATGCCTTACAATATGGGCAAACTGAGTTCATAGATCCAATAGCAACGCATTGGTAGGAACTGTAGTCAATTGAAAAATCGTAACTGAAAGCCGCTCGTGAAACACTGAAAGCAGTTTGAAGAGGATGCGTTGCACATGATTGTATTAGCCTAATCCTTTCAATTTCATTTCGCTCTTCACGTTGTTGTTCAGTCCGGCTAGATTGAAAATTTCCTTGGTTTGTAGCATTTCGAGTTCTTCGACCCAAATTGCTACGTCTACGGATGGGCGGCATGGGTCTAAATGTAATCACACTGAACAAATAAACACACAATTGGTTTTCGAGAGAAGTGAAAATTTAAAAAAAAAACAGGAAAATACCACGCTCAAAATAACACTAATATTATTTTCTTCGTGGACACGCAAAACCTTTATTTTGGATAGGCGTAGATTAATATCCATACAGCTTAATCAACTTGAATGCACACCAAAAATAATCCTAACGCCACTTTTTTTTTTGATTGACGCCAAATATTTCACAGCTGGCTGCAGTAGTTTTAATTTACTTTGTGATTTGTATGGGAAAAGAAAAGTGCTGTGTTTACTATTTTCCACGCAATTTTTATGTTTTTTCTCTCCGTAAGAACCATCCTTGTGCCTAGAGGAAAATATATTTAAAAAAATAGCCAAATCGGTCGAGGCGTTCTCGAGTTTCGCGCTTAGCAACACATTTGGCGACTCATTTTTATTTATATAGATTTACACACATAGAAGTTTAGCATTTCAAGAAAATTCAGCTAAAAACATTGAAAATTGTCAATTTTCCTGCAGTTTTCCTCCTCCAACCTTATTTTGCGATAGGTATAATATTTCGGTGCAGGTTCATCTCAAATGAAAAATTCAAAAATTCTCTTGTAGTTTATGCCCTTGGCTCGTGATTGAACGAAGGAATTGAGAAAAAAATGAAATTTAAAATTTTGAAATTAGTTTGAATGAATTTTCGTCTCATATTTATTTTATTTATTTTATTTTTATTTATTTTTTAGCATTTTTCCGATTCTCATCGTTTTTAAAATATTTTTATCGTATAAAACAAAATCGAGTCGACCGAATGAAAATCCCAAAATCGTTCAATCACGAGACAATACTATAAAAAGGAGCTGTGCAACGTTTTAGTAAAATCGGTCGATTTTTTCTCGAGAATTCGTGCCTACCGCACGGAAAAACAAAGTTTCGAGAAAAACGTGTTTAAATTTTTTTTTACCGCGATTTAATGAATTAAAGTTACTTTTTAGCGACTTACATGGAGTTAAGATTGCAGCAGATACGCGAATAATATTTGCAAGGCATAATAGTATTGTCGAAGTCACATTTAACATCTGTCGTTAAATTTTTGTTTTCAAGTTACAAATGTGTTTGAAAATCAAGAATTTTGCACCTTAAAACTGTCGCCGTATTGTTCATTGTGAATATTGATTGTATACCTTCCAGGCGCCTGATAAACTTCCCGAATCCGCCTGTGATGCTCTAAGTTGATTTTTGAATTGAAAATAGAAAAATCAATTAGATTCTTTCAAAACAGAATTTTTTTCAAAGAAAGAGTAACACATCATAACTTCTGCAGATTATGATTTGTGTAAAAATTGCAACTTAATTACACAAACTCTATCACATCGTTCCTCCTTCTGAATTGTTTAATTCCAATTGAATGGTTACTGAATTAAATATATGTTAATTCCTGATTTATTGGCATTGATATCCTCTGAAAAAGCGTATCTGTTGCTGAAATCATACTTTCGGGACAATATTCCAGTATGTTGCATTTCATATCTCATTGAAAGCTACCCAATCAATTACCCAAAAGTATAAGCTGCATTGCCAAAATCACTTTAAGCTAAAAAACCGTCACAAGAGTTCAACGCATTACTCTCTGTGAGGTTTGATTTGATTGCTTCATTGATAGCTTTGCTGATTATTTTCACCTCTATGAAAAATTGTCCTAAAGATTTCCGATTGTTTGAAAAAATCATTAAAAAATATCAGTATTTAATGTTTTATGTGTAGTATATTTAATATTTTAACTTGTATGTGCATTGAAGCCTTCGAGTACTACTGCATGCAATAATTGGGCGTTCAACTTAAGGGGTCTTTTAAGTTATGATTTTTAAAAAAAAATTTAAACATTTTTTTCAATAGAAAGAAAAAAGATATCATTTTGAAACTTTGCACATATGTTAATTGGTACTTTGGGTGTACAAAAATGCTTTCTTTTAAATTTTTGTTTATTTTTACCCATAATATTTTTTTTTTAAAAACATCAAAAAATAACGGCGGGCGTGATTTCAGGTGACTGGATCATCTGGAAACAAAAAAAGACGAATTAATTCTTGTTTAATTGCCTATATCAGGTACCGGAATGATTTTTTCATTAAAAAATAACAAAATGGCGGTCAATTTAAAAAAAACCTATTTTTTAGGGAGGGGGTGAAATTGGGTAAAAATCGAAAACTTTGATACCGATCGTAATAATTCTGCTACCGGCTGTAGCCATATATGTGTACAACAACATATTAAAAAATCAGAGTGATCGATTGAGTAGTTTTTTCTAAAATCGTGTCCGCCAGCTTAAAAAACATGAATTCGAAAAAATCGCGTTCACTTTTTTTTACGAATTACGAAGTACCTTTCTAAGAAACCATTCGAAGTTAAATTTTCGTATATTGGCTTCAAAATTTCCTGAGCTTCTTGATCAAGAGGTGGATCATGCTTATACTTTCGTAATTCAGAAGAGGGGAGTCGAGAATACCGAAACACAGCGGCGCGTCAAAAATGCTGTTCCACTCGCTATACACGCTTGAAAATATTTTTAAAATTAAAATATCATTATAAATCCTTTTAAATCGTATTCGTGATAAAATTTACCAACGAAAAATTGTTTTTGATTTTTTGAAAAATTGTAACCTTAATTGTCAGAATCTTTCTTAACAAATAAATATGTATTCTATAAAGGCTTGAAAAACATATCCGTAAAAATGGCCTAGGATGTACATACAGTGGCGAGCACATGTGGATACATGTTAATCAAATTTTACTTAAAATACTTGTAAAATCCTTAAAATTACATTTATCGATTTGAAATTTTTGCAGTTGAATTCTTTATTAATATTTATGTGAAACAAATAATAAACAAAATTATAACTTATAAGCTAAGTCTAGGTTTTAAGACAAATAATCGAAATGGGCAATGTATCCACTTTTGCACGTTTCGTTTCTTCTATGTTGCAACACTGATCTGTGAATCGAAACAAAACGTAATAACGAGATTCACAGCAGATGGAGTCTTACCGTTCTGCGAGATAGTGTTTTACGCGGCAAAGCATAAAAGTTCGATTTAATCAGTCACGCGTTTTTACTTTTTCCGTGAGTATTTCAATTTTGAAGCAAAAATGAAGAAAATACCGAAATACTTATAAAATCAGATTGTGGAAATGACGAAAAACAATGACCTAGCACGTAAAATAGCTAAATCGTTCGGTATTTGCCACCGAACCGTGCTTCAAGTAAGAAAGAGGCGCAATGTTAGTGCACCTGAAATTAATAAATCGTGACCACGATTGCTAACTAATAGAGATACTCAAGCTATGGGGCGCCTCATGACCACCAAACCGAAAACAATACCAAAAGATGCTGCAGTTGCCATTAACAAACCCGTAAGTGAGTGGACAGCACGCAGATCGCTTCACAGGATCTGACTAACAACGACAGTTAAGCAAAAAAAAACAGAACTATCAGAGAATAATGTTGCAGAACGGTTCAAATTTTGGTAGAAGCAGAAGGATTGGAGCGTAGATGATTGGAAGATGGTAATTTGGTCCGACGAAACCAAAATAAACCGATATCAGTCCGATGATAAGGAGTATTACTGGCACCGCCCAAACGAAAAGTTGAAAAAGCATAAAGTGAAAGAAACTATGAAGCATGGAGGAGGCGGTTTGATGTTGTGGGGCTACTTCACTTGGTGGAACGTAGGTCCATTGGTTAAAATCGATGGTATTATGAAAAAGGAACAATATCTTCATATTTTGGAGTCTAATCTACCAGACTTCGTAGACGAATCTGCTTATCCAGAATATGAAGTGATTTTTCAGCAGGATGGAGACCCAAAGCACACGGCGAAAACCGTTAAGGAGTGGCTCATCAGACAAAGTTTTAAAAGAATGAAGTGGCCTGCTCAAAGTCCACACCTTATCCCGATCGTAACTTCACGGGATTTGCTGAAAAAACGACTAGCTCGGTACGACACCGCACCGAAGGGTTTGGATAAGCTTTAGTGTCGTCGTTCAGACGGAGTGGAGTAATATTCCACATGAACTAACTGAAAAATTAGTGGAGAGCATGCCTAAGCCTATGCTTGCCATTGTTAAAGCCAAAGGTCTGCGGACTAAATATTAAAAAAAAATTTAGTTTCTTTTTCATGAACGTGCAAAAGTGGATACATTGTCCATTTCGATTATTTGTTTTAAAAACTAGACTGAGCTTATAAGTTATAATTTTGTTTATTATTAGTTCCATACAAATATCAATAAAGAATTCAACTGCAAAAATTTCAAACCGATTAATGTATTTTTAAGGATTTTACAGGTATTTAATGTCGAATTTGGTTAACATGTATCCACATGTGCTCGCCACTATATAATGGCAATCCATCTGTAGACCTGACAACTGAACATTCATTTTGTCTTTTTTGGAATGAATAGATTGCGTTCCATAAGACGAGGTGTCGAAGAAAGCTCAACATACGAGCATGTCATCATAAAAGTTCAAACCAAAAAAACAAAAGAAAAACAGAGTATATAAAATGCGGTCATGAAGTTGAGTCATGTTTTGGCGAATAAAGATTTATACCAATGTTTAGACTACGTTTCAATTATATCTCGAAATGGATCAAACCAGAAGTGCATAACATCGGTTCTCACTTGAGAACAAAAAAAAAACACATTTCGATAGTCAACTTTTGTGAAAATATCCGCTAAGAAGTTAAGGATTGAAGAAGATTTAAAAATTCCATAATACCAGAATACTAGATCTGGAACCAACGAATGAATCTTCCATGTATTAATTTATCATTTTCATTTTCGTGAGCACGTCCAGCTATGAACCTGTGTACATGTATAGAATAGGACATTCTGTAAGGAATCATGTGAATATGCATAAATGCATGTGAGCTGCACCTCTCGGCAATAGCAGGTGCTTATACAAGTTATGAATCATTCATTTCGTCGGGCCCGAACAGGGAGCGATACGGGCGTGACCACAGCTCACATTTGCATGCTATCCCGATTGTATTCATGATATAATAGCTCTTGAACAATTTACAAGGTTCCGACTTTCCCATCCCCCTGAATCCTGAATTCAATTGTTGACCATCTGCCGCATGCACGACTAAACTATATTTCGTTTGGTGGCGACTTAATTCAATACTTGCGATATTCTTGCTGCCTGTCAGTCAAGGCAACGAGCGTGTTCTCCCCGTCCTCAACATCAGTCATAAAATTTGCAAAATGACTCCATGTCATCCACGAATGAAGGTAGCTCTTCAGAACGAACCCCCATTCAGAACATTTCCATGTGAACCTCTTAAAAATTCTATTCACTCGTATTTGCTTTGCATTTCTCACGTCAGTTTGTAAGGTACGATCGTGGTAATAGTGTTGATGAGTAGTTGTGTAACGAAAGCGAATCCCCTGCTTTCTATTCCGTCCCAACGTACTACGTCGTCCATTGTACTCTATCTGAAGGTGAACTCAGAATCTGTTTCCCGGATTGTATGTTGTCGGTAGCCTGGAACAAATCCGTAGCGAGCAGATGATTACAGCGAGGAAACCTCACACAAGTCCGGAACCAGTAAATCCCGCGAAATAGTACACCTGTCGCTATAAAAATGAAGTTAGCGCACTTGTAAAAGCACTGTAAAACATACATAGTTTGAAATCTTCGTCTCCCCATTTACGACTCTCCTTCGCGATGTTTTGTGATACGGAAGCACCGTGAAGAACTCTTGAGAGTAATGAATATGCTCGGTCGTAGTTGGAATAGAAGTTTTTGCTTCCTCGAAATCTGGCACTAAAGAAGATGACGATGAATTCATTTAGTTTCACTCTTATTTCGCTTTTCATCGGCTCATAATAGTGTGCGATAACCTGCATGACTTTCTGCTTCTAATTGAAACGATAACTTAAGACGATGTACATAATTATTTTTAAGCTACATGAAAATGATATACTTTAGTCACTCATATTTCATACACCGATACTCTTCTGTTGCAAGAAGACATAATCGCCGATGATATGCAGTTTTTAAATAGAACTTGGTATGTAGTGGTAGCAATTTCATTTAGTCCTATTAAATCCAACAAACACACTTCATCCGCCATGCACAATTAAAACTTAGAGAGCAATTTGCGATATACAGATACGCAAATTTGCTTAGCCGCCTGCAGACCACCCTGAATGGAGATGATCAAGTACATATAAATCCATTACGACTTTGGTGGCGTGCATCAACTTTATTTGCAAATCATTTATGCAAACTAAAAATGAATGAAAAGAACATGAAAGTTAAATAGCAGTATTTTTCTATCTCTTGTATTTTGCTGCGTCCTTAAAGGTCGTCCAGTAAAGTTTTTCGGATTTCTTTTATTTTTCATATTCACATTCTGCCTTTTGAATTGTTCATTTTTCAATGAGTAAATGTTGTCTGGGAGGTTTTATTTGTTTTGAATTACGTGATTCGAATTTCATTTGGAAGTAAGACAAGAATGAAAAAAACCACCACTCAAGTGAGCTAACCAATGGAGGACTATTTAATTTGATGTGAGTGTATGCATAAAATTATTGAAATGTATGCTGAGCTCAGTTTTGCTTAATCACTGATATAGCTTATCCGATTTTTTTAAAAATATTGTTTGTTTAGGTTACGTTTCATTTTTTGTTGGTAATTAACGGAAAATCGCATGAAATTGTAAAAAAATCGCTTTTGAGGTTTTCAAGGTGGCGCTTATAACTTCCAAACGATGATATAGTCAATAAGACTATGCTTCTGCAGATTTTTTATTGACCCTTGCCATTGCCTACAACAACTGTCCTAATATTTTTTGTATCTGATGTTGTGCTCTCAAGATAAACGGTGTAAGGTCAATAAATGCTGGTCCAAAAGTTCAAAACATTTTGGTTTAAGTTTACTGCTAATTTAAAAAATTCATTAAAAATTTCAATTAACGTATTTTTAATTGTCTGGCGGACGTAACATGTTTTTTCAATGTTTTCTAATTATTTCGACTGTTTAAATTGTAGGTATTCGATGTGGCTCCTTTTTGTGTCATGGAAGCGTAGTCTATATCAGTTTGCCCTCACTGTCTAGTTGCGAAAGCAATTATTTACGTACATATGAGCGAATATTCTAATGGATTTATAATTACTAGCAGAATCCAGCACTCGAAATTCGAGTGCAATGATGATTTTATTACAACTGACTCTAGAAATTCGATCGAATAATCATCAATCTCAGTTAGAAAACCCTTATTTTCACGCTTTCACAAATTTAAGTTAATTCCAAAATTTCCTTAAAAACGTGTATTTAAACTATTAAAGCAGATGTACATTTCTTCTGGCACTCCCAGACTTCTTCAGCGTATAACTAATTCGCTAAGTTCTGTGTTTCTATTTTAATCTCTAACGTTTTACATTTTCATCGCAAAATTTAATCAGCTTAATTGCTCCATTCCCTAAGTTAATATTCAATATAACAATGCTAAGCGTTTTGCGCATGTCATCATTCGATTTTCACATTCTTGAGATCTACCAAACCGGTTGTTGTAAATAATGTTAGGAAAATCAAACATCGTTTTTAAATCTTGAAAGTTTTCTTCAACTGAAAATGCTTTTTTGTGGAATATTAGACGACCTTCAGCAAAACAAACTAAAAAAATATGACCGAATATTGATGAAATGTACGTATACATTTGCATAATGAACGGCGACGCTATACACACGAATGATCCTTAGAGAGAAAGCTATCACACAACACCGAACCAGTGAACGCACAATCCACATGAACGGTATAAAGTGTGAATGAAAATATTCCTAAATGTGGTGAAATTTGATGATTAGCTTCCAAAAAAGAAACTAAAACACTTGCAACAGTCCTGGATATGAACCTGGGACTCCCTCGTGCAAGGGCAAATTGCCACCGCATGCAAGACACAGCCTATAGAAGATCAGGGTTTTTATCATGGTAGTGAAGGCTAGTATACCATTGGTATTTATCGCTGTGTAAACGTTCAACGATGTTTATGTATTGGTAAGAAAATCTATTTTCAATTTTTTGCTTCTATACTTTTCGAACAGATCTTCACAAAAAATACAATTCTGCACATCTACAGGATATTCTCTTTCCATTGATGTATTTTTTATGAAAATCGGTCCAGAAACAACGGCTAAAATGGTACCACAAAATTCATGTTAGCCGTTTAATTATATAGATTTTCTGCAGTGCATGCTGAGCGTCTCGAACACGTCAAGTTAGACACTATTGTAAGGGTGAAATCTTCTCGACGAATCCTTCATTAATTTCCTGGGCTACGCGGAGCACGTTTGGCTCCAGGATCAATGGGATGAAATGTGATTTTTGTCTTTTATTGTTGACTCGTCTCTGCCTCAAACGATATTCTCGGCTCTTCATGTGCGAATGTTTATTTTCATGGTCGATTTGCCGATAATGAATCCCTTCAATACTTTTTTTTCGTCGTTGGGAGGTGGAAATCTTCAAAAGATCCCGATTTGATCCTGCTTCTCGGCATGTCAGATTTTTGCCGACTAAAACCACCTCCGCCTCCTCTGAAAACCCCTCACTCCATCACTCATTGCTTGCACTGTAAAAATTTGATGCGGTCTTAATCGGATCCATCCTCAGGCACTCTGTCCCAGCAAATTTTATTAAAATATCATTCGCGTTTCTCATATTGTAGTCGTAATTCATGAAAGTATGTATGCATTTTTAATTTGTATTTTATTTTTAACTGAAAAATAGCTGATACAATGGAGCAGACCATCGATAGTTGCTATTTTTTCTTCATGTCATTTATATGCGGTGTCCACGTTAGGTTTTCCATGTGAGATCCTAAAGACCTAAATTAAATAGTTTTTTGAGATGAACATAAGCTGAACTTCGGTGTAAATATGAATGTTTCCCTTCTAAAATTGATTGCGCGCCAAAAAGAGTTTGGATTTTTTCAATTTTTCAATTACAAATGCTTCAAATCTTGCTAACCCCGGTGATTCATCACTATTCGAATTCATTTCGAAGCGGTCCATGTAAACCACTGATTCAACAACTAGAACTTCAAAACACAGGTTATTTTTCCCGGAAAGTTCACTAGCCGCTAAATATGACTAAATAGATAATTCGACAAAAGATTCCTTTTATGCGACTATGATTTTATTTTAATTATTTTAATTTTAATTAATGTAAATGCGCATTTCGACCGGCACACCCGGTTTTCATCAGTACACTCTACTCTTTAATAGTTTACTTAACCTATATATACAATGGTTATTAATGGCTATTTAATGTTATTAAAAGACAGCTGAGGAAGTGTAATATTGAGGCAGTTGCAACGAGTAAAATTTCAAAATTAAAATCGTTGATGATAAGCGAAAAGGATAAGAAACTAAATGAAGAAAAAGGCGGTGTGTATAAGATTATTTGCCCCGAATGTGGTAAAATTTATGTAGGCCAAACCAAAAGACTAGCAAAAGTGAGGTTTGAAGAACACACGAAAGAAGCAGAATTATACAAGAAAGGTAGGAAAACATCCATCAATTCGGCTGTTGCTGAGCACATAATAAAGGAGGGCCATGACATCAAGCTAGAACATATGAAGGTGATCAAAGAGGTAGATAGGATTAATAAGTTGGATATAGTGGAAGCAATCGAGATAAGAAAAGTACCTAAAGATCGGAGGCTGAATGAAGATGCAGGTAACAACAACTCGAAGTTATTGGATGTAATTTTTAAAATGTAACGACATCATTTAAGTAACCATTGTATATATAGGTTAAGTAAACTATTAAAGAGTAGAGTGTACTGATGAAGACCGGGTGTGCCGGTCGAAATGCGCATTTACATTAATTAAAATTAAAATAATTAAAATAAAATCATAGTCGCATAAAAGAAATCTTTTGTCGAATTATCTATTTAGTAACTAGAACTTGTTTTTTTTTTAAATATTATTTGCAAAAAAATGTTAGTAAAAGTATATTTTTTCGGCGATCAATCAATTTTAAAAGAAAAACAAATCATCATAGAGGCATTGGTTATTTCCCCCGTAAGTATTACCTTTGAAATTTAGACTGTCTACCCCCATTTTTTGATCACCTGCCAACAAGAAATCGTGAAACTTTTAACACTGTCCTTTTACGTCGATGGATTCACACCCTTCGTGATGTTCAAGTTTAGTTCTACCCTGGACGTTCAATTCTAAACTATGCTAAATCAGAATCTTCCAGCTTTTCCACTGCGTCCGCGTCCTTCTCTTATGCAGACATTTTTTGCGGCAGTAAAACGCGATAAAAGCTCAAATTTTGTTTGTGCTCAAATACATATTTTTCCCTGCCCGCTATTTCCTTGGTCCTTATGACTTATCTGATAGTGGTGACCTTAGCACTTGGGCTCAATTCAATGGAAAAACGATCGGAAATTTTAGACAACATTAATTCTAACCAAGAGCGCGTTTCCACCACAAAATAAAAATTTACCAGCGTAATATGAACAAATCTTACGTGACAAGAAAAAAAATATTGTATTGTCAGAAGAATTTGTTAAATTTAGTGAGGGATTCTACATAAAAGCAACTGCGACTCATATAACTGATCGGGTGTATTGTTATTTTGCAGTAATAAATAGAAATAATAAGGACATTTTTGTATATTTTCTGTATTTACCGTGGGATTAGTTAGCGCTTGGTTCCGATCAAACAACTTTTATGCGGATATGTATGAAAAATCGTACCCCGTCTTACGCGGATTAGCGTAACTTTGAGATATTACTGTACCTAATATAATGATATCCAAATCAAATGAATGATTTATGCATCAATGCCGAAAATTTATACATTGAGACAGATCTCTAATGAATGACTCGATCCGAAATGCCGTGATAGAATTTAACATTAAAATAATGCGTAAAAATAATTGACGACTGGCTCGTTCAAAAAATGATAATTTTAACGAGCTTCAGGTAATAAATACACTAAGAATAAATAAAGGTAGCACTAAAAAATCTGGGCAACATATTGAACAGAGGTTTATGCTAAAATAAAAAAAAGTGTTCTACCTTCTACAAATGACGGCCTATTAAACAAAAAATTGATTCAGTCCTATAATCGTCCTTTTAACTCTAATTTTTCTGTTGTACGAAACTTGGTAGGCTTCCTGAAATTTCACATAATGACCGGAGTTAGTCTGCAAAGCTGTCTACAGCCGAGGAATCTATTTAAAATATGAGAGAATTCAGTAAACGAGGATAGCTGATTAGGAAGATGTGTTCTCTGAAAAAATCATATATCCTGAATTCTAACATCTTTCATTTGAATGCTCCATTTCCAATTCCAATTCCAGCAAACTCTGGCGATTCAAATGAACAAATAATCGATTAACGATTGACGCACTGCTGGAGAACTATTCTTATCTATGTATTTTTTATTGATTGGCCTTTCCTCGTACTATTACATACATATGTATGTAGTTCAAGATCAGGTGAAATTCTATATGTATTGCTTGTATAACGTTAATAGATATCGTACATTATGATAACGCTTGCAACGCAAAAATGCGAAGCACCACATTATATTGAATATTTGCGCAGGCACAATCATAACATTTTTCAACTTATCAATGAATAGATAACAACCTGTTGAATAAAAATGAAGTTCGATTTGAATTATTTCGGGTGCCTATTTTCTATAACTTCCATTTCGAGTGTATATGTAAATACTAAATATATTTTTTTCGTTACTACTTTCCAGATGGTTTCATGGTAGCATCTCCAGAGATGAAGCCGAACATTTACTTCAGCCACGAGAAGATGGACTGTTCTTGGTGCGGGAATCGACAAATTTCCCAGGCGACTATACATTATGTGTTTGCTTTCAAGGAAAAGTTGAGCACTATCGTGTAAAGTACTTAGAAAACAAATTGACAATCGACGATGAAGAGTATTTTGAAAATTTGGGACAACTTGTAGCGGTAAGTGGTTCTGAATAATGTGATAAAAGTCAATCTATCTCCCTTCCAACACTGAATTGTTCATAACTTTTAAGCAAATAGTTTCAATGCTATTTTGTGTTTCTGTTTGTCTTGTCTTGTTTCGCCAGTAATTTTATTTGAAAGAAGAATTTTCGAAAGCATTTGAATATCATAGATCCCCTCCGAATTGCAGCACTACGAAAAGGATGCCGACGGATTATGTACCCAACTAATCAAATGTCTTCCGAAAATGGGCAAACAGGAGTATTGCATAAATTCAAAAGAGTTTGCGGACAAGGGTTGGGTGATACCAGAAAATGATTTGCAGCTACGCGAGAGCATAGGCAAAGGTGAATTCGGCGATGTAATGCTGGGCATATTGAGAAACGAAAAGGTCGCGGTCAAAATGCTCAAAGATGATGGTGCAGCACAAAAATTCTTGGCCGAAGCATCTGTTATGACGTAAGTTGGATTACCGCGAAACTGATATCTGGATATGTTTTCAAAACCAAATGTTCTGTTTTCAGTACGTTGGAACATGAGAATCTCGTTAAGTTTATCGGTTTAGTATTTACAAATAAGCACATCTACTTAGTTACGGAATACATGAGCAAAGGATCTTTGGTTGACTATTTAAGATCTCGTGGCAGGCAGCATATTACGAAAAAAGATCAAATTACATTTGCATGGTTAGTATCACTATAAACATCTTCATCGTTACTGCATGCTACAGTTTTGATATGTTGAATGAAATTTTATTGACTATATAATTATTGTAGCGACACGTGTTCGGGAATGGAATATCTGGAAGCTAAGAAAGTTGTGCATCGTGATCTGGCAGCTAGGAATGTTTTAATTTCGGAGAATTGTGTGGCAAAAGTATCGGATTTCGGTTTGGCTCGAGAAGAGTGCTACAATCTAGAAGTGGGTAAATTGCCCATCAAATGGACAGCACCGGAAGCACTGAAGGGTGGTGTAAGTAGACTATGACTAGTCAAATAAAATGCAGCATTACTAATCAATGTTTTTGTTGTGTTTTTGCTCTTAATTACAGAGATTTTCCAACAAATCGGACATGTGGAGCTTTGGAATTCTTCTGTGGGAGATCTATTCGTTTGGTCGTGTTCCTTATCCAAGAATTGTAAGTAAAAAAATCAACATATGGCTTATTCATTTTCCCACAAAAAATTGATCAATAATCGTCTAGAAACGATGACTAGAATATTTATTTCATAAGGCAACCAACTGGGATATTTGTAGACAAATTCTAGTTTCCGAATATGGTGGGAAAGAGTTTCTTTGAGTTAACATTTTCCGCAATCTCTGGTGTTGTCAAAAGAAGATCTTGCGCTATCATGATCCTCAACAAATCCGTTATCGATCTATAATTCCCATATTGTGTGTGTGCTAAGATCGAAATCATCATTTTATTATTTAATTAAAGAAGAATTAAATTCAAATATGTATAATAAAAAATGATTCGCGCATGCGGCCGCCCTGGGGAACTAGCGCGTCTGTAAATATTTGTACATATATATATTTAAAAATCATGTAAGTGTGATGGTCGAACACTAAGAGTAGCGAAACAACTCGGTTTGAATTACAATAAGAAAAGACATTCAACTACCCCGTACTCTACAAATCTATCAATTATCCTTCGCTTACTAAGCTTTATATAAGAACTGAACCATCTTCATGGGAGAGCGCACGAGACGATACGGAACTTACACGTAAACTCACATCATAGGAGAACGCACGAGATGCCTGCCGGGTTGGAGAGGAGCACCGTCAATCAGCCCCACGAAGCGGAGCTCCATCCTCGCTATCACTAAGGAGGAGCATCATCCTTACCTCCATGATTCCTGGGTTCGGTTGTAAGACTAGCACACTCTGTTTAACCGCCAAAACACAATTGTACAATTCTGTACCATGGGCAGTTGATTTTCGTAAATCAATAGCATTTAAATAATTTAACAATATAAACAAATCAATAGCACCGACAAACATACTTGGAAAACAAAATTGCTCATCATTTCCCTATATTTCCGAAATTGCGTTGGTTAGTTGGTTGGTTGTAGTGGCAGCCCCTTTTTATCCAAAGGTAGCTCACTTAGGCCACGAGAGGCCCATTGTGATACCACAGAATTTAAGGGCGGCACTAGAACCTGCGGGATGACGAGAACCATCCAGATTCTCGAATAAAGCCGGCTATGCAGCCAATGTCCAGATCAGCGACTTCCGTGAGGTTGTCCAGGAAGGGCGTGCCCAAGATTTGCATGCGCTTCCTGGACAGCGCCGGACATTCACACAGAAAGTGTTTAATAGTTTCTTCCTCTTCCTCCGATCTGCAACTTCGGCAGAAATCATTGAAAGGGACACCCAATCTTTCTGCGTGTCTGCCGATCAGACAGTGTCCCGTCAGTACCCGAAATTGTGTTACATTCCTCAATTTTACAAGGATCACTTGTAAAGATCAGGCATGTCCTGCATGTATCGCACATGTACCCAACATAAGGTGCGAAATGCCATGCAAAATCGGTTCGCTATCTTGGCATCAGCAGGAAAGCAGCAAGCCGGCACCTTTTCCAGTGTCTAATGATACGTTTTCGGGGTGAGAACAATACATATGCGTTTATCCGCTATATTCCATATGGAAATTCAAGGACATTTTATAAGTTTTAGGACCAGAATTTATCTGGATCTTACACTTAAAAATTTTCAAATCAACTTCTTCACCTTCTATCCGCTTCGAATTTCTTTCTTTGTTGAAATCCGTACAAAATACAATGTCACAAATGAAATTTGTCAGTACACATTGTTTACATGATTGTTTTTCACTTTATAATAACATAACTTTAGAAAAGCACATGTGTATAAATCCACCGATAAAACATGTACATATTTAATCGGGAAAACTAATACTATTAAAGTTCTTAATTAATAGTTTATTGTTTAGCCCTGATTGGCTGTTACTGTAACACATCGACGTGGTATTGACTCTGCTAATGTTTGACGTCATTCTGGAGTAATTTATTTCCATACAGACTCTACTATCCGCCAAAGATCATTAACCGTCTTCAGTTGTGCTTTGAAAACATAATGATCCGTTTTAGGGGCATACCTTCTCCTGCAAAAGGAAATATGACATCGTGGGTTTGATCCAAAATATGGCGCTAGGCCCATAAAATGAAAATGAGCACCAAACATTGATTTTTGGCCACTCCGTGCTTAACTGTCTTCGGGGTATACAGCGGATCATGAGAAGCATATGATGGTCTCCTTATGTATTGCCTTTTTCCCGGACAGCCAAATAATACAATTTTGGACTCATCAGTCTGAATGATATTCCTCCATTTGGAAGCAGGCCGGTTCTTATCGTCTCGTGAAATTTTTTAGCCTGTCTTGATTATGTATTTCCTTTAATAACGGTGTTTTCTCGAACTTCTACCTTTTAATTTTGCGTTAATAAGTGCTCTGCTGACTGCGTATTTAATTTGAATTTCTATTTTTTACTCATTGATGTTAGAAAACGGATCTATCCGTACAAGCCGAACAACATTTCTAATATTGTTCATGCTGAGATTTCATTTTTTACCCGAGATTCAGGCTTTTCTTCCTATTCTTTGCATTCGATACCATTTTACTGGAGCAGGCAAGTGTGCATTTTCTAATTAAATCTCTTTTCGGCACTGCAATGTTTGGAGCGGCACATTTTTCCTAAATGTAAGATAGATATATTACACTAAAAATACGTACACGCTTTTACTAAATACACATACAATGTGTTTGAAAAGAGCGTGACGCTTCGCATACCTGCACTATTACACAACACCTATGAAAAATGGAGTAACATTTTTAAAATTTAATTGGAGGCTGCATTTACAGATTGCCACCCTTTAGGAACAAAAATGACTCATAAAGCTGTCTCAAAGTACGTTAAAAAGTCCGTGGCATTCGTTAAGAAATCGGCAAAGTGGTATAGGGAGATCGGAAACGTGGAAGATTTGCCTGGCAGAGGAAAAGCTTAAACCTGAAATCTATTTCCGCCGCTTGCTGTCTGCCCTCCTCCTTATCACTCTCCACCAGAGACCAGAAGCGATCCAAAGAATTTAAAGCGCCGCACCGTCTGGTCATTCACCTCGCGTCGAGCTGCATTCCAATCTTCCCAGAGCCCAGTACACTCAAGAATACCCAGAACAGAACAGCCCCTCCAGCTGTTCTCCCGGCGATATTTGTGGAATCCCCGATCCCGTGTTTGCTGTATCGGCGGTCAACGGCCAGCCGAGTTTGCTGAAAACTCGTTGAAGCTTTCCTAGCTTTGGACCGGTTTTGTCGACGCATGTCAGCTGGCGATTTAATCTTTGTGCGATTGGTCACAGCGTTGCACCTCGGGGGGAATACTGTGGCTGCTACTGTTGTGTGGGCGGCCCTTGGGCAGACACATTGTGCCGCTGGCAATGAAGGACCGGTGTGTAGATTGGTATCAACAACGTTGCCAACCTGACTCGTTTCATCGGTGCGTTGAATTCAAATGCTTGGACGTTGATGGCGAGTTTGGCATGTTTTTGCATACGTCAGTATCAAAGATATATAATCAAAAGAACTATCTCATGGAACTGATTTCGCTGTTGATCATACTTTAAATTACGCAGCTTTCGCGTGCACGATGAGAAACAACCTCTCCATAACAACCTTACTTCCTACTTATCTGTTTAATCCAATGTATATGTATATAATTCAATACCTTCTCTATATTTACATGCATACATCAATATCCTAAGCAAGTCTATTACATGTTTATTTAATTCAATACCTTAATCTCGATAAATCTATTCCCTATTTATTTCAATTAATTCTCTCAATACGCATTGTGTGAAGTCGCGACCCGCGTATACCATTTACAATCGGAAACGTTTGCCCGCACGATAGTTTGTGCTCTTCAAGGGCAGGGCGGTCCCATATTTTGCCCTTATGGGTTTGTGGATCGACCACGTTGCGTGGCAAACGTAACAGCACGTCAACGAAAGACGATAGTCAAAATATCTAAGAGAAATCCGAGTACTTTGTTGAGAAAAGCACTAAAAATGTTATGCAAAAAGAATGTTAACGTGGCTTAACGAAGTGAACATCGTAAGCAGAGCCACAATATCGAAACCAGTGTTAACACCGAGACAGATCGAAACAAGACTGCACTGTACGAAAGCAACGTTTACAGACAAATCCTCATGTGGCGTAAAAAGACTGAATCGAGCGAACTGTCAAATATCCTGCAACGATCCATGTTTATGGTAGCTTTTCTGCGCAACGATTTGGCAAACTTTTAGTTTTTACTGGAATCTTGACGGCTCTAAAATTAGTGGAACTACATAGAAAAGGATTATTGCCGTCCGTCATATAACATATACGGTCAGAATAATAAAGAGTGGATCCTTGTCGAGGATAATGATCCCAAGCATGGAAAACGACTTTGCGCAATGGGAAATGGGATCAAGGTATCAGATTGGCCATCACAATCGCCTGGTGTCAATCCAAAAGAAAACGTCTGGGTGTATATAAAAAATAAACTATGAGGAAAAGTATACGCGGAATCAAACATTAGAGAAAGATTTGGAAAAATTTAGATGCGAAATACGCAGAAAATTTGGCTCTCAGCTGTACTCGTAGATGTGAGACAATCTTCAAAAAAAAATAAAGGGGGCTGGACGTCTTATCAATGTTTTTCGCAATTACGGTCACGTACTTATCAAACACACTGTATAAAATATTGTCAGTCTTCATGATTTTTTTCTGAAAACTGAAATAGACTGTTTCACGTGGTTATCTGGTTCGATGACTTTAACACCACGGCTTCTTAGACGCGGATTACGATAGGCTCGCCCCTAAAACTTGCTAGTCAGTAACCCATACCGAGTATGATTATTGCTTTTCGGAGTTTAGTACCAGTTTTATCCAGAGCTTGCTTGGACTCGTTTATATCCCTAGTTCAGCTCGGACCTATCTAACATTCTTGCTGCTCTGTGGGTCGCAGCACCCTTGCTGAAAGCGCAACAGCACGCAAACTCGCCACCATACAGAAGGATTGCCGGATCCAAACTGTACTCGAAATGAATGCACCCGCTTGGGTATTACCACAGCCTCCAAGTTGCAACCAATAGGTTCGTCATACCTTAATTGAAAACTCACAACGTAATATAAACGAAACTGTCTCGTACTACTTTCCCATATGCAATATTGATTTGTTTAACAGCAAAACATAATTTCCATTTACAGCCGTTGGCCGATGTCGTGAAACACGTGGAAGTTGGCTATAAAATGGAAGCACCCGAAGGATGTCCGCCCGAAATTTATGAGATGATGCGCCAAGCCTGGGACCTAAATCCGTCCCGTCGACCAACGTTCCAAGAGCTTAAAGTCAAACTATTGCAGCTAAAGAACGCAACAACGTGAAGTCAAATCTCGACAATTGAGTCATCAACAATAATCAATAATTAAGGAGTATTATTAATAAATAAATATTACAGAGAAGAGAAAATTACGAAAAAACTATAAAAATTCAACAGACACAACTATTTAAGAAAAATATTATGAAAAATAATAAGCAACAATAAATATAATGAAATTTTTTTCAAAACAAAAAATCCGTACATACACCACACAAATATGCAAAAAACAAAAACAAACAAACACACAAATGTTTATTTTTCAATCTTGAGAGATAATCACATGCAACTAACTCGGAAATTCTTTTTAGACATGAATATATATATACTGCGTCATGTTTTTATATATTATATATACAAAATGATTTTAGCGTAATTTTTTTCCTTTTTTTTCTATTGAATATATTTAATATATTTATTATTTTGTTTAATATGAATATTGCAATTTTGCAAACAAAACAACATAAATATGTAGTGTAAAACAAGATTTGAACAGTACGGAAATGAGCAATAAATAATCTTTTATACACATTGCATATAAAAAATAATGAATGTGAAATGAAAGTATAAATCTTGAAGGGAAAAAAATCAAACTACAATTAAAGTAAATATATTAAACAATATATTTCTGAAGTACGTCAGATTTCAATTGAATCAGAGAAGTGATGTGGAAAACTAATAAAATGAAATTGGTTCGTGATTGATTTAAGAGAGGACTTGTGGTGATCGCAAACGTATCGACATACACGCATTAAACTCTTTTTTATTTAATGTAAATAGTCGTAAAACAAATTTTTTTTGAAGACAAAACGAAACACAAATTTATCCACTGTTACTAAATAATGCATCAACTATGTAATACGAACGATAAAAAACACGCATACCGAAAATGTATCTAAAAAGTGAATTTTAAGTAATCGAAAATTGACCGTTTTAGGACAGCGGCCAAGTCAACTTGTCTCGATACACATTTTTTCTGACTCGTCTCTATCTCTCTTAACGAATTCTATTGAAAATCTAGGATTTTCCAGTGAAGGTATTTAATTGTTAAATAATTGATATGTTTTCAATGCATCGCACGCAAATGCATTTGTATAGACACCAGAATAGACTATTGTGGACTTGGACGATAATACATTTAAAACAACAAATACAAAAATAAATAATAACGACGATCATGGTAACGATAATACTTAAATGTAATCTCTAAGTCTAGGCTTTCTTTTATTATTACTATTATTATTATTTGTGTAGGAAAAAATGTATTTTTTTATGTTTAGTGATTTCGGCAAATGAAAGTATTTTCCCCCCAGCTATTTTATAGAAAAAAAACCTATTTTATTATTATTTTTTATTGTAATTTTACATGGTTTTATGGAGTGTTCGCTTTATTGCACATTTGTAAACGATATAAAAGAAAATTATGTTATGTTATGATGTTTGTTCCAATAACCAGAGAAACTGAAAAATGATAAAGGATGAAATGGAAAATAAGAATATTTGTTTTTATTTATATGTTTGTGTTTTCAACTTTGTGATTGGTGATGATTCCAAGGAGCCAAATGTATATTTTGTGGCCCTCTCTATTTGTCTGAGCAACTAACATTTTTGTTTCGCTCTACCGTGTTGAAATAATTCACAGGAATTGGACGACATTGCAGTTTCTGATCAGCATATTGGTGAGTTTCTAACCGTTGGTACATTTCTGTTTACAAAAGAATGAAACAGAAAGGATAAAAGTCTTTTCAAACTCAAATCATTGTTTGGGATTTTCCCGAAAACGAAAATCAAATGCAATCGCATCGCAATTCTTGGCTAAATGTAAGTAAACATTCGTTCATAAGTTCTTACTCTACATCAATGACCTTCCCTCAGTCATAGTGTCTTCTATATGCTGCTGACTTAAAAATTTACCGAGTTATTCGCTCGGAAGAGGATTGTATTGCTCTCCAAAGGGATCTGGACGCGATCGATTCTTGGAGTCAAACTAATTTTCTCTTCCTTAATGCCCAGAAATATCACAAAATGTCCTACTCCTTAAAGCTCAGTCCAATTGATTACACCTACGTATTACATGATATTCCACTTGCGCCGGTTTTTCTAATAAAAGATCTGGAAACGGTCAAAGGAGCAAGTGCAGCCATATTTTCTTTCGTCACGAGAATCGCATTCTTGAGGACCCAAAATCAAGCATGACCTTGTGTCATACAAATCGATTTATACTATCGAGCAATTGTTCGAAGTTTTCAAAGGCCCATAATACGAAATACTAGAAGTAACAATGATATTTATTTTCGCTGATAAAATCAATCCAGAAGTCATGTTTATTTAATAAATAATTACTATTATAAATTAAATTGGGCATTTTAACAGTAAAATCAACAAACCAATCAGACACCGGTCAAAAGTTTGAGACCACTATAAAAAATATAAGAAAACAAATAAAAGTCAACATATTGAAAACTTTATAAAAAAAAGGTTTTATTTTTTACACACAAGATTTAAAATTCAAAAATTACATGAAGACTTGACGAATACAATGTTCTAAAGAAAACACACACAAGAGAGTTTAGACAGATTTTTCATCAAAATATCCTCCTTTGCATTTTATGACCCGATTTACCAACCTTGGCATGCGAGCAATTAATTTGTTAATAGTCTCTTGCGAGATATTTCTCCAGCTTTCTTCTAATGGACTCCACATGGCCTGGTGTGAAGTAGGACATTTTTCTCGCACGTTTCGGTCAAGCTCTTCCCACAAAAGCTCTATAGGGTTAAGATCGGGGGTTTGGGGTGGCCATGTCATATTTTCCAACACTTTTTCCGACTGTTTTTTGTCTAAATAGCCCCTACATAATTTTGAACTGTGATTTGGATCATTATCTTGTTGGAAAATAAATCCTTGGCCGATTAACTTTAGTCCGGAGGGAACAGCATTTTTCTACAAAATTACTTTATAATGCTCCTTTTTCATAATTCCTTTAATTTGGACCGGATTTCCAGTCTCATAGCCTGAGAAACAACCCCAGACCATGACAGATCCGCCACCATGCTTGACAGTTGGGACTACACATTGTGGTATCATCTTTTCTTCGGGGGAACGTCGAACGAAAATTCTCCTTTTTGAACCGAATATTTCAAATTTAGATTCGTCACTCCAAATCTTCTTCGGTCCAGGATCGATGGGCTAGAGCCCATTGCAACCGTTTTTTTCTTATTCTGCCGTTTTAAAAGAGGTTTTGAACAGCAACGCGACCAAACAACTTGGCGTCTCGCAATCGTCTTTGCACTGTAGACACTGACACAGGTTTTTCCTGAGATTTGTTGACTTCAGCACGAATTTCGGGGGCTGTTAGGCGTCTATTTCGCTTGCTGGTTACCACAATAAATTTGTCTTCACTAGAAATCGTAGCTCTTGGTCTCCCGGAGCGCGAACGATCTTGATTACTGCCAGTTTGTTTGTACCGCACAATAGTGCGATGAACACAAGTCTTCGATAATTTGAGTTGAGATGCAATCTCTCGTTCAGATTTGCCTTCATTATGGAGAACGACGATGGCAGACCGTGTTTCAATACTAATTTCACAAACTTTTCCCATTTTAGAGACGTCTTGACTGTAGGTATCACAAAATCAGACTAAGTGCGGATATTCGTAGAAAACCTTCAAAATATCCGGTTCAAATAAAAATCAGAAATATTTTTAGAATTTAAAACAATTGCCTTGTTAGTTGACGTAAAATAAAAAAAGGGTCGGTTGCGGTAATGAGGTCATAAAATTTTTACAATCGATCATCGGATTAGCTCTTCCTCGACTCACATTGGAAAGTTTGGAAACAATGCCTGTTTATTGCCCTTTCTTTGGCTTATATGCAAAAGAATAATCTTTTAGACAATCTTTATAAACAATAGAATATGCAGGTGTGCAGATTACTTTTTATCACCAATATTTTGGAAATATTTACTAATAACAAAAGTTTTTTATTGGTGGTCTCAAACTTTTGACCGGCAGTGTACCTAATTTTAATTTTGCTTATTGATTTATTTTAACACCTCTGTAAATCTGAGTTTATATTCCTATCCTCCTTGGTAAGAAAAATACAATTGGTATATTTCGAATTGGAGTGTCTGCAAATCCTTTAAAAAATAATGCTTTCATTTTTTCTTTGCCCAAAAACAGTGAATCTTTTTTATAAACAATTATTTGTTGCCTCTGGATTCTTAATTCTATTGATTTTCACCAAAAGTTTCATTACAATATGTGTAATATTATCAAGTCTTCCTTCACGTAGAATACTAAAGAATAATTTTTATTTCAATCACAAAGACTGCTGTCCTGGGGGTACATATAAAACACGAAATTCGACAAACTGTTTACAAATCAATCAAAAAGATGAGACCTTTCAGTGGATACCAAAATTTAAGAATTCATTAAATATTTTGGAGAAACTTAGCACCAAACTTTAAAAATATTCCGTTTAAATATTTAGATTTTTAGAGATATAGTTATGTTTTTTTAAAAATATTGTGTGCAATTCATTAAAAGAAGGACAACTGAATTTTTGTATAATAAGAATTAGATACGAATTAGGAGCTACTACCAGATTCGCTCGCTCAACGTCTCTCCTGTTTTGAATCATATTCCGACAAATCAAAGCCCAGAAATGCATTTGAAAATTACAATCAGTTAATATGAATCAATTTCGTTGTACATATTTAGCTAGTGAGTAGCTAAATACAATAGATACAAATTAAATACAATATCAATAAAAAGTATGAAATAGTGTTGTAATATTTTTATATAAAATATAAGTGAAAAAACTTAGCTTCGTTTTATTTTTGTTGAAAAAGCGAACGATTGAAAGTCGCGGTAATTGTGTTTCTCCGTAATTCAACATTCGAAAATTCATTGAAACTTAATTCAATACAATTTAGTAGATACAAATGGTAGTTTCCCCAATCATTAATTACTACACTATAGCTACATTAAATCAAAATTAGTTATCCTCACGAAAATGTCTAATTGAAATCGTAATTATTTGGTCAAAAACTGTAAATAGTACATTTTATGAGCGAAAACACTTAATTGAAATTTCTTACAAAGATCTAATTCGAGTGTTGGGTAAACGAAAAAAATGTTTTTGCTATTTTAATTGTCAACTAAAAACATTTTTTGCAGTATTTTTATATTATTTCTGAGCGATCAATTGATAGGACGAAAATGTAGTAAAGAAAAATATCAAAATTATCTGAAAATCAACTTTAAGATTACTTATTGAAACTTTACAAATGTCGGCAATAAAATGAAGCCAAATACGAATTCAAAAAGCTAAATCGAAACGAAATGGATTAGGCATAATTAGATGAATGTGTTTAAAGTGAAAATGTTAAATTGCAAGAGTTTCGGAAAATAAAGAGTCAAATCAAGAAGACATTGAAAATCAAGAATGTGTTGGTTTTCTTTGGTGAAATTGTTATTGCGGAATCAGGAAAGCATCGGAACCTGACGTTGATGGGCAGCGTTCTTCATGCTTTTCAAAGCATCCAGTCCTCCATATTAGAAACTCACTATCATTTGACCGGCCGAGTTAACTAAAGTTTCTCGGGTTCGGACCCGAGAAATTCAAGCTTAATGAAGATGTTATCTGCGACGTAAGTTCTAACGAAACGTTCAAAAGTTTGACGAAACTTGTGTCAAATTTAGTATAGCTATAAGTGACAGGTCGGTATCATCCTATGTCGACTCCTGGCTTCGTACGCCAATTGTAGTCCGCCCGAATAAGGTGGACAATTTCTACATTTTTTTACATATTTTACCAATTTTACATTTTCTACATTTCAAACATTTTGGAAATATTCTATATTTGCCGCATAATTTACATTATTTTATTCTACAGGTTGCCGGTTTTCATACGTTGGATACATATTTCAATTTTTTTTTACTCTTTTATACATTTCATACTTGTTTCACATATTATACATTTCATATATATTTTGAAATTTATACATATTTTACATTTTTTTCACTTTGTACACACTTAACATTTTTCCAAATTTCTACATGTTTTTTACATTTTAATATTTTTTACGTTTTCTGAAAGGTCAATTTTTTTTTAATTTTAACTTCCCAGTTCCCTATGGGAAGTTATTGTAATGGGGTCGATTTTGCGAATCCCAAATTTTGACATATCTCCACGTTTTAAGGTCTCTAGAATCCAAATCCATCGTTTTTAGAGAGATGTCTGTGAGTGTGTATGTACGGATGTACGTATGTACTGATTTACGTATGTACGGATGTACGTATGTACGGATGTACGGATGTACGGATGTACGTATGTGCGTTCGGAATTATTTTTCGTCTCGATTATCTCGAGAACCAAAGATCGGATTGACGTGGGACTGGTTTTAAACGACGCGTAATTACGTAACTTAGAACTGAACTTTTCAGCAAAATCGGTTAAGCCGTTTTTTATTTAGGATAAAAAAACTGAAAAAACGACTAAAAATTGCTTATTTTTAAACTGTTGTAGTGTATTCCCAGTTCCAAACCCGGTGCTAGCCAATACACAACTATGTGTAGTGTATTCCCAGTTCCAAACCCGGTGCTAGCCAATACACAACTATGTCCCAAACGACCAATACACAGCTATGTCCCAAAACGAGCTTTTTGTGACAGCATACTCAAATATTTATGTCCTACAAAATTTTAGTAAGCTCTCTAATAATCATATTCTCGAACCCGCGTACCGTGAGAAACTCTTTAGTAGAGCATTGAGCTCAAAGTAAGCAAATGTGCAATTAGGACATTGCAAGCAAGCAAAAATTCCGTGGGAACGATTGGTTTTGGTAAGTAGATTTAAAACTAGAGTAAGAATTTTATAGAATAAGCAAATCGATTGTACAGCAAAAGTTTTTGTAAATAAAAGGAAGGAACGAGTCTAGCACAAGGCAGAATCGTTCCATAGCCAGACACAGTTGCTCGTTTTATTTAGCAACCCTTGCCTTCAAATCGGCAAAGTGTTTGGTAGGAACATTCAAATAAAAGTCTGCCTTAGAAAGTTCGGCAGAATTGAAAAGTTGCCTCAAACTTCGGCAACTAATTAGAAATATCGGCCGCCTGTTCTTTTTTTGAACTGCGCCAAACATGTGGCAATCTACGGAATGCCGGTAGGTCCATCTCGCGTACTTATTATCACCCTATCTAAGTATAGCTTCTTTCTAGAGAAAAGAAGTTCATATCATTAAAGGAATACAGAAGAAGACGCTCTTCACCTGGCCAGCACGATGAGACAACAGTAGTCTCATCGCATCCACCTTCATTACAATCAGTAGCATCTTTACTTACATTACATGGCGATCCTGCGACCCACGATCCTGCGACCCACGATCCTGCGACCCACGATCCTGCGACCCACGAACCTGCAAGCCACGATGCTGCACTCTGGAAACCTGTATCAGGGCGATTCGGCCCATACGAAGCTGAAAGTTTTGTAATAAAATTAGAACAAAAATTTAAATTCGAATGTCGACGACTAATACTGCGACCGAAAATGGAATTTAGACGTAAAATAATGGATTTGGAACTTCAACCAAAAATTTGGAAGACAATTACAACTAGGAAAAAGGCGAAGATGAAGAAGAATTTTCTGCATTATTTGCGATTAAATTAACAAATAATTTAATGATAACTTAAGGATTAAATCGGCAACGACCAGAAACTTACAATTCAACACTAAATATTTTAAGTCAAATTTCAATTTTATATAGAATAGGGACTGGAAAAGAATATCATATTAATTAGGATTTTTCTAAACAAATCAGTAGAATTTTAAGAAAGCATAAGATCATTATGAGAATTCTTATGAAAATTGTCACAATATACACTTTATCTTTGAAAGGAAAAATATGGTTAATGATGTTGATAATGATTGATAAATGTATAGAATTAACAATTGGTAACGCGCACTAAAATAACAATTAACACTCTAGTTAAATTAGCCATCGATCGTAAAAATATTCGAAATATTGAATTTAGAATTCAACAAACAGTTTGAGTCAACACAAAATAATAGTGAAACAGGTTGACATTAGGTATAAAAAAAAAAATGAAAACTCAGATATCAATATATCTTGAAACTGCGAATTTGGTTTTTCAAAATAGAATATATACCACAGAAAATCTTTTGGAAGAAATATTCCCGAAACTTACAGAAATAGAAGGTAATAAAACTCAACAAATAGCTTAATTCGCACTAATATCGATTTAAAGCCCGAAAATAAATGCAAACTCACGGGCATACAATTCATCATCGAAGACAAGATGATAACAGATTCTTCCCATATAGTAGATGAGGACTTTCCAATAGAAACTGATGGTATATTAGGAAGAGATATACTCAGTGAATAAATGTGCAAAATTGATTTCGAGTCCTATACAAATAGACTCAGAAATACTAAAATCAATGATACCCCAACCAATGATGAAAGTATCAATAAGAAACTTATGGCGATTTCAAGAAGCAAGGCGACTGAACAAAAATAAAACAAACAAATATAGAAATCGATAACGAAAGTGACAAACGAAAACGGGAGATTGATCACCTCTATGCGTTCGATTGTACCTCGCTATCTGATGTTACAGGGGCATTAAAACTAAAATTTAATATGTTGCGCAACAACAATGAAAATAAAAGGAAGAATATAATCTCGAAGGAAAAAGATTATTTAATGATACACCTTAGCGATAAAGCTCACGAGAAATCCGTTTCCGCCAGCGAAAAACTAAGTGTGAGAATTCGCGATAATTGTAACGATAACTCAAACACGAAACTAGTTTCTGTATTGAAGAAGTTACTGAATTACTCGCAGAAGAATAATATAAATGAACTAGCTCTATCTATGGAAGATATGATATTTAGGTACGTACCCAAAGAGCAATTTAAGAAGATATTTAATACGTTGCAACGAGATATGGATATCCAATTAAAAATAATGATATATAGACCCCCTAAAAGAATTAATGATATCGCTACACAACGAAAACTTATTGAAGAATTCCACGAATCGCCACACGGAGGACATACAGGAATCCGAAAAACATATTTGAAATTGAGACAAAGATACTGTTGGAGGGACATGAGCAAAATGATAAAGCATTATATAAATCAATGTGAAAAATGCAAATATAACAAAATCACAAGGCACACAAAGGAAAGACTGATTAAAACCGATACACCATCTACTAGTTTTGAGATAATAACCGCGGACATTGTCGGTCCTCTAAGATTTTCAAATAACTATCGATACATTTTAACTATACAGTGCGAATTAACTAAGTATATTACCGCAATACCCTTAGAAAATAAGGAAGCAAAAACCGTAGCCAAGGCACTTGTAAATAACTTCATACTACAATATGGTCAATTTAAAATTTTAAAAACCGATTTAGGGACAGAATTTACTAATAATCTCCTAAAGAACATTTGCGAACTGTTACATATAAAACAAATCTTTTCAACTCCTTATCACCACGAGACGTTAGGTGTTGTAGAAAGAAACCACCGTGTCCTGAATGAATATCTGTTAGCATTCGTTGATGACAATAACTGGGACGAATGGATACCATATTATACATTTTCGTATAATACAACCCCACACGTCGACACTAACTACACACCATACGAACTAGTTTTCGGAAAACTTTCTTATTTGCCAAACGACACTTTAGAAAACACAGATAGAATCTATGATATTGAAAATTACGCGAATGAGTTGAAGCTAAGATTAAAAATATCGGCATCAAAAGCCAGAGAATTAATAGAGAAAACAAAATTAGCTAGGAGCAATAGAACAGCATATACAAAACCTCTTCATTTAAACATTGGTGATCTAGTACTGATAACAGTAGAAAACAGAAAGAAAAACCAGAAACCGTATAAAGGCCCATATAAAGTAATAAACACAAACAATGTAAATACACTACTAGAGATAGAAGACAAATGTAAATGGATACATAATAATAGACTTAAATTATATAAAACATTCAATCAATCATTGTAAAATTATTGTACACTTTATACTTAATACAAACTTATATCTCATCATCAGATAAGCATAATTGTAAAACAAAATACCACAACCAATCAGTCGTATTTGCAAACAAATACTCTTCTAAAGGAAAGGGGTGTAGTGTATTCCCAGTTCCAAACCCGGTGCTAGCCAATACACAACTATGTGTAGTGTATTCCCAGTTCCAAACCCGGTGCTAGCCAATACACAACTATGTCCCAAACGACCAATACACAGCTATGTCCCAAAACGAGCTTTTTGTGACAGCATACTCAAATATTTATGTCCTACAAAATTTTAGTAAGCTCTCTAATAATCATATTCTCGAACCCGCGTACCGTGAGAAACTCTTTAGTAGAGCATTGAGCTCAAAGTAAGCAAATGTGCAATTAGGACATTGCAAGCAAGCAAAAATTCCGTGGGAACGATTGGTTTTGGTAAGTAGATTTAAAACTAGAGTAAGAATTTTATAGAATAAGCAAATCGATTGTACAGCAAAAGTTTTTGTAAATAAAAGGAAGGAACGAGTCTAGCACAAGGCAGAATCGTTCCATAGCCAGACACAGTTGCTCGTTTTATTTAGCAACCCTTGCCTTCAAATCGGCAAAGTGTTTGGTAGGAACATTCAAATAAAAGTCTGCCTTAGAAAGTTCGGCAGAATTGAAAAGTTGCCTCAAACTTCGGCAACTAATTAGAAATATCGGCCGCCTGTTCTTTTTTTGAACTGCGCCAAACATGTGGCAATCTACGGAATGCCGGTAGGTCCATCTCGCGTACTTATTATCACCCTATCTAAGTATAGCTTCTTTCTAGAGAAAAGAAGTTCATATCATTAAAGGAATACAGAAGAAGACGCTCTTCACCTGGCCAGCACGATGAGACAACAGTAGTCTCATCGCATCCACCTTCATTACAATCAGTAGCATCTTTACTTACATTACACTGTTGATACGCACTATTAATTCGTGAAGATACCAAATACCTTCATAGTAATGTTGTTATTATTGTGCGTTTTAGCAAAATTGTGGTCAAATTTGTAAAAAATGTTATTTAAAAAAAAAATAAAGATTAATTTATAAAATTCCAAACTTATATTATCAGGTTTGGGTGAATGGGAGTAGAGACGCTAATGCAGTTAATAATTGGATATTGTTATAAATAATTTAATATTGTTAATAACAATCAAATAATATTAGTTACTAGCTGCCCGGACAGACTTCGTTCTGTCAAAAGTTATTGGTCTGTCGCAGTCCAATAGAAAAAAATAATTTTATTAATTAAAAATTAAAATTAATTTTTTTAATTTTTTTTAATTTTTTTCTCCGTAAGAACCACCCTTGTGCCTTAAGGAAAATATATTTAAAACAATAGCCGAATCGGTCGAGGCGTTCTCGAGTTTTGCGCCTAGCAACACATTTGGCGATTCATTTTTATTTATATAGATAGATAATTTGATATTGTATATATAAAGTCAATTATAATTATTGAGTAACGGTCAAACATTCTTAATAACGAATGATTATTGTAAATAATAATTAAATACCCTCAATAATAGTTGTGGATTCCGAGGCCGAGATGGAGAACGAGGTTGATGACGAGGACGAAGAGGACGAGGTTGCCGAAGCTTTGGTAAAGGATGACCAGCTGGTGGAGACGTCTTCCTCTACCAAAGCTTTTATGGTTAGATAAAAAATTGATAAAAATAATAAAAGTGATTATATTAATTTAGAATAATAATGTTTAATAATAGTAATTATTATTCATAGTAATTAATAATAAAAGCAAATTATAGCTTCTTATTCACCCCACTGGGAAGTTAGTCGTGTGGGCCTCAAGCGTCGCACTTAGACCACATTTTATTTACATTGATTTTCCTTTTACATTTTATAGATATTTTATATATTATATACATATATTACATTTTTAACATATTTTACATCTACATAAATTCTTAATTTTATACTTATTTTACATTTCATACATATGTTCCATTTTACACATTTTTTGATTTTTTTTAACATTTTATATATATATTTAACATTTTCTACATTTTTTCCGTTTTTCAAAAAAAAAAATTTAAAAAATATACATTTTAAACATTTTTTACATTTTAACACATACTTTTCATATTATACTTTTTTATAGATATTTTACATTTAATACATATTTGACTTTTTATACATTTTATATCTTTAACATTTTCTCCGTTTTATACTTCCACACTTTCCCGTGCAAATGTACCAAAATCCTTAGATTTTCATACATTTGCACACTTTCCGTTAGAAATGTATGGAAATCCTTACATTTTCATACATGTGAAAGTGTGCAACTGAAAAAATGTAGAAAATGTAAAATATGTTAGAAACGAAAAAAATGTATAAAATGTAGAAATAGAAAAAAATCATGAATTTGCAAATAAATGTTCAAATGAGGGAAATTGATGAAAATTAATGAAAAAGATCTATTGTCCAATGAAGTAGCAAGCCTGAAAGATCCAACCATTCACAATTCCAACGAAGCAACCGAAGTTGCGGAATTATTTGCCGATTCTAATAGCATGTTCACACTACACGATATAATCGTAAATCTCGAGGTTTTCAGTAATCTCCTGGCAAATCTCCTAGATTTCCCATACATTATGAAGGTTTCGCAAATCTAGATTTGTGAGGAGATAATCATCAAATCCTCCTACAAACCTCGTTAAAATCGTTTGGACAGCCCTGATTTGCAAACTACGCAACTTCAGAGGTGTTGAAAGTGTCAAATTGAAATGTCAATTTGAAACGTCGCATGCAATCACAGCAATATTTTAAACAAAATAGCGAATGACAACAAAGCATTCCACGACAAAATGTTAGAAAATGCCTACACTCATCATATTCTTTGATAAACACAAACTATAAATGCAGAGTTGATTTTAATCTCAATCCATGAAGCACTAAACAAGTTTATTTGTCATCTTAATGTCAAAACATCTGTCAAGATTATCTCATTTGGGCAGTGTGAATGGGTTTGGCGGTTTACAAACCTACATGAGATAGTCTTGTAGGTGTGAACATGCTATTAGATGGTAATTAAAGTAAACCAATTCTTTGAAGATTTTGTCATGCTCACTATTTCAATATTTTTGTAGCTACACACCCAAATATCAACAGTAAAGTCAATTTTTATTATGGAACTTGTAGAAAGTAATTCACCCAAAATGCATTCCTGTAAATAAGAAGTTGCACTATTTTCATATTTTATATCAATTTAAAATTTTTACGCTGTATTTGCCCATGTATTTGTCGTTCGTTCGATTTTTCAACGCTTTCCAAATTGTCCAAATGTGACGCTATGTTTTGGAGGATTTTGTTATAGCAATCTAAGATGCTCGTCATTACAAACTTCTGTAGAGAGACAAATAACATGTTAGTAAAGTTCGGAGCTGTAGACGAATTTAAACTTGGTTCGAAGTCACACCAAAAAAAGGTAGCAAGCTGAAGAGCCTTCTGCATTTCTAAACTTAAATTATGGAAAAGAATTACTATTCATCGAATCATAGCATTACATTCCGATAAGCCTGCAAATATTCCTTGTACTCTTCAAAGAAACTATCCATAGTATCCTTGTTACAATCAAATACGCAAATCAACTCTAACATATTCTGGTATATTGAAAAGCGTTGGTGGTCGACGTTCGCCGGTATTAATTTCGGGCTATGCTTCTCAATGGTCTGCAGAAAAAGCTCCTGGATATCCAGGTTGAATGAGCTGATTGAGAGCTCTTTGTCGATTTCATCCAATTTTCGTCCTGCCTCAATGATCATCTGTTTAGAAGTGTCCGCCTAAGGACGTATCGTTAGCAGTCATATCATCCAGTTTGGTCAAAACGATAAACAAATGCTTACAAATATTTTTGCGTTTAATAGTTTCAATTCCCATTCGATAACTTTGTAAACTTGTCGCTGAAAAATATCCTCAAGCACTTCGATCTCATCCAACCACACGCACGTCTGGTTCAATAGCTTTTCGAACGATAATAATTGTGGTGCTTTTAATTCTTTCTGATACTGTGATGAAACATTACAAAAATTTTCCATTTTCTCATAAGCTAGTAATGCGCAATTTTTATTTATTTTTTCGACATTAAACAAATATGTAGCGACAACAGGCTGACTAGACGGCTACTACAGTGATTTTCACTCAATTCCCTGCACGAAATCTTTCCTTTGCTTTTGCTGTTTTCGAACTTCCTGGGCCGATGGCGGTGGCGTTTGATCGGATGTCTCGTCCATTTGCTTCTCCAACTCGTCAACTATTTCCATTGCACTGGTATTCGTTCCTTTTGAAATAAGGACTCTGAGAATTGGACGAGGGCTGTAGGGTCGCGATTTGTTACATACGGATCTGAAATTAAGATCCCTTAGGTCGGTGGTGGAGGTTCGTTTGCCATAGGTAAATTGGTCCTGCGTTAAGTCAAGAGGATTGATAAAAAATATTTTTAAAATTCAAGCATGTAAACTTACTGGTTTTATTGCCTGGCAATCTTTCATTTCCCAATCGATTTGTGTTTGTACCGAAGCAATGTTGTCGTGTGGTCCGACACTGTGAAAATTGAAAGAACAATTCGCATTATAAGAAAAAGAATAAGAACCAACTTTAAGGGCTAAAAATTGGACACTTAACTAGCGTTCGAAATATTTAAGAAATACCCATCAAACGACTCCATCTTTGATGACTTTATGAATTTTATTGCTAATTTTGAAAAATAAACAAGTTTGCTAACGTAACCAATTTACATTTGCTTTTTTCTACGACAAATTGAAAATAACCCTATTCTACTCCGATATGCCACTCTATTTCATCAAGTGAACGTAGGATAGAAAAGACCTAGTACACTTTAAGAACATTTCACCCGAGGAACGTTTACTGAATAGAGTCCCAAATCTATCGATATCCTTGCTTGTATTCCTGGAAGACGGATCGGGCCTTCTCCTCTCATCGGTTCCGCGATGAATAAAGCAACCTTCACGACTATTAGACACAGAACTACATCAGAATTGTCTAATATAGAAACTTCAATACAAAATATCTCGCCGGATTAGAAACAGACAGAAGTAAAACAAGCAGCGAGGTGCGACCCTTGAGGTCCACACGGTCAACTTCCCAGTAATATCTACATAAACATCAACAACATTACAACAATGAGAGGTATTCATAGCAGTAACAGGAATGAGTTAATATGAATCATATCGTCTACGGGAGGGTTCATTGATTACGTAAGGTTTTTGGTCGATGAGGACAGATTGAATATTCACGCGGATCAATCGGTGGGGGCCTTTTTGGTCTTAAGCAGTTTTTTTAATTAAAAGACTGTAAAAACTATTAAAAATCTGCTCAAATTATGCAAATATTTTAAAACTTTGATTGATTTTACAACAATTTTTTTAGAATAAAAGATATAAAGTAATAGCATTCGTATGAACCCTCTTTACATGGTAACTTTGAATGATTTTTTTTATTTTTTATTTAGTTTTTTTTTCATAATCATGGAAGAAAATTTTGCCGGTGTCTCTTCAAAAACTGATAATAATGTATAAATTTTATAAACTGGTATCACTGTGCTGTGCAAATCAGATTAAAAAATATTTTTTATGAAAAAAACTATAATTTTTCGCATTTTCTTCTATTAAATTAAAAAAACGGCTGAAACAAATTTTTATAATGTTAAAAACTTCACAAAGATGTTAATACACGTCACTGATGCAAATATTATATCTGGTTCGTGAGATATAGTGAATGATAAAAATGACCTTGAAAATTATGACTTTTAATGATTTTTTAGTTTTAATTTAATTTTTTACGTAATCATGAGAAAAAGTTTTGATGGTGTTTTTACAAACATTGTTTGGAGTTTATAAATTTTATAAACATTGATTACTATATTTCGCAAATCAGGTTAAAAATTTATTGTTTATAAAAACAACCTAATTTTTCGCACTTCTTTTTCTTAAATTAAAAAAAACGGCTTCAAAGATTTTCTTGAAAATTCGATAGATTTACAAAAATATTAAAACGCGTTCATTGACACCTAAACGATGCAAATCCTATGTTTGATTCGCGAGATATAACGCATGCCAGAAATGACCTTGAAGATCATGATGACTGTTAATGATTTTTTATTTTTTATTTGATTTTTTTTGTAATCATGAGAAAAAATTTTGATGGCATTTTTATAAAAACTGTTTGAAGTATATAAATTATATAAACATTGATTACTTGGACTTGAAAATAAGGTTAAAAGTTTATTGTTTTTGAAAAAAAATCCAAGTTTTTGCACTTTTTTTAAAAAAATTAAAAAACGGCTCTAAGAATTTTTTTAAAAACTTGATAAAATTACATAAATATTAATACGCGTCGATTGACATCTTGTTCAAGGAAATTGTATGTTTGGTTCGCGAGATATAACGCATGACAGAAATGTTGTTTACGTGAGTTATGCTCGAAAAAAAAAGTGTCCACGAACGTACAGACGTACGTACGTACACACACACACATATACATCTCCCTTTCTAAAAACACTTTATATATACTCTATAGACTTCAAAACGTAAAGAAAAGTTGAAAATTTCAATTTCGATTTTCGAGGCGATTACAAGAACTTCCCATATACTGGGAAGTTAATAACGGAAAAAATATTAATTTCTTGAATTCAAACTTACTATGAACAGAACCAAATATTGGATAAAAATCAATTTGGCTTCCAGGAAGAGAAAGGTACAACAGATGCTATTGTTAAGATGGTGAGACACATAAATACACAAACGGATAAAAGTCTTTGCCAAGTCTTTCACCAATTTTCGTTGATTTCAAAAAATACGTTAGTTCATCACACGTTAGTAACACGATGGGAGGAAGTAAGAATTGTTGCTAAGGTGAAAGATCTTCTGAGTAGTCAATTGTCTGAACGGACCCAAAAAACAGGAATCGACAACAACTACAGCCAATCAGCGCGAATTAGTGTTGAGGTTAAGAATCTATCCTAGCTCCTATTCTCTTTCTGTTATATACGAACACCTTATCTAACTCAGGGGTGACTGCAAAAGTAGTGAAGCGAAGGATACATTTCTGATTTACTCAGGCAAGACCGAATTTGACATAGAACAACAAACAGAGACCTAGACAATTATTGGCAATGGTTCCTTCATAGCAGATTAACCATGGACACGAACAAGACAAAATACATTAACTTTACACAAAAAAAAAAAAAAAAAACGGATATGACCTATAATAAAAGTTAACTGTAAGTGAGTTAATGGAAAGGTCCGACATTTTTTCCCCTTGAATTGAAAATTCATTGAATTTTTTTGAAATGTTAGTTAATATAATTTAATATTACAAGAAGAAAAATTAGTTCGATGAATCAATTAATTCCACTTTTAGAGACATAATTATAAAGGTCAATTTTTTCGATACACTCCTCACTTGAAAAGCAAAACTCGGAATACTAAGATTGACTAAAGCTCAAGGCTTAGACAGCCAAACCGAATGGATTTATTTGTACTAAAATTAATGATGGTGAGAATCTAGTATATCCCTTATACCAATATTCATCGACTAGAAAGTACTAAGCAAACATACGAAAAGTGAACAAGTATATTGCACACGGAAGGTGGACGCAAAGAGTGATGGAGGTGGTTTTAGTCGGTAAAACCCTGAGATGTCGAGAATCAGGAGCGACTCGGTATTTTTTTTGAAGATTTTCACCTCTCAACGTTGAAAAAAACCTCTGGGACTGGTTATGGAGTGCGTATTGTGTAAAATATTTGTGTAACAATAAGGACACTGTAGTATAGCAACTAACTGTACTTATTAACATCTTTCATCATGCGCCTGGATTGGAAAATGGAATGTAAGTAAAAGGACAACATGTGCTCTGTGTACAGGGTTTCTGGTCAGAAACAGGACCAAAACATTTCAATTGATAGAACTAACATTTTCTAATATTTTACAATCACCTCGCTGGCATGATCTCTGTCGGATGATTTTGCAAACAATGACACTGTATTATAATCGCCGCATTATTCATGAGCTCAAAACAAGCCTGAGGAATATATTGAGGTACACCACACTGTATTTGATGTTGCTGCATTGTGTTTTGATTATTTAGCATAACGAAGAATTCTTGTAAATCCTTCAATCCATTCGGGCACTTAGTGCACGCCATATACCGTGTATCAATCACATTTCGTACATCTTGCTGGGCAAGAACATACACTTCGTTTCCGATAATTATTGGAACTGAAATCAATGAACCGTAACCAATAGAACAAAAAGTAATTTGAAATTCATACCATGAATGGGCTCGTACACTTGTTGGGTTACTTGTTCAGTTCTAGAGCTCAGAGGATTGTTATTGAACATATTTGCTTGATGGTTTTTTTATTTATTGCAATTATTTATTGACTTTCCATGTAAATTTCGAGTAAATGAAGTGATATAAGTAAAATAAAAGTGAAACTATTGCAAATTTAAGGAAAAGTCGTTAACCGTCGAAACGAGTGTCGTCAAAAAGATGAACTTGTGGCGCTTGAGGAGGGGAAATTGTCGAGAAGTGTCATTGAACGTCAGCGCTGGAACCTACTATAGTGTGCTTTGACATTTCGTCATTTCGCTCAGTTTACAGGCAATTTATTTATATTTAAATTAACAAAACAACTGATTTCCATGGTAGAATGCTAACGACATGTGTTGTTTGCAATGTTTCGAATCACGGAATGATATGCATCCACAACCATCCAAACAACCTGGATTGCATGCTGAATTTTGTGAGTGGGCATAAGGTCGGTCGACTTGTTTTTTGTTTACACTTTTGTTTGTTTACACTTTCCATGTTGGTTGTCGGGATTATCGCGGTGGTAATTTGTTTTCAGGTCGAACAAGAAGACTATTTGTGTATCACGTGCTACGACGAGCTGAAGACGGCCTTCAATTTCAAGCAAAAATGCCTGCAATCGCGATTGTATCGGCCGGCGCCGTTGAAGGATTACGAGGTCCTGGGGAGTGAGGGTGTGCGCTATTCGAGTATCGATTTTTGCATGTGATTACTCACGCTCCTCTTGCTTGCAGTCGTCGCTGGTCTGGAGGATTTGAACGATACGGCTATTGAAATACCCACGTCTTCCGGTCGACGGACTCGAAGCGAGTCAGTGTTCGAAGGAAATGAAGAGAAGATCTCTACAACCATTCCCGATGACGAGACGCAGGAGGCGAGTGGTGGTTTTCTGTTCGACGACAAGCTAGATGAAGAGCACCAGGATTTCAAGGACTTTGTCGATGTCGACAAGAATCTGATTGCAGTGGACGCAGATGCCGACGTTACGCACTACTCCATCATTCAGTCGATAGCGTCCGACGAGAACGACGAGTTGGACGAGGCGTTCGAAGATCTGGACTACGACCAAACCGAAATTCGCTGCGAGCTTTGCGATAAAACATTCACCAAAAAGGGAAACCACCAGCGCCATTTGAGTCAAGTCCATTCAATCGGTGAGCAGAAAGAGCGGATGCCCCGCGACCGGCACAGAAGGGGCCCGGTGCCGAAGTACCCAGATGATGGTGAGTGTATTTTCCGGTTGGTTCGCCTTAATGCTGTTCCATTGCTTCCAGACATTTTCAAGAATCTCGGGGATCGTCAATGTGAATTCTGCTTCATCACTCTCACGTCCCTTGACGATCTGAAGGAGCACGAGTCGCAACATAAACTGGAGGAGCGGCCGTACCGCTGCAACCAACTGAGTTGCACGGCCCAGTTCAAAGATCGCTACAGCGTACGAACCCATGTCCGGACGCATTCGGACGAGCGACGCTACAAGTGTCGATTTTGCGACCAAGGCTTCCACCAGCGCGGAAACTTGACCGCGCACGAACGTTGCCACACGGGCGAGAAACCATTCGTTTGTCCGCATTGCGGGAAGGGATTCGCCGAGAATGGGAACCTGAAATCACACATCCGATTTCACACGGGCGAGCGACCCTACGCCTGCAACTTTTGCTCGAAGAAGTTCCGAACGCACTACTCGCACAAAATTCACGTTCGGTCGCACACCCAGGAAAAGCCATTTGAGTGCGACTATTGCGGGAAGAGCTTCAACTGCTCTGGGAAGTTGAGGATACACAAGAGGATTCATACGGGATACCGACCGTACAAGTGTGAATGCGGCTCCTCGTTCATGGACAGCAGCCGATTAAAGCGTCACTCAAAGACTCACGTAGAAGCGGAGAAATAAATGGTTTATTGAGCGAAAAAGGTTTTTTAATTATTGATTTACGGAGGTTCTAACGAAATGTGAGCGAGAAGAATGAACCCAGAAAAAGTGTACCGAACGAAAAAACAAACCGAGCGAAGAAGCGAACGGAAGTACAACGAACGCGGTGCGTTATATATACGTTTAAATGAGAGAGGTGTGAGCCCAGAAAAAACGTACAGAACGAAAAAAAGAAAGGAGACGCGGCGCGTTATATATACGTTTACACGTATATAGTGCACTATATATACGTATTGTGTTTATGTGTGCACGCAAAACGGCGAAACAACGCTGTTGAATGAAAAAATAAAACTATTTACTTGTTCAGCGGATTGGCCTCGATTACGACAGGAAATTTTCGACGCTCGAAGATCTGCGGACGCTACGCTACGCCCGCGTGTTGCCCATGATGAATCCTAATCCAGACGGGTCCCACATCAAAGGGCTGCTCATGCATTTTTTCACAAGTTCTGGCCTGAACTCATTCGCCTTCCCTTCCTGCTGGAATTTGTCCCGCCTATGTTTAGAACAACGCACTTGAATTCCGTGTTTCAATCATTTATTCTTGGAAAGAATTGGAGATAGATAGAGATACGTTTGCTATAGAGCAATATCGCGGCCTTGGGTCCATTAAGAATGCGCGGCCGACACACTTTTCGCGGATTCTGAACTGCACATAGTCGACTTCATTTATGCAGCGAGCGAAGATGATTATCATCTAAAGATCGCATTCGACGCTTCGTGTCGACGGCAACGACTTTCTTTGCTGCAGGACCATTTGAAACGCAGAGACGAGTAGCAAATTAAAACTAATCAATTTTTATTCAAAATCTACAAAACGCATTTCCTGCACTCAGTTCATTTTAACCGAAACGATATCTTCGTACCAATATGCATGGTGAATTGCTTCACCGTAAGTGCGCGAAAAATTGCGTATTTCTGTCTAACGCAACACAGCGCCAACGCTCTAAACGGTGGAAGTATTTGGATAATTTTTTCGGCGTTGCGAGACAGTTTCCAAAGATAACAATTAGCTCTTTGTTCTCGGCATGCTAGATTTCTTTCAACTAAAGCCACCTTCGCTTCCTCATTGTATTTGGTATTTCCCAGGCAATGAAAAATGTTTTCATTTTGTTTTGCAATAAAACAAGTTTCGAATTATCGGTAAGGGCCATTTGAAGTCAGATCAAGTTTCTAGTTGGTGTTGTTCGGTTTCCAAACGATTCAATTCAATTTTTATTCAGTCAAAATATTTTCACGGATCTTATTTAAATAGGCATTAGTTTAGAGAATTGAGCGGTGGATGTTACAACTATAAATATGAAAATACTTTGGAAATAGACTGATATAGACTGATATAAAATAATATAATGATGGTAGAAGGAAAATGGTAAAAAACCTTCTATAAGTGGCTTTTACCTATGATACAACTTAATCTATAACTTATAATTTAACTTAATAACTTACTCATAAATTTAAATAATGGCTTTCTTATTGTGTCGGACTTCTGAGCTTGGGCCTGGAGCAGCCTGGAGTCGATGAGAAATTTCCCGATGTGAAATTTCCCGCCTTTTTTTCGAGGCGCACTTTGCATCGGCGGCATTCGCCCAAGAGGTGAGTGTATCGGCTACGTTCGCCAAAAATATTTCGCCGCAATTTCCATTTGACTGTTCTCAATGTTTTGACAGATGTCTTCACGTGCAAGGTGATTTCAGGTTATAGTTTGTTTACAAGTGCGAGCGAGCGAGATTTGTCGGAACAGAATTGGAAATGCCGAAACCAAAAAAAGAAGCTTTAGTTGCAGTAAGTGATGATATATAAATAAACTGATTGAATAAATTATGTTAAGAATTTCCTTTATTTTTAGAAGAAGTGAAAATGTTTCCGGTATCATTTTTTTAGGCTTTAGCTATTCATTGAGTAATTTATGAAGATGGAATGGTACCTAGATTAACATTAAAAATACTCAAACAACGCCCAACTTTAGTTTCGTCCGTGAAGATGTTTTGAAAGTTGATGCCATCCTAAGCTGATAAAAATTTCAGTGGTTTTTATCCTTAAACAAATTTCAAAATAATTGTTGCAGCATTCCCAGTCGGTATCAGTCATAGCTGCTGGTCACTGTCTACGGAGGCGTTTGAATTCCTTCAAACCAGCAATAACTCGTTGTTATTAAGTCTCCCGGTCTCCAATTTGCTGACGAGCTATCTGCCTCTATTAATGACTGTGAAATACTCGAACATGAACTTGGTGTATTTCAATCATAGTGCAAAATATTTCCAAGGGCTAAGCCTATTATTTGGTGGCCAGCTATGGCGAAGTCATCAAATGTAAACCTGCTAAACAGGGTCAGAAGGATTGCAGCTATTGCAGCTGCCGGGGCCTTACGCACCACCCCGACAAAGGCATTGTTCATGCTATTGAATTGGCTCTCGACTGAACTACTCACGAGACAGCAGGCCAAGTGCTCTGCGGTTCGATTGAAAGCTCTACATCTCTGGCATGAGGGGAGCATTGGTCACTCCACAATACTACGGGGGGATGGACCAACGCCAGGGAAGGTAGACCTCGCTTCTCCGCTTCCCTGTTTTCACCACGGTTTCAAGTCAATCATCCCGAGTTGGGATGACTGGACCATTGAAAGAAGTAAGATGCAAGATTCGATCGACATCTACACTGATGGATCAAAAATGGATAGAGAAGTTGGCTGTGACGTTTTCTCAGAACAGCTAGGCCTGAAACTATCCTTCCGGCTACCATACCACTGCAGCGTCTTTCAGGCAGAGGTCATTGCGATTTATAAGGCAGTGGACTGGCTGAGAAACCAGAAAATTTACATAAGAAATTCAAACATCTTTTCTGACAGTCAAGCTGCTCCAATCACTATCCAGCGTGCATACCTCATCTAAAATTGCTGTGGAATGCCGCTCACAACTGAACGTTATGTCGCTTCACTGTGAAGTGATTGTTTGCTGGGTACCGGGGCATAGTGATATACCTGGAAACTGCGAAGCAGATGCCCTAGCACTGAGCAGGCACTGAGCTTCAAGAGTATACACTTACAACCCCAATTCGGCCAACCTCTAGTTTCCATAAAGCTAGGATTCAAGCAATACTGCATGGAGGCTGCAAATAGGGCCTGGCTACTTGAAGAAACCTGCAGGACAACCAGGCAAACTTGGCACGCACTGTGCTCCAAACGCACCAACACGAGCCGCGAAACCTTGAGCTCCATCGTATCCGTACTGACGGGGCAATGTCTGATTGACAGGCTCGCAGAAAGATTGGCTGTTCCTTTCAACGATTTCTGCCGAAGCTGCAGATCGGAAGACGAGGAAGAGACAATCCAACACTTTCTGTGTGAATGCCCAGCACTATCCAGAAAACGCATGCAAACCTTAGGCTCACCTTTCCTGGGCAGCCTTACGGAAGTAGCTGATTTAAATATTAGCTGCATAGCCGACTTCATACGAGAATCTAAATAGGTCTCGTCATCCTGTAGGTTCTAGTGTCGTCTCAATCTTTTGTGGTATCATAATGGGTCTATAGTGGCCTTAGTGAACCAACCAAGCCTATTGACGTGGTACCAATTGATCGTTTTCATATTTCGACTATGTGGAACAAATGTGTATGGCGATATGTGACGAAAGACCTAATCCGTAGTCTGGACAGGCTCCTCTGTCTGCGGCGCCAGAAATTATGCTAGAACTTCCTTTTGTAGTGAACACTTTATACCATTAACTTTTTATGTAAAATTAAATAATCTATTTTGAAAGCAGGCAGAGACCGATTCGGATCAATCAGACGATATGGACGACGACTCGGAAGTTATTGATAATGAATCAGAAGACAGTGACGAGGAGCAATATGATTCTATGATGGAAAATGGTACAAGCGAAAGCGAATCCTCTGAAAATGAAAATGTTGAAAACGATTCATCTAATGCATCCACCGATGAAGAGAACCACGATTCGGGTCATAGTGAGACAAAAGTACATGCTTCGCGTAAACGGAAACAATCCACACCGCTTTCATGTCTGGAAAACGAGAAAAAAATAAAAGACGACAAAAAACTGTACAAACAGCCAACCGTCGATGAAATCAATCAACTACGCGAAACTGAGAATCTTTACCACTCGAATTTGTTTCGAATGCAAATACAAGAAATGCTAAATGAGGTGCGCGTCAAAGTCAAATACAAAACGTACGTGACGCAGTGGCTTGACGAATTCAACACGTTTCTGCATCTGCTCAAGTCGATGCCAGATAAGGAGGATGTCTCAAATCTCACGTTTCTTAGGAAAAGTCAAGCGAAAGTGCCTCTGATTACGGGAGATCTCTATTCGACTAAATACCAATTTCAATTTTTGGCGCCGCAACAAAATGCGTTCCTTGTTGGTTCGGCGGCAACAGACACTTGGATTGGAACCAAGCTTGTGGCCGACATATGCGTTCCAATGCCCGCGAAATGTTTCCAAAAGGAGAACTATTTGAATTTGATTTACGACCAGAAACGAGCACTGTACTTGACTTTCATTGCCAACCAGATGATGAAGAAACGGTTCCATTCCCGTGATTTGAAATTCAATTGCGTGCACAATAATCCATACAAGCCCGTTCTAGAAGTCATCCCAAACGACACTGTGGGGAAAAGGCTAACTTTTCGAATTCACGCCGTGGGCGATGATGAATCGTTCAAACTGAATCGGTTTGTGCCGTGGAACAGCAATATCCGCGATAGTTCAGCTCAGACGCAAGAAGAAACTCGAATAGCCACACCCAATTACAACGCGACGGTTTTGTTCGATCTCACCATGAATGCAAATCAAACGGTCATCAATGAAATTATTGGCAGGCATAAAAATTTGCAAGAAGGCTTGATATTGCTGAAAGTGTGGTTGCGCCAAAGGAATTTGGACGCTGGCTTCTTGGGATTCGGGATCTATTTAATGACGTTGTTTTTGGTGTATTTATTTAAAGAGCGGAAAGTCCACATGTCAATGAGTAGCTATCAAGTGGCGAGAAACGTGTGGAATCAACTAGGTAAGTTGTGTTTCCAGCAGGCATCTCACTAGAGTACACTAATAAAGCATTCTTGTTTCAGCTATCAGTTCATGGAATGTATTGGGAAAAGGAATTTCACTTTGCACTGTTTCCGGTCAGCCCAATCAACCCACTATGGAACAGTTCCATTCACATTACGATGTTGTTTTTGTGGATTGCACAGGCTATCTCAACTTGTGTTCAAATTTATCCGTGGACATGTATTTAACAATAAAATACGAATCGCAACGTGCTTTGGATTTATTGAACAACACGAAACTGAACAGTTTTCAAGCTCTTTTTATGGCGAGCATTCCTGTTTATACGAAATTCGACCATTTTATCAAGTAAATTACCATGAATTTTTAACCTGCTGATAGGCTAGTAAAAGAAATTTTATATTCAGCATATATGACGAGGATGTCATCGAAAAGGTTTTGAAAGAGTTCGGCAAGAAAGCGGATTCCTTTAGTTACGCTGGGATGTGGTATCCGCAATTTGTAAAATTGATATGCAGGTAACGATACCAATTTAATCCTTTTGAATTAAAATGGCTTCTATCAATGAATATTGTTACAGTATCATTCGTAAGGGATTGGGCGATCGAATTCTAACACTCACATTAGTACAAGCCCAGCTCGAGCCGTGGCCTATTGTTGAATATGTCGCAAAACAACGGAAATCACTTAAACTGGGCTTAGTTTTGAATCGCGACACTGCATGTGAAATGCTCGATAAAGGTCCGCAGGCCAACGATCCGAAATCGGCCGAGTTTCGAGACTTTTGGGGCGAAAGATCTCAACTAAGACGCTTCCAGGATGGATCAATAACAGAAGCCTGCGTGTGGGCTCCGGCGACTGCGACAGCAACTGAAAAACGTCTTATCGTCAAGCAAATAGTCGAATATCTCCTCTATCATCATTTCGAAATATCAAGGAAGCAGATCACTTATATAGCGGATCAATTTGACATAGCATACAGTTTGGATCGATTATTCTTTGTTTTCGAATTAGGTACAAACGATGCGGAAAACACCAGCGTGAATGTCATCAAAAAATTTGACGAGGTTGCTAAAAAGTTGCGGGCCTGTGATCTTCCATTAGATATCACATCGGTTCAAGGGACATCTTCAATTTTTCGCTATTGTGATCCTATTCCTATATTGGATGGTGCTAAACACTACGAAGAATCGGGCAAGCTGATCTTTCAGTCGTACAAAGTTTGTCACGCTGTCATTCAATTGGGAATCAGTGGAAAGTGGCCCAATGAGTTGCCAGCTTTTCGTCGTATCAAAACGGCGTTTCACATTCAGATAGCTCGAGCCCTGCGTGACAAGTTCAAATTGATCACTAGAGGTGACGTCGAGGGCGTTTTCATTTTAGACGCCGGCTACCTGTTCAAAGTGGAAATATTCCACCAGAAGGAATTGGCTCTAATGATGAAAACCGTTTCGACGAAAGGAGTGATGCAATATGTTGTTACAGCAGAGAGTCTCGAGGTAGAGAAGCGGCTGGAAGTGCTGCCGAAAATCACTAGTTTTTTACATGGGCTGTATCAAAGGTGCACAACATTCGGTCCCACTGTGATGATTGCAAAGCGTTGGTTGTACTCGCAACTGTTGGATCCATTTCTTTGGCCAGACGAATGTACAGAACTGTTAATAGCACATCAATTTTTGGTCGAAGGATCATGCGTGAATCCGATGCAACCGCAAATTGGATTCTTTCGATTTTTGGAATTTTTGGCGAATTTCGATTTTCTCAACGAGTTGGTTTTGTTGAATTTCAACGATGAAATGAGCCGTGAGTACTTGATTTGAATTTGATCTACATGAATGCTTCAAGTGCTCGACTTTCGGGTCGATAGGCCTTCTTCCTGCCGCTCTTTTCATCATTCTTATCATTCATGCAGGTCAATAAAGTGTCAACTAGTTTCTACAAATCGTATTTCTTAAAAAAATATAAGAAAATACACTTGTTTTTTTATTATTATCAAATGTACATTTCGGACATTTGATAATAATAAAAAACGAAATCGTGTAATAAAGGAAACAAGTGTCTTTTCTTATATTTTTTATTCATGCAGGGTTTATATGCAATTAATCGTCCCTAGGGACACAATCATGCCAAATAAACTTCTAAGCGATTCATAGAAGGGAATATCTTGATGATGACAAGCTGCTCATTTAATTTTAACAGTTCTTTGCGTTGCATCTTGTTTTTATAATTCAATGTATTTAAATTCAAAAATAAAACTAGAAACCCTTTAGAATCTAGATTCTGATCACTTTATCTATTTCAGACGATGATGTAACCGAATTGGAAACGAAATTTACTGCCGATCGGCAAAACTATCCACCCCTTGCCATCATCACAGCGTTCGACAACAAACTGGACTGCATCTGGTCGAAGCAGGCCCCAAGTCCACAGATTTTGGCACGTGTGGTTCTACTCGCGAAATATGCACTGCGGCAAATTGAGCCATCATTTCGCACGGAATGCAGTCTTCCCGTTCGAGAATTATTCATTGCATGTTTGGACGGCTACGATTTGATTATAACATTGAATCCACATATGGTGCGATCATGCCATGCACACGATTTCGCACCGGTACCTTCATCAGGACACCGGATAGATGCCACCGTTCCAGCTGCAGAATTCGATCCTGTGCAGAGAGGATTGCAAGAGTTACGAAACGCATATTCCGAATTTGCACTTTTCTTTTACAATCCATGCGGTGGAAAGGATGTTGCTGTTATTTGGAAACCCGAATGTTTTGTCGAGAGGGAATTCAAAATTGGCAACGTGAACGGTTGCGTTGTAAATGAGGACGGAATGATTGGATGTAATATTGAAATGCTTATTGAAGATTTTAAGGTTACTTTGAAAGGATTGTACAGTAATTTTACAGATCTAAGAGAGAAGAGAATAAAGAATAGTAGGTAAAAATTGATTAAGATATCTAAGTTTAATCGAATTTTTGGAATATATGAAGCCCGGCTTTATTTCCTGGGGATAATTTTCTTATGTCACGTGAGGCTATGGTCGTAACGCTGATTATTGCAATCTTCCAAGTTGAAGGCTGTTATATTCTTCTTTTGTGGCATGCTTGTTGGTTCGTTTGTTAATTCTTTATCCCTCGACTTTCATTATTATGTAATTGAAAATGTTCCAGTGCAATTATCTTTGTATGTAGCAGCATTGGTGGGGTAATTGATGCAACAAGTAAACAAATTTTTGTGTCATCATGTTCTGGTATGTTGAATTAAAATATATTTACATAAAATATTATTTAGCTGTGATAGATTTCGTTTTTAAATAATCTTCATGGAATACTTCGATTCAGAACTTCTCATTATTTTTGCTATCGTGACTGTCGAATTAAATAGTAATTAAAACAACAACACAAGTCCATTAAATCTTATCGACAGATCTCAATATCATTAGCACGGACAGAGTGTTGCGTCGCAAAACGATATTCATAAAAATTACTATTTTCCAGCTTAAAAGCAATAAAACAGAAGTCACAGCCAGAATAATGCAATTTATTTATATTAAACGAAACGTTTGGCTTTTGCTGATATTATTTCCCATCTCTTCTATTTCCCGACAGGTAGTACCATCGAGTAAACCAACAACCAACTAATTATCCATCCTCATTTGCCTTTTACAGATATTCATAGCGACTGCAATGGATATGGGATGCAAATCAAATCCTGACCTTATTGATTGCAGCTTTTCACTTCGAAATACAACCCATTTTGATGCCGACATTGTTGTGAAGCAAGTTTTAAATACAATCGTTATGGAAGCGAAATGCACTCAATTCGAGCCAAGACGGAAGAAATCTGTGATATTCCGTCGAATCTTCCAGCTGTGTGATATAGATCACAATCTAATTACGAATTTCGTTGTTTCTTACAGCCTCGGCATGGTCAGAAGATTTCTAAACGGATCCAACGTTGCATGCCCTATGCCCGCTAAAAACTATTCCGCGCGAACAGTTTCACTACTATCTGATTTGATACCAATAGGAATGTTCTATCGACCGAACAGCTATTTCATCACGGATTGCATTTTTATGGAAGGAAAAAATAAAAACACACGATTAGGATCAATTTTCCTCAAGTGGAAAATTATCAAGTTACAAACCGGTAGATAAGATAACTGTTATTTTGTGAACTTCATGTTGGTTGAGTAGCAGAAATAGAGCAAATCTCTTTCAAAGCAAAAATGAAGTTTTCAAGAGTTTTGTGGATGTTAAATTTGACCAGACACTATCCTCAAGGATCTTTATATTTACTATCAATTAAAATCATGCAAAACCTATTTTTTTATTAGTTTTCTTTGGCAGTGAATTTCTCTTTAAACTACTCTAAAAATATGTAGTAGACTTAAAATATGCCCCAAGACTTATGAACGAACACTTCAGCAAAAATCCATTTTATCAACATCATCGTATATTGCCATTTTCATGAGGGTGGTACATTCCGTTTGCGAACATCCTCGCACACTTTTCCTGAATCAATGATTTCAGTCAGTAGTAGTTCCAGGAGCAGTAGTTAGAAAGACAGTTTAAAACGTGCACTTTGAAATGTAATGTATTCTGCGTTTTGGAGTATCATCATCGCTAATGAATTCAAGTTAAAAGACCAATTCCATGATCTCCACAGGATCTAGGCTTGGCAAAGATCACTTCGCATTCATATGAAGGGTATGTTTTACTTAGGCTTAGTAGTTAACTATAGCTTTCAATTGGGAATTCTCACCTATCCTTATGAGAGCCGCAACGGACTCAGTCGGAACCAAAATCAACCGTGCGTGACTGAATCAGGAAAGATTCAGAAACATGGTTTAAAACAACCCTTCCTTGGCAATGTGTCGTTGCGGTATGCTTATATGTACAGCACAGATTATCCATAGGCAACAGAAAGGGGGTGGAGGGCTCTCAATTAGTCCTACGGATGAAAATCAACGGAGTATAATAAGTCCATTAAAAGCACAAGGAAAGTAATTTCAAATAGAAGCTGAATACTTTTGCTGTCGAAACTGAGAGGTGTCCTTACGCTTTTCTGATATTAGTGATCAGCCGTGCTAGTTTTGAAATACATCGAAGTGAGGTCATAAAGTTACATGTCACTCTCTCTTCTGAAATCACACCAGAGTTCATTCTGGTAGCACCTTCACCCAAGTCAGGGAAGATAATTTCGCTTCGGTGTTGATGAGAAATGTGTGAAGGCCGAAAAGTTGGGGATGTGAAAACTTTCGAAAGGCACTACCTTTTAAGGATTGCAGCACGGATATCACGTCAGGCAATAGTGTGGATTTTCTACTGCACTAAAACTCAGTGGCGCCTTAAAGGGGTGACAACGACAACTCACTATACTACTATAACTAAGCTTGTATCAACACTCGAACAGATGTGAGATCCCAGCACCAGCAAAGAAAACGTCGAAACAAGAGAAGCGGCATCAACACTCGCACCAGCTTTGTGTGATTTCAGTTTTCTTTGCTATCTTTCCTTTTGGTATGAAGTCCTAGAAGAAGTTAATCAGACACAAAACTATATACAAACATCTGGGATATTATTGGAAAAGTGTATAATAAAAATTAAAACTCTTAAAAAAATCCTTCAAAGTCAACGCAACTAAATTGTGGAAAAGGCTATTTGCTACGCGACACAAAAATGTGAGGACTTAGACATTCCGATTGAAAGGAAAAAGGAAGCAGAAGATTTCGAAAACGAATGCCTGAAGAAATGGCCCGAGATGCTGGACTTTCATTACCAGAGGAGCTGCAGAGAGCAATGTTAGAATGTTACGATAGATTTTACGAAGTACTGGACCATCGTTACAGGGCAATGAATTTTATTCTGGTTACATTTAGTGTTATTCGGCCTAAAACGCTGGTTACATCACCTGAATAATATCTTCATGGAATTTTCAGCAAAGGACATAGTGTTGGAGATTTTACGATTGAGACGCAAATTTAGCGTTATGTCTTCGATTTCTTTTTAATAATTTGTGTTTCGGTGGCTTCATGTGAAAGAGGCAGGGAAGTCAATTTTGGTAATGTGATCGAATATTTTAGTAAAATAAAGTCTCGTAAGAATTAGTATTTGGTGTTTTATTTTAAGTAGGGATGCTCAATATAAAATCGCGCGGGGTGCTTATCTATACTACGCCGCCACTGCTTAAACTACCCCTCTTCCCATGCTTAGGATCCGTGAGGCTGCCTAAAAGCATTTCTTCAAGGCGTGGGCTCCGGATTTGCTGGATTTTCTTTGCTATCTCGGCGGAAATTAACTTGATTAATATTTCCTTCACGTACGACTCCAAACTTTTCCAGGTCTCACATGTTTGTAATGTTTCATAGACCACATTCTTCGCCTTTCTCTCGGACGCCAACATTTGCCCCAAGGTATGTACCTATCTTCTGGCTGAGCCAGGATTCCTGCATCCAATCGAACCGCTTGTTTTTCTTCAGGAGGGCCGTCAAGGGTGCCATTGCAGTTGCAAAATCTGGATTGAGCCGCCGGTACCACGACACCATTCCTAAAAACTGTCGAACTCCCTTCACACGAGTAGGGCGAGGAATTTGGAATACGCACTCCACTCTACCCGGATCCACATTCAGTCCCTTCTCGTCCCCTACCGTAACCCAGATACTCAAGATGGTGTCGACAGAGCTCGCATTTTCCTTGGGAAACGGGCAACCCCGCTTCCCGGAGCCTGCGGAATGCTTCTGAAAGCACCTCCACGTGCTTCCGGAAATTTTGGGTGACAACCACTATATCGTCCAGGTACGTAGGGCTCGAGCTCAGGTCCCAACACTCTGTCAATCAGACGTTGCCATGTTGCAGGTGCGTGTTGCAGCCCAAATGGCATTCTGTTAAATTGGCACAGCTCACGTCCTGGTACCGTGAACGCTGTGCATTGGCGTGACGCTTTCGCCATGGGTACCTGCCAATACGCCGACTTATTGTCCAGTGACGACAGATACCTCGCGTCTCGCAACTTATCCAGGATGGCTGCTACATAAAGCATCGAGCAGTAAAAGAATGGAATGATGGATTACGTTTGAGACGGAATATATGATCTTGGAACCCACCGTGGCTGCTAGAAAATTGGAATAGGCAAAATTTAACTTACTCATGTTTCCTATTCAGACAGTCCAAAAGGTCACTCATGAGTGGGTACGTCCATTGGTCCTTTATTGATGAGTCCATTTCCCTCTGCTTTGCGTTGAAAATGAAGAAAATTCAGTAAAAATCGCTATTTTAAAAATTTCAAACGTATATACTGGTTTCAGAACTATGCTTATTGACTCAAATATAAAAAAATATCTCATCTGCAATGTCAATAAATATTTTTAAAAAACCATTGAAATTTTACATTCAATAATAATTGAAATCCCGGTTATGAATAATCATTAGAAATTTTACATCATGTATTTTAATTATCGTGAATATTGAACCAAAAAAGGTAATTAAAGCAAAAATTCAAAGTCATTAAATCTTATCGGCACATCTCAACATCATTAGCATATAATGGAGTGTTGAGTTGGTGAAAAGCGTTATTGTTTCCCAGCTTTAAACCACTGCGAAGGGCAAAATCATAGCCAGAATAATGAAATTTCTCTACATTCAACGAACCATTTGGATTTCGTTGATATTATTCCCCATCTCGTCACATTCTCGACAGGTAGTAGTAGGAGCGATTACATCCCGAACTAAGTAATTATCCATTGCCATTTTTCTTTTACAGACATTTATAGGGACTTCTACGGATATGGGATGCAAATCCAATCCTGATTTCATTGATTGCAATTTTTCACTTCGAAATACAACACATTTTGATGCCGACATTGTTGTGAAGCATGCTTTAAATAAAATCATTATGGAAGCGAAAACCACCCAATTCGAGCCAAGAAGGAAGAAATCTGTGATATTCAATCGAATCTTCCAGCTTTGCGCTAAGGATCACAGCTTCCTGGCGAACTTCATGGCTGCTCACAGCCTCGGTTTGGTTAGAAGATTTCTAAACGGATCCAACATTGCATGTCCTATGCCCGCTAAAAACTATTCCGCGCGGACAGTTTCATTAGTAACTGATTTGATACCAATGTCAATGTTCTATCGGCCGAACAGCTATTTTATGTCGGATTTGATTTTTTCAGGCGCGAAAAATAGAAGCTCATTTTTAGTATCAGTTTTTCTCAAGTGGAAAATTGTTAAGCTAAAAGCTGGAAGATAAGATTACTGTTCTCTTGTGAGCTTCTTGTTTGTTTAGTTTGTAGCAGAGACAGAGTACGTCTTTTCCATAGCAAATATGGATTTCCTAAAAGTTTGGTGGACGTTACGTTTGACTAGGCACTATCCACAAGGATCTGTATATATTTTTTCAATTAAAATCATGCTGCTTCGCGACAATTGATTTCCGAAAATGGGATTTGGTGCCAGACTATTATTTCACTTAGATGTAAATGAGTAGCTGATTCTAATCTAGGTAATAATCACGGACGTTTGCTATTATTGCATCCATGTACAACCAGATTTTCATGGGCTATATTCTTTACAATATTTTTTTTGTGAAACTATTTTACCATGCATGAAAATATATAAATATTGAAAACTAGAGCTGAGAAGACACGAATTTATGCATAAATAAATAAATTGTATTGTGGAAAACAGCCAAAGTATTTATGAAAAATATGTGAAAAAGGTACCGCATTATATTTCTTCTCGTGTAAATTCAAATTTCGATTGAGTTTTTCCAGCAATTAAAAACCATAAAATGATAGATTCTGCTTTTATAGAGGAGAAACCATAGAAAGTGCATGTTGCTGTGTTATATGCGCGGCTTAAGCAACGAAACAATAAAATAATCAAGTCCAAGGATTCCTGCGGAAGTTTTACAGGACATCGGTTCAGTGGATGGATACATGAGCTGTACAACAAAGGTTCGTTTTATTAACATCATGCAAAATCTCCTCCCTTCCGACTATTGCCATTTTCATCAGGATCCTACATTTCCAATTAGGAGCGGTCTCGCCCACTTTCCCCGAGTTAATGATGCCAATCAGCTGTGACTCCGGAAGAAGTAGTTACTGAGGTAGCCTTAAACCAGCACTATGAAATCCTACCTGGTTTGCGCTTTGAAGTGTGCTTTTTTCCAAAGAATTCCATTCGAAAGACATATTCTACTCTATCAGTAAAAACTATTTTCCGTTTCACCTGAACTGGCTCTAAAAATGTACAGAGGAAGTATGGCCCTCACTCGGGACAGGAGAAGCATTTTTTGACACGTGAAGTTCTTCGGTGTTTGGCAAACTTCTAAAAAGTCCTGATTATAAGCATTTTGGCATTTTTAATTTAGGAGATTTATTGGTTTATAAATTATCTTTTCCAGTTCTTCATATTTAAAAATGGTCAGCAATATTTATATCGAAAAATTGAAGCTTATTCTTCCAGTATATTACCGTGAATTCCGCCTCCTGAACAACTCATGTACCATCAAAGAAGCACATCACCGCCACCATGTTTCACGGTGCTACGCAAGTTCTTAGTATTTTATGCAGTACCTATTCATCCGTAAAAATAACTTGTTTTTGCAGAATGATATATAATCGTTTCTGTGTAGAATAGCAAATTATTTCCTTTTAAGCTGGATAGTTTCACTAATAAAATATTTTTTTCTTACTATCCTAGAAGAATACTTGTGGAACTAGCCAGTTTAAATATTAGTTGCATAGCCGGCTTCATACGAGAATCTAAATGGCTCTCGTCATCCCACAGGTTTTAGTGCCGCCACTATCTCTATGTGGTATTACTATGGGTCTATCTTGGCCTAAGTGAGCCGTCTTTTGACAAAGGGGCTGCCACTACAGCTAACCAACCAAGCAACCGATAAAGCAATCATTGAATTTAAACTTATCATTATATTACATGGATGAATAATCTTAAGAAAAAAACTGTCTGCCTTCGTCGGTCTTCTACGTCGCTTCAACTTCTTTCCAACGAAATATGAAATCCGAATTATGCACGCGTACCTTCTTAACATACAAAATGTCCTACGGCATCTTGAATTGGAGTCAAACTTTAAAAGGTAACCTCATGATTATCTTCAAGCTAGGAACCAAGCCGTATAAAGTCATTAACAATTTCCCTATGCTAATTCCAACGGCCAACTTTTACAAAATAGCCCAAGAATAAAATTTGCAAGGCGTGATTTTCCTGGAAAGGGCTAAATTCATACATAAGAACTTACACCGTAATGTGAAACTCGTTAGATTTTCGGGAAACAAACACTAACAGTATGAGAAACATGAATAATAAAGCTATTGTATTTGCCAGAACTGAACGAATAAAAGAAGACCTCTTCAACAGAACAGCTAGCTTTTTCAATACACTACCGGACAAAATAAAGAATATAACGAACCCAAATTCCTTTAGAACAATACCAAGAAAAATACCTCTTGCATGACAACATTCCAAGTAAATTACAATCAGCTGCACAAAAATCAAAGCTAAACATAAATTCAATATGAAACAAAATTATCGGGAAATGCTTTAAATAATAAGAAGGGGCGCCAGTAAATATGTAACAAGTTTCTTCGTAAAAGTAGAAAGCGTAATTTCTGAGAATGTATAATTTATTTAGATGCTGTTTCATTTGATTTTCTATTAGTTTCTGGTCTAATGACGTGAATCCCTAGTACTGAGGGCCTTGAACCACAACAACAGCTATTATTATTGTCAGTTTCATTCCTGATTTGAATCTTGATTGAAATCAATAAAGATGTGAATTAATTGGTCTAAAATTCAACTGCCCATCGACGATTAGGCATTTAATTTTATTGTCAATGCGTTGCGGAGTATTAATATTTCCGCTTCATGCATTTGAAAAGAAAAAACAATAAAAAAAGAAACTATGATATAAAAGGCTAGAATTTTCAATTATCACATCAGAAAACAAATATTTTGAGTTAATCGGGACGGTTCCAATCCTGATGTTCAATGGTATTCTGAGAGAACAGTTCATTTGTTAAAATCTTTTTTGGTGAATATTAACAATGGGTAATATGTTTAAAGGCTTTTGTATACTATTTGTTTCTGGTTTATGTTGCTCGGCAGCGCGTCAGGTGTAGTTTTTCAATTAAAAAATAATCTCCAATTAATTTTAACATTTTGTCTCAGCAGAACTTTGAGATGTTAGTCGAAAATATTCGATGTGTGGCCAACGAATACTACACAGATTGTATGTGGGTGTTACGTAACTCAACCCATGTTGACGGTAACATAGTGCTCAAAAGGACGCTGCGCCAGGTGCTGCTTGTTTGCCGAACTAGCCAACACTTCAATGGTGGAAGGATATCTCCACTCTCGACTAGGTCTTTTAAATTTTGCGCCGAAAAACAAGACATTTTCAACCAATACGTGATTGCCTACTTTACTCGTGTGATTAGGCAATTTCTAAATGGGGCCGAGGTTACTTGTCCTATTCGGCCTGGAAACTATTCAGCACGTTTAGTCTCACTCGCTTGGGAATGGGTCCCTTGGGCAGCGTTCTATAAACCTAAAACTTACTTCGTCACAAACGTATCATTTTTTGAAGTAAGCAATGCAAGCATCAATTTGGGGAGTATAAAAATCAATTGGAAAATAAGGATACTTTTCGTTTAAGATATGTTCATCATAGCAAAAATCTTAGCTAACATGTACATACATAGCTTAAGATGGGATGTGCAGTCAAATAAAGTTTTTGAAAGATGTAGTAGACCTTACAACACAACCTTCCTAAACACGAAGGTTGTATTCTAACCATTAAAATATGTATTAGAAAAAATCTCCTTGGAGCTAATCGATATTAAGATTATATTATCTATTGAATGTAACTCAGAGTGGGCACTCCAAAAAAATTTAATTCTTGACTATTATTTTTATTTTTCTATTTCATTGCACTTATAAAACAAATTATCGCAATTCTTAGAGACAACAATAACATTTTCAAAGACCCCCTTTTATTACGTAACAAATTCATCGTACCCCCTTAGACTTTTAAATATTTTAATCACAAAATATTAACAATGCAAATACTTTTAACCAAAACCACTTTTTTTATTATCCATCATTTGAAAAAAATACCCCTCTCCCCCTTGAAGTGTTACGTAATATATGGATGACCCCTTACTGATCCAAGAAAATCTATTGAAGTCCTAGTCGATTCCGTGAAGTTTATGTTGACTAATAAGATCCTATATACTTCATTGAGATTTCAACGGTATTTACTTTGAGTCTGCTCTGAAATGGTGAACTTTATGGATCAGCGCTGGCCTGGAACTTCTAACTTTGGGTATGACGGCTTCGAACAAATATAAAAAGGTTAAGGGTGGTGAATTGATTGTGCCAAGTCTTTTTTATCGAGCATATTTCATATGTGAGATAGAAAAAAAACATATCTTGACCATCTCACCTCAAAGTGAGTACTGATCCCTTTCGCCCTTTATTTAGGTTAAGTTTATTACATTATAAAATTATGAATTGGCACTTGTCGTCTCGCGACGAAAGGACTCATGCAATCCTGGCTCAACCGCCAGCGAAAAATGTACACGCTCCCCTCCCCCCATACACACAACAGCAACAGTGTCCGCCGATGTCCTACGCGGATCATAACCGGCTGGCTAGCTCGGCAATCGTCATAAGACCAGTTGGGCGATCGAAGGCAGAACGAGATCGGTGAACTCGCCAGACCTTTGACCGCCGAATGCAACGAACAGGATCGGAGGATCCCATATATAAGGGAGTGAAGCCTGCAGAGCGGGACTTTTTGGTGCTTCTGAGTTATCCGAAGGACGCTCAGAGCCCGAGTCGCTTTCTTTCGTGGTTTGAGGAGTTGCTGTGGATATGTCCCTGCAGGAGTTTCGTTAAGTTAGTAGTTTTAAAAATAATTTAGTGCCATATCGAAATTCCATTAAATAAGTTCATTTCATTATTTGAAAAATGGTGTATTTTAATATGTATGTATGTGACGGGTTTTCGACTTCTATTTTTCTCTCTGTTACTGTAATTTCGGGTCGACACGAATCCCGTTCCCGGGTCCGCAGACAGAGCAGTTCCAAGCAGAAATCTTTTTCCACGCCTTTCTTCGCGGATAAAAGCCAAGTGGGATTGTCTGAGCCATAGCCAGAATCGACCACAACGAGTAATGACCGTGACAATGTGTGCTACTCTCTGAGACATTGAAAAGTGTGTTATGCATTTAACATGCGTAGATATATATTTTTTTCAGATGACACCTGCTGTCATAACACACGATTTTTAATGTATATTTTAACACACTACGTACAAATTACACGTTTCTGTATGTAACAACAACACGAATTGTAGTGTTGTACATCACCCTTGTCGTTCAGACTGTACTTATTATCAGAACTCCGGTTCCATTCAAGTGTAATGTTAGATGGATGCTTGCTATTACCAGTATTAATAAACAAAATGCTAATCCTCTGTCAACCACCATTCACAACTTTACATAAAAATGTGATTTTTGAGGTGTTGGGTTACTTGCCTTGATTTTTATCATAATATTTAAGGCAGGACTACACTGCACCTGCTGAATATAAAACTCATTTTAACTTAAGAGTGGCTTATTTAAAACACGATGTATTTGTGTGTTTCATATGTTTTAACATATTTGCATGACGCTAATACACATAAGTGATCTACTACAAAACGTTGCTGGGTCGAAATTTTCGATTGTCTGCAGCATATTTGCACCACATTTGTGTGGAAGGCCCACATCACGTCCGCAGCGAGTCTGTATAATAAACAAGCGCGCTCGCACGATGTTTGCACGAGGTCCATAGCACGTCTGCACGGTTTCATCTCTAGTTCGCACAGGCTCTGCAGTACGCTTGACTGGTTGATTTCGAATTGCAGCATATCGGCCTGAGGTTCGATTTCCGATAACGACGCCTTCATACGACAGATGGACTTCAGTCGGAGTAAAGATGCCTTCTAAAAGTGAATCATTTCAAACGAGAAAGCAAATGATGCATGTGTGTACACACTTGGTGCGCACGTAGTGTAGAAAAACAAAATCTCATCAGCATAGAACAAATGTCCTACGGACTTTAAGGAAAATTATATACATAGCGTGTGTGGTGCAAAAATTCTGCAGACGAGCTGCGGCAAAACCTTTAGTCGATGTGCTGCGGACGTGTTGCAAATTTGAAAATCTTAACTCGGGTTTATAACGATTTGTATTTTATAGACAAACAATCGAAATGGAAACAAGCGCTTTCTTCTACTGAAAAACCTTAAACAAGACTTTGAAATTAATCAAGCAGTGATGCCACATACATAATTTAATTTGGTTGAGTGTTGCGTAGTAAACTAGCATCAAGTAACTATTAAAAGGTGACTATGTGCATGCCTCCATAGCTTATTGAAAATGATTTGTGCCGATAAATTTAGCTTATACAAACGAGCTCAACATATACGCTTTTTTGGATCTTTAGGGTTTCTAGCAATCGACAATGTCAACAAAACGTTTGCCAATACTTTTCCTTGATTCGTCTTTCCTTCGTGAAATGTTAAATTAAACAAGAAATTAGAATTCTTGCTATAAAACAATTGCAGAGGTATTATGCCCGGGTCTAGTTTTGCCATATTGGCCGTCATGTTTTGGGGTTGAATCGGGCAATCTACGTTGGAACCTCTAAGAAACAGTTGCATGAAATCAACAAAAAGGCGATCGACATAATCCTTCGGTTTGTATCGGTTGAAATTGCATAACGGAAATTTTCGGCCCAGCACCCTAAAACTTTTTTTTCGAACTACATCCCGACGTGATACGTTTACTTGGAGTATAACCTCATTAATAGCACGTTTCACTAGTATGTAAGCATCAAAGAAAGTGGCGTTCCTAGGGACCCAACGAGTTTCTGCATAGAAATGATCGCCTTCAGCTTGCATCTGATCAAATACAATACAGTATTTTTGAAGTTTCTAAGGACGAAATGTGTAGCATTTTTGATTTTGAATAATTTGTAAAGCTATACCTGATGAGCGAAAGGAGTCCATAGAAATATTACTGTCACAATTGAAAACCCTTTATAATCGAAAATGAACATTTTTGCAAACAGCTCTCGTGAATCGCTTCAAGCGAAATGTGGTGCTGTGACTTTCTAAACCTGAACACACAGTGCAAAAACTATTCAGGCTATTATCAATAATACCATAATTGTTTTTCTGTGGATTGATGTAAACTTTGTTATACATTAATGACTTTTTAATGGTATTCACTGCATCGTTTAAAGCCAAAACAAGTACGATCAACTAAGCTGAACTAATTTCAATCTCCACTAACTGCAAAATAGATGAAAAACGTAGCACAAACGCACAAACCTTTATTTTTAACTAAAAAATATTAATCCAGAGGCAACGACTTGCTTAAAGGACTCAGCATAACTTACAGTGGCTTGCACTTCTTTACATTTTTAAACCCAACATTAAACCGAATTTAAGCTTAAAAAGAATAAATCAGGAGCTACCATTATAAATTCAATTCAAATTTGATAAATTTGATCCGTTTGGTCTGTCTTTCAAGGACCTGGCCCGAAAAATGGGGGGGATTGATGTGATATGGTGTAGAGTTAGCAATAAGTAACTATCGGGAAAGCAGGATTGGCGCATTTGATTTGATGATGATACTGGCTAATAATGATGAAAAGTATTTTTTCAACAAATAGTTAGTTGATTGAGCTTTGTTAAAAACAAACAAATATTTCATATTTAATCCTAAAACAGTTTAAAAAATACGACATAATGTGGATGTATCATAATTAACTAATAATATTGAAAGCTCTTCTAAAGTTTGGGACGGTTATATTGAAGAACTCAGGAATGTGTTTTTTTTTCAATGGAACAAATTTAATTGCGTTTGTTCCATTTGTTGAACTTGTATCTAGAAAAAATCTTTTTCCCAAATGGCTAAATATAACAGGTTTAAATACCCAATAATTCTAAATAATTTACTAAATTGGCAATTCGGTTTTGTGTCTGCAAGACTGATTTCTCTACAAAATTCAGTTTATGCAAATAACGAAACTTCAGAATGTTTAAAACCAATACATAATTTATGGGTAAACTATTAATGCTCCTGTGGAAGCCAACACAATCGTAAATTTCTAATCGGGGAGTATCAAAGATGATTATTGCATCTATGTACACATTAAATGAAAAAAATGAAAAAATTGAGATGTTTGCAGACTAAATTACTTGGTAAATATTCCACTGTATGAAACCCATAATATTATCAAAAATATACAGTTCGTTTATAATTCATAATAGCAGGCGCCATCCCCTATCCGCTTCGCTCATCAACCCCCATATCTATCATATTCAAATCAGTGATTCAAATACAGTGGCCGATGAGTTATAGAGTTTAGTGTACGTTGCATAACTTTTCTCTGATTGAAAATCATGTGGGAAATTCTAGTGATAAACTGAATCTGATAGCAACGAAATTACTGAAGATACATCTATTGAACATAGTTGTTAGCTTAGCAGCAAACATTAATGTGAAATGACGACCGGTATTTAAGAATAGCCTTCAAAAAGCGTATCTATAGGTTTATTATTTGATGAACACGTTGAAGAATTATTATTTATAAGGTCAATTCAGTTAACTTTGAGAAGAGGTTAGAGCTACTTCGCCCATGATAGCAGCCCGTGAATGAAGATGGTCCGATAGACGAGGGTTAGCGCTCCTTCATTTACTATGTATAAAAATGTAAATAATAAGGATGATAATAGGGATTCTCTGAAAGTTGCTTTCAGGCATGTAGGAAATATTTCAAAGACAAGACAAAATACAACCCAAAGACTATATGCATAGTTGCTCAGCAAAGAATCTTGCTTTTACGTCCAACACCTAATTCTACTTCAAATTGGTCTGAAAGGAAGAAGGGAAAAGGAAATGTCGTGCAGTAAGACTGCATACACTTTTTTTTCTATTGGCTGTGATGATAGATAGGAACGAGTAGAAAAAGTTGACAATAAATCATCGTATTCAAGGTGTAATTTTTTTTATTTGCACTACTTATTGAGTTTCTATTAAAAATATCTCCCAATTTTCCGCTGCATAGTCTTTACCTTAAACAAAACGAATCCAAGAACACAAATGTGTAAGCATTTCGATATTTCAAAAGCGGACAAGTTGACGACGAAGAAACTATTCGAATTGTTAAACTCACGATTACTCAGCTCATAGTGTTCAATAGAATAGTTTCTAGCCCTGATTGGGCCCTGAACATCCTTTCCATCTTGCAAATCCTTCATAATATCAGGCAAATAGTTCACCATATAATCCAGAACTGGATTTTGGCATCCTTTGCAAACATCTAGCTTTTAACGAAATACTACAGTATTTTTGCTCTTAACTCTTGGTGCGTATTGGTCGATATGCAACTGGAGAGTCAGCAAGGATAACGTTTGTTTAACATGTTGAGTGCCACCATACAGAAACAAAGTCTCTCCGTAAAGGCCACCATTCAAAATATTGTGATCCTGCCGGCGGTGCTCTTGCAAATTCTATTTCTGTGTATCTACTAGTTTTCAATTGCGATGGAAAAGTATGCATTTTGATCCCGCTGGCGGGGCGTGTGGCCTTTTAGGCTAATTTCATGATCCCGCCGGCGGGGTGCGTTGGCACTCAACGTGTTAAGCGAAATGAATGCATCAAAGTGCATTGCGTTGTGATAGAAAAATTTGCAGTCAGCAGTGAAACTAAGGTGAACTAAGGACTTGCACAACAAAGTCGTGTGGATGCATATGGTCTACAGTAAGAATAAAGGTACTATTCATTGTGTCGAACCTGACGAAGTAGAACTTTGCTTCCGAATAGGCTGAAAATAGGCTGCACACTGTGTTGAGAATATTTCTGCATACTTGCCACATCACATCCCTCGAGACGGAAATCTTTGCCTTATTTTTGAGTTGGGGGTGGTGGCCTTGAAAAAGAAAAACCTGTCATATATATGCTGTGTGATTTCACGCATTCAAACCGGCACTGCTTTTTCTTCGTTGAACATATCGATTGAATTTACGTCGTTGAGGAGTCTTCCTTTTAGCGGCTTATCATGTTCAGCGATACCAATTTCTCAAGATACAGGGTACAATGGTACAGATACTACCTACAACCCCGATATCCTGTCAAAAGCTGATTCAGGTTGTAGGCGCTTCCACCCAAACGTCGATCTGTAGGATCAATGTACGTCTCTATAATCTCCTAATTGCTCCCATTGCCGTTGCAATGTTGTCGATACGACTCTTCCATTTCCACCTTACTTTAAATATTCCGAACGCGAGGAGCGAGGGGAGATCGTCACACATTTACCAAAGTGGTTAATCAATTTTAATTTGTAACATAACGTTCAAATATTCGAAGCAACAACTGATTTTTATATGCCATTCACTTTTTTCAATAGTCTCATCACTCATCGCACGTTTCTAACCTCAAATATGTCGATCCTTCCTTATTGGTTGTATAAAATAGTCACATTTTATTGCAATCAAAATATAGTATACATTCAGGTTTATTATCTTTCGGATTTATTTTTGATTTTAATATAATAAGACCCAATAAAATGATCAAATTGATGGACTTATTCTCAGCTGTGCTGTGTTAGTTGTCGGATCATAATTAATTGATCCTTGATTCTAACTTGCTACAGTTTCTTCTCGAAATCAACAATTTCAGGAAAATGGACTCCCCATAAAACACTCACAAATAACCAACCAAACTTATTGAAATACAAGTGTAGCGAAAATATTTTCATAACTCATTTTTATTTTCTAGAAAATGAAATAAATTTTAAATGCTTATCTACAGTTTCGAATAAATAGCCTAGAATTGTCTTTGAAATACTTCATTGAAAGTTTCATGTTCTTTTATATTTTCACCGTGTTACATGGCAACTTTTTCATTAAAGTTATTTCCAATATAATTTACATGTTTATTACTATGCTATACTAGCTATGAAATACGCACAGTATTGACTATTATCTCGCATAAAACATATTTATACTAAATACAATGCTTCCACACGCATGTTTGTGGTTGCTCCACTCTTTTCACATCTCGTCGTCGTTCGTTCTTCCGTTTTTGGTAGCCAATTAAAAAAACAGAAAAGTTTAAAAAAATTACAATTTTGCCGAAACTGAAAGTGGCTCTATCATTTTTCACTCATTTTCACAACCAAAAATTCATTTAGCCTATCCTCAAACCGCCCACTTGACCTGCGTTGATTCTAGCGAAAAATTCCCATGTTGATGTAGCGAAATTTGAGATATTTATGCAGATGCTGCCAATTTGGGAAACTATGAATCGTACAATGAAACACTCCACAAAAATTCCATGCTATACAGTGTATTTTTTTCTGGGAGCGGGTGTGTGTATCAGCTGTAGCTCGAAAAGTCGCTTACCTGAATTGGTCTAATTGATTGTATCAATGCAACATAATTTTGACATACCACTAATAAATATGGCGGCTATTTCAATTAAAGTTCTATCTCTCTTATCGGAAATTGCTTTTTCTGCGAAAAAATGTGAGTATCACGTCAAAAAACATGCATCAAGTTTTTCAGTTGTGTTTGTAAGTCATTTCGTTCCATTTTATTGATAAATTCCAAAATTTGCAATTCTGTGCCTTGCATCATTGCAACAGTGGCTATACAGTATGAACCATTCGTATTCGTACAGCACAAAAATTTCTAGTAAACATGAAAATTCCTGGATGTTACACTGTGTCATAGGCAGTCTTGGCCATTAGTTATCGTGGCAAACACTTGTCCCTTCTTTGGCTGTAAAAAGGATCCCTGATAGTTGGCAATCAGCTGATAAAATTAAGCAGATACGTTTTGAACGTACTATTCACATTCGTGCAAGCGAAATACCCGCCGTATCTGTTTGATTTTATTGAGTTGTTTTTATTTCGAAAGTGTCAGTTGGGGTCAAGTTGTAATCATTTGAGGATTTTTCATAGTAACGAGTGTTATATATGTACTTGTTAGCTTAAAACAGGTAAAATGGAAAGAAATGGTCGTGAAATATTCTTAGAGGTTAGAAAATTGGTTGTGAATTCGTATAGTCAAGGAAAATCATTAGGAGGAATAATTGAAATGCTTGGCCCAACTTGGAAATAAGCTAAGAAACGCTAAAGATCTAATCGAAAAACGAGAAAGATGTGGAGTCTACGAGATGAACTGCAACAAGAAGTACATAGGACAAACGAGAAGATCTTTAGCTATTAGATTCAAGGAGCACACAAGCGAAGCAATCAGGGCAGAAACGAACTCCGCAGCAGGAAAAACAACAGAAGTTCGATTAAAAATAGCAGAGCACATGGTAAAAGAAAACCATAACTTCAGCATAGAGAACACAAAAATAAAAAGCATTATGAACAGCAGGCAACAGGATGTCGAGGAAAGCATCGCCATCGATAAAAACCTAAAAACACAGCTTCTAAACGCAGACCAAGGCAACGGACATTCAAAGCTCTTCATATACTTGGGTAACAAAAAGAAACAAGAAGAAGCACCGAAATGGATAAATAAAAATATAGTGATATAATTAAAATTAGGATAAGATCAAACTAGCAGTTAATTAGATCCTGAATACATATGTATATAAAATAATGGAATATGCATAGAAAACTTCAATCGTGTAAAAAACACTGAGGAAGGTTACAAGGAGCAACCGAAATATGTATAGGAGAAAATATATGTACTCTTTTTGGTAACAAGCAAGTACAAGACTTTTCAATAATCTAGAATAAGTTCGGCAAAAATCACTGCCAGCCTCGAAAAACTTTCAAATAAATCTGTTTATCCATAAAGCATTATGGTTACATTAACTGTGTTGCCAGAAAGAAACATTAAGTACAGTAAGTGTGAGGTGATCCGAATTAAGTGACTCAAGTTTGCAAATGAGCATGTAAATAATGGAATGATGTAATGTCTATTGTCTAAGAACTATTGTTGTGTTTTATTTTGAAAAGACTTCATACGAATGGCGCATACTGTATTTCTAGCTTCAATTCTAATGTGAATCTATATATGACTTAATAAAGATATTCATTAATTTATTGTTTTAAATCAATGTTGTTTAATTACAGACCAAACACTTCATTTAATTGCCGATAATTTACGGAGCATTAATATTTCATATTGTTGAAAAGACAAAAACAATGAAAATAAAACTGTAATATAAAAGACAAAATCTATCTAAAAAAGCTGTTTTGAGTCAGTCATGAGGACAACACTCCCGATGTTCAATGGTATTCTGAGAGATCGGGTCATATGTTAAAAGTTGGTTTATTAATTATTAAAAGGCTTTTGGATACTAATTGTTTCCGATTGTTTTTGCTTGGCAGCACGTCAGGTGTAGTTATTCATTTAAACAATAATTCCCAATTTATTCTAAAATTGTATCTCAACAGAATTTTGAGATGTTCGTCGAAAATATTCGATGTATGACTAATGATTACAATGCCGATTGCAGATGGACGTTACGTGACTCCACTCATTTTGACGGTGATATTGTACTCAAACGGATGGTGCGCCAGGTGCTACTTGTTTCCCAATGTAACCAACACTCATTCAGCGGCAGGACGACTCCAGTGTTTAGGAGGGTTTTCCAATTTTGCGCCGAAAAACAACCGATCTTGAATCATTACATGTTCGTCTACTTTACGCGTGTGATTAGCCAATTTCTACATGTCCTATTCAGCCTGCCAACTTTTCAGCCCGGCTAGTCTCGTTTGGCTTTGAATAGATTCCTTGGGCTGCGTTCTATAAACCTAAAATTTATTTCGTCACAAACCTGACGTTCTTTGAAGTAAGCAATGCAAGGATCACTTTGGGAAGCATCATATATGATTGGAAGATAAGAAAAGTCGTTGCGTAAAAAACATGTTCATAGTTTTTGGAATTTATTTAAAGTCGGTGAAACTAAAATTGTTCAAACATAAAATCTAAATTGTTTCGTGCAGTCAAAAACTATCCTGAAAGAATGTTATGTGATGATTGATTGTACCACCCATCAAGTAGACATTGTCACCTGTAAAGAAAAGTTTTATTATAGCTGTTAATTTTTTATTCAATCCAAATTTCTATATTACACTTGTTGTGGTATTTGTCTGCTTAAAAATCCGCAACACTTAGGCTTTTATAATTTTTGTCTTGATGATAGCTAATCCAAGAAAATCGCTTGAATTCTTAGTCGCCTCTGTGAAATTTAAGTTGACTACAATATGTCCATTGGGCTTATAAAACAAATTCAACGGTATTAGCTTCGTGTCAGGTCTGAAATTGTGAACAGTGTAGGTCCGCAATGGTATGGGACATCTTAATGTGCCATCCGGCACGAAAGCTTTCAATATATATAAAAAGTAAGTGGTGGCGAATTGATTCTGCCAAGTCTTTTTAATCGAACATAGTTCAAATGTACGATCGAAAAGTACGAGTCCTGTCCGTCCCATCTCAAAGAAAGTAATGTTTATCTTCACTGCTGGCACATTTACCACACGTTTAACACCGATGTCGACATTGAAAAGGTCCTTGCTTAAGGAGCAGTTAACAATTGCATAGATGTTGTTTGGGTAGCATTCAATGCTGATCATACGCAACGTGAAGTCCTTAAAATATGAGCGTTATTGAATATTATTTTAAACTTGCTTGGACTATTTAACCTGAAGTGTTGGCACAGCTCCAGCAATGGTACATATAAAAATAGTCCAGGTTTTAGACGCGCCAAAAAACATGATTTGTGAAATGTAAACAACTACTTTGTTTGGTAGTACCTGAAAAGATAGTAAGCGTAGTAGGTGGTGATGATATATATATATATAGCAGAAGTAATGATACCTAATCAACATCAGATAAACTTTCATCGTTTTATTTAAATGTTGTGACCATTAAACATACATTAGTCTGAATAAAACCAATCCAGCAATATCTGAGTAAGGAATTAGTTGCTGCAAAGCGATCAATTATGGATAATTTAAATAGTCTATTTAAGAAGTATGTTATTGGAAAATGTTGAGTATGAATTTCGATATTATCTCTGCAATATTAGGAAACCATGAATATTCAACAGATGACAATAGTAAGTGTTGGTCTTTCCGGAAATGAGACATATCAGTTTAAAATGATTTTGGATTTGACCTTCACGGCCACGAAAACATGAAGTAGTCAAAAACCTGCCTAGATTGCGTGCTACTAGATGCTTGAAATATGATATATTTTTTGGAAAATATCCCAAATAGTAGATACGAGATGCTTATACAATTCTATACATTCTGGTTATATACTGACTTACTTTAAGGGGTTACATAGGTCTTAAAGAATAAGAAAAAACAATTTTTTCAAAAAATTGTATTGTAAAAACCAAAAATCCATTTTATTTTAAATTTACACACATAAAAGTTTAGCGTTTCAAGAAGTTTTAAAATAATTTTCAGCTAAAAACATTGAAAATTGTCAATTTTCCTGCAGTTTTCCATCTCCAACATTTATTTTGCTGTAGGCAGAATATTTCGGTGCAGGTTCATCTCAAATCAAAAATTCAAAAACTTTTTTATAGTTTATGCCCTTGGCTCATGCTTGAACGAAGGAATTGAAATAAAAATGAAAATTAAAGTTTTGAAATGGATTTGAATGAATTTTCGACTCATATTTTTCAGCATTTTTCCGATTCTCATCGCTTTAAAAAAAAAAATTTTTTTCGTATAAAGCAAGAACGAATTGACTGAATAAAAATCCCTTCGTTCAAGCACGAGTCACTAATATAAAAAGGAACTGTGCAAAAATTCAGTAAAATCGGTCGATTCGTTCTCGAGAAATCGTGCGTATCGCACGGAAAAACAAAGTTTCGAGAAAAACGTGTTTAAAGTTTTTTTTTACCGCGATTTAATGAATTAAAGTTATTTCTTAGCGACTTACATCGAGTCGTTGATTCTAGGTCCATATAGTAATTCGTTTGCCTCATTTGCAATATTCAGAGCATCCTTTTGATGTTGTGATGTTTGATAAAAAAGAAAGGAGCTGATTTTACGCGGTAGAACTGCGCCGCATGCGTATAATACGCCAGGTAAGGCAGAGCGCAAATTTGAGTGTGAATACTCTCGAAGTACTATACTTTCATATCAATTGATTTTGACCTATGTAACCTCTTAAGCTAAATCGTGCAGTATCGTTCTCCTTCAAGGTGAGGCGTGAACCAGCAAAACATTTTTACATTTTTGTATCAGTGTTACGTAAAGCAGCTAGAAGAATCCTTTCTAGGCCTAAAAAATTATGGTGCCAAAAATGTAGACCAATCAACTCCAATGCCAAAAGGATCAATTAAAAAAAAACTCAGCACTACTTCGCAATGAAAAGAGTTTGATTTAGATGAAAATTATACATACTAGGATCCACATCACTCCTTCTTCCATTTCTTAGCAATGTGATGCTCCTATTATCACCCCTTTCCATATATTTTGAACAGCTCTTGAATTGTTGTTGTTTCTAGCTATGATTTTGTAACTAATTGTTTCGTGACTTATAAGCTCCGTAATCTATACTCAACTGATTGCTGTAAAATTGTAACAGCTTTCCATAAATGGAAGGTTATAACCACAAATAACGCAGCATCATATTTCTCAATTTTAGAAATCATTTCGATTCACATTCTTCCTGAATACGAGAAACTTCTATAATTTAGTCATTATCTATGTATGTTTGTGAGCTCAGGTGCTTCTCATAGATATATTTTGAAATTCACTATAAATTTTGAGCAGACCATACCATTTATTTGTCAAAATATTATCACGTAGAAGGCTTTTATGATTGTGAAAGTAAGAATAAAATTAAAACGAACCTTACCCAGTCCAACGCTTCCAAATCAAAAAGATGTTCCTTGAACCGTAATAATAAATTTCAGCTCATGATATGATTTTGGCTTTGCAACTCTTCCCGTTTATTCCGAGTAGAAGAATTCCTACCTTCCGAATTTCATGTCTTGACCTCACCATAACACTTTTAAGAAATCTCTTTTAGGTTACAATTTTTCAAAAAATAAACTTTTTTTTTGATTTCGTTAGTAAATTTCATCAGGAACACAATTTAAAAGGATTTATAACGGTATTTTAATTTTTAAGGTATTTTCAAGCGTGTTTAGCGAGTGAGACAGCATTTTTGACGCGCCGCTGTGTTTCGGTATTCTCGACTCTCGTCTCCTGAATTACGAAACTATGAGCATGGTCCACCTCTTGATCAAAAAGCTCAGAAAATTTTGAAGCCAATATATGAAGATTTAAATTCGAATGATTTATTAGAAAGGTGCTTCGTAATTCGTAAAGAAAGTGAATTCGATTTTCTTGAATTCATGTTTTTTAAGCTGACGGACACGATTTTAGAAAAATTACTCAACTAATCACTCTGGTTTTTTAATATGTTGTTGTACATACATATGGCTATAGTAGGTAGCGGAATCATTATGATTGGTATCAAATTTTCCGATTTTCACTCAATTTTTCACCCTTAAAAACTATTTTTTTTTTTAAAAATGGCCGCCATTTTGTTATTTTTTAATGAGAAAAAATCATTCCAGTACCTGCCATAGGCACTCCCCCAGATGATCCAGTCGCCTGAAATCACATCCGCCGTAATTTTTTGATGTTTTTTTTTTAAATTGTTGAGGGTAAAAAAATAATAAAAAAATCTAAAAAAAATTTGTACACCAACCAATTAATATATGTACAAAATTTCAAAATTACATCTTCTTACTTTCTATTGAAAAAATGGTTAAATGTTTTTTTGAAAATCGTAACCTAAAAGACCTTATAAGAACAGAAACCATTTTTGTTTTGGGACAGATGAAAACTTTCAGAAGACACTAATCCATAGTGATACCAACAAAGGCATCACGTGAGGTAATAGTTTTAGACTTTAACTCCATGAAAATCATCCTCTTTCTCCCTGTCTACGTCTGCAAAACCCAACGAAAAGAATTAAAAGATAGGTTTCGCCTGAATTAAAGTTCATTCGTTCCATCTTGCCTTTTCAGTAGAAGCTAATTATTACTTGCTTTGCATTTGAATCTAAACTTTTTCAGGAGTCACATATCCTCAGCGTTTCAGTGACTACAATTTTCGCATGTTTCTCGGACCCGAACTCCATCCTCAAAACAACCCTCTCTCGGGATCATAGCTTATTTATAATTAATCCGCAAATCTAGAGCGAAAGGTGAACTATAAACTTCCAACGGTCGGTCTTTCATCACTATGACCACACGCAAATGCTTTTCTCTAATTAACAATCAATTCAGTGGAAATACTCATGCAAAGAGCTGTGTTTTAGTCCAAGATAACAGGACCTTTTCCTAACCTCCATTTCAGAATTTAAGAAGTATATACAGCCCAAAGAAAGTCTCTATGATTCGTATTATTAATCAATTATATATATTTTTAAATGAGTGGTATTATTGTATCATGGGATGTATTTGAACATTGGATTAGACACGAACAAAATAAGGCAGGACATTTAGAGGAGCAGGATAGTTCATAATCCACCGGGGACCGTCATAAACCGCTTTATTATTTCCATCTCTCCATCGTCCTGCTGGTAAATAGACATCACGTTCGACCTGTCCCGGTACTATTACAGGTGCGGCAATCAAATCATCACCAAGTAAGAATTCTATAAAAACAATTTACATATTAGCCGTGGCTTGGACAAACACTAAAGATTGATGTTAGCTTACGATCATAAATTTGACTGGCCACTGTATCCTCTGGAGCTATCCACCACAGAGGTGGGTTGATAGGTTCGCCAGTCGCTACAGCCCTCTTGGCACGCTGCATTATAAGGTCTGTGTATTTGTCATGTAACTTCGTCATAGTCAAGCTAATATTTATGGTTTCCTGGTCATATTGCCAGGGAACGTAGGAAAACTGAAGGCTTGGCATGAAGACGTTGGCTTCTAACCATCGAACAAAGAGCTCCTTATTTGGTGGACGATTGTTATAGCCATTCCCTCCAATCATATCGGGCAGGACGAAGGGATAGCCAACTAGGTTCATCTGCAATAGTGTAGTGATCAACGTGACAAGACCGTTGTTCCACCCCCATTCGGAGTCTTTGTCAATCATTCGAACGAATATTGGGAGGTCTTGAGTGCCTTGTCCAGAACGTACTTCAACCATGGGTCCGAATTGCGCAACCGTGCGTACGTAAGCTGAGGTTATAAGGCTAGGACTTTTGCTTCTGTCCCCCACCAGCACTGGGTTCTAGTGGACGGAAGAATCCATAAATGATATGGGCTTAATCTTTCTGAATAAATGAATTACCTTTGGTGCCCAGCTCGTTTCTCCAGCGTCAAACTTAAAGCTATCGATTCCTGTATCTGTTTGCAGCTTCTTGAGTCGACCACTGTACCATTTAGCGGCTGCCGGTTTCGTGAAATCAACATAAGCCGACTCACCAGTTTTGCTGTTCCACCATTGAGTGTCTGGGTTCCCAGAATTGTCCTGTACAAAGTATCCTTTCTGTTTTGCCTCGTCATACCATGGGTTGCATCCTTTGTTAATGAATGGGTGTATCCACAAAGTAACGCGAAATCCACTGGCTTTGAGGCTCTTCACCAAGCCAGAGATATTCGAGAACTTGGACGTGCGGAAAGTCAAGGCTCCGTAGCATACTTCCCAGTCATCATCAATCTCCAACTGACTGTTTTTGAACTGGTATTTGAGGATGTCCCGGGAAAAGTTACGCACAACCTTCTCGTCAATCGCGGTTTTGTACAAGGCCCAGGTTGACCAGATTGGATGACGCACCATCCGTTCATCAGGTATTCCAGTGGGCTTTCCCAAGAAGCGATCGATGGCAATCATGTGAGCCTCTCGGGTATTGTTCGCTATTCCGACGTAGTAAGTGAACGTGAATTTGGTATCTGTGGTGTTGTACGGCGCCTCCTTTTTAGCACTGAAACAAAGGCGATTGGCCGAACCAGGAGCATTTTGGTCGATGAATAGTGGAGCAGCCTCGTCTACGTAGATGAAGAAACCTTTCGAGTTCAACCAGTAACGTTCAGTGAGCGCGCAGTTATCTGTTTCCTTGGTGACATAGGAATAGTTCGCGAAGGACAGCTTCTCCACGGGCCAATATTGATTGCGGTTTTCCGGACCCCCGTACCAGTTGGTAAAGTCGATTCGTAGTTGGACACAGTCTTTAACTACCTCACCTTTTGTCAAATTACGTGACACCCTATAGAGGAAAAGTTGAGGATTATTTTCGAGGATCTCAATCTCGGTTGCAGCCAGCTGGAATCCGTTTGAAGTTCTGGTGAGGTCGGTATCAGATAGTGAATCGTGCAGTTGAAAAGTTGTCAGCACGTTGTTGTCTGAGGTAAAGAAACGAGAATTTGTTAACTCTAGTTGGGACATTTGAATCACTTATATGGGTATGTGGATCGATCGGTATCTGCCGAAAAGAATGATTCGTCATGATGCTGAGAATTATCCTTAACCACGATAGGTCCCTACCAAATTTTAACAATTTTTAAATTCAAAACAATCACCTCGTATGATATTGTATTCCACTAAATCAGGTCTCTCGACGAATTCTAGTGTAATTCCACTTTCTTCATAACTAAACACAGTCGGCTTGGATTCAATCTCGATGAAAGCGAAGCTAATAGATAATATCAGTAACAGGTACGGCAATAGTTTGCCACCCATTTTGATTGCGATTCCCAACACACGGCACCTTGGCTAATACTAAAACTGACCACGACTTTCATTTCAATGTTGTTTATATACGTTCCGTTGCATCAAGATACAGGGGTTGATTGATAGTAGACTCCCATTAAGTAAATAGTAACGATAAAATCACAAGTGTTGTGCTATTGTCTTTTCGATAATACATTTTTTAAATGGATGTTTATACTTGAGAGGCTAATCGAAGCTCTTGATGATTATTATAAAGATCCACAATTTAAACTACTTCAGAGATACTTATTTATGTAAGTGGTAAAATCCAGGTTTTTGCCTCCTCATTTTGTTTTGTAGTTCACGAACCCAAAAACAAGCCGCGAGGTGCGACTCTTGAGGTCCACACGGTCAACTTCCCAGTAATATCTACATAAACATCAACAACATTACAACAATGAGAGGTATTCATAGCAGTAACAGGAATGAGTTAATATGAATCATATCGTCTACGGGAGGGTCCCTTGATTACGTAAAGTTTTTGGTCGATGAGGACAGATTGATTATTCACGCGGATCAATCGGTGGGGGCCTTTTTGGTGTTGAAAAATTTTGTTGGTTTTCAAAATTTAAGCAATTTTTTTTAATTAAAAGACTATAAAAACTATTAAAAATCTGCTCAAATTATGCAAATACCTTAAAACTTTGATTGAATTTACAACAATTTTTTAGAATAAAAGATAAAAAGTAATGGCACTCGTATGAACCCTCTTTACATGGTAACTTTGAATGTTTTTTTTTATTTTTAATTTAGTTTTTTTATAATCATGGAATAAAACTTTGCCGGTTTCTCTCCAAAAACTGATAAGAATGTATAAATTTTATAAACTGGTATCACTGTGCTGTGCAAATCAAGTTAAAAAATATTTTTTATGAAAAAAAAACCAAAATTTTTCGCATTTTCTTCTATTAAATTAAAAAGACGGCTAAAACAATTTTTATAATGTTAAAAACTTCTCAAAGATGTTAATACACGTCAATTTACACCTTAATGATGCAAATATTATATCTGGTTCGTGAGATATAGTGAATGATAAAAATGACCTTGAAAATCATGATGACTTTTAATGATTTTTTATTTTTAATTTACTTTTTTACGTAATCATGAGAAAAAGTTTTGATGAAGTTTTTACGAACATTGTTTGGAGTACATAAATTTTATAAACATTGATTACTAAGACTTGACAATAAGGTTAAAAATTTATTGTTTTTGAAAAAAACCCTAATTTTTTGCACTTTTTTTTAAAAAATTGTCAATACGCGTCGATTGACACCTTGATCAAAAAAATCGTATTTTTGTTTCGCGAGATATAGCGCATGACAGAAATGACCTTCAAACGGGCAAAACAGCAAACCCTCCCGACCGAAGTATCCCAAAAACTAATCAGCTCTTAAGATTGCAAAGGCGCTTCGATTGACACCTCAACCAAGTCGATCGGACTTTGTTTACGTGAGTTATCGTCGTAGAAAAAAGTGTCCACGAACGTACGTACGTACGTACGTACATACACACACACACATACATCTCCCTTTCTAAAAACACTTTATATATACTCTATAGACCTCAAAACGTAAAGAAATGTTGAAAATTTCAATTTCGATTTTCGAGGCGATTACAAGAACTTCCCATATACTGGGAAGTTAAAAATATTAACCTCTTGTTCTAAGCAATATATTTATTGATATTGTGGAAGTTTACAAGCTTATAAGGACAAGCCATTCTTTAATTGAATGAAAAACGAACCATTCCCGACTTCGTGACAATCCAGTCATTTATTATTTTATTATTGAAAGAAATACATCATTAAGAATGTAGTAAAACTGATTGGGCGCCACGAAGTAGGTTTCGTAATACAATTCTCACTTCAATATCTAAATATATTCCTATTTATTTAAGAAATTCGTTTACTCCTGTGGGGATTAGTAGATCACATCGTGCTAATCTAGGCAATTTTTGCTGACACGCTACAATAGTTCGTGAAGCATTCAGGGCATTCAAAAAACTTTAATTAATGTTGGCATCATCTTAGCCACTTTTAAGGATAATAACCTGTTACATGTTCAAGTCTTATGCTTCATTTGTAAAGCTCAAGATTAACTTCGGCTTTTTAAATTCTGGCTGAAAAAAAAAGTTAAATAATAAAAGAATTGGCAGACAGGTTTAAAAGTATCTCACTTTTCTTTTCATTTAGATATATCTCAAGACTGTTAACTAGGCACAATATAAAATGATGTCGAAATAAAGATAGTGTTCCCCGTAATTTTTTTAAGAGGATCATTTTCTAAATTTTCCTTGCAGTCTCAATATTAGAATGAAATAATTTTAAAAGGGATTTCGTTTTGAAAATCAAACCATATCAAATTAGCGTAATAAATTAATTCTTTGCATTTTTCGAACTGAATGCCTCCTGAAACTTGATTTTACCAGTCATGTGGAGCCATAGAAACCTATATTAGGACTATTGTGTTTCTAAATGGGCCAGAAACTTCCTCATTAAATTAGTTCCTAAATAAAGAGCTGAAGAAACAAGGGGACATCCAGTAGGGCTGTTGTACATAATTTCACAATGCATGTACAATGCAATACATTTTAATGTATTCCAATAGAAAATTCCAATATAATTTAATTGTTATCTAATGCCTTTATTATGGAGTAATACGTATAAAATATGGAAGCATATTCAATGGTACTTTGTAATGCATGATCCACCTCGGGCCATCATAAACCCATTGATCGTTACCATCTCTCCATTTTCCAGCCGGCAAATATATATCGCGCTCAGATTGTCCCGCAGTCATCATCGGTGCAACAATAAGATCGTCACCAAGCATAAACTCTAAAAGAACAACACAGTCTTGTTTTGTACATACCATAACACATGCTTCCAGACTTACCGTCATCAATCTGCTGGGCAACTCTATCATAAGGATCAGCCCACCACAATGGTGGATTAATTGGTTCGCCGGTAACAGTAGCTCTTTTTGCCAAAGAAATAATCAGGTCGGTGTATTCCTCGTGTAATTTTGTCATCGCCAAGCTGATGTCGATGGTCTCCTTGTCATAGTCCCAAGGAACATACGAAAATTGTATAGAAGGCATAAACACGTTGGCCTGAACCCATCGAATGAATAGTTCCTTTTCGGGGAGTCGTTCATATCCATTGCCGCCGATCATGTCAGGCAAAACGAATGGGTAGCCGGCCAAGTTCATTTGCATGAGGGTAGTGGGTAGTGTCTTCAAGCCATTATTCCATCCCCATTCGGAGTCCTTGTCCAGCATCCGAACAAACACCGGAAGATCCTGAGTACCTCGACCAGTGCGAATCTCGATCATCGATCCGAACGGCGCTAAGGCGCGTACGAAAGCGACAGGAAATAGATCAGGACTTAGTCGACTGTCACCTTGGAGAACTGGATTCTATTCAAGAACAACCTCGAACAATGGACCATCAATTCATTAAGGAAGAGACTTACCTGTGGTGCCCAACTGCTTTCACCTGCATCAAACTTGAAGCTATCAATTCCAGACATAGCCTTCAACGTTTCCAATCGATCAGTGAACCATTTTGCTGCTTCGGGCTTGGTGAAATCAACAATAACTGCTTCTCTAGATTTGCTGTTCCACCATTGAGTATCGGGACGTCCCGACCTATCCAGCACAACGTATCCTTTTTCCATTGCTTCATCGTACCAGGGATGGCAGTCCTTGTTGATGAATGGATGCACCCATAAAGTTGTGCGGAAGCCTTTGTCTCTCAAGGTGCTCGTCAAGTTTGCTATGTTAGCAAACGTGGTGTTCGAGAAGGTCAAGGAACCGTAGCACACTTCCCAAAAGTCGTCTATGTCCAACTGACTGTTGTTGAATTGATGCGCAAGAATCTCGTCCGCAAAGTCAAGGATAGTACTCTCGTTGATGTCCCTTCGATAGCGAGCCCACGTCGACCAGATCGGGTGCCGGAACATTCGCTCATCTGGAATTCCAGATGGTTTGTGCAAGAAGTGATCCACAGCAGCCATATGAGCCTCCCGGACATTCTTAGCGACACCAATTTGGTAGCTGAAATTGAAAGTTGTACCGTTGTTATTGTAAGGAGTTCCCTTCCAGGCTTCGAAACACAGTTGATTCGGACTCTCAGGGGTGTTTTGATCTATGAAGAGTGGCACGTCTTCATCGATATAGATGAACACACCGTTCGAGTTGAGCCAATAACGTTCTGCAATCGCACAGGCATCTTCCTCCTTTGTAAGGTACGAAAATTCCGAGTACGTAGCTTTTTCCAACGGCCAATATTGCCAACGACTTTCTGCGCCGCCATACCAGCTAACGTGGCCAACATTCAAAAAGGCACAGTCAGTGGCAGAGCTACCAGTCGTGAGACTGCGTGAGATTTTGAACACACTGAGGTTCGCGGTGTCCTGCATAATTTGGAACTGCAAACCCGCACGTCCATTGCCCAAGTTGAATCCATCAGGAGTGCGATGCAGGTCAGCTCGCGAGAATGTCATGTCTAGTTTGATGGTTTGGATGGTTTTGCTACCTGTAAAGAAATGGTGCTAATCAATACTGGTATCCTTAAAATTTGAAGTAAGGCTCAGGAGTTAAAATTATTCAAAACAATGGAAGGAAATAGTGCAGATCGATCGTACAGCAAGCTTTGAGTAGACTCTGTAAATGTACAGCAAGTATTCAATACCCCCTCGATCAAACTCTAATGCAGCTAAACCTGCAACATCCATATATCTGGCGTTATGAATCTTTTTTTGAATTGGCTTGAAAAAAAAATTGTAATCTTTAAAGTATTCAAAGTCACAATTTTTTGGTGTTGCAAACTGTAAAAATTTCCTTACAGTTTCGTTGTGAAAGTTTTATAGACTTTTTCGTCAGTTTAACATATATGTTTCCGAAAAACTTTTACCCGTATCATTCCTACATAAATTCCATTGAATCCTAAGAAAGAACTTTCCGAAAATATTTCATCGTAACCTTTGATAGATTTTACTGTTTTATGTTCCATTGAATTGTTTAGTTGTATTTTTTTCTTGGATATTCATGTTAATATGTAAAGAATGTATTTGAGATTATATATTAATATTCATTCTTTCGAATATTTTCTTTGTCTTCATCATTCAATTGTTAACAGATACCTTGAAAGTTTTGGTTCCAAATGCGACAATAAATTTTTAAAATCCAACTGTAATATCAGGCTGCACTAGAATAAAAAAAACATCACCAAAAAGTCCAAGATCTTAACATCAGCGTTGTTGATGTAAAATATCTCTACTGTACTACTGTACACTTTGCTTATACAAGCAAACGGAATTTCAAGTGAGTCTATCATTACCGCTTATGTGGTATTGAAATGGGCCTATCTTGGCCTAAGTGAGCCGGATTTTGACAAAGGCTGCCACTACAACCAACCAACCATCATTGCCGCTTCAATCCAAGAACTTTTATTTGAAACTTAAAAATAAGAAATAAGAATCTACTGGTCCGGATAGTATGCTATATTTGCTTGAAGTTAACTTTATACTCTTCGTAGAAACTAGTCCACTTTTAACTGAAGCAAAGCGATCACTTTTAAATTATTTGACTGATTTTTATGAGAAGTACTTCAAACCTGTAAAGAACTGGATGATTACTGAATATATGTTTAAAACTGCCATTCATCGTTTTACTCGAGGGCTCATAGATATGTAGTTGCTTTTTCGGGAAATACTGTGCAGCTATTATTGCTAATATCTAGCATGCGCTGTAAGACAAGCTGTTCATTGCATAATATTACAATTTAACGAGCGGCAGCTAATACCGATATCGAAGCTGTTCGGAGTGTTCTAGACATCTTATCGGAAATTATTCACAGAAACAAATTTTTAAGATTGCTGAAACTGGTAGACTATGGAAGAAAACGTCCAATCGCGCTTTTATTTTGCAGTTAGTTATTGCCTGACGATCTAGTTGGGATCGATTGTTGAAGGCGATTTCAAATTAAAAATACTTTTGAATTAAAGGCCAGGCCTTCCACAAGCTTTTGGAAATCACCCCAAGAATAGCTTCCCAGTGAAATGCTTTTTGAATATGGGTTTACATAGCATTCCATGTCTTAAGTGAGCAGTATTATTTGAAAATCAATTTGGCGTACTAAATCGTACTTCTTTCGGTCAATGCTACCCGCCACTCTTCCATGTACATAAATCTACAAATCTAAAATGTATTTTGGCCTTGAAACATTCCTATCCCTTCGCAGCAACTAATGGACCAAGGAGTTGTCGCATCATTTAAAGCCGACTATCTCCAAAGGATATTTTATAGACATTGAAATCTAGAAGAAGAAGTTGGATAGAACTATTATGTATATACATAGTTTATTCAGACAATACTAGAATTACTACTCATTATATTGGCGCAATGACGTCTTACACACAAATTTGAAAAAATGGCGCAGAAGCATTTTAGATTCCAAATAAGTTCTGTCGCATCTGAGAGATTATTTTCCACCGCAGGTCTTATTCAAACAGACTTGCGAAATCGCCTTTCTCCGCAAAACTTAAGCATACAAACTTTTTTACACATTTTTTTTATCAATGTTAATTTCAATTATTAAAACTATTAACTAACCTCAGCCTGTCTATTTTTTATATTAATTAAAAAAATTAACCTGACTTGTGTTTTATTTACTTTACCTACATTTTTGAGTTCAATAAGCGTATCGGTGTCGCCGATATTTTTGTAAGAGTAACGGTATCGGTATCGTATCGGCAAAAAGGCGTATCGAGGCATCCCTATTTTGAATGTACATGCTTGATAAAAAGTTTTCACCATGACATTTATTTGAATCAATAGATTTTGATGCAAAAAAAAGTTTAGTTCTGCATTTTCACACCGCAGAAATTCCGTTTCAAGAATATGTTTTTCATGACTGTGGATTTTCGTATTTTTAGGCACAGGCACAATTTATGCATAAATTTTTGAAAATCGGTTTGTCGGATGTTCGTTCGGGACACGTAGTATTTTCTCTTTTCTGTGGTGATTTTTTTTAAACAAATTTTTCAAACTACATTGAATAAAAATGATAAAAGTATTTTTTGAAGAGATGTACACAATGTAAAGTGTATGAAAATCGGTTTCTTTGTAACAATGAATGGAAATGGGTCGACAAAAAACTATTTGTACTATACATTTATCAGGATAAAACAAAACGAAATGTGCGCTGTTCTAGAATGATTGTTATTTGACCAGAAAATCAAATATTTCAGATAAGATAACATCAACTTCGCAAGCATGACACTTTCACGTGTTCTCTTGCCAACGGGACGAACTTTCACTGGCTGAAATATCATGATGAAATCCAAATGGTCATGTGACTTCAATTACCTCGTACTACACTATATTCCAGCCCATCGGGTTTATTGGCAAATGTTAATGCAACATCACTATTTGTAAATTTAAATGTTAGCGACAATACAACACTTTTGGATATTAACACAAATATAATTGACACGAATAACATTTTCGAATTGTTCAGCTCGCGCATTGTGATCTCTTGAACGAGAATCTATACAATTGATCCTACAAAATCGAACTGGACTTCATTTTTGGGAATTTGATAAATTTATACCTTTAATTAGGCCTGGCAAGGAAATGCGATAGTGGTTAATGCAAATGGCTTTGATAAGACCATAAATGGATTACTATTGTTCGATAATCGAAAGTGTTGCCTTATCACATGCGCTGAGATTTATATGGATTAAAATTAAGTTCCATATTCTATAGGAGATCCATTTTTATGTCACCTGGGCATTTCCTAAAACGGTGATGGTTTTTTTGCGAAGCAAAAGTCACACATTTATTTATGTGGCAGCGAAGTCATTCGTTAGCAATGAGCCGCATCTTCATTATCTACATCCCCATTTGTTATGATTGCAATGAAGGTAACTTACGAAGCTTCAATTCTAATCAAAAATTTTCTTCTTTCGTATCAAGAGTTCATAATTGGTATTACATGTACATTGTATGTATTTTTCTTTGATTCACTTTAACATCGTATATCTTTTGATTGTGAACAAAAGCAAAGCTTGCTGTTATCATGTTTATTTTTCATTTAATAAGAGGAATGCACGCAGACAATATCTTATCAAAAGATGGAACAATATAATGTTTAACAAAATAAATATATTTTTCTAAAATCCGATATGATCCAAATGACGACTGACTATTGGATAAGTCTAATAATTTTTATTTTCAGTGGAGCGACATCCTTCTTTTTCATTTATTAAACAAGAATCTGGACTGAAACTTTCTTTGCTATCAAAACTCGCTGAATTTGAGTTACCATTCGTCTGTTTGCATTCGTAAATTAGCCTGAAATCGGAAACACTGTTCATTAATCGATGATGATTGTAGAAATTATATAATGATGAAAATTAATCGGTTCATTAATGGCAATTATGAATAATAAAAATAACGAATCAAATAATCGGTTGTGTCTAACATAAAATTCAGGACAATTGCTACTACCTGTCTAAATGTAATTTAGGCGATTGGATTTATTAATGCAGGTAAAATAGAGATCAATGACATGTAGTCAATTCACACGGACTATAAAACAATAGAAATTTATTATGCTACAAAAAAAACCCAATTTAAATTGTTTCTAAGCTTAAAAGAGTCAGTTATATAAAATTTTATTCAAAATTGAATGTTTTCTATTAGTAAATGAGGAGGCCCATGAAAAACGCTACATTATTATTTATGGTATTTTTGATTTTTCTGAACGGAAATCGGCTTATTATATTTTAACCTATTGGGAAATGATTATGAGCAACATCAAAATATTATTTGCTGATTAAAGAATATTTCTCTTCGAATAAGCCAATTAGAACACCAAAATATCCATGAATTTAAGCGTTTTTTCTCAAGCATCGAAAAATTGATTGAAGTGAATTTATTATGTATTGTTATGGAAGTCCTAAAATATGATATGTATACATTTTTCTGGTATGTTGCCTGTCTGTTTGCCTTACACGGAAACTACTGGACGAATTTTGATGAAATTCGGCAAAATGATAGTTAGCTTATATCTTGGATCTACTTTTTACGGAACAAAATGAAAAAAAATCCTATAAGATTCAAAGCATTGTATCTGCAGAATTGAATTTCATGCGCAAAAGGGACACAGTGCAAGAAAGTTACCAGTTGCGATATCAATCGTCGAATAGCATACAATGAAATTTTCTCGACTTGAGTAGCCTGGGAAACACAATGGAGCAGACAGCGATACGAGCTCAGTTTTTTTTGATAGCGGACAAATACCTTAAAGGGTTACATAAATCTTGTATTTTCAAAAATAAAGTATAGTACTTCAAGAGTATTCACACCAAATTTGAAGTAAATTCGAGCAATATTACCAGAGATATAGAGATTTGAATACCGCGCGGTCGGTACGGGCGCTCTGCCATACCTAGCGTATTAAACGCATGCAGCGCGGTTCTACCGCTCCTTTCTTTTTCATCAAACATCACAACATCAAAAAGATGCTCTGAACATCGCGAATGAGGCGAACGGATTACTGTATGGACCTGGAATCGACGACTCGATGTAAGTCGGTAAAAAATAACTTTAATTCATTAAATCGCGGTAAAAAAAACTTGAAACCCGTTTTTCTCGAAACTTTGTTTTTCCGTGCGATAGACACGATTTCTCGAGAACGAATCAACCGATTTTGCTGATACTATGCACAGTTCCTCTTTATAGTATTGACTCGTGCTTAAACGAAGGGATTTTTATTCGGTCAACTCGTTCTTGTTTTATACGAAAAAAAATATTTTAAAAACGTTGAGAATCGGGAAAATGCTGAAAAATATGAGACGAAAATCCATTCAAATCCATTTCAAAACTTTAATTTTCATTTTTATTTCAATTCCTTCGTTCAAGCACGAGCCAAGGGCATAAAACTATAAGAAAATTTTTGAATTTTTGATTTGAGATGAACCTGCACCGAAATATTCTACCTACCGCAAAAAAAAAGGTTGGACGAGAAAACTGTACGAAAATTTAAAAATCGGATATCACTGCAGAAATCAAAATTATGGATTTTATTGCAAAACAATCTTTAAGTATTATACATACTTGTAGTTTTAATCAAGGCGAAATAATTTCTAACACGTGAAATTATCCCAAATTATCCCAATCGATAATACCATATCACGGCCACTTTGCATTTACCCACCTAAATTCGTTCCCTCATTGTTTTTTCAGCATCTGATTCACAGTCCGAGCACAAAGCGTCTTTAATAAAATCCAACTCTACCCTTTCGGAGACGAGTTCTTCGTGTTCGCACGAAAGAAACTCTTTCAATCTAGTAGCAGAACAGAAAATTACCATTTTGACTTCTCTCAACTAAAGCAATTGATAGGTTCATACCCGATTGCACGATTCTGCTTCAATTGCAACTCCATTTGATGTAAATTCTCTGATTTCATTTTATGCACCTCACGAATAATTTTCGCCCATTGATCTTTGTAGAAATTCTTTGATTTTTGCACTTCGTCCAGACGTTCGCTAAGAATGCGCTGCAATGCATCATTGCCAATTCGAAATTAGGTTCACAAAATATCTTATCACTTAATTGACGTTGCTTACCAAATCTTGGAATATACCAGCTAATTGTTCGCGTGGCAAGAAACTTTGTTTCATTTCGGCAATTTTCGATTCTAGATCTTTCACTTCATTTTTTAATTTCCCATTTTCGTGTTCAATTAATTTTTTGGTCATTTCCAGTTCACGATATTTCAATTCTTGCAGTTTCAGTTGATGTGCCATATCCTCTTCGATACGATGGGCCTTTTCACGTAGATCCATCAGTTTCTCAGCATAGTCCTGTTCCAATGCGGCTTTCGTTTCGGAAACAAGTCGATCTTGTTCGAGTTGGTGAACTCCTTTTTCCTGGAAATTTGAAAGTATAATTGATGAGACGAAATGGATTAGAATGCAATCGTAGTTTAGTAAAGTTTAGTTAAATTTTATCAACAAATAGTTAACAAAACATTTGTCGATGAATTTTATGCAACAACATTCAAAATTTTAAATGCTAAAGTTGACATGATTGAGCTGTTAATGAAGACTGTGCATTAGTGCAGTTCATGGAAATTAAAATAAAATTTATATATCGTCATATAAATATAGTAGTGGCGTATTTCAATTTGTCTTCATGTTCATAAGAGAAGTCTAGTGTTTTGTTTTTGAAAAACCCAAACGTTGTTAGTGAGCAACGTTGTGGTTTAATTCATAAACTATAAAAAATCCAGATTGGTTAGCTTCTGGAAGCATAGAGTAACTAATTAGCGATGTAGTTGAATGCTTCACAATTTTGAAATGCGCCAATGCGTGTAATAGGTGAGGATGTTAGCATAAATATATAAGACAGAAAATTAGATATTTTTAGGCGGATTAAATTATTAATTAAAAAGTTACTGCATTCAAAAAATGTAAAATATACGTTTGTTGACTTGTGAATGATGAATAGTCGATAAGAATGTGAAACACAGTAGTTTAGTAGAAGTTATAAATTAAAAGGCAGTAATGCCAGGTACATGAAATAAATTTTATCGATGTGAAGATGATAAAGTGTGAGGTAACTATTATATGAGGTGTATAAATAAAGTAATAAGACAGGCACCGTCGCTTTCGATCCGACAGAGCTGGAGACGAAAGACTTTGAGCAGCGTCAAGTCCACATGTGATGCGCTTCCAGTATGAGTTTGAACTCGCTACAGTCATTTGTTTATCCGTAGCGTTAGTTTTCGTGAAACAGTTGTTTCTTGTGCGTTCTAAAAAATGAGTTGCATCAATTTTGGGCAACGGTGTGCTATCAAGTTTTGCTTCAAATTTGCTCACAATGCAACAGAAACATTTGAAAAACTTCGGCAAGCCTATGGAGAAAGTGTCTTCTACAGGTTTTTCGGTGGTTTAAGGAATTTTTAGAAGGAAGAGAGTCGATTGAAGATGAACCACGAAGCGCAAGGCCTTCAATTGCAAACTCCGATGAAAATGTCAACAGAGTCCGGGATCTTGTGCGTTCAGTTCGACGGCCAAACGGTTCATCAACACTTCTACCGAGAGGTCCTTGAAAGGCTTCGAAAGAGAGTCTTTCGTGTGCGACCAAGCCTCAAAAACAACTGGGCAATGCGCCATGTCACACTGAAATCTCAATAAATGCGTTTTTGGCCAGTAAAACATTTCTGTGGCTCCTCAGCCTCCTTATTCGCCAGACTTGAGTCCTTGTGACTTTTTCCTCTTCCCGAGATTGAAAAATCACCTCAAGGGAACTCATTTTGGGACACTTTAAAACATCCAAACAGCTGTAACCGACCAGCTGAAGACTATTCCAGTATCCTAGTTCCAGCAATGCTATGATGATTGGAAGGACCGTCTCCAGCGCTGTGTGGATTCTCAAGGGAACTATTTTGAAGGAGACAATATTACACTGTAATTATATTTGAATAAAAAATTGTAAAAAATGCAGTCTCATTACTTTATTTACACACCTCGTATGTTCATTGCTCCTTCATTTTTTAAAGATCCAAAACTGTTCCAGTTTCGAATAGAGAATATCTAATCTTAAAAACAACATTCTAATCATGCTACAAAATTAATAAATGAGATAAAAGGGAGAAATTTGATCATAACCTGACAAATTATAGAATATCGCAGTAACTAATCGATATTTGTTGAAGATTTCCACTTTCCACAAAAGAAAGGAAGGTACGATCAATTTTGAAAAGCAAAAATTCAATTTGCATCAACAAAACAAGAACACAATGGAATCATTTGCTATTAAATCCATTGTGCCGAGAAACAGGAGTTAATGGGTATGTTTACCAGGATTTGAAATATTTGTATCAACTATCAAATGGCATAAATATCATATGAAATTGAAATCCAAGAATACGATACTACATATTGATGTTGTAATGGAATGAAAAGAATTTGAATGATAAGTCTCACCAATTTTACAGAAGGACATCGATTGGTAGGTGGTTTTGAATGTTTTGCATAGAGGAAGACATCATTACTCAAAGACAGTGCATTGAAGGAATAAGTGAAGGGAAACGCGCCTACCTTTAATGTGTTGTGCGCATCCTCGAGGGCAGCTGTAAGCATTGTACACTGTTCCAATTTCTCAGCTAGTAGATGTTCTTGATCGCATTTCCTCTTTTGGAATTCAGCCGTCAAATGTGCCAAATGATTCACCTCTTTTCGTTTCAACTCCACAAAAAATATTTCTTGTTGCTTCACCTTCCACTCCTCCAGTTCCTCTACAATCTTATACGCCAAGTTCTCATCCAAATAGGCACGTGGCTGTTGCGTTTGATGCGTTAATCGTTTCACTTGACTGTTAAAACTCAATCCGAGATCATCTAAATAGACAAAAATGTGGGCCATTGCGATTTTCTCGCCATTTTGATCCTCCATCAAGATGACTCCGGACCGTTTCTCCTTGGTTCCAACTAAAAGAATTTCATTGTCCAGATCGGCTGTAGCATGAACACCCCGTGGTCCGTTGATAGTAAGCGTGCATGTTTCGCATTCGATCAAATCGAGAATTTCATCGGTGGTTGATGAGAAGAACAATTGCAGTTCCAAGTCTCGGAATTCAATCAAATTTGAATTGATCTCGGTCAGCTCGACATTCGCGATAGTGAATGTTGTGTCGGACTTCGGATGATGCAAGCTGATTTGCCAGATGCCAATTTCAGGTTTCCGGGTGAACTTCACCGTTTGCAGGATTAAGTTGAAGCTAAACGTACGTGGGATATTTTTTGCAGGTCTCGATTCGTTTTTCTCCATCAGAAGAATGTCAATGTCCGTTTTGCGATGATTCAACAGAATCATTGGTTCCGAACGTGTGATTTTCGGTTGTCTGTCTCGCGTACTTCGGAGATCCGCTTCCCGTGCAGACACCAGCTCGCTATCACTTCGCGTAGCACGAGCTCCCTGCACCTGATCTCTTGCTTTGTTTTTCGTTTCGGCATCTTCGGTGGGCGGGAATTCAACAGTGTGCTGGATGGAAACATCACCTCCCGCCTGATTATCTATAAACTCGGCCATTTGTGGTTTATCCATTATAATCTCGCAGTTGCTGATCTTTGTGGTGGATAGATATTTCAGGCCGAAGGTGTATTCCACATATGGCTTTAGAGCGGTCGGCGGTAAGTCGAAGAGAGTCTCTATCATGAAGGAGCCTTCACTTTCCATTGTGTTTTCGTTGCTACCATACATTGAGACGAACTCCTGCAGGCTTTCGGTTCTCAAGAGATCCGAGAATGTAAAGCGGGCGTGACCTGAAAAATTATAGGATATAAAATTAAAAATCAGCAAGCAGTAATTAATTATTCTAATGATTGTACTTTTCAATAACGACATTAGAAAGACCTCTCTTCTAAATTATATATGTATCATTTTGCAGTTCAAAAGAACTTACCGACTATTGTGTCATTATAGTACAAATCAATAGGGATGTAAAGAACACGTCGAAAATATTCATTTAAACTTTGAAGCGTTGTCCGAAAGTGAATAGCAATTTTCTCTTGAATCGAATACAATCCATTTCCTTTTGGTATCAACGAACAATGAGTTGGACTTCCCAACAAGTTGTAGTGAAATCGAAACAATTGATTCATTGGCTCCTCTGGATTAACAATCTGCAATAGTTCTTACATTAATGGCATACCCAAATTGCCTAAATTTCGCCGTTACATGTTCCAAATTATGAGCATTCCTAAACATAAGCTTGACTATAAATATATCACAGTTTGTTTCCATACTCCCCACTTGCAGGAGACCTTCATCCTGGAGTAATTTAATGAAAAGTCCGCCTTGTGTCGTCAGCATGTCAGCCGTATTGCAAGGCTCAATACGAATTGATTCTACGCCAGTTTCGAAAGAAGACTAAAATCATTCAGTTGAGATGTTGCACTAACAAATAAAAATAGAAATAATCCGCATCAACTAACATTTTGAACATTTAGCATTCCGCTGTCCGTGTCGAGATTACTTTTGTCGGTTATGGTCACGAAGAGAAGTATTTCGGGTTTTTGGGCACGCCATTCCGCGTTAAGTCCGACAAGTTTGTTCCAACGTGGTTTGACCTGTAAAATGATAAGATAGCCTTAACTTTTGAACTAACACCGCGATTGGAAAGATAGTTGACACTTACATTGATGGCTTTCCTTTGCGGTACAATAGCAATTCCACGAATAGGAACCAGAATGTAACCAATCATACTACGAACTTCTTGTCCATTATTTATTTTTGATGTAAAACATTCCACTTTGATTGGTAGATTTTCTGTTTTCATTCTATCGATAGAAATGTATTTTACATCTACGATTGTTGCGTTTTATATTTTTAATTTAATTTATTATTGTGGCTTTTATAACGATAGGACTTATACATACATTCATTAAATTAGAACTAACAGACAACCGGAAAGTAATCGAGATTTAACCTAGAGGAAATTATACTGTCGAAAATTTATGTTTGCAGCCTATCCTATCTTATAATCAAGAGGGAAAGCTAAAAAACCTCGTAAGCATGTATATGGGAACAATGTAGAAGTAAATGGGCTAGGATCGGGATATTTATTTATTTATTTATAAATTCCAATTACAAAAATGTGAAATAGCAACTAATTTATATTATAAATTGAAGAGAATTAGAAGAAGTTACTTGAATAAAACATTTTCCAAGATTCGTTTAAAAGCTGCAATACTGGAGGGACAAGATCCAAGCTGGAGCCTATCATGAGTTCTAGGCAAACGGAGCAGCGGAGAATGAAAGTATACTTCCGTTCTGGCGAAAGGTAAAGTAAATATATCGGAAGAACGAGATGGTCTATTGGTTTGTCTCAGTGAGACTCGGTGATCGATGTTGACTTCAATGTAATTATGGGACAACTTGTACAGAAAGCACATATCTAAATACGTTATTCGCGCAGCTAAAGACGGTAAGTTGAGTAATGAAAGGCGTTCTTCATAGGGAGTGTAAGGGATGTTGAATTTAAATAGGAGAAAGCGGGTAAATTAACGCTGAACTGATTCGACAAGGTTTATATAGGATTCGAAATAAGGAGACCAAATTTTGGATGCATACTCCAGAATAGAACGTACGATACTCACAAACAATTGGACAGCAGAGTGAGGGTTGGTAAAAACAACGGAATGTCTTAACACAAAACCCGAAAGCTTTGAGGCTCTGGTAACTATATAATGGATGTGAGCGTCAAACCTTAGCTTCGGGTCGAAAATGACTCCAAGATCTTTCACGCGATCAACCTTTTCTAATGGGATTGAGTCAATACAATACAAAAAGGAGATGGGCAGAGTCTTAAGAGAGAAAGTCAAAGAGTGACACTTAGTAATGTTAAGAGATAGGCAGTTAGCTTGACACCAAGAACTCAGCATGATAAGGTCTTCTTGAAGAAGTTTGCAGTCTTCAAGAGTTCGAATCACCCTGCATATCTTTAGATCGTCAGCATAAAGAAGACAGGGAGAGTTTAAAGCAGAGGGAAGATCATTTATATAAAGAGCAAATAGCAGAGGGCCAAGAATGGACCCTTGTGGCACTCCCGATTGGGGATGAAATGGAGTAGAGTGCGTGCCTAGAACAGTGACACGACAAGACCTACAGGATAGATAGGAATACAGCCACGAAAGAAGGGGACCTGAGACACCATAGTGCCCAAGCTCACGACAAAGTATGAACTGATCAACTGTGTCGAAAGCCTTTGAGAAGTCAGTGTAGATGCAATCAACCTGAAGATGATTGTCAAGAGACGTAGCCACAGTGTTAGAAAGAACAAGTAAGTTTGAGATAGTGGAGCGTTTAGGGAGGAAACCGTGCTGTTCAGGGACAATAGCGTCCCCTAAAGCCAAGTAGAGATTGGAGTGAATAATACGCTCAAGAATTTTTGGGAAAGCAGATAAAAGGGATATAGGACGATAGTTCTTAACGGATGAGGGATCACCAGATTTCAGGATAGGAATGATGTTGGCCGTTCTCCAGCACTGGGGAAAAACACCTGAGCTTAGGCTTAAGTTGAAGATTATCGAGAGGGGAGTACTCAGAGATGATGATAAAGATTTAATAAAAAAATTAGGGATGCCATCAGGACCCGGACCGACATTGGTGTCCAGGGAGTCAATGACGGAGTTTACCAGGAGAGGATCTACAAGTATGGCCGATATCACAGGATTTTGAGAGTTGCTGTCAGGGGAGAAAAAAGTTGGAGTATTAGGTGAGAACGTAAAGGAAAAGTATGTAGCAAATAGCTCGTTGATATCCACAGCCGATGAGGCAAGGATATTATCCCAGTGAAGAGAGCTAGGAATGGAAGTGGATGATTTAAGGGATCTTATAAACGACCAAAAAGGTTTGGGATTATTAGAGAGGAGTGCACTTTCAACGAAACAGTGGTAAGTACGTATAGCTTGGTGTATTTTTTGCTTGGCCACAGACCGCAACTTACGAAATTCAAGTTGGGCATCAGGGGTGCCACATAACTTCATCTGTTTGCGGGCTCTATCTTTCAGTTTTATGGCATCAATAACTTCTTTGCTGAGCCAAGGTGGGTCGGTTTTCCTGGAAGGACGGCGAAGCGGAGTAAAGTGGGAGATAAGATTAGACAGAATAAGATAGAAATTGGCTACAGCTTCCTCGCAAGTAAGGTTGGAGAAAAGTGCAGCCCAATCTATCGAGGATAATTCACGGGCTAGAGAAGGAAAGTCAGCTTTATGAAAGTTGTAGGTTGGAGGAAAGTGGAAGTGACGATGCCTGTGAAAAGGAAGAGAGAGCTGTATATTGAGAGGAGGATCAATTGGAACGTATGGAAAATCAGCCGTAGCTACTAAAGCAAGATGAGAGGGCAAATTAAATAAAATAAGATCAAGTAGACGCTCGTTGACATTAAAAGATGTATTAAACTGTAGTAGAGAAAGGTGAGAAAGAAATGTGGAAATGAGAATGGAAAGGGGATTAGAAGATTTGGTAACCGAGTATGGATATTAGGGCCACTCTACTGACGGGGAGTTGAAATCACCACAAATAACAAGACTGATAGAACGATTAAGGGAACTGTGGAAGGTAGATATTCCATTGAAAAAAATTTCATATACAGACATAGAAGAGTTACAGGGAGTAAAGACCGAGCCAACTAATATACTGGAGTAGCAAGTAGTCGACACTTTCACAAAGATAGATTCGACGGGGTAAGAAGGATGAAATTGAGAGAAAAAGGAAGAAGAAATCGACTTATGATGCGAAGGAGGAATGTTTAGATGGATAGGTATGGCAGCCACCTTATTCAGAGACGGCATACTTAAGCCGAAGTAAGCTGGTTGTGATACCACAAGAAGAAAGAAAATCGAGGTATCAAAAGCTAAGAAGCAATCTGATTTCCCTATGAAGCTGACTATGTTGTCAACACTTATGGCCAATACGTCTGTGAGGCCTTTCAGAAAAGGGGAGCCCAGGATTTGCATTTGTCTTCTGGAAAAAGCTGCCATCAAAAAGAAAAGGCTGGATCCAACCGGCAACTGCGGCATAAGTTGTTGACGGGAACGCCCAATCGATCTGCATGCCTGCGAACTGCACAATGGTCAGAATAAGTGAGTGATTTAACGTGCTTTCCCCGAAAGTAATCATTAAAACACGGTCCTGGAAGAGGACTTATTGAGATAAGTGTCAATAATCACCCCTCCCCTTGGAAACGCCCCGCATAACCATGACTTGCATAGCCATGCGGGAGGTCTCCAAGGGGGGGTCCCAGATTTGCCGCCGACTTACAGGGCCAGTGGTGGCGGTACTGGTTGACCAAGCGCGGACTATCTAGCGTATTTAAACCACAACCACCACGTTGCTCCCACAAGGGGGCCTCACCGTGTCGAGGATGATAGCAACCTATCATGGGCTCCTCGACCCCGTGGTACCTTTACAAACCCAAGGGTAGGGACACAGCCTGAAGGGCTGCTATGGTTTAGCTCCTGTAAGCACGGACTTTTTTCCACGAGTGCCTCAGGTGTGTGGGGTCTGCACAATGGTCAGTCAATATTGGGATTGTGAGTCTGAAGGACAATGTGTAGGTCCAATGTGATCGGGTCTTTAGAGACAGTAATATTTTATCCTATGCTAAGTGTAGATTTGACATGAGGCCTTTGTTTTGCATTTACAGAAAGTCTCAAGTCCAGTCAATCATTGAGTCAAGACATGAGTGATATAAAATCAAACTGTCTTCCTAGACAGCAACCTACATTTGGAAATTAGTGACTTGATCCATCATTGACTGGGCCTGAAAATTCCTTCATACGCAAGTCGGGGTTCTTCCTAAGTCAACACTATTGTTCTGTTCTAATGTGAATCCCGCTTTAAGGTCACACGACTCACATTGAGGAGTTGCTTGGTGAATTTTTAGCTCAATCTGAGCCAGGATAAGGATTAACGTACACATTATTTGGCCACCGCAAGAGGTTAAGTCGTAAATTTGAAATCCGTCTGGACTTAATAACGCGTCGAGCAGACCGTACTAGTCTTGTGTCAAAAGTATGACCTTATATGTGTTTCTCCATTTATTTTGAAAATCCTTTTCGGTTTTAGCAAATTTGTTTGTTTTCTTTAATGTTTTGTTCATTTCAGCCCAATATCTTACGATTGGAGGGTTAGCTGCTTTCGGTACCACGGAGATGTGGTTGTCCTCATACCACTTCATTGTTGATCGAGCATAATGACTTGTCGCTAAATCTGACCAAAATGCTACAGATGCGTCGTGTTTCTCGATAAATGGTTTGAGTCGCTTCACTAAACACACTTCGATGTATACTGGTGAGTTGATGATACCCTTCGCCACAAACTCGTCTGATCTGAGACCACATCGACATATTGCCATTGAGAAGTTATTGTAATGGGGTCGATTTTGCGAATCCCAAATTTTGACATATCTTCACGTTTTATGGTCTCTAGAATCCAAATCCATCGTTTTTAGAGAGATGTCTGTGTGTGTATGTACGTATGTGCCTTCGGAATTATTTTTCGTCTCGATTATCTCAAGAACCAAAGATCACATTGACGTGGGAATGGTTTCATTCGACGCGTAATTACGTAACTTAAAACTGAATGAGTTTTTAGCAAAATCGGTTTAGCCGTTTTTTATTGAGGACGAAAAAACAAAAAAGACAAAAATTGCTTAATTTTTGAACTGTTGAAATGCACTATTAATTCGTGCAGATCCAAAATACCTTCATAGTAATATTATTATTATTGTGTGTTTCAGCAAAATTGTGATCGAATTTGTAAAAAATGTAATTTGCAAAAAAAACTATTTTTTAAATTCCAAACTTACATTATCAGGTTTGGGAGAATGAGGTGAGAGACGCTAGTGCAGTTAACATTGGATATTGTTATAAGTAATTTAATATTGTTAATAACAATCAAATATTATTATATATAATTTGATATTGTAAATATCAAGTCATTTATAATAATTCAGTAATCTTAATAATGAATGATTATTGTAAATAATAATAAAGTACCCACAATAAATGGTTGTGGATTCCGGGGCTGAGATAGAGAAAAGGAGGAGGACAATGAGGATGACGGGGACGAGGATGTCTTTAGAAGAGGTCGACCAGATGGTAGAGGCGTCTTCCTCTATCGCTAGAAAAAATAATAAAAGTAATTATAATAATTTAGAATAATAATGTTTAATAATAGTAATTATTAATAATAGCAATTAATAATAAAAACAAATTATAGCTTTTTTATTCACTCAGCTGGGAAGTTAGTCGTGTGGGCCTCAAGGGTCGCACTTAGACCACGTTTTTAAATTTGAAATCACCAATAAATTATGAACGTTTTTAAAAGGCTGCAGAACTTTTATGGATCGTTCAATTGAATATGGTCTCGTTATACGAAGAATTTCGAATTATTAAAAAAACACCTGGAAATTGCAACATCTTTTCATGACAAAAGCATGGGTGCTGTTGAAAAGTGGAAGAAAATAATGGAAGGCTTTTCCAGGAGTGACATCCCTAACATTTTTTTTCGTCGTTGGAAGGTGGGAATCTTCAAAAGATACCGATCGGCTCCAACCTCACGATATGCCGGATTTTTACCGACTAAACCCACCTCCGTGTCCTTCTAGGCAATGTATCCAAGACAATAGAATTATTTATTTATCCATCCATATTTAAAAAATGCTTGGCACTTCCCACACGATAAAGATAAACGGACAGTGCCTAATTTTCGATATATAAAGTCATTTCTTTTCGTTTATATTAACATTTGTGATATTTTTCTAATTTTTCATTATGAGCTTTGAGGAATTGCGCAGCTGATGTATTCATTTCAAGTTTTGTTCACGTATGAGATGTTTTTTGAGTGTCATTTTAAATAAGTTAGAGTTTGTTATGTCCTTTATATAGCTCGGTAACGTATTGTAAAAGCCAGCTGCTTTATTAACACGGTCCTCTTTTAGCCGTTCCGTTCTAGCATATCCGATAACTATATCGTTGGCATTTCTGACAATATATATGTTTTTATCCGAGATTTTGTCTAGGCTCAATAAGCTATATTCTTTTAGATTTAAGTGTTTATATATGAATTTCACTCTCTCCATATGTATTAGGGATTCTAGACTTAGCTCTTTAGCTATTTTATACACCTCGACTGTAGGGGTCTGCATAGGGAGTCTGTATATAGTTTTATTAATCTGGAGATGGCTATTAGGTTCCTTTTTGAAGTTTGACTCCATATCAGTAGACCGTAGGTAACTTTTGACAGAAATATGGGCATATATAATTTAATCTTTTTTGCTAGTCGGAAAGAAGTTGAATCGGCGAAGGAGACCTACGACGGCTGCTATTTTTTTTCTAAGTTCGGCTATGTGTGGCGTCTATGTGAGTTTATCGTGGATTGTAAGTCCCAAGTAATTTATTTGTTGTACCCTTTGAATAGTCGTGCCATTTATTTTGATTAGTGGTTGGATTTCAGCTTTGTTTTTTTTTTTGTTTAAAAACGATATATTTTGTTTTTGTGTAGTTCATAGATAGTCTGTTTACCAAAAGCCAGTGGCAGTAATTGATTAGGTCAGCATTTACCTTGCATTCACGTCACGTTCCGTTTTTCCATAGTAAATGAGCACCGTATCATCTGCATACATGACCACTTTCCCAGTAAGCTTAGCACTTTTTATGGAGTTCGTATATATTAAGAAAAGAGTTGGTCCCAAGATTGATCCTTGCGGAATCCCAATGCTAATTTTTTCAGGCTTGCTGTAGGTAGTTCTGATGGAAGTTGTTTGGTACCTATTTGTCAGATAACATCGCAGAAGGTCTTTTGCGTTCCCTATAATTCCGTATTCTTCTAGTCTAGTCGTCATTGTTTCATGTATTGCGGTGTCAAAGGCCTTTTTGAGGTCCACGAAAACAGCAGCAACATAATGACATTGATCTTAAAGTGTGTTTATGAATCTAATTGCATCTACTATGGCGTCTTTTGTGCTTTTACCCTCCTGAAATCCATATTGGTTTCTATTTAGAATATCATTTTGTTGTAAGAAGTTTTTGATACGGGATTCTAATCATATCGTTTATCTTTAGTATCTCTAGTTCCAACTGTTTTGTAGGGACGCTTTTTTTCGCAGCTGGCATTAAAATGGACAAATGTGCGCAACGAATGTCCTCCGGATTTGATAAAGAGCGAATAAATGACCGTTTCCAACTATGATTAGCTAAATTGAATTTTACAAATATGTAGAATTAAACAAAGACATGTTAAAACTGCCACGATCACCTTTAAAATATAAATATTAACTAGCAATAGAAACAACGTTAGTTACATGTTTTTCATTTGTCCCGGGGAAAAATTTAAAATCCCGTTTTTCGCCAAAATGAGCATTTGTCCCTTATAGGATCAAAAAAATCTGGCAACCCAAACTACAACCGATTACCCGGAAAGACCAATAAGGAACCGGGGGCGATCACGAAACAAAAACAGTGATTGGAAAGCGCTCTAGATTCAGCTGATGAAGAATGATAATAATGAAGAGTGGACGGACGTTATAACTAGACCGAAACGAGTGTTGGCGACGAATGCGTGATGGCACGGATCTATGTGGGCTGCAGCAGTGCTAGGAAAACGAAGATACGGACTTTCTCCAGAAATTTTTGTAGAATATGCAATCAGTCTTAACCCATTAAGGACTACTGTATCGAAAACGAAACATGTTCATTTCTGATGTCGGAGAATTATTTGGTACATGTTTTTGATTCAAGTATTATTTATCATTAAATTTAACATAATTATCTAATCTACCTATTTTTACATGAAAAATTAGAAATAGAAAAATAGAAATTTTAGATTTTCCAGCAATCTTACTTGCAAGTAAATAAAAAACGGGAACCATTTCAAATATTTCATATATGTTTTCAAGATATATTCTATGAATACTAAAACTTACGATGTTTGTATGTATATACACCTGCCTGGTTCCGTATTCACGTCGATAACAGTTTTAAGCTAACGTTTCGAAAACGACACATTAGGCCGAAAAGTGTAATGCATATGCTGGAAACAAGAGATTATGTAAAAATGGCAAAGGCGATTGGAATTTTCATTTTACTGCGAATTCTTTCGAAAGGGCTGAGTATTTTCCATTGGGCACGGGACAAAAAAAAATCCAATACAGATCCATTTTATGCTTTTTTTAGTTATTCCAGCATTATCATTTGAGTCGTGTTATCGTTGTGCGAAATATAATTCAGTTGAAAAATGTTTCGGCAAAAAATTTTGAGCGTGAAGGAAATTCAGGAACTTCTAAATGAGAATTCTGACGAAGACGAGTTGAGCTTTCACGTTAGAAAAGCAGACAAAATCGAAGTGCTTGCTTTGCCACCAGAACAAGTAGATGCAATAAGTGACTGTGAGGATATTGACGATAATGTGACGGTCTTATCAAACTTTGCAAAACACGACCCAACTCACCGAGCTCGAAGATTCGATCGTAAAAAAAATTCAAATCGAAATGCCACGCCAAATATTTGAATACAACCGAACAATGGGAAGGGTTGATTTATTCGATAACGCCATCAATAATTACCGGATCCGTATCAGGGGCAAAAAATGGTATTGGCCTCTTATCACGAATGCACCAGATACAGCAATGGTGAATGCATGCATGGAAACTACACTGCCCCTGTCGGAAGGTTGAAAAAGGAGAGATAATGGGACAGTTACAGTTTCGTGTTTTCGTTGCGGAGTGCTTATTGAGGTCAAGCAAATTACTATTGACTAAAGGACTCCCACCAGGAGCAAGGGACAAAATTTCAGCAAGCTCAATTCGATATGATCGTGTAGATCACAATATTAGACGTGGCCAAAAACGAGCTCGATGTCGTCAATGTCAGAACCAGACAGTCTTCGAGTGCAGCAAATGTAAAGTTGCTATACATCCTAAATGTTTTAATGCATATCATACTTTATTTTGAAAAATCTTTTTTTGACGTAAAATTAAATCTAATACAAGCAAAAAAACACGTTGTTTTCTTTTTAAGCTTACTTTCTAATGATGCCATGGTTACTTCTCAATCATATTTCATTATTTTCCTTCAAAATAATAAATGTGCAAAATATCGAGAGAGAAAATTAGTATCGTTTGACCCGAATGTTCCGTTTTCGAAACATGTCCTGTAGTCACTACCAGGAAGAATTTTAAAAAATTTACTGTTTTTTTCTTAACTGGTTTATCAGTACTTCGGCGTTAAATTTCCATGCCTTCAATTCAACTGGAACACCGTGCCGTCCCTAATGGGTCGAACAAAGCGGAATTTTACTAGATCAAAGCTGGTGATAAGTAGTGAAATTCTAGAACTAACAACACAACTGAGGTACCATCAGCAAAGAACGCCTGTTAAGTCCTTTTTGTATTCATTCTTCCGGCAAAATTTTATTATCAAATAGAGATCATTGACAAGAGGGACACAAACTGATTAAGCATCCACAAATAATTTAATCTACCCACTTTTTGATGGACTTCTTGTCCGTCTCCCATATCAAGTTGTTGTTGAAAAGCGTCGATTGCGCGACCAACGCGGGCTCGGTCTCCAGCTTGTTTCCGCCGAGCGATGCCGTGACGACTACGTGCTCGCAATTGAAGTCCAGACCAACTCCTGTGGGTGCACTTTTCATTGAAAAATATCGACAAATTAGAACGTTCGGCATCTCACCTTCCTCGATGTGCAGGACAATAATAAATTCTTCGTGATCGTCCATCGCCGCAAAAGTGCGACGTCCAATTCTTTTTCAGTGGTCAAATTAAGCGATGCGAAACGAATACAAACAGTTGCAAGATATTTATTTTCAATTCTATTTACAAGCAAAATCCGAAAAACAAACGACGAAATTGCATGCGACCAAGCCGGGAGCGGTGAATGTAAAATGAACGCACGATGACAGCAGCGACGTAAACAAAAACCAAACAATAATGCAAGCTGTCAGATAAATGTCAATAATTTTGCGATAGAGCGAGTAAGCGAGCACAGTGTTGGAAAGCAGAGAGCGCAATTAAAGCAAGCTCTGGCCAAGTGTGTGGGTGTGTCACGCGGTTGCCCTAGCAACGGTCACTTCTCGCTGCGAAATTTGGAATTTGTCCATTAATTCTGAATTATTGAATATGAAACACATTCGGGAAAAAGCATGCAATAAAAAAAGACGTCATGGTGCTGAGTGCCGTATATTGTCAAATAAGATATCAATAACTCGATATACAAGATTTTCACGATTCCCGCTCGATGACGTCATAATCAAATTACCCTCAAGTTCCCCTTCTGATAGTATTATGCAGAATAAAATGTCAAAGAAAGGGAAATTTTTCTGTGGTGTATACAATGTTTGTGGTGAATTTGTCAGGTACTGCCAGCATATAAGTTATATTGCATATGATCGTCAATTTTCGCATTATTTTGAACAAATCCACGGAATTGTTTAGAGAACACTATTGTTTATTTCGTATTCATTTGATAAACCAATTGCGAGTGTATTGTGTGTTATTTGGCCTTGAATTTTTCACCAAATGCCTTGGATAAAACACTGAAAACTAACATTATTGTCGTGCATGAATGAATTCGTTATTGTGACATTCCTGAATAAAACAGTCATCTTTTCCTGTTATAAAAACTATAGGGAATTTCAAAATAAAATACACGAGAAATTAATAACTGAAACTAGCTAAAAATTATGAAGAAAGCATCGTCCAATGGAGAAAATGTCAACATAATGAAGCCACAATTTCAAATACTTTTCCAGCTTTGATGAAATGAATTTTCGATGACACGAAGCAGCTCTGCAATAGTTAGTTTAGATTTTCGAGCTTCACTAATTTTCAAATATTCCGCCATTTTCGTCTTCAGCACGAATTTATTCACCACGGCTAGGATCGGTCGATAATTCCCCTGACTCATGCACACAACCAAACAATTTCCCACGACTTCACGTCGACGTTTCTCGTGCGCTCTGTCTGAAAGATCTGCGGGTCAGACGAAAATGGGATGTCGTACGGTTTTACTCGAATCCACGCAATTTCTGTGCAGTTCGTGTGTCTAGTCCGGTAGCACCCGCGTTCGCCGACATTTTCGTCGCGTGGGACCTGACGCAACCATTCAATTTTCGAACGGTGAAAAAGTGCCAAGTGAAAAAGTTGAAGCAGAGTTTTCTGCACAAGGCAAGAACTAGTTCGTTTCCGAGAGGGAGAGCGGGAGAGTGCATTGTGGGCGACCAACCGACCGTGATCGTAGTGGTGCACGTCGGAGTGTGCGTGCCGAGAAGTGACAGCTTGCTAGCCAGTGGCCCGCGGTGGAGTGACTAGGACGACACGAGGTGCGACTGCGGGAGAGCGATACCGACCACTGCAAGGCTAGCAATGATGGCGAATCCCTCGGGTTTGTGTCTCGTTTGCCGGTAACGAAAATCGTCGGATTTTGGGCCGAAACTGAGTGCAGATCAGTGAAGGCTGCGTCACCAGTGACGTACAACTGTTTTCGCAAGGTGTGTCGCGTGCAGAGGATGTCGTGCTCGTGTCGCGAGTGGAACTTTGACACGCGGAAAAGTGACTGTCCCATCAGTGGCCATTGTCGAAGCCGTCACAGTCGCACGTCCGCCCTTCCGCCGGCATTCACGTGAGCCAAACCGGCGATTGTGTGTCGAACTAGTGCCGCCAAGGATTCCAGGCTTCCCAGGCGTTTGCAGGTACGCCAAACGAATTTCCAGCCAAGTTTTGCGCATTCGGAGCGATCGGGGCCCAAATGTCACTTTACGTCAGAGGTAGATTAGGTCTCTCTCTCTCTTGTGTTATAGGGCAGGGCGGGTGTGTTGATGCGATGTGGAGTGACGTCGGGTGCATTGCTTGATCAATTGCATCGCGCCATGCCGAATGCATGAACGCTCGAGAGCGAAAGAGACCTCGGCGGGGCGACATCGATTTGCAAGCTTGCCAGATTTCGCCATGCATGACAGTTCGGCTGTCGCGTGAAATGCAACACCTCGCGCTGCATGGACCTGCGTGTGTGTGTGTGTGAAGATGCTTGGAGCGGTTTACCTGGCCGCCGTCACTGCGAGCCTTGTTCAACATCTGTTCGATTGAATCTTGAATAGTCGAGATACTTTTTTGGTCTCATTGTCACGGCTTCACGGAAAACGGAGTCGAATTGGAAGGTTTCCTGTCGGTGCTTGTCGAGGTCCGCGCGTCAAGTTGCAGCCTGTGGTGAAATGTGTGCCAACGAGCCTGCCAAGTGCCAGGCGTGCAGTCGGAGCACGCCGCCTCCGCCCGCCGCATTGGACTGTTGCACCTCTGGCGGTCTAGTGCCGTTCGGTGGTTACCTGCTGTCCGTTCGCCATCTAGTATTTATCTTGTCGCCGAGGTCATTGTCTTGTCCACGACGAGCGCCGGGGGCAGTTGCAATGCCATTGAGGAAATTCCAAGTGTTTGCTAGGCGTTGTGTTGCACCGCGGACACGAATTGGGTCGGGATTAATGTCCCCTTGCGCCTTCGGGGCTGAACGGTACCAGAACAGGACTTCTGGCTCTCGTTGAATGGCTTTACGAAATTTGTTTCGCCAGTATAAACAGAAAATTGGTTGCAACAAAAAGTCCAGAAGTAATCCTCCACTCACTGCCAAAAATCTTTCCACAAGGAATGATCAGTTGCGAATCCTTCGTAGAAGAGAATGCGGCGTGTGTGGCTTGGCTTGGGTGTGGGTTTGAATGAATGAAAGTAGGCATGTTGCTGCGTTTGTATTCGACTCAATCATTCGCATAACTAACATTTAAAAGCCAGTCTAAGGACGAAGCTAGGAACGTTGGCATTCAGCCTCTCGAAGACGTGATGGTTAGTAACTGCCGGCAGTCCCGCTCAGTTCGGGCGATAAGCGATCCGTTTCTTCCTTGTATTCGACAGTGTCTCAATTATCAAATTCGAATACAGAAAATTTCAAAAGCACCGCATGAAGAAAACAAACACGGATCAACATAACAACAAAAGCGTCTAAGCTTAGTGGACTCTTGCTAAAAAACTGCACTGCCTTTCGGCGTCCCGAAACTAGTATAAAACTATTCAACTTGTTGGTACGCAATTTAATCGAATACTGTTCGCCTATCTGGAGCCCACACAGCAAATGTGACATCGACATGATTGAATCTATCCAGCGCAAGTTAACTCGTACTCTGTTTTATAAATTCAACATTCCTTACGCTCCTTACAATGATCGTCTCAAAAAATTCATGCTAGTCACTCTACAACAACGTAGACTATACTTGGACGAGTCTCTCCTTTGTAAGCTTTTTCTGTATATTCTTGACAGTCCTATCTGCAACGAGCTTCACTTCCGTCACTCTTCTCGCCCCTGTAGACACCCTACGATTTTCGCTCCTCCTAACACCTCCTCTAACTTGTATTATAATTCTCCCCTGATCCGTTTACAACAAAATCATGATCGTATGCAGTTTGGCTCCTTCGGTCATTCTTTTGCGACAAATAAGCTTAAGATAAGAAAATTTATTTTTTCCTCTTAATTATTACTTTCAATTTATATTCTTATGTTTATCCTATTTTACTATTTCAATTATTAATTTAATTTTTTTTGGATTTATTTTATTCATTAATTTTACTGCTGTTTATAGCTTTAATTTGCTACTTTGTAATTGGATCACTCTGTTTAGTAGTTATTGAAACAATAAACAACCTAAGGCAATAGCTCCTATTTTATGCATAAACTTTGCGCGCAGCCTGTGGTTTATCTTCGCGATCCCGAGAGCAAATATTACCTTTATCACTCGTCCCCCGACTTGGCTCGGAAACAAAAATCGCTAAGATGAAGAAAACGAGGGGAAGGCTGATAATCTAGGACTCCCTACACTTTCATTGGATGACCGCACCTGGAATCTTCAGACACAGATATCGATGCCTGACCCCGTCTTTCTATGACCGACTGCGTGCAAAACCGCATAGTATGCGCAGATCTGCATCGTCGTGTGGATCTTAGTAATTACTAGTAAAAAAAAACATCTAATGACAGATTCTGAAACTGCTCACAATGATGTACTGGATTTTGAAAAGAATCTTGCAATTCTAAATAAGAACAACTCTTTTTGGCAAATATAACTCACGAAAATATTCTGAGTTGATGAAAACTAGAACTTGTTTAGGGCATTTTTTTTGCGATTTGATAGATTAATCCAGATTGCAGTTTGTTAAGGCCACCTACTTTGCTGACAAAGTATCCACGTTTCCTGGCTAATTGCTGCCTTGTCCTGGCCACATAAGTTCCATCACCTCAAATATCTTTGTAAGCAATTTGGCTGCAGTTTCTGCTTCCATTCCTATACTGTCAGTCTCTCGCGTCTCGCTTATGCAACCCCTATTGCGTATCGAGACGCTTTTGATCATAGGCACCCCTGTCAGCACTCGAGATTTCGTGGATTATCGCTAACCTCAGCGTTTGATCCATGCTAGTTTGAGCGCTTTTCGGCGTAAGAGAACGCCAATTAATTACATATGGCGTTTTGAGGGAGGGATATTCAATCGAATTCTTACGTAGGACAATTGGAAGATGTAAGAGAACCAAAGCTTTCCTCAAGTAAGTGTCCTGTATGTTAAAAAGGTAATTTTGGCATTTAAAATTTAACTTTTCCCATCAACGTCAACTCAAAACTCTTGTAGAAAATTACAAATTCGAAACTACTGCCATATTTTTCCTAAGAAAAAACTAAAAATCATATGTGGAGGTTTCTGACCATACTTGAAATCGGTTATATGAACCGAAAGTATAATTTCGGGAGAGAAATGTTTTGATTAGAAGAAGTGGGTGGGAAGGAAGGATTCAAAAATTTTGGAAATGATATTTACGTAATTTTATGAACAGAATATGTACTTTCTATTGAAATATCCCCGGGTAGCGACAAATTGAACAAAATCTTTCATTGGTTCAGATTTTTGGATTGTCGATCGTCATACACGTCAAGTAAGCTCCGTTAATTCGCTACGAATATTTTTATTTGATACACGATTCACGACTTTACCACTTTTCACCAGCACACAGTTTCACACGACATGGATCGTGACATAGCTACCGTTCTTTTCCTGTTTTTCATTAAATTCTATTAATGTTTCGGTAAACGTTAGGATCGTTTTGCACCCCTGTGTGTCCAAATTTTTACCCCTATTTACATTACATTTATGGTAAAACTGGCATTCATCAAATTTTTTTATAATTTTTTTATTTGTTTTTTAATTTTTATCTGTTTTCTATTTTTTCATATTTTAAAAAAAAATATTTTTTATTTTTTCGACTTCCAAACATGTCTGAAAATCACTTCCCGCATTAATTTTACGGTTTCGTATGATCTCTGGAAATAGGCAAAATTATCATTTTTTTAGTGGGGGAACTCCCAGAACTTCTCATGGGGCCGTGACGGTGACTCCTCCTCTTTCGATCCCCCTTACTCCCACCCCCGAAAGGGAGCCATACTCTTAACCTTTACCAATGTTTTTTTCTCTTCGCTTCGTTGACTTCGTCATTTCTCCCCGACTCAAACTTTCTTGTCTATCAGCGTAAACGACGCACCAGCAAGTACCGCTTTCGGCAACTTTGTAGCCTGAAGCAATTCCAGCGTAATGGAAAATGATGCTTGCACCTTGACGTAGTCAGTCGATCACTTCGACTGGATTTATCCCAAATGGAGTAACTTATGAGTCGAGTTAAGACTCAAATTATTCTGTTCCCCTGCTGCCTATATTTACACAAAATAGCGGATCTATCAAGAAGTTGAAGTTTATGAGTGCGGGAAATGATAATATAAAAATTCTATGTTCCTTCCAGAAGTCTTTAAAGTTGTTTCAGTATAAATTGGTGATGTTGCGCGGAAAAATGTCTATGACTATTCAATGAAAGATATAGTAAACTAGCCTGGAAACAACTTTAATTACATCGACGATAATCAGTTTTCATGCCAGCTGATGTCCAGAATTTTTGTCTTGAAATTTATAAAAATTAAGGGGCCGTTATTAAAATTTGGTCCCAAAAATCAGGCTCTGCATCGATCATTCTTGCGACAGTATTTCCATATTGCAAGCGACGTGGCATATCCGTTGTCTGCAATCTTCGAGTAAGTTGCACTTTGTATGGGAAAAGAAGGAGATTTTGCTTCATAATCCTCCTTAGAGTCGTTCCACTCACGTTTAACTCCTGAAATCGGAGGGGATACGACGTATTTGGGTTATCGGCAACACTTTTTTTAGTGATACAACAACTTCATTGGAGCGTCGCGGACGCTGTCGAATAGGAACCTGGCGAGTTGCTACAGACGTACTCAACGAATTGTCTTTTTTGTAGGCGCCGTATGCCTGCCATATTTTTTACGATAAGCACGCACAGTTTTCATAATTGAACCATCGTTTTCAATGTAAATCGCTACAATTTCAGCGCGATGTGTATCTACTCAGCTAAAATTGCACTGAATGACGTTTGAGAATTATGATTATCTGTCAAAATCGGATGAAAAATGGCGGAGTTATTCCATTTTGAAATAGGGTACGTCCAGATGGCGCACCCTATATATTAGGGTGCGCCATCTGGACGTACCCTATTTTGTTTTTTCTTTTGTCCAAAATGTTTAATTCTGCTACGGGCTATAGCCAATCAATTATATTTCAATATGTCATTCGAATTTTTTGTTTCAGATGCTCCAGTCAGGAGATATCATGTCAACCGGGTTTTTGGGTGCCTCTGTGATAGCCGCCATTTTGTAAATAAAAGTTAAAAAGAATTTTTTCTTAAAGTTTATACGATTTAAATTAATATTTATATCAAGACTGCCCTTTTAAACATATAAATAACCTACAGGACTTGTAGTACATACGTGTGATATAAATCATTGAATATGTTCGTGGTTATTTTCTTTGTTCAACCATTTTCCTAATTCTGGTGTACAGGCAAACGGTGAAAATAATTCTGTATGCCACATGTGAAACATATTATGCACTGAAACATAAAAACCTATTTAGGAATTGTGGATTAGGTGTGGAAAAGATAATCCTTGTTGCAGCCATAACGCAGAAAGCCCTATGAAATTTAAGGCAGTTTTGTTCAGTTCTGCTAAATCATCAACGGACCTGTGTCATTCCGATAGGATCGAAGGTGGCTTGTTCACATCCTTTCATAAAAACCTCTACTGTTCCGATCAACGTAGCCAGATCAGGAGAATTGATTTGTCTGTGTCTCGTGAAAAACGGTTCTAACGCTCAGAAATGAATCCGACAAAATCTGTAGACAGTCGAAATTGCTCAAATTTATCCTAGTTGATTTGGCTTAGAAGACTTCACGAAATCTGGCAAACTCTTCTGACGACACAATCAGTGTTTCTTGTCCCGCAGAATCTGGTCATACCACGGTAGTAAATTTTTGTTTTATGTTTTGTGGCGGAAACATGCTCTTCGTTGGAATGTATATTTCAAAAAAATCCTCTTCCAATTCTACTGAGCCTTTTCATCAAGTTTGCCACCATCCTGTAAGCCGCAAGAACCTATAAGATAGTGGGCGGAGAAATTTAAAAATCGCGTAACTTCGGAATAGCGCAAGTAGAAGTAGTGCAAGTCGAGGTATTACTGTGGGATACGTTTGTCTGCAGACTCTCTCAAATCTGATCATAAATAATTATTCTAGAACAATACTAAGCGAACGTCAAACAAATCGGTTCATATTTGATCAAATGTCGATTTTTTTTGATTTATTTGAAGGTAGCTTCGTTTTGACATCTTTCATTTTAGATACAATAACGAAAGTGGAAACTTGTTTTAAATTGTTCAGTTTTTGAATCTAAAACGCTTTTATTTTAAATTTTTATTCAGAATTCGTTACATTTATTAAGTCCGCTGCTCATGATACACTCTCAAAAATTCTTGGGGATATTAACACGAAAAGCATTGCAATGTTCTTGCCAGGGTTCAAGCGAATTGAAGCATATTTAACAAATAAGTCTTGGTTTGAATCTGGGATAAGTTGACGTTTATGAATTGTGTTTTAAACTGTTTCCAATTGACGATTTGATTCTACAAGACTGTTTTTTTCTTTTCAGGATTTCAAGCAACAACGCATTCACTCTTGCTATTGAATCGCTTTCCAGAAAACAACTGAAACACAACTGTCCAATTTACTCGTATTTGATCGATTTTTTTCCTATATTTTGAATAAGTTAGGATAGTCCAATTTACTTAATCAAAGGCTGATTCTGCAACGCGTGAGCTTCAGCGGTCAATAGTAACGCACAAAATCTTTGGCAACCAGATCCATCTAAATAAGTAAATAAATAAAACCTTGTTTGATACAACAGACAGAATCTGTGACAAGGATGCCATTGGCTGCAATCAACAAACTAATGACTATAAAACAATGTTCAGAGGTTTGGTTCCTATATCGTCCAATTTCGGAGATATAAAAAATTATTAGCGGGACAAATAAACACGGAAAAAATAGGATCGCATAGCCGTGGAAAATAACGTAAACAGGCGAGCTTTGAACACTGCAAAAAGGATGTCATTTCGGTGTCACTCGAAGTTTTTTCATAATTCGGCAGAAATTTTCACTCGTAGAAATCCCTCGTGAAATATTGTGTTCTACCTTTCGGAATTTTCCTTTTTGTTTTTTGGTTGGCGTGTTACACGATTGTTGTCCTGTTTTCTAGTCACGGTTTTGTTAGGTGGCACGTTTTCGTTTCGGTATATGAGCCCAATCTAAGAAAGCATCAAAAGCGGCTTTCGCGTGACGAGTGTCGTGTCATTCATCCGACTGGCATTGGAATTTTCTCGGAAACAAAAATTAACTGAAAGACCATAATTTTCCCGCGTAAGAAAGCTTAAGTGTTGGTGTTGAAGCTGTTGCTTCCGACGTATTAAAAACGCAGGACGGGGCACGAGGTCGCTAACTTATCGAAATTGTGTGGCAACAAGTGGTTTTCGCTTTCGGCAACATTTACAAGTCCTGCATTGTGAAAATTCGGTGGAAACATATTAGCAGCCGTAACTGTTAACTCGGAAATTTTGTAAATAGCATGTATATTCATTACGAAAAGTATTCTTAATTTCTAGCCTCGACTACAAAATATAGTAATTGTAACTAAAAAAATATACCAGTTAGTAATTTTCATAATCGTTCTTTATGCCTTCTAAAATAAATAAATTATTAAATATACATACTAACTAAAACAATTTAAATATTGGATTATATGTCGCGTGCGTCATTCTGTAAACAGTTTGTGTTTGTGTGTGATCAATGTTTTATGTATGATCCAAGTGTTTTATAATAAATCCAAAAACGACTCACTCCACTGGGGAGACGAAGCCTTGCATGGAATTTTAACGATCCATCTACAATAAATCATCATCTCAAAGATTCTGCGTGAAAAAAATCTGTTTGCAAATTAACTAGCGTTCATTTTAAATGTACGTCAAAAGTAATTCCACAAGTTAAACAAGTAAATTTCTGACCGTGCAAATTCCTAACGTGAACTGTAATTAAGTAGCTATCAAAAATATTTCAAAGAATATTAAGAATATATATTTTTAAAATAGTATTGTATCGATGTTTCCATTCGTGGCGCGCCAGGCACGCTCTTCGTGATATATTAGACGTGGAAAATATCAAAGGAAGTATTAGTGAGTCAAGAAGAAATAGACGAAGGATCGAGACAATTTGATTGGTGGATAAAGGACATTATTGATTTGAATAACGCAGTTAGTAGTGAAATCGCGTGCTTTGGAATATCGCAATTTGCCTTTTGATAGTTTGCCAAACGAGGAGGTAAAATGCAACGTCGAGAGCGGGAAACACGTGGCGAGAGACCAAGGTAAGTTCGAATTTTTCTCCAAAAAAAAATGGTTTCAACATGTTTATTCTGTGTCCTATATTTTAAGATTCTGTATTATATATGAATTTCATGACTATTTAACCCATTCGATGCCAAGCCGAAATCATGTGAAATTATTCTCGTTGCCAATTACATTTTAAGTGTTATTTTTTACCTAAGGTATGTTATTTCTTGGCGAAAGCGCATAAATTTATCATATATGTATAATCATTTACATGCATAAAATCAAAGACGAGTATACTCGTCCCTGGCAATGGCAAATAAATAGGACTTCGTATTTTTGCATATTTTTTTTCAGAAAATCAGGACGAGTATACTCGTCTCGGCAATGCAAACAAGTCCCCCCCCAGAGGAGTATATTCGTCCTTAGCAGTGAATGGGTTAAGCGATTTTTCTGCAATTGAGAAACAATATTTCAGATTCTGATGTGGGCCATATTTTTTTTTTGAAAATATGTGCTAATATTTGTTTAATGTTTTTCAATGATTGTTGGTTCATTCTATACAACACACCTTCCCAATAGTTATGAAAAATAATTCCGACCAAATGGCTGCCACAGATGCGTTCGCAGCACCCACTATCATCCTCAAAACCTAATTTTGCAGTGTAGGTATTTTCGTTTGTTTATGTTCCTATTTCACGAACGATTGAGTTGATTGTCGCATTCTAATTTGTGTACATTTTTTGACGTCTCAGTGGCATGGATCTAGACAATGCTGTGCACACTTCAAAGGCCGGCCGTTTGTAGTCTTTGCAGCTTCGCATTAATGATGGCAAAACTCCCAGGCGTACCTTGAAAGATCGAGCAACAAACAACCACCCGCTCGTCAGGCTATTCATACTGGGAGCATTCTGTAGATTCAGATGCTATCGTTATGAAGATTTGAAAACTGGAGGACGTGGTCGCTAGACCAAGAAAATTGACGACAGTATCTTCAAGTCACCATGGCTAGACTTGAAATGCTTCGTGATGATGTCACGAATAGAAGAGATAACACAACCTGGGCCCACCATATGCGACACCGCATGATATGCGTGGTTAGGCTTTCCATGTACTTGCTCAATCGGTGACTGTTCCTACGTTGAATGAATTGAATTGAAACTGACTTGCTATTCTTCTAGTCAATTATGTAATGTTATATGTATACTTTGTAGGTTTTCAAGGAGAAAAACGAATTCCATTTCGATGCATCGTTATATTCGTTGAGTCCTTGCGGTCTCTTTATTTAATAACTGGACACGAAACTTTTTGTATTCTACCCAATAAGTTTCTTTTCTTCTACGTTAAAATTTAATCGGTCATAATACAAGGAAGTACACAATTCAGATTTGTTTCTTCTTTTCTTCGCAGGACCTGCGTAGCTTTGCAGAATGAAGTGAAAAAGGAACGGTTTCGCTTAGTTTCAAATAAATTAAAACATGTTTGTTGAATAATAACTAAGCATAAATTTGGCATGGACATAGACAGTGAAATAAGTTGTATGCATAATTGTCTAATAGATAGTCGCTACATTGAAATTGATTAGAATAGAATTTGATAAGCGTGCCATATTTGTATAACTGTTTTCCGAATGACCTTTATTTAAAAAGAAACTTGAGATTCAGATCGAAATAAATACTCCATTCTTCGTTCTCCACCGTTTTACAACCTTGCTTTATCGATTCGAGCAATTCCATCTAAAATCCAGCCACTTGCAATATTTTTCCCTAGTTTTCAAATCAGCTAACATTCCTTCCTATTGCACGTATGTCGTGATGTGTCACACATTGAATCCCTCACCAACGAACAAACTCCCCGGCAGCAGATGTTCTGAGTTGAGTCAGGTTAAAAGAAATCCCCACACAAGATTTGAAATTGGTTGAAGATAGAGTGACTGGGAACTATAGGTACTTACAGGTTGTGGATCTCATTGCAGCCTCCCTAGGTGCTACCTTGACTATTCGTTTGTAGCCTCTTTGTGGCTTAACGCGAATATCTGTCTCTGCAGTGCCATCGCCATCCATAATTCACAATATGAGAATAGTTGTGATGGAGAATGCCGCCGTACTGGGCGTGAATAGGGATAAAGCGGATTATCTTCACGATTTCAAGATATTGTTACGATGAAATTGTTTTTTTTTCTTGCATTGTTAGGAGATCTGCTCAACTCGTTGCTTCTTGAATCTAGATATTCTTATGATTTATTTGAGAAGAATGATTTGAAATGAATTGAAATGGGAAGTAACACAATGCTCCTGAATTCCATGTGTAAAGAGTGGAAAATCTTTATTTATTTGTTGACTGGCTAATCGACAGTTAGTATGGGATTAAATTCGCGAGACGATTTTTCGAGGTAGATTTAAACCAAGCAATTTGATTGATGATTGTTATGATTTGATTAGGTCCAAGGTCTGTTAGAAGGAATCGAAATCAAAGAATCTACCAAAATTTCGACGCATGATCATCTTGCACCGAAGTTAGTGAAATTTATGTTTTAAATCTTACCATGATGTCATAGAACGCCCGGAGATGCATCCGATTGCTTTTTTAAAATTTCATATTTATTTTGAAACAAGTAGGAGGCAATGATACCACCACATCAAAACCCGTCCCACGCAATCACGCTTTTAGGATGCAACGGCTTCTCTTGAACTATATGTAAATTTTCGGAACTCGAAATCATACCGTTCTGTTAACTGATATAACCTCCAAGATAAACACGAGCTTCGTCTGAAAACATAATTTGACGAAAATAATTTAGCGTTTCTCCAACGTAAAATCTATTTCTCACAGAGAAAATTTGACAATACATGCCTGTCAATATATCAAGTGTGTTGCTGTTGTCATTGTCGGAATAACACGCACTTAAAAAGGAAATCACTGAATAGACCACCCTATAAAAATAAAATATGAAAAGAATCCACTTAACTTTGTGCAACTTGGAAAACTACAGGCAACATAATGAAATTCCCTTCCGAATTTCCAATAATTCCATAATTTTTCTGGGTTGGCATGCACGAAAAATTTCATGTTTTTCCATTTATTGAAATATACCATGTTTTTGACGAAACTGTCGCATTTCTGTTTCGCTGGTCGCGTGAAGCAAAGAACCAGTACTTACGCCGCCTTAAGGGAGTAGTACCGATTATAATTTGGAAAAATCAATTTTTCATTTTTCAATTTATAATACCTCCAGAAATCACGACAAGATATTCCCAAAAATAAAGAAGTTACGGCAGTTTGAACGCGCACGTCTTTTTTGCTTTGTAAGCGCAATTTTCGGTAATCGAAACTTTAAACGCGTTTTTCTCGAAATGACGTTTTTCCAACTGCGGAAACTTACTCTCCGGATTGGCCGAACCGATTAAAGTCAAATTTGGTGTGCTTCTTTATTCAAGTATCTTGTGTGAAAATCTACCACAATATATGCCAAAAATTAATCCCAAAAAAATTGGCAAGCGAAACAAAGTGAAAAAAGCGGTTTTTCGAAAAAAAAAATTCAAACAACCACTATTTTTTTTCTTGATTATTTTTTCAAAATATTGTGGTAGATTACCACGTAAAAAACATTCCTCTTTAAAATGCGGATTGGATTTTTCATTTCAAATTCTTCATTCCTGAGATTATCTGCCCGTAGTGGGACGAGGCGTATATCGAGACATCAACTTTGGCGCCCTCTATAAATTAGTAGAAAAATGAAAAAATAATAAAAAAAATTGTCATCTTCAAAATGTGTTTTTTATCCATGCAAAGTTTAAAATTTATATACCATAAAGGAGCTGAGAAAGAAAATATTGAAAATTAGGTTGTTTTTTTAGCATTCTAATCGGTACTACCCCCTGAAAGGAAAATAGCACTTCTACTGTTGTCGCCTCTTCAAATTTGTGGGTTTGGCGGAAAGCAGTTTAGCAAACTGACAATCTAATAGCAGAAGAATAGGGGCTTGTTAGCATTGGGGGTGGTAGTGGTGGTGATGATGATGTTGGCGAAATCGAGAATGGTGGCGTATCGTTGGTTCACTTTCATATGGAATAATCGAAATGCCGCTAAAAAATTGCATGCGACATTATTGTCGGAATTGATGGGATAGGCACACGCAAGTTGTTTTTAAGCCCCTGTTTGTTTGTTAAGGATTTTTTTTATCTTGGCCTCGATCTGATTGCCTGTTTCGAAAATGGCCACATATAATGTGAAAATCGAACGGAGTTGACGTAGAACATGCTTCCCGAAAGTATCTAGTTTAGTTCTGACGCCAGCTCTTTGAGCTGGATGGCTACAGTCAGTATTCGTTGTGATATTTTTGAGTGGCTCCAAGAATAAATCGGAATTTTTATAAATGGAATTCGCCAGCTATGAATATGCCCCCAAGACGGAATGTGGAATTCAATTTCGGAATAGAGTTGATTGCTCTCAGTCCAATATCGAAATTCCCATTCGCATGAATAAGTTGGGCGAGGAAGTTATGTATGACACACAAACTACTAGTCATACATCACATAACGTCAACATCCCATTGCATCATCTTAATTCAGTATCGCTTAGCAACAACATGCATCCGGAACTGAATCACAACGATTGCACCATCAGCACGATAAGACCATCTGGACCTCTTGACCACAAATAACAAACAACAGGAAGTCTTTTGATAAGCAGCCTCAAGTTAGTAATACGTTATCACAACGACCATAAGTATTACTAAGAATCTGCACACGATACATGGCAGTATCATTTAGTATTTAAGTCACTCCAACTTTAGGAGCGATTATCATTCAGTTATTAGAATTTCGTGAATAAAGTGGCATAGCTTACAACAAGAAATTTTATTTTTCCAAACGTTACGCCCCACGACGTAACTGGCGCAGTCGGACTTTTTGAAATAATAAGTATAATTATTTTGAATATAAACCTACGTAGTGAATGCAAAATAGTGAACAGTTCTCCAAGTGTAAAATCGTGAACAGTTATTAATAATAGCCTATACACACGAACAGTCAACATAGAATGCAAAAGCACTAACAGTTCGCGAAACATAAACCGAGACCCGCGATCAGTCCTAGTAGATGTAAAAACGCGGATAGTTTAAATAAAATTAAAATAAAGTTGATCATTAAAGCGCAAAAGCTACATCACGGGGCAAGTCAATCGCGACGCCCGACTTTCTCTAAAAATCAGAAAAGGTCATAATTAAATTCAATAGCGTAAAAGTGAACCGTTTCCAGTTAACGATAAACTGAACAGTGTAAAAAAAAAAAAAAATGACGGAACAACATAACCAACTACCACAACAACAATTCCTACCGTTGGAGGCAGTTTTGAAGGAAGTAAGGAGCCTACCAATCTACACAGGAGACAATCAAATCTACAGTCTAACATCATGGATCGACGGAGTAAATGGAATACTTGCATTAGCATCAGTGGACAATAAAAACTACGTGTTTACCAAACTTCTCGATAGAATACAAGGACCAGCAAGGAGTACAGTGCAGAAAATATTAAACCCAACATGGCATTTAGTACGACACGCCCTAAAAATATACTATGGAGTAACAGACGAATACACAACATTAACGACAAAAATTAAGAATGTAAGTAGTAGAAATATTGAAGAAGGTTATTACCTGATAGATAATTTATTAAATAAGATAAACACAAAATACCTATTAGACGATCAAAAAGAACAATATCCGTGCTACACACCAGAAATGAACGAATTATTTGCATTAGAAAAATTTAAATCACTATTAACAGAATCAATGCGTTGCGTAATTGAGAGTAAAGGAATAAAAACATTAATGATGGCATATGAAATAGCAAAAAGAATTAGAAATGAAACAATAGAACAGAAAAATAATATGGGATATAATAATAACTACGGCGGAGATCCACAGAGACCAAGCCAGGGATTTAGAGGGAATAGGGACAATAATGATAACTACGGCAGAGATCCACAGAGACCAAGCCAGGGATTTAGAGGGAATAGGAACAATAATCAGAATAATAATTACGGCGGAGATCCACAGAGACCAAGCCACGGGAATCATAGTTTCGGCGGTGATCCACAGGGACCAAGCCAGGGCGGGAATAGGAATCAAAGAAACAATAACAATTACGGCGGAGATCAATATAGACCAAGCCATGGGAATAATAATATGAGATATAATGAGAATCAAGGAAATAGAAATCAGAACAATAATCAGGGGTATAATAACAATAAGGGCGGAGATCAAAATAGACCAAACCCGTTTAGACAGAATTCAGGAATGTCAAGGCAATTCACGCCTGACCCATTCAAGAACCATAACGGTAATTTAGTAGAACCGATGGAGACAAATTTTCAGACGTCAGCCTCAGACCAGACAAACCCATAGTTAAATGCGAGTGTAATGGTGAGATTGTAGAAATTTTAGTTGACACGGGAGCGACTTTATCTAGTATAGATTCGGGGGTTCTAAGACATGTAAAAAGAAGACAAATAAGGAATCCAATAAAAATAGAAAGTTTAGCAGGTACATCATACTTATATGAAGAAATAGAAACAGATATGCCAAGAGAATTCGGCGTCAAAAAGAAGATGACATGGAAAATAGTAGATTACTCAAACAAAGCATTCGATGCAATAATCGGTCAAGACATATTACAACAGTATAGAACAATACTAAATTTGGGAGAAGGATACATGATAATTAATAAAAAGAAGTTATATTTTGAATACGGTAAAAAACAGAAAATACAAGAACAATATGAAATATCAGAAACACTAGAAAGAGTACATAAAGATTTAAACCAAGAGGAAAACGAAGCATTGAAACGAATACTAAAGAAATACAAAGATGTCATATATAAAGAAAACGAGAAATTAACTTGCACAGCGCAAACAAAACACAGAATTATTACAAAAACAGAAAGACCATTATATTCTAAAATATACAGATTCCCCTATACACATCAAAAGGAAGTAGAACTACAAACAGAAAACATGTTAGTTGATGGAATAATAAGGAAATCTAAATCACCATATAACGCACCAATATGGATGGTACCCAAAAAAGTGGATAATTCAGGAAAAGAAAAATGGAGAATGGTAGTGGATTACAGAAACTTAAACGACGAGACAGTAGAAGACAAGTTTCCAATACCAAACATAGATGAAATTTTTGACAAATTAGGAAAAGCGCAATATTTTACAACATTAGATCTAGCCAAGGGCTTTCATCAGATAGAAGTAGACGAAATAGATAGACAGAAGACAGCATTTTCAACGCATAAAGGGCATTACGAGTTTAATAGAATGCCATTCGGATTAAAAAATGCGCCCGCAACATTTCAGCGCATGATGAACGAAGTATTAGACGAATATATTAACAAAATCTGTGTAGTATACCTAGATGATATATTAATTTTTGCAACTTCATTACAAGAAATGGAGGACAACACGAATAAAATTTTAACAAGATTAAGGGATAATAATTTAAAAATACAGACGGATAAATGCAATTTCTTTGCTAAAACAACAGAATATTTGGGACACGTATTAACAACAGAAGGAATAGAACCAAATCCTAAACAAATAAAGAAAATAACAGAGCTAAAAATACCGACGACACAAAAACAAATTAAATCTTTCTTAGGGATAACAGGATATTATAGAAAATTTATACATAACTATGCTACAATAGCAGCACCAATGACAAATGCATTGAAAAAAGACGCCAAAGTAGATCAAAACAACAGAGAATATGTACAAGCATTCGAGAAACTAAAGGAACTCATAACAAACTTCCCAGTACTAAAATATCCAAACTTTAAAATAGAATTTACGCTAACAACAGACGCATCGGACAAAGCTATAGGAGCAGTTTTATCACAAGCAGGACACCCAATATCCTTTGCAAGTAGAACATTGAACGAACACGAGAAAAATTATGCAACAATAGAAAAAGAGTTATTAGCCATAGTCTGGGCAACAAAATACTTCAGACCATATTTATACGGAGTAAAATTTAAAATACAAACAGATCATAAACCATTAACATATTTAAGCAATTCAAAAGAAAATTCAAGATTGCAAAGATGGAAACTAAAACTAGCAGAATACAATTTTGACATAGAATACATTAAAGGAAAAGATAATACCGTAGCAGATTTTTTGAGCAGAATAAATACAGATACAGGAGAAATTAATATACAAGAAAACGAAAGCATACAAGGAACAATACACAGTAATTTCGAGGAAGATATAAACGATCATATATACATAAAAGATGGAATAATTAACAGTTTTAAAACACAAATAATAATATTGAAAAACAAGAAAAAGGAATACGAAGAAATAAATGGAAAAAGAAAAATATATATAGAAACAAAAGAAAACGATAATAAAATAACAGAAATATTAAGAAAATATATGCCAGAAAGAGGAATAATAGGGATATATAGTCAAACAACAGACCATGAATGGAATAAATATCAATCGCTGATATTGAAGCTGTTCTCGGATCATAAAAATTTAAAATTTATAAAATGTAACCATTTAGCAGACGATATGAAAACTGAGGAAGAATGCATCGACAGAATAAAATTAATACACGAAAAAGGAAATCATAACGGAATACAAGAAAATTATATGGAGATAAAGGATAAAATCTATTTTAACAAATTAAAAGAAGTAATTAATAAATATATAAACAACTGCGACATATGTAATCAAGTGAAATATGACAGAAACCCGGTAAAACCAAAATTTCAATTAACCGAAACTCCAGACGATACTAACGAGATAATACACATGGATATATTTATAATAAAAGGAAAATATTTTTTAACAACAATAGATAAATTTTCAAAACATTTATACACAAAAGAAATAATGGATAAAAACCCAATAACAATCATAAAAGCAATAAAAGAAAGGAATGCATCCTTCGGTAAACCAACAAAAATAATCGCAGATAATGAATTTAATACAGTAAATATAAAAGAATTTTTCAGACAAGAAGATATAGAAATACATTTCATAGGGCCTAGATCACACAATGGCAATGCAGACATGAATAGATGCCATAGCTCTTTATTAGAACATATTAGAACACTAACGCTTACAAATAAACAAATGGATACAGTAACAACGGTTTTAAAAGCAACAGAACACTATAATAATTCAATACATAGTACTACAAACCAAAAACCAATAGATATCGACAAAGTAGCGATCAGGAAAATTCTATTAGAAAAGAAAGAGAAATGGATAGAAAAAGCAAATAAGGACAGAGAAGAAATACCAGAAATAAAAGGAGATGAAATTTATATAAAAAATTATAAAAATACGAGAGGGAAACAGTACCCAAAATTCAGTAAAATAAAAATTAGAAGAGGAGATGAAGGAGAAATAATACCGGTCATACAGGGCAACAGATATAAAAACGAGAAAATAGACCCTACACGAATTAAACGTGCAAAGAAAGAAATTAAGTGAGAATTTTTTATTTTTCAGATGACCAGCATGAAAAATATATGGATACTCATAATAATAATACTAATAAATATTAAAGGAATAAAAAGCGAATTAAACATAGAAACAGTTAACTCAAAATCAGGAATAATAATGATAAAAACAGAACCAAGTTATTTAATTGAAGGTTATACAAGAATTTACCATAAAATAAATTTAAACGATTATAAAAAGGCAATAGAAGAAATCACAAAAAGCGAATTAATAGACAACTATAAAAAAGGAATAATAAATACAATCAAGGCAGAATTAAAAACGTTAAGTAAAAATAGACAGAAAAGGGGAATAATTAATCCAGTAGGAAACATATATAAATTTTTATTTGGGACAATGGATAATAATGATTACGAAGAAATTATAGGACATTTAGAAGTCATAGATCAAAACAATCACGCAACGATTGAAGCATTAAATAAACAACTTAAAGTAAATGAAGTATTTGATAGAAATTTAAAGAGAATTGTAGAACAAATAAATAAAATCAATGAATATTTTGAAGAGACAGAAAAATCAATGAATAAAACTAGAAAAATTATAAATAGACAAATAACGTCAATATTACTTTCAAATCAATTAAATCACATACAAGACGAAATAGAAAAAATTATAGATAACGTGAATTCAGCAAAAACGGGAGTAATGGTGAGATCCCTATTGTCAGAGGACGAAATAACGGAGTATAACTTAAACATTGATCAATTAAAAGAAATAACAATAAATGTATTAAATAAAAATGAAGAAATAATAATTGTAATGAATATACCTAGATTAACGGAACCAATGTCAACATATTATGTACGCCAAATACCAAACACTAAAAACGAAACATTAAATATTAAAATACCTAAAGCAGTCTTATACAAATCAGAATATTATGAATATCAGAAAAAATTAAACGAAATTAAAAACAAAGTAGAATGTAAAGAATTAAATTGCATAGTAAAATACAATAAAAGTAACGTAGAAGAAATTGAAAAAGGCATGGTATTAGCAACTAATATAAACAAAAAATTTGATCATAATTGTAACGAAAAAATATATAATGTAATTGGAACATATATTGTAAGATTCCAAAATTGCAAAGTACTAATAAATAACATAAAATTTGAAAATAACGTAAAAGAATTTAAACAGATATTGGCATTAGAACCACTTATAGAAATGACAAATTATACAAAATTAATTGAATTAGAAGACATAAAACTTGAAAACATTAAAAATTTTGAACACATTAACGAATTAAAATATCAACATAAAATAAACACATATGCAATGGGAGGAATATCTCTAACCACCATTGTAATAATTATAATAATCATAATTGTAACATACCTCTATTATAAAAAGAAAGGAGGTATGAAAGTAGTAATTAATAATGATAAAACTGCATGTGCCGATACCAAAACCGAGGACGGTACATTCCAAGCTAAGGGGGGAGGAGTTATGTATGACACACAAACTACTAGTCATACATCACATAACGTCAACATCCCATTGCATCATCTTAATTCAGTATCGCTTAGCAACAACATGCATCCGGAACTGAATCACAACGATTGCACCATCAGCACGATAAGACCATCTGGACCTCTTGACCACAAATAACAAACAACAGGAAGTCTTTTGATAAGCAGCCTCAAGTTAGTAATACGTTATCACAACGACCATAAGTATTACTAAGAATCTGCACACGATACATGGCAGTATCATTTAGTATTTAAGTCACTCCAACTTTAGGAGCGATTATCATTCAGTTATTAGAATTTCGTGAATAAAGTGGCATAGCTTACAACAAGAAATTTTATTTTTCCAAACGTTACGCCCCACGACGTAACTAGGACACTGTTGGGTGAAAGGTCAAGGCTTCATGTAGATTGCGAAGTATTGCTATTGATTCTGACCCAAAAGAATGATTGCAGCAATTAGGTGAAACGGATACTTATCGAAAGATGGAATTTATTTACTCTACATAAAATACTGCAAAATCCTCGGGAATGTGTCCTTGCCGACTCGAGATCTAATATACAAAGTGCCGAAATTCTAGTTTAGTTTCATTGCCCATCAAAAGTGTATAAGTCCATATCGTCAGAACCCCAACATAGATAATCTATCACTTGAAAAGCCAGCGTTGATTTCTGGCAGCGGTTTTAATGCATTTCTGAAGAGAAGAAGACAGTGCGAAATATCATTTTTTTTCTATCTTATATTGAACATTTCACCGAAATTCGGTTCGTTGTTAAGAAAAATCACTAGACTTTCAATTAGGAATATTTGATTAGCGATCAGCGTACTGCGTTGATTTAATCCTTTCATGTTTAACGTAGTTTCGTCGCCGATCGACAGCATTGAGGTCTCCTTTTTAAAACATTGTTGGAAAAGTTGTGCCACCCAACGGTGCCGCATGGTAAGTTAATTGATTATTGCCTCTGGATGGCTCTACAGATTGGTCATATCATAAAAAACGATTGAAATTTTCCTAAATTCCATAATAACAGGATTTTTGAGAGTTGTTCCTGAAAACTCCAGTGACTTGCAAAAGCAATAACTTATTTGGAGTTAGGTTTAAAGGCTAAGTATTGACCTATTTTTTTTGATTTATGAAGCCGATGCAATAAAACACTCCTTTGTATTTTTTCGACAATTGAACGATCCAAATTTTCACGATAATATAAATAACTGGTGCTTGACGTGATTGCCTGCCTCGTTGGGTTTAACGTCGGGATTTTCTTAGGACATGAGTATACCATAATACGGCTATCAACGCTCCATCATTTTGGGAGTAGGTTACTCCACCCTGCAAATGCGAATTCAGTTTTTTCAGTATGTGCACTAAAACCCTTAAAACAAATCGAAAATAAATTCCATATGTTGCATAAGTTAGTCAAACCTTTCCATGAACATCGAAAATAGAAACATTCACCCAAAATTCATTCATAGCGGGATGCATCTCATGATTTTTGGATAAAGTTCAGCTAATCTGAATTGTTAAAAGAAACTTATTCGAAAGGATATTAAGTCATTATCTACATTCTTTTAAAAGGATTGGAAAGCTAAAGCTGAAGGAGTCTATCCACTGTGGTGAAGGTTAACAAAATGCAGTCGACACCCCTACAAACATCCTGAAAAATGCTTTCAAGCGCTGCTGTACTTTGAGCAAATCCACCTCGAGAAATCTGCCACAATGATGTAGCCGAGAGATAGAGGATTTGACGAGGGGAGCATATAGGTTGTTTAGTGCAGCCAAGGGCAGCACTTTGCCAAATGACTGGTGCAAATTCAAGCAGGGTCGGAAGGCTTTCAAGAGTGTCGTGTGACCTGCAAAAAAGACCTCATGGCAGAATTTTTGAGAGAATTGAGAATTGAGAAAACGGCGGAAGCACCCTGACTCCGGAGAGTTCTTGTATCGAGCAGGAGCTCATCTAGCTTCATTCAGGGTTCGGCCGGTAACTAGACCACCACAAATGAAGAGCAGTTCATCGCGCTACTTTGTCAGCACTTCCCGGGATGCTCTAAACTAGTCAAGGATATCTGTAAAGAGGTTCGACAGCACAACGACGACGTACTGCGTATCGTGAATGTCAAGAAAATTTATTGGGCGGTGACTGGCTGGCATCCAACCAATGATGCTCCAGAAGTCTTGTTTATATCGCTCGCCTGCTGGAAAGAATCTTTATTAGATGTCTCCGTCTTGGCTGCATCCCAAGAGCCTGGAAAAGTAGTAGTGACTTTTATTCTCAAAGCGGGCAAAATAAGAAATAGCTCAGTAAAGGATTTCGAACCGATCAGTCTGTCATCCTTTCTTCCCAAGACACTAGAAAGGCTAGTAGACATCTTAATAAGGGGCGAAATTGGGCATCGACTATCACGTTTACAGCATTCCTATATAATAGGGGGCAGATCTGTAAAGACGACATTGCACTCCGTGGTCTCTACCGTTGAACGTGCCCTCTGCTGTAAGCAATATGCACTAAACGTCTTCCTGGACATAGAAGGGGCGTTTAATGACGCTAAACCAGCCGCCACTGTCGTGGGCTTAGGGAGAAAGGTATTGGTATGAGCTTATGTAGTAGGATTGACACACCACTTAGAACAAGAATAGAGAACTCGTCCATCGGTGTCCTGACTATCAGGTTGTACGTGAGCAGTCACCTCTACTACTATAGCCTAACTTACTTTCTTGTGGAGGGCTAACTTTACGCATATATCGATTGCTGATGCATTGAAACATTTAATAACTTCAAAGCCATTTAATCACTGCTATTTTCTAAGAATGCGACTATGGTGGTATCTATGAATAAAAAGTGGTATTAAGGGGCAATCGCTTTCAAAAGTGGAAAAAATTCTTTTTCTTTTCTTTTTTCGTAAAAGTGTTCCTTAACATTATAGCAATCATCTCCCGTTTTGAGAAATTCGAAACAGAACAAAAGTTATAGGTAACGCAAATACATTATCTAGACACGTTTTACAAGTAAAAATTATTGTAAAAAAACTTTAAACGCGATTTTCTCAAAGGTACTTTTTTTTAACTCGAACACACCATATCTCAAGTTCTACTCAATGGAATTGAAAAAAAAGGTTTCGTTGACAAAATACTAGATACTAAACCTATAAAAATGCATAAATGTACCCCTCGCTTTTTTATAGAGATAATTTTCCGCAAAAAAATGACCGATTTTTTATGTTTTTCGAAAAACAGTGATAAAACAATTTTAAAAAATTAAAAAATAAATTTTTTATGCTTAGTATCTAGGAAATAGCTTTAGGAACATAATTCCTTTTAAATTTTTCCAACATCTTTTCCAGGAAGTCCCACGTCGTGTGTACCAGCTAAAATGAGACTTTTGCAAGACGCCCTCTGCGGTCGCCAAAAGTCTCTAAAATTTTTTTTTAATGTGTTCAATATTCACAGAATAGTGTCCAAAACGAATTTTTTGAATAGATATAATAGTTTTTTCCAAAAAAATCATCTTGAAAATGTATTTTTCTCTTGAGTTTTAGAAGCGATTGCCCCCTTAATGGTAGCGATATATAATTCACTGGTCTTGGCATCCGTAGATCCCGCAAATAATAGTTGCTGCAGTGGTAGCCATTTTTCCAGCTTAACCCAAATGTATACAAGTTTTTCAATTCATTCTCCAACACGGGACTCGCCTGTTTCTGCGTGGATAACTTCAAATGAATAAGAGAATAGTTTTGCTTCGCTATGACTCGTTAATTTCGCAGGAATGCTGAGACATTGTAGGTTTGGTGCTGGAGGTAGCGGTCAACTCACGTGTTCAGTAATTGGCCTTGTCCGCGTCTTATTCCAGTCCACGAGGTTCGTTATTCGAGAGGTGAATTCGCCGGATTTCCTTTTGACTGTATGTAATCCAATTTGTGTAATTATTATTATAATTTTGTAGCTTTTCGCGAGGTCCTTCCAAGCTTTGGTGTGAATCTGAAGGAAACACCCATCCACTTCTTGCATCAACACCCGCATCGCTAGCCAGCCAGGACACGTGACTCAAGGCAAATTTGCCCGTATTCCAGAGCTGGTATGCTTTGCATTTCGTATTCAAAAAACCAACAGTACGTATCGAATGAATTGGAACCATGGCATGCGAGAAGTAATAATTATCGTGTTCTGGTTCCATGGCTACCGGCGCGGCTCGATGGTGGCATATGTGGACGCCGCATACGTTACACCTGAAGGTAGTTAGTTACATACGTGTTCGCATACGTGACTATGTAGCTAAGTCCATATTTACATTCTGTTGTGATGACGACAATAGCGTCAACGACAGCGACGGCCACTAAGGCCGGCACAAACGACGTAACGGCGTCAAAGTAAGCACTCTCTAATGTAATTACATCCGTGGTGCGCGTACTTGGGCCTCTTTTGAATCGCACTAAACAGCGAAATTTGTCGCTTCAGCCCCCTCAGTACGCAGCCATGGCGGTGACTTGATTCGATAACTTTCCATTGTTTGATTCATACTTTTATAGCCGTATATCATTTCATATTCCATTATTTGTGGGCTGATAGAAGACTTCGGCTTGATAGGAGGGGGCGATGGTATTTCCCTTAATGGAGTTGTGAGCATGGTGACAGTGTTACAAGCTTTCGAAATGATTAGCTGAATTAATGATACAGCAACATTTTTGAATATTTTCAAACCTGATGACTAGATACTGCTCCGTTTTATATTCCAAAAAAACGTTTTCACGAAACGAGAATGAAATTTCATGGCTTAATTGTTTGATCTCAAATATTAAATAAAATTCAATTTAATAAATGTTCGTAAATGTGCATCATCAAAAATAATAAAAATCGATATTTTTAGTACTAGACTGTAAGATTAAGTTATGATTTCAACAATTAGAAAAACCAAACCAATACCACTTGAAATGATTAATATTCATTTATTTACTCGTGTTACAGAGAACGAAAATATTTTTTTTAAATATTAAACGTAGATTGTTGAGTGTGGCTTGTGCTTATTCACAGATTGACAGACAGATTCACTGGAAGTGACTTATAACAATCGATTGAAAACTCTGCGACTCTGGCACGAAGAGAACATTGGTCACTCCACAATACTACGTAGGGATGGACCAACGTCAGGGAAAGTGGATCTTGCTTCTCCGATTCCCTGTTTTCACCATGGTCAGGTCAGTCATCCCGAGTAGGGAGGACTGGACCACAAAAAGAGATGGGCTATAGGAATCGGTCGACATCTACACTGATGGATCAAAAACAGCTAGGCCTGAAACTATCCTTCCGATTACCAGACCACTGCAGTGGTGCTTTTGGTCGTTCAGGCAGAGGACATTGCGATTTATAAGGCAGTAGACTGGATGAGAAATCAGAAAATTTCCATAGGAAATTTAAACATCTTTTCTGACAGTCAGGCTGCTATCCAATCACTATCCAGCGTGCATACCTCATCTAAAATTGCAATGAAATGCCGCTCACAACTGAACGTGATGTCTCTTTACTGTGAAGTAATTCTCTGCTGGGTACCGGGACATAGTGATATACTGGGAAACTGCGAAGCAGATGCCCTAGCGAAAGCTGGCACCGAGCTTCAGAAGTTTACACTTACCCCCGAAGTCGGCCAACCTCTAGCTTCCATAAAGCTAGTATTTAAGCAGTACTACGTGGAGGCTGCGAATAGGGCCTGGCTGCTCGAAGAAACCTGTAGCACAACCAGGCAAACTTGGCACGCACTGTGTTCCAAACGCACCAAGCGGCTCCTCAATATAAGCCGCGAAACCCTGAGTTCCGTCGTTTCCGTACTGACGGAACACTGTCTGGTCGGCAGACACGCAGAAAGATTGGGTGTCCCAGTCAATGATTTCTGTCGAAGTTGCAGATCGGAAGACGAGGAAGAGACAATCCAACACTCTCTTTGCGAATGCCCAGCACTGTCCAGGAAGCGCATGCAAACCTTGAGCACGCCTTTCATGGACAACCTCACGGGAGGTTAGGCTTGTTGATGGGTAAAGCTCGTTATATTTCAACTATCAACCGTGGTCTTGCTGTCTGGTGGCGGATGGTAAATGACAGCACCTGAAGAGGATGCCATCCGTCACCCCGAAACCACACTTCCCATTTTAATAATATAGCGGGCTATAAGCCTGGAAACAAGAACCTCCATTAATGTGCAATAATAGTGTTAGTGAGTTGCTAACGAAAAGCACACTAGAAGACGAAGTTGTTGACTAGACTAGGAGGTTCTAACCCATGATAAACTGACTAATATGTATCTGATTTCGTTATGAATCCGGCAAATGTTGGCATATCCATCGGTCTTTTGCAGATCTCGTGTCGCAATGTAGCTAATAGTGTTAGTTATGCTTTCTTCTGCTTACAATAATTTTGTTCGTAGCTTGATGGTGCCCACTGCTTTCTTAACCTATTAAAAATGGTGGAAATAGAATCTCAAATTTGTTGCTGCTCGTGAACACAAGAACAAGATAAGTAGGCAATATGTCCAAAAAGTAGTCTTTTTCAGCACAGTTGCTAATTTTGACCAAATGAACTTGACAGCTTTCAATTTTAATTGCTATTGAGCAGTTGATATGTGTCCGGTGTCTCACGTTTAGAAAATAACATTTGCATACGCACCTGGACAAAATAATAGGTGTGAATAATTTTTTTTGAAACAAGCTTGGTTTTTTAATATTTCTTTATCATCCCTCAAAAATTCAATTATTTCTCAACATAAACACACTTCATCGTCATAATAAAAAACAAAAGGCTTCACAAACTCTTTAAAAAAACTTAAAATTTAGTTAATTCATAAAATACGCCAATTTTCACACGGCCAGAATAATAGGTGTGCCCAAAAAACTTAGTAATTGACATTGAAATTTCGATAGTTAGTGCCCCTTTTTACACTGAATTCACATCTAATACCCTGAATATCCGCCATTATACTTGATTACTTTTTCAATTTTTCCGGGCATAGACTATATATCAACTTCCGACAAGTGTCTACAGGAGTATTGTACCAAACTTTTTGAAGATTCTCCCATAACTGCGTTTTGTTTTGGTAAACCGTCTTTAAAACATCTCGTTTAAGTTCACTCCAGAGGTTCGCAATAAGGATTGAGGTCTGGGGATTGATTTGGCCACTCAAAGACGTCCACAATATGCTCTTAGAACCATGCTTTGACCAATCGAGATGAGTGTTTAGGATCATTGTCTCGCTGAAATGTCCACAACAACGGCTTCTTATCCACGGTATATGGCAGCATTACCGTATCCAACAAATCCTTGTACACGAATCAATTGATTATGTCATAAATTCGATGTATCGGGCCTACACCTTGCTACGAAAATCAGCCCCATATCATTATGCTGCCACCTTCGTGCTTCATCGTTTTTTGGTGAACCTAACATGAAATTGTTTGCCTTCCGTTCGGCGAACGTTTCATTACCAAACAAATTTATCTTTATTTCATCGCTCCAGAGGATATTGCGCCATTTTTTTTTCGTCCTGCGATCCGCACCAGATTTTATGAATCAACGCAAAGTTTTTCCACGTCTTTAAATTTGCAGTTCTAAGCCACGGAACTTTCCCGGCAATCTTACCGGGTAGTTTTGCACTTACTAAGCGCTGCCGAAAGGTTCATGATGATACCAAATTCCCAATTTCGCTGGCAATTGTCCTGGATGATTTGAACGGGTCGCGTTTAGCTAATGTACGATTGTCAGTCACTGGTGAAGTTTTTTTAGGTGCTCCACGTGTTTCAATGGATTTTTCCCTGTTTCAGAGCATTTGTAACAAAATTTTCAGACCGTCCAATTGATGTAGCAATGAATTTGTAGGTTTTCCCCTCACCTCGGAGCTGACGAACAAGTCTTCTCTCCTCTACACTGCAGTGAGGTCCACGGCCCATCCAATATTATTACAATGTTTTAATTGTACCTTCATTTAGTTTAATATCCTCAAAATCTCACTTTTTGCAACTATATAACTAGTATTTCAATTTATTGACTTTAAATTTTTACCAGCGCACACCTATTATATTGTCCAGCTCAATTTTGAAGACCGAACAAATAAACTACCCGCAATATTTTCCAAGAAGTATTTTTATTGCGAAGGCTGCCCCATTTCATTCAAAAAGAGTGCTACAAACTTGTCGTAGTGGTATTTTGATTACAGAACATATTGTCTAATTTTTTCTCTAAATTTTACTTATTTTGGAGGTCCACACCTATTATTTTGTCCGGGTGTGTATGCATTGAAATTATTCAATAAAATAGATCTAGCGTATGTTTGTATAGTGAAATAAGGAAGAATATCTGATTGAAAAATGCAGAATTTTGTCTCAACTTTAACCACTGACGAACATTTGCTCGAGAGTTAGCCTTAATGGCTATTCAATTAGTGGAATTAATAGAAAACAGGAAGTTTAATAACGACTACACTTCATAGCTTTGGCTATGAGTTCTGATTTTGCAACTATGAAGCGCTGGGCAGCATAAAACCATCATCTATGTAGCACTGATTAACGTAATTTATTATGTCACACACACACACACAACGCGCATTAATCCAACATAATTCCCATATAGCATTGAGTCGACAACACCGACACATGGTCGTGACGAAAAGTATCTTCGAATGTTGGCTGTACACGACTTGGACTTGCCTTAAGTATCTGCCATTGCACTTAGTTCGCGTTTTCAAGTCGCCGATAGACGTGGTTGCTTCAAGTAGTTCGGTCAATTCGTCAGGAAGATTCGAAGCTAGTCCATTGGACAACTTACTTAGTTCCTCAACGCAACGGTTCAGTGTTTCGTAAACCGCGAACGGCAAGGTATTCCGAGTCCTTGGACATCAACTTGTATCTACATAGCGTGCTTGCGAGCAGAAGTATCTTTGGCGAGTTCATTGAGGCCTACAAGAAAGAGCGACGGGTGGGTTTCGGATGGTGCGGAACACAGGCTGCTTGTTGAATAGACGTAGTCCAATCCACACCTTTCTTTTGGTCGAAAACCGGAATAAGCGTACAATCGCGGAAAAGATACAACGCTCCATGGATGTATCTCGCGGAGAGGTTGAGCGCTGAAATAGTCATTCCGTCTTGGGAGGCAAAGGTGTAACGACGACCCTAACAGCGGCTGGGGTCGCACCGATAACAATAGTATTGTGGCAACAGTGAAAATCGAGACAGCGTTGATAATTCGCCGGAGTGTTTCTTGGGTGGAGTGATCCAATCTCTCGGTTTGGTGGTTAAAAATTCGTATCTTTCGTCCTTTGCGGTGCAATTAAGCGTGGAAAGTGTGAGTGGAGGTCTCGTTGCGCGCTATTTCAAGGTGCTTCGAAGAGTGCTCAGTGGTGGTGTGTGTGGTGGTGGGGCTATCTATTTGTGCAAGTGATACACATAGCAACGCCAAGTGCTGCTCCAAATTGGATTACTCGACCTGACGACTTGTTTTGGATTCGGTGCGCACTAAGGTCGCGGCGGATTATTTTTAGCTGTTCCAATCAACAAAACAACATTTGAGAAGCAACGTCTTGGCTTGAAGAGGGAACGTGTGGTGAGGCAGCGGGCATCTGCCGTGTTCCAGTTACTTACATACGAGTGACTCATTCGCCGTCTTGACGACTTCTTGTCGCCCTGCTCCACGGCACTGCACCACCCCGACCAGCTAGCTCAGCTGGTGCTAGGCGTTGCACCGTGACCATTAGCCAGTTCCCGACCCGCAAACCACAGGTTGGATTCCTCTTCTGGAGTATTGGAGTGCTCGTATGCAACCTTAGCACCGGATATCGACAACATCCTGTCGTTAGCAGCCTCTCGTGATAAGTTGGCCGATCAAAGGAATTAGAGCTGCTGTTCAGTAATCCGGAATAGCATCACCCTTGCCGCCTTCGCTGTGCCCTCCGTAGAGAATCGGGGCCAGGTTGGACAAACAGGAAGCCGGTTGCCGGCGTTCAACATACGCCCTCTAGTCAAGTATGTAGATTTGTTTGGCACTAGATAATCGTGTGACTGTTAAAGTATCTTATTTGAAACGAATACGCATTCTATTCGCAACCTACGTAAAGATGATTCTTGAGTGGCGAACTATTGGATGATTCATCACCGCTCCTCTTTTGTCGAGGACACATGACAAACCTCGTTCTTTCGATTCGCATCTTCTGCAGCTCTTTCGCCGCTGATCTCTGAATTCTCTCGTTTCCAACATCGACCTAAAACCTGAATATTAAATAATCGTATCTCATTAGCTATGATCGTTTATTGGTAATTTTCTTTTACAACTTTTTATAGTGGCTCCGATTCAAATCTGACTGAAATGTCTGTTGTGCCGCTTACATTGTAAGCCAAGCATATATAATGAAACGTCGGAAATGGTTATTTAATAAGCATGACGAATTGGGAAATAGATTCAACCAATATAATGCATCAGTTGTTTGTAGAAAGCAAAGCTGGAACTAAAAAAGGTTTAGATAGTAGGTCGATGGAGTCATGTAAATTGCGTAGGAAGCATGATACTCTATGTACACATACACATATTTATGAATGTATGATTTTTTGCAGCCCTTCCTCGTTACTCGGAAAACTGATAGTCCAAAAATGGCAAGCCCTCATACCTTTGCATCTTTTCATTCGCCTTATACTCGCCATCAATCTTATGTTGCCATCTGCTGTTCAGGTATATGCCCTATGCCCTTCACGTATGTGAGCTTCTTCTACATTTTTGTCTTATTGTCCATTGTTCTTGAAACAGGATACGTGGGAAACACATTGTTGTCATATTCGCATGTACATGTATATTATTATTTGGAGTTCGTGTAGCGTTTAAAATTTCGATTTTGTGTTTTACCATAAATTCCAATAATTTATTCTCATGAAATTCCGTATGGATACACTAAAATACTACAAAATATGTCCTCAACTCAATATCACAATAACTGTGATAGTAGTTATTTCAAAATAATGTTTAAAAGTTCAGCTCTAGAAAAGCAAGATGATCTTCTTTAGCAGACTTTGGTCGCTTTATTCTCTACATAATACGCAAAATTTGCAATCGCACAGTGAAATTGTGTTGTTTATTGAGAAAGATATAAAGAAACACATTAACATTATACACAAAGAAAATGTGAGGGTGTAAAATTTACAATCAAAAAATATTATTCAAGCTATAATTTCAAACGGGGCTGTATTTCTTCTTCTTCGAAAAACCTCAACATTTTCTGTTACTCATACATTGTACTTATATTGAAAATTCGTAAGAATTTATTCTCTAAACACCCTATCCTTTTTCCTTCCAATTGTGAGTGTAAGTAAGTATGCGTAGATGAGGTGATTCATAAAAAAAATCGATTGCGTATACGCAAATCACAATAAGTGTTTGATGAGCTAGCAAAAAGGATACACAGTAGGGTTGAATGGAACAGAAGCGGGTTGCATGGAATATTCGATGAGTTGTTAAAATAGTTGATATCAAAATTATTTCATATCAAAATGATACGGCCTACTTCCTTTCAAAATTATATGACAATGGCCGAAGCTCTAAGTGCGTAAATTAAATTAATAAAAAGGATTCAAAATGATGTATTTTTGAAAGCTGAAAAAATCGTATAGTTGCCATTTCATTATTCCGTGAATGAAATTCGAAAGAATAAATTGTCAGAAATTTTGAATGTTTGTTGTAGGCGTAATATGAGCTTACAGACATAAGCAGCGAACATTGGGAAGGTTACACATTGAGAGGCATGTTTCAGCAATCGGTATCGAGACCTGCAATCCAGAGACTTGTATGGCATTCCGGATAGAAGTCATCTATGATGAGAGACATGAAACGATACCGATTGCTGAGACATGTTTTTCAACGTGTAGTATGCTTTATCCTCAAAGAATCTGCCATATAACAGTCAAATCGTTCCTTTGCAGCCTTGCCTTAATTTTGAGATAAACACCTTCAAACGTTTTCATGAAGGTATCTTTCGCATCCGGAGTTAATGGCCTGGAGAAAAGGTCTTTTTCGATTAATTTTCTTACTTGGAAAATCCTAGTTATGTATGTCATCCGTTCTAAATGAACAGTAACAGCTTTGAAGAGTCTGTAAATAAAGTAATCGATTAAGTGTACTTGAGGCCTGGAGCCAAATTTCCATTGAGGGTCCTTTAAATGAATTTTTTCCAGATACTCAACGTGAAATGAATTTTTATTTGTTTAAAAACGCATGATAAGGTCCTTCATTCGGAGTCTTAATTCTCTCTATCTGTAATGATCTTTCTTCCATAATTCGGATATTGTGGCACACGACAGTTGTGACGTAGCAATCGTCGCGACAATTCAGTCTAAGCGATGGGTGTTTGTATTTTAGCCGTAATGCCTATCCAAGAGCAATATGATAAACTTGATAGTAAATGAATGTTTAACAGGACGGTATTCCCGAGCAGTTAATATATGACACTTTTCAACCCACTTAAACATTTTCTGAAGTCACTCAAACGTGCTCCCAACTCACTTAAATTGCTTTCAAACTACTTTAACCTTTTCTCAAATCGTTTAAACTTTTTGTCAATCTATTAAACTTTTTCTCCATCAATTTAAAACTTTTACCAAATCGTTTAAACTTTTCCCAATTTATTTAAAACCTTTTCTCAGCCCATTTAAACTTTTTTCCAACCCATTCAAACCTTTTCCCAACCCATTTAAACTTATTCCTAATTCCTTTTGCTATCCCTTTAAGTTAAAGTATAATGTATTAGATATTTCTTACGAAGCGCATATGACGCAAAATCACGTGAGAAAATTATAGTCGTGATAATGTTAACGATTCAGTTTTTAATTTGAACTCTACCCCAAAAGAAAACTCTTTCTAACAAACGTAAAAAATCCTCTCCCAAATGAAAAAAAATTCTTTCTCCAAATGAATTAAACCATTTTCGAAATGAAAAATCCTTTTCCCAAATTGGGTACAGGATACACAAGGTGTTGCTAAAGTAGAGTATATTATAGTTCGATTCATTTTGAGTAAATTTTATTCCACAAAAAATCTCGTACCAACTTTCTTCATCCTTAAAATCTCTACAACTCCTAAACAAGATATTTCGTAGAGGTTTGATTATTTCAGTCTCAAAAATGATGAAAAGTTGGTGCGTCGTAAAAAATTTCGTAATTACCAAAAGAGTTGATGCGAGATTGTTTGTGGAATAATTTATTACTTACCATGAATTAAACTGTTACATACTTGAACCAATCATTACTAGAATCATCCTATTATATACCAGATTTGGGGAAAGTATTTTCTCTTCATTTGGGATCGAATTTTATTTCATTCGGGAAGCGCTAGAAGCATAATTAAAAATTGTATATCTACATCATGCATCACAATGTCTTCCATGGTTTTATATCAATTACGTTTTTTAGGAAATATCGAATACATTACACTCTAATACGATTAAAAAGATTAAAAAAAAGGATTAAAAAATTTAAATGAATAAGAAAATAGTTTAAGTGATTTGGGAAACAGGTGAAGTTACTTGCGAAAAAGTTTAAATGTGTTAGGAAATACTATAAAGATGTCGTTACTTAGCATTTTAAATGCATTTCGTTCAAAACTTGATAGTTAAATTGGCTAATGGCAAAACTCCCTGCTCGGTTCATTCGAAATATTTTAAACATGGATTTTATTATTCTCAATTCGAGACAATTGTCCACGTGTGTTTGGATACGGAACAAAACCTGCAGTACTTATTTCCCTGTAACGAGAAAAACGGTTCAAGCTGAGACTATGGGGATCTATTTTCATCGATAGATCAAAAGCAATCGTACTCAAGAGCATGTCGGCCATGTCATGTGTACCTCGATGGTATTTTTTTTGTGTATATAAGAAGATTTTTTATTTAAGCCCTACGACTATTTGGTAACGCCTTCTTATGCTGGTCGCGGTATTTGTCCAGAAGAAGGTGTGTTGCACGTTAAATTGTGGTCGCCAAATTTTAAAAAAATTGAAAAATTGTCAAACAACTCTTGGATTTAGTTCTGCTAAGCTTCAAAAAATCGGCTGTTATTTTAAATTATTAATTTTATTGTTCCCCCCCCCCTCGATTAAATCAAAAGTAAGAAAGAATGTTGTTGTTGTGATAAAATCTTTACTATTTTATGTGGGTTTCTGAATGATTTTTCGTTGGTGTCCTTTTTTCCATTTTTGCTGGTCAAACTCTTCCGCTTTCCTCGTTTGAACTTACGTAGAAAAGTTATTTTTGACATTCTCGTTTTCAATTTTGCGGCAGACAGGATTCAATAACGATATAATCACTCGAACAATTTTAATGTTTCTGCGAAGTTAATTTGTAATTGCTTCGCCAATTTCAGTAAATATTTTTCTCTGCATATTTTTATAAAAATTGGATAGAACTAACATTTCACTGATTTTTTTGTCAAAAATAAGATTATGTTGTCAACCATATATTAGTGTTCTAGAATTGAGACACTTTTTCCTCTTTTTGTTTTTATACTAAGACTCGCGTCTGTTCAAAAATAAGCCCAAAATAATTACAAAAAACGTTCAAATGCCCTTGGAATTTGTGTTATCTATCTCAAGATGGGTTGACACTGACGCGGCGCAAGGGGGGAGAATGTGTTTAATTCAAAATAATCATGATTCAACCGCGATATTTGCTGTTTTAAAATTAAAAGTTGTAGTGTTGTGAAACGTTTTAGTTCAATTTTGAGAGTTGAGACAACTTATCAAAATGAATGTCTCCCAATCATTATTACTTATTCGCACCTTTGAAACAAGTGCCTCCTATCTACTTGTCCGACACATTTTCAAGGCAAAATAGGTACTTTGTACCGTGGTTATCAACAAAAAGATTCTTGCAGTGCCAACAAGGCAGTACGTTCGTTCGTTCGTTATCACTTCGCACTTATCGCTTCCATGAATTTATCTTTTCTGGCTGCTTATGCTCGCACACCCGCGGCCCATCGGTACCACTTTATCATCTTTCTACACAATCTTTCTGTTTTTCTGGCGATAAGTGCGTTCTTTTAATTTCTCTCCGCCAACAAGTCGTGTCACACTCCTACAATTAGTCACAGTCACTGCGCTTTGGCCCAATAACGATCAATCCCACCCACTCCCACGGCTGTGTCAATGTTGAAAAAGTTGCCAAAAAATCTGTAGGTCTGTATGGCTTTAATGTTGTTTGGTAGCTTACCAAACTCTTTTTCTTCCTTCCTCGTTCTACGTTGCCATTATAAATAGTAACACATATTCGCTACAGTACACCGCGCAGCTCGCCGCATTCCTCATACGTTTGTTGTGCGGACACTTCGTAGGCAAAAGCAAAAGTTTGTTCGATTCGGAGCACATTTCATTGATCGTTGCGGCAACACAATTGATTTTTTTGCTATTTTTACATGCCGTCAAAGTCATGTCTTGGGCTTTGCTAGAAAAACAAAACAAGCTCATATACGGAAAGTATCCATCTTTGTATCTATGTAGGCACATATCGGTACACATATGACCGACTAGAAGATACTCGGCATGTACATAGAAACAGTGATTTCTAGTAGATAGACTTCAAGGCTAGAATGGCATTGCAGGCTACGAGGAACGTAGATAAGAATGTCAATAGGCGGTTCGACGGGTGTCCTTTGAAGAGATATCTCAAAAGAGAAGGTTGGAATAGTCCTAGCTATGGCCATCGTACTTAAAATCAAGGCGATTGAATATCTAATGAAGGTTATTTTCAATAATAATAATATATTATCGCTTTTGGGGAGACGGATGCAGAGTTGTGCGCAAGCCAGCTGCAAATGAGGCGTAAGGAAGCGTTTAATGGTCTGTAGCCTAGAATGTGTCCTTGCTATTAATTTTGGCCATTCAAGGTGAGCCTCAGTCAATACGTGATTTTAAGAACGCTATCAGGCGCTGTTTTATTGCTCAGTCATCATTATCGTGGCTGCTTATCGGTTTTTGCATGTCCTTCGCGGATTCCGGACGTGTTTTTTTTGTTTGGGGGAGAAGGAAGAGCTCGCTGTGTTTGATGTAACTGATTGTCATTCGAATGTAATCTATTGCGATTGCTTGAATGTATTTAGTCATGCTTATCAAAAGGTGGCATGAAACGAAGGTCTGTTTGATGTGACAAGCTCACGCTAGTATGCACACCTTCATTGGATTAAATCCAATGTGGACTAGATTATGCGGATAAGAATTTCTATAAAGTAAACAAAAATTCTGTAAATTTTGGTCTCCCTTTGAAATGAAATATAATTCCTATTATCTCTCACACCAGTTACTAATCGACTTCTAGATTACACAGTCTCCTGAAGACTTGAGCGAATTTCATTTCGTACGGATTGGCTTCAATGAAAGTATTACTGTGGGCAAAAAATAGTACGACTGTTTAATTTAAATTCCGCGCGGAAACCCATTCGTCGAAATTTTTTTTTCTAGGTTGGTATGACTGTCAGTGACATCTTTGCCAAATGTCACAACAAAATTATCATTAGTGTTTAGTGTGCGCTTGTCATTTTGAAGTACAAAAAGTGCATTCGGCGATTTTTACAATGAGTGAAATTATTCAACAAAGAAGTTTTATTAAATTTTGTGTGTGGGATCGAATTTCTGGTGCCGAAACGCTCAAAATGTTACAAAAGGCCATCGATAATAATTGTATGTCGCGAGCAAGTGTTTCTGGTGGTAAAAAATGTTCAAAGAGGATCGAGAACGCGTTGACGACGAACCACGTCCAGGACGGCCATCAACATCAACTGATGATCAACACGTCAATAAAATCAAGGAATTGGTGCTCAAGAATCAACGATTAACAGACCTTACTGGCATCGTTGGAATAGCAGAAGGATCAGTGAAAACCATTTTAAAAGATCATTTGGACCTAAGAAAAGTGAAAGCACGATTGGTTCCAAAATCACTCGATTGTCTTGAAAACCAGCGTCGTGTTGTCGTCTGTGAAACAATGCTTTCCGACTACCAGGATGTCATGAAACGTATTATAACTGGCGATGAGTCTTGGATTTACGCTTACGATCCGGAAACAGACGATCAATCGGCCGAACATCGTGCCAAAGGTGAGCCGAAACCGAAAAAAAACCACGTCAAAGCAAGTCAAAAATCAAGGTCATGTTGACAGTTTTCTTCGATTATCGATGTGTGGTGCATTCCGAATTCCTTCCGACCGGCCAAACTGTCAACAAGGAATACTATTTGAGTGCTATGCGTGCGTCGTTTGCGCGAAGTTATTCGTAGAAAGAGACCGGAATTATCGGCCGCCAACTCTTGGTTTTTGCACCACAATAATGCTCCGTCGAATACTGCATTGATTCTTCTTCTTACTTTGAGGGGGAAGAAATAGATTTGGAAGAATAAATAAAGAATTTTAAAATTATGAACAAAGTCTTTTTTTTGCCCACAGTAGTAAGTCTTCAATGAAAATTTTATGTCCTTGAATAAAAAATTTTTAATGCTCAAAGTGAATATTACCTAGAATTTCTCTCATCATCTGCTGACATTTCCTCTACGATAATTCACTTGAATCGCCTACGATGATAAACATTTGCAGCTTGTAAAAAAAAGTAACGCGATTAATTATATTACCACCACCACCACCAGTTGATATTTAGTCATAACTTCCCTTGACAATTTACAATTTACGGACCAATGAGTCGCTGGCATCTTATAAAACCATTTCTCCTGTTCACAACACAAACTGTACAAAATTGTGTAACAAGTTGCCAATACGATTAATTGAAAGGAACCTGCAATCATCTTGAGTGCAACAACCACTTGAGCATGGAACGGTTGATGACGATAATAAGGAAATCGTACGTTTTGTCATTACCGCCAATTAAAATAGTCTGTCGCGTTTTTTTTTTGTAAATCCGACCGAACGGTCTTCACCTTAAATTACGTAACCATCCAGGCTCGGGGTGGATACGTTTTCGCAAAGATGGCAGATATGCATGATGCTTATAAAAGTAGAAAATAAAAGATGCATTTTAGTATTTATTTGAAGAAAATGCTGACTAAGTGAAATTACATATAGACAAAAAAATCAGATTATCGATTAAATCTCAACTGAGTTTCCTATTTTTTTCAGAACTTTGAAATCGTATTTTCAAGTTCAACCTTATCCACATAAAGTTTATGTTTCAAGGATTGTTATGTATCTATGCCATTGACTGAACGTTATCAAGGTGAAAACATATACTCGAATAGTCTCTGAAAATCAAGAAGAGAGGACAAGATCAATGGCCTTCCTCTGAAGAAGGCTGAACGACATGCAAAGAAGGATGAATTGCGCCTGAGGACAATGATTGGGGTTTAGTCCTTCATCTTCGTTTTGCAATTGTATGACATTGATGTACCAAACGGACTAGATTAATGTAATATTCAAAAGTAGATGTAATAATAATCATGAAGTAAAGCCATATTTAAATGCTTGAAAATAATTCTCCACCTGTGGAAGCTATCACAGTCTTGTTTCATTGTAATTTTCTAGCAATTGTTTACGATGAAGTATTTGCTGACGAAAATATTTTCATTGAACGGCGTAGCTCTGTGAATTTTTTAATAATGCTTATATCCTGGACATCGTAAGTGTGTTATTTCCAAACAATATTGCAATGCAGGTTCGAGACAATATTAGAAGTCACAGAGAGAAATAATTCCTGTAAGTCAACAAAAACATGTACCTCCGATCGAACAAAACACCATCATACCGTATAAATCGAGTTTCTGAAGATTGCTGCCAACAAAGTAGCTCAGCTCAGTGTGAAAAGGGTGCGGTATGTTTTCTTAGTCGTCACCGTTGTACAATATGTAGAATATCAGTCATTAAAATGAAATTCTTGAGTCAAAAAAATTAAATCAATCAACCTTGCGACTGTTAATCGACTGTACATTTAGGTCGCAAGTCCACTTTATAATCGCGATACAAGACCATCTTGAGAGAAAAATTACAATTATTACTCGATTGCGATTTCATCTCGGAACAAAATGCTTAAAATAAAAATAATCGTGTTATCAAAGCAACAACGTATGTTTTCTAGCGTTGGGTGTACCCATATCATTTGGGCTCGCCAGGCATATATGTTGCCTACTGTGTGCGATACCGCATACTGACTGCGGTAAGGCCCCGCTTTATTTAGGTTCCTATTCCCTGTAAATATCATTCAATATGTATCCCTATGAATCAATGTCATATTTCATCTTCCGGTCAGTTTGGTTTTTGGCTATATAATCAAGCACTTAACAACTTCATTCATTCTCAGTTTTGTGTATAAAAAAATACAAAATATAAATCATATTTCCTTAATTAACTTTATTCATTAAATTCTTCGTGTTCTCTTTGGTTTTTAGTAAGATAACACTGAAGAAGGGGAAATTATTACCCTTGAAATATATATATGTTTTTTTTTGTAATATTAAAATATTTGCGTTTGGAAAAAAATTACTTAAATAAATTAATTTATTATATACACATTCAAATTATTACAAACTGGTTATTAAAAACTGCGAAAACGGGTGATTGTTTCGTGTGAACCTTCTTCACAATAATTTCAAAAATTGATGGAAAATAGCGATATTTATTTCACTGAATTTTGGCTGCATCATTTGTTATATTGTCACCGATTTCTTTAATACTTGACTGCAATCTTGATCGTACAGTAAAAAAATATGAGTCAAATCATTTCTGTCTTAATTTTCGTTGTTTTTCTCTCATTAAACCTCAGCAATCAGGACCTTTTTTTATAATTAACGGCGACAAAAAGTGTTTGTAAAATTTATCTTGCCTTTGGCGAAATGACGAAGTGTTGTGCAGCATAGTTCAGATTTAATAAATTTCTTGTATATTTCAAAATATGAAAGAACTTTTCGTGGCTCCATTTCAAAGGGCTTGTACAGATAACATCCTTTTCATGGTTGACTTTCGATGTTGACAAAATGATCTAGATATATGAAAATACATACATCATTGAATTTGCCTCAACTAATAAAAGATTCCAAACAAGCGTTTGTTTTGACTTGAACTCATAATGAATCTCTACTTAAGGGGTTACAGCACAGTAGAGAGCGAAAATTCATTGTTTTTTTGCGTTTTTTAAGTGGAAGAAAAAGTTAAAGGCTAACTCTTTTTAAGGATGTTATTAAGCATGTTTTGAATTTTTAAAAAAAATTGTTTATTAAAAAATAACACAAAATGGCTGCCCAACAGCCATGCACCGAAAATTAATCTGGGACAAATTTTTTTCTTTCTTAAACTACATTAAAACAGCTATAGAAATACGTAGGGCATTTTGAAAATATTTATTTTTGCCAAATTGGCACATATGAAACCGTTTGTCTCTTATTCTGGAGGGTTCAAAGGATTTTTTAAGCCAATAAAAAATAAGATCGATTTTTTTAAATTTCTAGTGGGGTGTAACGCCTTAACTGATTATTGATCCTTCATTGGTTTTGCCTGATATTTTGATCATTGAAAAGCCTTAGCCGATTTTGCATTATTCTTTTGCTGCTAGACATTTGTTTGATACCACTTCTACCTTATCCGGCGATGACCCGTAGCCGTCGTCTGGAATTATTTAAGACATTTATGAGTTTGTATAAACATTGTTTCTCTTACTTTGGATTTCTCAAAACGCATTCTTCGCCAAATACTCACAAACCTCCTAATGCAAAAAATTCACGGAATAGTTTAGCACGCAGCGAGATTTATTTTGCAATGTGTCTTGGAGCAAATATCGAACTAAGCTTCACACACAGCTGTTTCATAGGGGTCACTATCATCATCAGGTTCGCACCAGCCTAAATTAAGCTTTGGGCTCATGGAGCATCATTTCGGTCAAACGACCGCATCATTATTAATTCTGATTATTCTGATTATCCCATGGATACCCTGGAGACTACTTCAATTAATGTTATGACATGCCTTGTACCCCATATTCTCCAGGTCCTAAAACTTCGAGTTTTTTAACCAAAAGTGAGAAAATTATGCGGCACGATTTTCCAAAAGATCGATTGTAATTCTTTAAAAAATGAGTTGGGGTTTGTTGATAAGCTCGTAAATTTCTTAATTGACTCGGAGCTTAGTAGGCACTTTATGTAAACCAAGACCGAACGTAACACAACAATCAACGCTCGCACACATGATGTGTTTATAGTCTTTATAGTTGCATATATTGTTCGAAAGAAGTTTGATATCTTCACTTCATCATTTTATCATTCCTAAACCAGAGATACACAGAAGAGAAGAAGAATCGAGCTCAGAAGCAAGGGTGGGGGCGGTATGGTAGCCTTATTAAAAGTTATTACAAACTTAAATGCTTATATTTCGTCTAAATTTATGCTAATCAGATTAAATATCAAACGATTCGTGCATAGGCAATGCGGAAAAGTGGAATCCTTTTCCCAACTTGAATTGTTAGTGTACTTTTCGAGTTGGAGAGAAGGGTTTGTGGTGTACCAAAGACACATTTTTAATATGTCGTTGACTAAAACAATTGTATCCAAGCTCCGAGGTATTAACTCGAAATCAACATGTCATGCGGCATGTCGTTAATGGATTAATTTGTTAAGTCTGTGTAGATGGCTTTTATTGTTCAGGAAAATCAGAATGTTTTTGTGGACCAGGAACTATTTTTAAGGGTTTTTAGGAGGGAATTCGATAAATGATGTGGGTCGTGTATGTTACTTTTAATTTCAAGAAGTGGTTTTAAATGCAGAAATTTTCAATTAAAAGACATGAAATGAATAGCATTAGGCGATCCTCGCTCAATTATTAATTTTTGTTTAATTGTATGACAAGCCTTGCACCCCATATTTTCCAGCTGTCAGCAAAAACAAGAAAGGCAGAGAATCAAATTCAAGATTCCTGAGAGACAAGGTTCTGCTACCACTCGAGCAAATAAATTCTTCGAGTCGTGCTACTCGCGACGGAAAGCCGAACTTTAGTGGAGCTCGCCAGGTGCATATATTACTGTCTGGGCCTACCCGAGTGTGCCTAGCACTCTCTAACATGCGAAAATACACAAGCATAAGGGCATGTTTGAAGCGTTGATGTTGCTAATGAAGGAGAGACGAATATAAGATGATTTGCATCGAACTGCTCATGCATCAATTATCAAATTAAACGTTTTCGTTTCAATCAAAGCACTCTACCTCAAAATATATCCGTTTTCACATCGACAATATTTCGTCCTAAACAAATGATTGATTTCAAAGTGAAGTTAACGAGAGGTCCTTACAGAAAACGACTGCTCTCGTCCTAATGTTTTCAAGCATCCACTCTCGAAATTGTATTTCATCTGCAAACACGACATTTAATGTTTTCAGAAAGATCTGTTTACATTTTCAATTGCTTCTTTCCAATTAGTTTCAATTGTATTTGTTATTGTAATATTGTTTATTGGATAAAAGTTTTCGTTGCTGTAGGGTATCCAATTATTGTGAACTGTGAAGGACTCGCTGTATCTGCGTGTTGCACGTGCGGTATAGTTTGATCTATGTAGTTGAGCAAAAAATATTTACATATCCTCGAAAAGAGGTTCACCTGGAAAATGTTTGTTCGATGTTTGAAGTTGGAAATCATGCCAATTATCTTTTTAAATTGATGATAAGACCTTGAAGCGTTCTCTTGTTAAGAAGAAACCTGGTTTTCGTAGAAATGTCCTTGGTCGATAAAAACGAAACAAGATTTTTCAAATATGACTTATATTTTTTGTGAACATTTAGTGAAATTGATTGAATGATACATTTATAAGTTTTAATGATAATAATTTGTGTCTGCTTTCCTAATATGATTCTTATCTTTTTGCAGGTAAGCTTCATTAAACTAATAAAGCTGCATCCTATTGTAAGTATGTACAGTGCTGTGAATAATTATAGACTGAACTATATTTTTGAGTCTCTCATAAAAACAGGAATTTATTTCAAATAACAGTTGATTTTATGGGATAATATGCCTTTGAGAAAATGTAGTAGAGATGAAAGGTTGATTATATTCCTTTCGAAATTAAAATAAATACAAAACAATTAAAAACTAGCTGTAAGATCTGTGAAAAAGTATAAACTAAGTGTAATGTTAAGTTTTTCATTTAATATTTAGTCCATTTGCTCTTATTTTCGATTACATCTAACAATCGACTCGAAACAGTATTAACAAGACTATTTAATATGCTATCTGATATCTCGTTCCAGGCTACGATTATTCTTTCCTTCAGTTCTACTACATTTTCAATGGATGACTTCTCCTGGTTGTAGATTTCCTCACTAAGATGCCCCACAAATTTTCTATGGGGTTCAGGTTGGGACTTAACCCAGGCCATGGTAATAATTGGATTCCATAATCCTGAAACCACTTTTTTGTGGAGGCAGCCGTATGGATGGGTGCATTATCCTGCTAAAAAATAATGTTTCCGCTTTCCACTAGCGCCACAAATGTCAGTAGATGATCCTCTAGTAACTCCTGATATTCGAACGCATTAAGTCTACCATTGACGAAGGCTATTTCGCTCCTAGCATGTTTTTTGAAAGCTGCCCAAATCATCACAGAACCACCTCCCTGTGCTCTTCTTGGTATGATTCTTTTATCCTTTCGTAAATCGTGCCAGTAGTAGTTAAATCCATCTGGTCCATGGAGATTGAACTTCTTGTCGTCGCTGGAGATCACATGATCCCAAATGGTTACGTTTTGAATTAAATTTTCGGTGAATTTCAGTCTAGCTTCGATGTGACGTTTCGTCAATTTGAATTTTTGCAAACATTTGTGGTATTTAAAGTTTTCGGAGGATGCAGCCCATTTTCTAACTTAGTTCGGATCACGTTGCAGGTTTAATCGGCTTACAATTTTCAATGACGAAGCTCCTGTGTTCGATAGTTCTCTTAAAACTGCGCGTTTTACTCGGCGAATATTTTGGAGGACGTCCAGATGACTTCTTTTTCCAATAATTCTCGATTCCAAGCTTCAACCAAATTTTTAACTATACTCTGCGATCTTTTAATTTTACTCGCGATTTCTCTCTGAGTTTTTCCACTGCTCCATCAATCAATGTTTTTCAACATCACTTAGTTTTTTTCCACGGGACATTCTAGGGATCGAAAAAATTTCAAAACTCTCAAAAAATACACTTGCACGTCCTTACATTATTAAAATGCTACATAAAAACTCAAATCCAAATATAATTATTCACAGCTGAAAATGACACTTCTGGGATTTTCACCTTAGCATGGTTGAAGGAAAGGGAAAAGTAGATGTTTGAAAAGATTTCCTGGGAATCCCAAAATAACATGTTCAGGCAAAAAATTCATTTCCTAGAAATGCTTTGGAAAAATTCGAAAAATATGTTTGAGTCCATAATTATTCACAGCACTGTATATGTGTTATAAACTAGAAGACGGCGTAGATTTTAAAAGAAACTTAAATAGATGTGATGGGGTTTTTCCATCATGAAGTAGTATTTTTTTATTTAATTTTACTTAGTATCTTCTATTTATTTATGTTTACTTTCTTGCGATGATATGCACCCATAAACTCTTTTAAGATCTTAGTAAAATAATTCTTTAGGTAATAAAAAATGAATCCATAATTTTCCACGGAATTTCCTCAGAAAAGCCGATATTGTGAAATTCTCTATCCTGACGCACTCAAACTCATTCAAATCTATGTCATCTGTTGGTTCTAAAAAGTTTACCCATTCAGAAAGGTTGAACAGTTTCAAAATGCTAGTTTGTTTTGATTGGAAATCTAATCTTCAAAACAATTCATCCTCGTAATATTTGATTTTTTTACATGAGACAAAACTGTACAGTTTTTGATACTCTTAATGAAAAGCTGATCTACAAAGTATATTTTCCTGAAATATATTTTTGTTAATTGCAACGTTGTTGATGATATGATGGTATTTGGAACAGAAAATGATATGTGTTCCTCAGCCGGACTGACTGATTTTCGGTTTTTAAGGGGACTTTTAGGTTACGATTTTCACAAAACATGTTTTTTCCGATGATTTTTTTTTCATGGAAGGAAAAAAAATATCGTTCTGAAATTTCTCACAAATATTAACTAACATTTCAAATATACAAAAAAAGAGATTTTCAAAATTTTTGAAACTGTTTTTGGATTTTACGAATTTTTCCAAAAAAAATGCCCAAAATGGATGGCGGACATGATTACTCTAGTCTGCAACATCTGAGAGAAAAAAATTAAATCAAAAATTAATCCTTGTTTAAATGGCTATCGCGTGAACTAGGATAATTATTTTCCGTCGAAAAATAACAAAATGGCGGCCATTTGAAAGAAAAATTGGTTTTTAAGGTTAGAAAATCGGCTGGAAATCGGAAAATTTATTTTTGATCAACATGATCCTAGTTCACGCTATAGCCAGACATGTCATTAACAACATATTTAAAATTCAGTATGATCGGCCCAATAGTTTTCTTTAAATCATGTCCGCCAACTTAAAAAACGCAATTCCGAGAAATTAACATTTAAAATTTTTTCAGGTAATTTTTCAAAGTGAATGTTACGTACTTTTATTCTGCCATACCTGCGCAATACATTAGTCCTTCCTCTTCTTCGTACTTCTCCTGAAGCTTGAATTTTTCGTCCCTCTTAGCTGCTTTAACGTCTTTGATGGCCTCAGTGCTGCGACGATTCGATTGTTTTACGCGAGCGCGATCGATTTCCGCAGCGTGTCTATAGGCTTAAATTTCTGTTGAAATGCCCATCAGTTGAATTATTTTTAATACACTTCTAAATCTTTCATTGAAAATGCAAGAAGCAGTGTAAGCAGCAATTTCCATAATGCTCATGCCAGAAAAAGTGTGCTTAGAAATGAAATTCCAAACACAATTATTCTTTTTTCCTTCCTGACCCTTCTAAATAATCTTTTTTAACGTGCAAATCAAAAAAAAAACAAGTATAAACCGAAGCAGATGTTTCAAAACAAGTGGGGAGGCGAGAACGATGAAATACGCTGGAGAGTTGAAAAATGCGCTTACGCCGCGTTTCGCCTTAGGCCCTTAAAAAGTAGTTTAAAATTTTTATATCGCTCTAAAAACTTTTACATCGTATTTTTAATTGTATTTAGAACTAAAATTAATAAAAAAATTTTTTTGATTTTTTTAAAAAATTGTAACCTAAAAGTCCCCTTAAAACGATTATTAAGATGATAGTTTAACTGAAAGAACAGGGCATAATGATGAATGTGACGAAAATTTAAAATGAACCAATCTAGCGACAATGTAAAGAACGTCGTGAGAGGAGCGAATCTTTAATCCCGTGCTGGGTCACCTGATCCTCTTGGACCACCTGATCCTCCTGGACCACTTGATCCTCTTGGACCACTTGATCCTCTTGGACCACCTGATCCTCCTGAACCGTCTGATCTCCTGGACTCAGCACTATTGAGTTTCGAATTATTCTTCAATGGAAAATTAATGGCTTTGAAGTTTATTTTCATAACTCCGTCAATGGTTTTTTGATTTCCACCAACTCCAACTTAAGGGGTTACATAGGTCTTGTATTTTTGAAAAATCGACCGAAATTCTATATGAAAGTATAGTATTTCAAAAGTATTCACACCAAATTTGAAGTAAATTCGAGCAATATTACCGGAGTTATAGAGATTTGAATACTGCGTGGTCGGTACGTGCGCTCTGCCCGACCTGGCGTATTATACGCATGCGGCGTGGTTCTTCCGCATAAAATCAGCTCCTTTCTTTTTCATCAAACATCACAACATCAAAAGGATGCTCTGAACATCGCGAATGAGGCGAAGGAATTACTGTATGGGCCTGGAATCGATGTAAGTCGCTAAACAATAACTTTAATTCATTAAATCACGGTAAAAAACTTTAAACGCGTTTTTCTCGAAACTTTGGTTTTCCGTGCGATAGGCACGATTTCTCGAGAAGGAATCGACCGATTTTGCTGAAACTTTGCACAGTTCCTCTTTATAGTATTGACTCCTGCTTGAACGAAAGGATTTTCATTCGGTCGACTCGTTTTTGTTTTATACGAAAAAAAAATATTTTAAAAACGATGAGAATCGGAAAAATGCTAAAAAATATGAGACGAAATTTCATTCAAATCCATTTCAAAACTTTAAATTTCATTTTTTTCAAATCCTTCGTTCAAGCGCGAGCCAAGGGTATAAACTATATTTTTTTTGAATTTTTGATTTGAGATAAACCTGCACCGAAATATTCTGCCTACCGCAAAAAAAAAGGTGGACGAGGAAAACTGCAGGAACAACTTTTTACAACTTCTTGAAATGCTAAACTCTTATGTGTGTAAATTTTAAATAAAATAGATTTTTTGTTTTTAAAATACACTTTTTTGAAAAAGTTGTTTTTCTTCTTCAAGACCTATGTAATCCCTTAAGTGATTAAAGATTGTTTTGGATGGAAATCATGCGCCTTAGGCCACAATACTTTCCGTGAAGTCAACTCAACCTTTTAATTCATATATCTTATCGAATGCTCAATTTTTTTTATGCCTACAATCTCAAAATGTACAGTCATTAGTCTTTTGATTGACACAAACCACATTCGAATGCTGGTCGACCATAAAAAGCTTACACATAAATAACGACTTTTTCCCCTCTGAAATTGTTATACAACATTCGTAACGCGTTGTTAAGTGAATTCGCTATCAAGTCCAAATGCAAACAAGCAAACAAACAGACAAATAAAATTTCGCACATGCAAACACAACATTGACACCATTGACTCGTAATCGGGTTTGGGGTCTTTATCAAATAAATGTCAAATAAAAAATGACAAATTGTACCTGTTTGTACATATTTGATAATGGAAAAAAATATGATTGGAGCGTAGAAAGTGCAAAAGAAAATCTTCAAAAAAAATTATCAAAACAACGCAACAACAATCTTTGCGTCGAAAACATATTTTCCCTTTCGTGGAAAAAAAATGTCCCGCGCTCTGATAAGCTAACATCAATAAAAATAATTTCAACTATAAAATGACTTCCCTATAATTTTCCAATTTAATTTTCTTTTGACGACAAAATAAAATGACGATAAATGTTATGAATTTCGTCATTGCTACACTTTTGTTGTTACAATTCGTACTGTTCATTATTATCAAGTTGCGGTTACGTAAGCAAATGTTTCAATTTTACTATTGGGAATAATAATAAAAAAAAACAATTCGTTTTGGCATGGTGGACTTGATGAAATGGCTATGGCCGCTAAATGGTGAAAATATGATGAAAAACATTCCGCAGACGAGTGTTGTTTATAATGTAATGGAACATCTCTCGTATGGATTTGTTTGTGATGATGGTACGTTTCTTTTTTTGGGATCAAGGTTGAGAAAGTTTTGAGAGCTTTCGTTTGTTATTTGTTGATAATGCGATTCGTTTATTTTGAATTGAAATGAAATTTTTTTTGGAATCTTTTGTACGTTATAATTTAAAAAAATAAAAGAAAGTTTGTTTGAGCTAGAAGTTTAAAATGGATTTGTGTTTGTGTCCAAATTACAACGCCACGTCGTAATTGTTTACACCAAACAAACGTAAATTATCAATCAAAAACTCTTATTTTCATGTGAAAATTTATAAATAAGAATTATTTATTTATATGTTAAGTGTTAGTTCGATATGAACCTAAACTAAATTTACCTTCACTGTATCGCTTGGGTCAAAAAGACTCAATAGATTTGTATGTGGAAATCATATGCAACAAGCAAACAAAAGAAGCAAATCTTCTAGGAAAAAATTTTCCCTAACGTTTACTTCTAAATTATGTTTTTTTTAAGTTTTCTGTGCAAGTAACTCCTTTATATTTTACAAATCAAATGGGATCCCGATTTGATAAGCTATTTACGATCTACGAAGTAGAGCTGGGGTTTCTTTTGTTTGAGTATCGTCCGGGCATAGATTTTAATAGATGGGAAATGCACCAAAAGGACTTGTGGTGGTGCGATCAAGGAGCCATATTGATAAAACGAATCAATGCTATTCATATTAACTCTTAGTTGACACGGGGGGTCCGAAATACCCCAGGATATTTTTGAAGGTAAATTTTTCGCCCCACAGCTTGTAGGTCCTTCGTTTGACGTCTACAATAAAACACTATATTTCTATATCCATTTACAACGAAATATATTTAAATATGAATAATGTATTCGAATAACGTGTTAATTCTGCGAATGTCGCGTTGATAATGATTTGACATTGGTCTAAACTTATTTTACATGGAAGAGGGCGCTAGAACCAATTCTATGCTGCCACAAGTTAGTTATGTAGCGCCATCTAGTACTAGTTTAGACCTTCCCCAAGCTGTTTGAACAGAATCGATGAGTCAGTCAAGTGTCAGCTGTCAGTGAGAATGTTCGAAGAATAGAGTGGGGTCCAAAGTACCTCGTTTTGTCATTACCGTTGATTTTGGGGCTGATTGGAGCGAAAAAAAGTTATTAATAATTTCACATAAATGATAGGTGATGGCTTATAATTTACGTCAACGACCCGTAAATGCGCAACTGCTTGATGACGACGCATAACATGAAGCCGTTGACAGAGCATTTTCTGACGATGAGGATTGTGTTGAAGAGGATGATGAAGAGTTTGAACCACCTAGTGATTCCAGCTCAGAAGAAGCAGAGGAGAGGGATGACAACTTCGAAAACGCGTCTGTTGGAACGTAGGCAGCGTCAAAGCGAGCGTCATCATGTAACGGCTACGCAAGTAGGACGAGGCCTAGGTAGAGGTCGTCCTTCGTCAGTTTTGACATTTGATAGAAAAATGAGGTGCTTAGTATGTCCACGCAGTGCAGATAAAAAAACGAAAATGCAGTGCCCTTCGTGCTTGAGACCAATGTGCGATGAACATTGTTCTTATATATGCGTAGAATGTGGAGGAGAGGAGTAGGCATTACTTATTTTACTTTCAAATTATATATAAACTTATTTTTCACGTGGATAATATCATAAATAATTTTTTTTGTATTTTTTTTTCACGAATAAAATAGCGATGAATCATTGAAATACATGTGGTATTTTTCTCGTCATTTTCTACCAGTTTTTCCCCAGGATAAATACCTTTTTTTGAAAAATTGGCAAATGAGATCAATTTTATCATAAAGAGTAACATTTCACCAGTTCACAGTTAAAATTTTATCAAAAAATATAAAAATTCAAAAAATTTATGAATTGTTTGTAGTGTCAATTTTCGTATTTGTTAACGTATTTTTTTAAACATAACTGAGATTTTGGATCTCAAAACCATGTAATTTGTTAGAGGAGATCCTAAGGTACATCTAAAAAAAATTCAAGTGGAAATGTTGATAAATAAAAAAGTTATTAGCATTTTTCACACTGGGGTTCGAAAGACTCCATATGGTATTTATGTAATTATTTTGATGTGGGTAATTTCAAGGGTTTTAAAGTACCTCTGGTTATCAGTAGCATTCCTAGCTGCAACATACTTTTCCACTACTACAGCTGCTAGATATCTGCGCTTTTATAGCCAGTGACGATGGACTATCTCTTCGGATTATTGCTTTTTACGTTTCGGCGTCAATACTGAAAAGAGATTCATACTTCATTTTTAGGAACAATGGATAATCCGACGACCCAACAAAGATTTCGTTTGGAGCATAGTACGAACACTATTGCGTATATCGATATATTAAACCTAATTGCATGTTTTATTATTGTGAAGCATGGTTTTTTGAGTGTTAAGGTCAAATTTTTGACCCTTGGTCATACATAATCGTACAGAAAATGTAGTAAGGATTCCACGAGCAGAGAAAAAAGTCTTTATATCCTTAGTTGAACTTGTTAAGTGTATTGTATTTTTTATTACACGTTTTAAATTGTACCTAGGTCAGGCAAGAAAAGATTGAAGTATCTCATACTGACTATGGGCAATAAGGATGTTTATAGATTCGACGAATACGACAACGGAATCCCTTGCTTGATTTCAATGAGATTCAGAAACCGATACTCAGGGAATGTGAGAAAGACTATAGTACCAGTACCAATGATGGATACGCAACTCTTTCTTCATATTTGGAAATAAATAATAGTCATTGAAGGTCAGGTCTGGACGATAGAGTGGGTGACGCAGTTGTCCAAAACCGTATAGATGAATGGCAGCCTTCGCAACATGGCTCGTGTGCACGGGTGCATTGTAGTGCAAAGAAGCACACCTTCTGTTAATTTTCCTACTTTTTTTTCTTTGGTGGCATCCTTCAATTGTCCTTGTAAGGAGAGTAGTAATAACCTGTTATGTTCACGCCACATTCTTTTTAATCGATCAATAGGATACCCGCTGTATCCCAAAAGATGGTCATCATTACTTTTCCGGCCGATTGTGTGACTTTATTTTTTGATAGCGAGTATGTCTTTTTTATGCCACTTCATCGACTCCTGCTTTGACTTAGGTTCATAATAGTGAACCCAAGTTTCGTTGCCAGTTACAATCCGGACCATAACAACCTCCTTCTGCACTCCATAGTTATTCAAAAGCTCATGTGAACATTTGACGCCCTCGCGTTTTTGAAATGCTGTTAGCATTTTCGGAACCCATCTTGCACTGACTTCTACCATCCCAAGATGTCGATTTAGGATGTTTAAAATGGTGGATTCTCATACTCCAACCATTATTGAAAGCGGCTTCTTCACAAGAGTTAGTTCAATCAAAATAAATTCTTGAAATTGATTCTTTCCTTTAGATGAATAAATGTTTCTTCTGATTTTTCATAGTCTAAAGAATTTTAATGGAATCAATTTGTAAACGTCACCTGTAGAAATATATAAAAATACATTAAAAAAAAGCTTTGCAATCAGACGCAATCAATTTGATCGAATCTTAATTTTAACCTATTCGCTGCCAATACCTTCATATGAAGGTATTCCTGTTGTCAATTACATTTTAAGTGCTATTTTTTTACCTAAGCTATGCTATTTCTTGGTGAAAGCTCATAAATTTATCATATATAATCATTTATATGCATAAAGACGAGTATACTCGTCTCTGGCAATGACAAATAAACAGGACCCCGAAATTTAAGCATTTTTCGGCAATGAATGAAGAACCTTCCTCCACCCCCTAAAACGAGTATACTCTTCCTCCGCAGTAAATGGGTTAATAAATTATCTGGGTGACATTTTAATAACCCATTTACATTGCCCCGAAAACACGTATTTATGATTGATATATTTCGAAATGCCTCAGACTGTTTACATTGCGTTAAGATGGTTTCGTTTGTCAGAAACACATATTCAACAGTAGCGGTTTCAAAGTATGAATGCCTAATATTTATATAGACTTTCAAGAGAAAAATTTCAAGAATCCCCTTCAAAACCAATAGAAAAGTCGGTTAGAATATATTTGATCCCTGTTTGTATTCGATTTACAAACTCATGTTAGGAACACTGTAATTTCTATGGCGTATGTGTCAAACAGTGTGGTGAATTCGAAAATATCAACTAGTGACATCTTTAGTCAAGGAAAACATCGATTGCAATATTGTTTTGATCCGTAGTTTTGTCCAAATTACGTTTTATAGGTGGTTTATGGTATGGAAAAACACGTGTTTTCATTCCGATAATGATCAAAACCACGAATAGTGCTAAAAAGGCTAAGTTTCTCATTTAAAATTTAATCAGAAATTAAAGTTTTTAACACGTTTTTGCTAGGACTTTTAGTGGATGTTTTAATCCTACTTTATCTTTCATTGATCTATAAATAGAAGATAAAAAACCAATTAATTCAACATTGTGATGTATTGCGCGTTGTAAATTCTTGTTTCATTGCAGTGACCATGAAATATTAGTGTCCTGCAGCTTCACGAGCAAAAGTAATATGGCTTATTTGCGTCTCTTACCCTCAATATCTCAACTCACTTCAGCAATAAATCGTCTAAACTTAAGTCGACGTTGATCAGAGCTCTAATGCTTCTTTTGAATTTTTGGCAGATGGGTAAAAAACTCAATAGGTTCATTGAATTGAATTGTATTACATATTGAAATAAAGCTGTATCACTTTCAAATTAAAAGGGTGAATATTTCGCTTGCCTTGATAGAAACTGTCTCCATTTTGATACAAATGTATCCCCAAGTGACACCCCTGATTTTGTTACTAGAATCTACGATGAGTTGAAACTGTTCTATTTAAAACTGTATTTGCATCAAACTGAAAACTACTGTACTACTGTACTGTACTGTACTACAAAAGGTCCTTGCATATGTCGCCTATCCAACCCATAAAGCCACCACAGTGCACATAAAAACACTCGGTGACATATTTCCACAGTTCTCATATTCACTTTTCATTCTTGTTTCCTGTACATTCGTTTAAGGTTTTTGTGCATCATTCTTGTATAAACTCTAACTAGGTCCTTTGTATACAAACCTGTCAATTTCTTTGCTTGTCGGTGCTGGTGGATGGGTGGCTTGCACTTTTCATACGCTTCAAGTAAGGACTATGTGTCCATTGAGTATAGTTGAATGTTTTCTCTACCGAAATAGTTTAAACGCTTGCCTAGAAGTGAATGCCTGTTAGAAAACGTTACAGGATGATGGTTTTTTGTGGTAAGACATTTAGGCGAAGTGAACTGCATTTGGCTGGTAAGATTGTTAGAAGTTATTGGATAGCATTTTTGATTCATGTGTTTCACATATGACTATTAGCCAGGTTAATTAAGGCCTGAGTCCTGTCCTGTCCTGAAAATCACCTCATCAAGTATTTCATGCATACATTGACCCATTTATCCGAAAGTTCTCATCACTGTTGAATACATACGAATCGTTTGTCTTTCTTTATAGTTAATAGGCTACCACGTAAACTAGTCCTTACCCTCTTAGTTCTGTGTGCATTCTTCCATGGCGACTGCACACTATTCAATGTTTGAAGAATACCAAGCATCATCAAAATGCTCGTCAAAACACTTGGTACAATGCAGGAACAGCAAATGTTCTTGCTTTGCTGAATCTCAGCAAAGGATCCACATTGCAAGAGAAGTTGTCCAGGCTAGTTGTGTAGCGGCGCCTTTAAATCGTTTGGAGGGAAGAATACAGGAATACGGGATGTGGCGACAAATTCAAAAAAGAGCAAAGGGGGTAGTAAGCTAGTTGGATCGGGGTTTGCAGGGCAAACGGGTAAAGTCACCGTGTGTTATCGATTTTCCTGGCGACATAAACGAAGTACGAATTTCAACGCTTGTTGGAGCAAATAGAGCGTAACTGGAAAAAGGGTGAACCCTATAAAGGATGTCGTTCAGTGTGAATGGATCCTGAAAAGTGTGCAATTTATTGAAAGACCTATCATGTTCGTAGTCATGTGACAAAGTAGTATTGATGAAAAAGAGAAAATGATAATAGATGCAATATTAAAATATATATGTCCCGAATGGAATTAAATTTTAATACCATTTTGTCGATTTTGCCGGCATTGGCACTTTAATGTTCATACAATTTAATTTAGATCGAACGGAAAAAGGTCCGATATTATAAATTACATTGAAATCTCCAGACAGAACATGTTTGACCCGACGGGAGTCTCTTTGGGGTGGTCAATTTATTAATGAATAATATTTTTCATGAATTTTCTTGCGTTCATTTAGTTTCTACACTAAAAAAATTAAAGAAAGACAATATAATCATCTTCAGATGTCCTTTTCATCTTCCAATTTAATTAGTTGAATTAATTTGGGATATCATAATTCAGATCTATACTACCTAGTATCCTTGAATTATGATTATGAGAAAGTTTCGATGGTAACTCAGCATTAGGTAATTTGTTCTATTTTGAAAGGATCAACTAGCTTAAATGCTTCTATTAAAATAATAATTTTTTTCCGTCGTTGGGAGGTGGAAATCTTCAAAAATACCGATTTGCTCCTGCTTCTCGGCATGATCCCACAAGAATATGCCATCACATCCTAATTATAGAGGCACAAACACAAAATATGTATTCAAAATGATATTTTGTTTCGAACGATGTTTAGTGCTTCACCTTGATTGACCCTTTTAAATCGGTTGGTCAAAATTAAGGATTACCTTCGAGTTTTTTTCGGCAGACTGAAATTTTATAAATCCTTAGCAGGCGTTCAAAGTGAATCATTTTATCGGTTGACAATTCATCTAGTTATTGTCAAAATTAACAACAAAATATAGTGCAAAAATGTTGTCCTTCTCGTCATTTTTCTTATTTAGTATTTATTGTCTTACATCTAATATACATGTGGTTTATTCCATATGAAGTTGACTAATGTATTTTTCGTGAAACAGTGAAAGATATCCTCTAAATTCTAGGAAGCAATTTGTTCAAGAAGATCCTTTTTGGCACCTATTGTTACTGATTTGATTATCCTAAAAAACGTGCAACTGATCAGTGTTTATGAAAATAACTATTTGGGACTCTTTTGAAAAGAAACTGCTGTTCGTGGATTTAATTTTTTTTAAATCTGTTTTGTAAATCCGGTCGTGATAACCAACTTCAAATTTCAAAAAACTTATTCGCATATTTAGGACGCATAAACGTATCAAGATTTCAGTTAATGCGAAGAAAACTGAGCACAATAAATCAAATTTATGAGTCGATTTTTAGCAAATATGTTCTTCAAAAGGACATACCGCCAAATTCGTACAACATGTGTGCCGAGCATTTCGTGGGACTATCGCTATTTGTCGTAAGTAGTATTTAATACTGTTAATGTGAAATATTTGTTGTTGAAATAGTCTGTACGACTTCAATTATATTTTGGGCCCACAATGCCAGTCAAGAATTTTGGCTTAAAAGTTGTTTCTGTAGCATTCAAAGTAGTTTCGAATTGCTTGAAAAGTCAAAACTAAGAATAGCTTTCAGGACGTTCAGTTCATATCGACGAATTTCAGTTTTTCGAAGACTGAAAAGTGATAAGTAGTGATCGCTAACAGTCTAGCTCAGTACAGTGAAAAGGATAAGAGGATAAGTTACCCCTAGTAATCTATCCAGCTCATATGCAAAAAAAACCAAGATAATTCATTATTCAAAGCTATATATCTTCTACATACAGTCTGTTACGTAAGGGCGTGGTCATTGTTACACGTAGAAAAAAATCCTAGCGATCTATTTCTTTTTCTATGACATAGAGGGCACCTCAATCCTCCATGCTTTACGGAAGGAATCAGTTGTCAGTCAAATTCAGTCGTTTTTCGAAATGATTGACGCTTACGCCTAGCGCTTCCAGGCAATTTTTTATGTTCGCATGAACAAGGACCTAAATTAACCACAAGCAGCTGCTGCCAAATACTTGGGGTAGTCGAAGCAGTTCGTAAGTAAGATCGGTAATGTCGATGATTTTCCTAATCGCGGGATATCATACGGAACGATTCATAGGCACTTGCTTGCAAATAAAGTGAAGTACTTTGGAAAAGCCAATATTAAGTGAAAAACACGTTGAAAAACGTGTGACATGGGCGAAGGAAAACTTGGACCGCGATTGGAGCAACGTGATCTTTTCTGATGCATCTTTCTTTTGGACATTTTCGAGTATCAACCACGCATGGACAACCTCCATTATTAGACTGCTTCAACGGTCTGTTAAACACTCCGTCAAGGTCCATGTTTGGGGATGCTTCTCAAAAAAGGGTTTCGGAACTTTGTTCTTATTTACAGACAATTTGAATGCTGAAAAATGACCAAAATCTATCAAAAGACTTTGTTACTATCTGCCAAACAATGGTTCATCAGAAAAAATGAAAGCTGAATCCTTCAAGAGTACAACGACTCAAAACATCGGAGTCGAGCGTGTAGCGAGTGGAAAGGCCAAAATGGGGCTGTTACTGTAGCTTGGACGTCTCAAATCCAATAGAAAAGGTGTGGGCTCTAATAAAAATGCAACTTCGCAAACGCATGCCATGTAATTTAAATCAACTTTTCCGACAAATTCGGAAAATTCGGAAGTCTTTTCCAAAAGAATATGGGAAAACCTCGTGGAAAGCATGCCCGACGGTGTCAGACCATAATTGATGCTGGAGGAGATTGGACTTGCTGCTAAGGTATTTGCAATAAACAATATATGTGTGAATTTTTAAAAAAAAACTATTGTTATAATTTAACAGTGATCACGCTCTTATGTAACAAACTGTAAGTCGACTCTAAAGATGGTGCTTCGCGAGACCACCTTTCCAAGACCTAGCACGTGCACTCCTGCATCTTGTGCACGGTTAGGCCCTCCATATACATACCCAATCGGGGTGACTCATCCAACAATTCAAGTTCATTTTAATTGACAGTTGTAAAATATCACTTTTGCATTTCTTTCATATCCTTGAGCTAGCCACATACGCTAAGTTTGTATTGTCAGTCTAGTGTATTCACAGGAAACTGGTCGTGTGTCAAAAAGGCATATTGACGGACTGTAATATTCTATCAGTTTCGACTGGACATATCAAAATGACCATGTGAAGCTAGCTTTAGGGATACTAAAAGAACTACAATAATTATAAAAATAGATCCATTTTTTTGTTATTGAAATTTGTAACTGCTTCACAGAAGTATTTGGCATTGATTCAGTTTATTGTGATAATGTCTCTGTTGATTCGTTGACTTGCTACTTATTGTTTTCCAATTTAAGTGGGTCTCCACGGTGCATTTTCTAGGCTATTTGCCTTTCTTTCTACAATTAGTAGCTTCGTGGAGATTTAACATCTTTTACATGCAATCATGTGTCACGCCGACATTTATCACCAAACATTTGACTCCAAAAGCAAAGCGAATTTCTAACATATTTTGTGACAAAAGTCCCAATTTCGTTGTAGAAATGATCGGTTTTTTAAGACGAAAGCTTACAAATATGCTGTTGCCACGTAAAATAGAAATTTCACAACAGTACGTGCTTATATTTTGTAAAAGATCTCTTTAAATTCATGTAAACATGTAGAGCATTTTCAGTTTTAAATCTGGCCTCAAAAAATGTTCCCTAAATTCATTTCAAACGATTTAACGAACGTCAACGCACTGAAAAAAATGCTGAAGACTCACATCTGCACAAGTCCTTTTTAAATTTTCACAATGAAAACAGCATGCAAAAGTCCTTTTTCCATTTTTAAGTCTTCTTTAGTTACCATACTCTCGCAGCAAAATGCACGAAAAAAATCATCATAAAGCCGGCAAGGAGGTCTTTAGTATTTCGTATGCGGCCAACTGTGAACTCTCAATGAATCGTCAAGGACGTCGAAGTCTTTTCACACCCATATTGCATTGTCGTTACGTTTGATATGATGACTAGGCGAAAAAATTGTGAGTGGTTTCCAAGCTTCTCGTTCCTGATGGATCCAGTCCTGTTCGCCGAATCAGCAACGACTGTTGAGTCCTTTTTCTACACGACTTTCGAGTGTGGCTTCGCAAACATGTACATACTTCTCAATAATTATCACGCGACTCTGGTAAAATTATAGTCAACTTCTCTGTTTGTATAAATAGGATAGGATGAATGAGTCCTTCAGCTGATGCTGAACCACGATAGCAATTTGTAAGTGGGAAAATTAATTAAAATACGCGTAAAGACATCTCTGCAACTTGCACAACCCTCGCATTTCAATGATGAATACTTCTATCTAGGTGAAACGGAGAGTGTTTAGAAAAAGGATTCTTGCAGCTATTTTCAAACATACTGGACTTTTTTAGAGTACAATGGTTTATGTGCTTACAGTCGAGTTGATTGCTATAGTTAGACTAATTCAAAATTGCTGTTTTGAAATCAAGACCGATCTGCAAACTGAGTTAGTATTATAGCCAAGGGACAGTTTTACAAAATGGGCGCGGAGTAGTGGCCCTTCATAGACTTCACTAGCTTTGCTGCAATGGCTCGTAATCACATTACATAAAGGTTCATGGAGGAGAATGTATATTAATCTGCATGCAGCAACACTACATAATTGATTCGGTCATCATGACAACCATTAGCCAAGTACGCACAGCCATTTGCATCCGCAACAAAGAGGATGCATTTTGCAGAATGCAATAATCGAAATCTGCCTAAGGATTCTTTCACAATCCTTTCCAATTTCGAAATGTCGTCCCACCCAGCACTGAAACACAGAGTATTGACTTTTTGCGCATGGTTAACAACCCTTCCTGTTGAACATCACTGGTACATCCTTTATGATTCACTCTTTAGTCATTATCTGATGACTGAACTCCTTTTAGAAGTTTGAGTGGATACAGTTGTCGCTTGCTGTAGTGAAAGTCTGCATAATTTGCTGCGCACACAAGTGTTTTCCGCTACTCCAGAGTAGGGGCTTCGGACGAAAGGACGATATGAATGATTTCTTCTTGGGATGATGACGTTGTAGCCAGTCGACATTCAGTCGACATGAAATCAATAAAACTGTGTTCGCATATAACATCGTCCTTAATTTTCATTTGGCATAGAACTTGAATAGGAAAAAAATGCGATGGTGTTGGTGCTATTTGAATTTGCGTAGGACGAAGGGATAGCGTCAGATTTATTTCCAGATATGCGGATGTGATAGAAAAAGTGAAAGGTGGCAAGATAATACTGTTGCCAGAGAAAATACTCTTTTTGCGAAAATTATCATCCGATAAGGAAATTGTTTTTTTCAACACCAAATACAAAGGTCTACAATTGACTCATACTTCACTTTCTACGAGGACGAAAGAGAGATGGTAAATTGAAGCTAACTTTTCAGGATAGTAGCTTTGGACGAAAAATTCAACATTCTAGATTGTTCAACGTCGTTCGAAATGTTTTACTTCTGACTGTACAAGTGCGTGAATAGGCGCAGATCCTTGGCTCTGAAGGTGCAGTATCAATCTCATTTTCAGACCGCAATTCGCTATTTTTAGCGCAGGAGATGGATTCGGGGCAGCTACATCATAATATCGTCCTCAGATCGGAAATAAGAGGGAAATATAATATAATGAATGAGCATGACATGAGACTGGTAAAATTGGTAGCTGTCGAGGCAGGCAGGCAGCCAGAGCACATACAGAATGGGCGTGTATCCTTTTTTCTTCGAGTCCTAAAATGATAAAGCCAACGCGTATGTGTAGATACTTATTCCTAGCACTATGATGGTGGCTGTATTTTTTCGCAAATCATTTCTACTCGCTTTCCGCTGGGAATGAACAACTGGGCTTAGCATGCATGACATTCAATTAGTGCGGCAAAAGTTGATGATGTCGCAATTCAGGCCTAAATAGATTCCTGGAAGCCAAATCTCAAACGATTTGTAATAAAATTCGGAACAATCCACAAAATGTTGATTTTGTTGTTGGGAGAAAGGTTCTCGTCGGAATTGTAAATATGTTGACTGAGTTACGACTTACCTCGGGCCTTGCTGGACTGCGACGGTCAATGGACTCATAAATTACATTCAGAAATTAATTTCCATTGTTGAAATATAAGGGTCAGTTGGGAAAATTAGTGTATTTTCGGAGCAATTTGCTTGAATTATGTCATAAATATGCTACTGACCTTGTTAGTAGAAAATTCTGGGGGAATGGATAGTTAAGTGAGATGCGTGAAATTTCTGGTGGTAAAATGAAAACTTGTAGAACACTAATTGATTTCATTTTGTTTGAATTCAAACCAACGTTTTATTCTTATTAACTTTCCAGTATATGAGAAATTTTTTAATTGCCTTGAAAATCGAAATTTTCAACATATCTTTACGTTTTGAGGTGTTTAGAGTATATATAAAGTGTTTTTAGATAGGGAGATGTATGTGTGTGTGTATGTACGTACGTACGTACGTACGTATGTGCGTTCGCTGACAGTTTTTCTACGAGCATAACTCACGTAAACAAAGTCGTATCGACTTCGTTAAGGTGTCAATCGAAGCGTTTTTGCACTCTTAAGAGCCGTGTTTCTGAAAAACTTCGTTGGGGGGAGGGTTGCCGTTTTAACGAACCTGAGTTAATGTTCGCGCGGACGTGGATATCGAGGCTTTGGTAGAGGTTATGGAAGGCGTCTTCCGCTACTAAAGCGGATTATGGTTAGATAAAAAATTAATAAAAATAATAAAAGAAATTGTACTAATTTAGAATTATAATTATTGATAAAAGTAATTATTAATAATAGTAATTAGTAATAAAAACAAATTAAAACTTTTTCATTCACCTCACTGGAAAGTTAGTCGTGTGGGCCTCAAGGATCGCACTTAGACCACATTTTGTATTTTATTTTTTGTAATCATGAGAAAAAGTTTTGCTGTTATTTTACAAAAACTATTTGAAATATATAAATTTTATTAACAGTTTACAATGAGAGATATATTGCAAGTTCCAAAAAAAATTACTAGGACAACGCATTTGTGGCTGCTTATTGCAGCACGATAATAAATAAATTATGAATGGTGGGTTAATCGTCCAGGAAATTAGTTTCTTGCGAAACTTTTTAACGTGTCAACAGTGTGTTTTCCATATTGGAATGAATTTTTTGATAATCAATTCACGTATGATTTTCTTACCTTTTTCCGTTAGCACGTGTTCGTTTTTCAGGGTGTAGAAGTGAGTTATGTATGTTTTAAACAATCTTTTCCATTACAAAAGCTAGAAAGAGAAATTTAGAGTGCATAAACTGATAAAGAAGCTACCAAAACTTTTTGCATAGAGTTTTTAATGTTCTTTGCTTGAGACCTGATTCAAGACATATTTTGAAGTTATTTTTCTGCACTTTTTTTTCGAGTATTTTCAGTTTATTGCTGATATTGGTTGTCCCTGTACGAAAAGCATCCAATTTCAAGTACCACCAAAAGTGGTTACTGCTGTTTTATATTTTATCCACACCAAACAGTGAAAATTAAGTCTGTAAAATATTCTTAATGACATAAATTTTGAAAAAAAAAATCCTGATTCCAGTGAAATTCAAACAAAATTTTCATACGTGTATTTTCCATTTACAGTGGTGTACCAGCAACTTCATCGACAGCTGCTGCCGGTGGTGGAGGAGCTGGTACACGTGCAGCAGGTGGATCCAGCAGTATGTATTCTGCACGACATTCGGTAAGCTCCTCATCAGGAGTGCTCATGGTTGGACCAAATTTTCGCGTTGGAAAGAAAATTGGCTGTGGTAATTTTGGCGAATTACGATTAGGTAAGTGTGAATTGTTATTCGTATAAAACTGTTTCGCAAGGATTACAAGCCTTTAGATGTAAATAGAGAACTAGCGATACTTTTAATTATTACGAAAAACATACAAACAAATGTGTCTCAGCTTTAAAACCAAGTGAAATAGAAGTGTTACTAGGGAACCATTGTCTCTATTGTAACGGAACACTCCCATTTGCACCACTAACCATTGTTTTGCTCGTTGCAATCTTGTCTCAATGTAGTCAACCCAAAAGATAAAATACCAAAGGTGATGGTAATCAATTAAGCTTGCAATAAAAAGTGAAGAATGCAGCTATCGCTGGATGATCCCCTTTGAACGGTTGGAACGGTTGAAAACCAGTCCCATCGAAATTATCTCTGGACTAGCATAGTCCGACCAACCAACCTTGCTTCAATCATTTCAATCGCAATTTCCGGCTATAGAAAAGCTGGAAAATCCACGTCTGTGGCGTGGAGCGTTCAACTCTCTACATCTTCAATACACGGCGAAGAAGCAGTAGAAGATTCCGCAGCTCCGTAGCACCTTGCCTAACTGCTATTAGCTTCGTCCTCCCCTAAAGCCGCTGTCGCCGTTTTTGTCGTCTAACTATGATCGGCGAAAGATACAGCGACACCGGTCCCGCTTAGAAACCCGCGAAAAAGATAGTTAACTGTTGTGACGCGGATTGGAGCCGTGGTTTGGTTGGTGTGCACTGCAGGCCATCCGTTGTTATTATCGTGGATGGAGCCATTGAGTCAGCTTGCCGGCCGGTATGATTGCTTTCCAGCTTTCTGGTTGCACACTTCTTGATTGCTTGATTCCGAGGTCTGTGTTGTGGTCGTTCCGGCTCCCTTTCACTTCTTCTTTGAGTCTCGCCATGGTTTCTTTTGCGGCGGTGGTAAGGAGGAAGTCTACTCGAGGAGTTTGGAACTCTTCGCTTGTTGGGACATGATCGATCGTGTTTGTTGCTGTGTAACCGTTGCAGATTTCTCTATATAATCGCGAAAGTGTTGTCGATTTTTGTACTTTTTTCTAGATCAGATTTGCGAGTGGAAAACATGTTTTATGTCCTATAAATATTGTTATTCAGTATTGCAAGTATGACCAGATGTAAACCAAACCGAGGACATTCTTTCATAACTTTTGTGATCCGCTTTTTTGTTCTTAAGGTACCAGTCCACTTTAGAAGGCGAAAAATACCATTTTTCAAAAATTTGTTTCTCGGATACTTGATTATATATTGACATGAATCTTTTTTTAAGTATTATCTTTTAAATGAATAATACAAAAAAAAATATATTTTTTTTATTATTAACTTCCCAGTATATGGGAAGTTCTTGTAATCGCCTCGAAAATCTAAATTGAAATTTTCAACTTTTCTTTACGTTTTGAGGTCTATAGAGTATATATAAAGTGTTTTTAGAAATGGAGGCGTATGTGTGTGTGTGTGTGTACGTACGTACGTACGTCTGTACGTTCGTGGACAGTTTTTTCTACGAGCATAACTCACGTAACCAAAGTCAGATCGACTTGGTTGAGGTGTCAATCGAAGCGTCTTTGCAATCTTAAGAGCTGATTAGTTTTTGAAAAACTTCGGTCGGGGGGTTTGCTGTTTTGCCCGTTGGAAGGTCATTTCTGTCATGCGCTATATCTCGCGAACCAAACATACGATTTTTTTAAGCAAGGTGTCAATCAACGCGTATTGACGTTTGTGTGATTCTATCAAATTTTCAAAAAAATTCTTGGAGCGGTTTTCAATTTTTTTAAAAAAAAAGTGCAAAAAGTTAGGTGTTTTTTCAAAAACAATAAATTTTTAACCTTATTGTCAAGTCTTAGTAATCAATGTTTATAAAATTTATGTACTTCAAACAATGCTCGCAAAAAAGTCATCAAAACTTTTTCTCATGATTACGTAAAAAAATAAATTAAAAATAAAAAATCATTAAAAGTCATCATGATTTTCAAGGTCATTTTTATCATTCACTATATCTCACGAACCAGATATAATATTTGCATCATTATGGTGTCAGTTGACGTATATTAACCTCTTTTTGAAGTTTTAAACATTATACAAATTTGTTTCAGCCGTTTTTTAATTTAACAGAAGAAAATGCGAAAAATTGGGGTTTTTTTCATAAAAAAATATTTTTTTAACCTGATTTGCACAGCACAGTGATATCTGTTTATAAAATTTATACATTGTTATCAGTTTTTGAAGAGGAACCAGCAAAATTTTTTTCCATGAATATGAAAAAAAATCAATTAAAAATAAAAAAATCAATCAAAGTTACCATGTAAACAGGGTTCAAACGAATTATATTACCTTATATCTTTTTTTCTAAGAAAATTGTTGTAAATTCAATCAAAGTTTTAAAATATTTGCATAATTTGAGCAGATGTTTAATAGTTTTTATAGTCTTTTAATTAAAAAAATTGCTTAAATTTTGAAAACCAACAAAATTTTTCAACACCAAAAAGGCCCCCACCGATTGATCCGCGTGAATATTCAATCTGTCCTCATCGACCAAAAACCTTACATAATCAAAGGACCCTCCCGTAGACGATATGATTCATATAAACTCATTCCTGTTATTATTACCTCTCATTGTTGTAATGTTGTTGATGTTTGTGTAGATATTACTGGGAAGTTGACCGTGTGGACCTCAAGGGTCGCACCTCGCGGCTTGTTTATTTTTATAGAGGACGCTGCAATTAAGCTCTGAAAATATCGTTACTCCTCGGCAGATTGGTAGATCTGAAACAAAAAAAATAAACGGCACTTCAAAAAGCAAGGTCTTTTACACGGTAATCCAACACTGTTTTCAAAAAAAAATCAGTTAAAAAAATGGCGGACTTGTGAAAAATGACACAAATCGACCCATTTTTCGTAACGGTACATTTTTTTCTACAATGTTTTGACCATATTCTGGTGGATTACGATGTAATCTTTTCCAACAAATAAAACACATTAAAGTTTTCGAAAATCGGTTCGGTAAATCCGGAGATTATCTCTCTGCCATATTAAAAAAACGTTGTTTTTCGAAAAACGCTTTTAAAGTTTTTGTTCCATTTTGTTGATAAATATTGTTTGAAAAATGCAAAATTAGACATTTTTCAAAACCACGCAATTGATATGTAGAAGTCAAAATAAGCAAAAAATACAGGTAAAAAAGCCGCAAATATAATGTATTAAGAAACCAAAATTTTATAGAAAGGGAATGAAGGAGAGGTTACACGGCAGACAGCTGATCGAACATTTGCAAAGAGCCGAAAACGCGCACACACTCGCTATTTATATATTAAACTTTCGAATTTCGAAAAGATGTTTTTCGAGGTCATTTTTGAAGTTTCAAGGAGTCGAAAAATGCAAGAATTTTTTTTTCCATTTTTTGAAATTTATAAAATGGACTAGTACCTTAAACTGTTTCTCAGCACTTATTATTTTCCTTCTGTTTGAATAAATTAACACGTGATAAAACTACCAGCTTATGCGTTGTAGTTTATTTCCGAAAAATGTTCTATGCGCTGTCGCGGCTTCGTCCCAAACGCCTCACCAACACATCCTGCAAATTTTTTTCTTAGAATAACAACGTAAATATTGTGCGAGACCCTAGTTGTAAATATTGTGTGATCATCATATATTTTTTACCTTCAATTCTCATGGGTGCAATTAAACCATCATCAAAATCGTCGATCGTAAAGGTCGGCGATACTCTATTATCTTTTGTTTATCCCTACACTGGTCCCTTTCATCGTTTCCGTTCAACGTTATATTAGACCCATAAGGCCTGAGTCTGGCCTGGCCGTTGTTCATAGCAACCGAATCCTTTCCTTGAACTTTCGCAGAGTATCCCCATCGGAATTATATGTCGACCTCTTCTATAGTCGGGCATTCAAATACACGTCTATGAAGCAGTCAGTCCTGTTTTCATTTTTGCATCCTCATCGCTAAAGTGCTTCCAAATTTCACACGATTCTCTCCAAACTAATAATTCAAAAGTATGTAAAGTTTCATGCAAATTGATCACATTCACCAAAAACTATTTTTGTTGTTTCTCCACAAAAGTGCCATAATCGGAAAACGACTTCTTTTGACCATTCTAGGTATATATGCCCGCTTAAGCTAGAGTTCGATATTATCATTAAGGGGTTACATAGGTCTTAAAGGGGAGAAACAACTTTTTCAAAAAATCTATTTTATTTAAAATTTACACACATAAAAGTTTAGCATTTTAAGAATTTGTAAAAAAAATTCAGCTAAAAACATTGAAAATTTTCAATTTTCCTGCAGTTTTCCTCGTCCAACCTTTTTTTGCGGTAGGCAAAATATTTCGGTGCAGGTTCATCTCTCTCTCTCTCATCTCATCATCATTCAATCAAAAATTCAAAAATATTCTTATTTATTCTTATTTTTCTTTGGCTCGTGCTTGAACGAAGAAATTGAAAAAAATGAAATATAAAGTTTTAAAATGGGTTTGAATGAATTTTCGTCTCATGTTTTTTTAGCATTTTTCCGATTCTCATCGTTGTTAAAATATTATTTTCGTATAAAACAAAAACGAGTCGACCGAATGAAAATCCTTTCGTTCAAGCACGAGTCAATACTATAAAGAGGAAGTGTGCGAAGTTTCAGCAAAATCGGTCGATTCGTTATCGAGAAATAGTGCCTACGGCTCGGAAAAACAAAGTTTCGAGAAAAACGCGTTTTAAGTTTTTTTTTACCGCGATTTAATGAATTAAAGTTATTTTTCAGCGACTAACATTGAGTCGTCGATTCCACGTCCATACAGTAATTTGTTCGCCTCATTCGCGATGTTCAGAACATCTTTTTGATGTTGTGATCTTTGATGAAACAGAAAGGAGCTGATTTTACGCGGTAGAACCGCGCTGCTTGCGTATAATACGCTACGTCAGGCTCTGGTAATATTGCTCGAATCTACTTCAAATTTGGTGCGAATACTCTTGAAGTACTATACTTCCATATGGAATAAAAAATTTTGACCCAGTTTTTGAAAATACAAGAACTATGTAACCCCTTAAAGGAACATTCAACGATAATAAAGGACATTTTTTAGAGGTATAGAATTTTCAATAGAAATATTTGTAATTTTAGCTGTCAAATTTTGCTGTTAAATATTGCTGCCATTTTGACGTTATGTTTAATTTACTCTGGAAAATTATCATACAAAGGATTACTCCCGAACTACGTCTCTAAATAGTAGAAATTTATTACCAATATTTGTGCTCTATGCGCCAAACTTATAAAGCACTTTCTCCAATTTAAGACGATCATAATCGTCAATCTGAGCAGCTCATATGCAATACGATGGAAAGATTTATGTCTATGTATACACTATTAGACAATGTTCATCCCACACGAGCTCGTACAGTGCGAAGCAGCTATCGCTGCTGTAGAGGATAGTGTGACTAAGGATCCAAATTTATCGATTCGACATCGTTTTAAACAACTTGGCCTCTGTCCGTCCACTACATGGAAAATTTTGAGAAAAATCTTGGACTTCAACAACTGCAGCAATTGAAACCATTGTACCATCGTTTGCGTCGTACGTTCGATGAATGGGCTGAGAATGAGTTGAAATTTGAACCGCATTTTTACCGTTAAATCGTTTTCAGCGATGAGTCTCATTTCGGGCTCAATTAGTACGTAAATAAGCAGAATGACCGTTTATGGTATGAGACATTTTGGAATCCCCATTCCATTCTGAAAAGGTCACTGGTGCGGTTTGCATGAGTTGACTCCATTGGACAAACTTTTGTGCGGTCAAATTAACTGTCTATGCTAAAAAAATGTTTTCGGTTGGCTTTCCTTGATAGTAGTAACTTTTACTTACATATTTATTTCAATTCAAATATGTGTAGCTGTTTCGTTGGAAACAGTAACCCTAATCCAGCAGTTATTATAGATTCCTCTCCACTTTGCACGACGACAGCCTCCCCGTCTGCTATCATGTTGCGATAGTTCAACGTGGAGCATTTGAAAAGAATTATGGCCACGAACTGGAGCTGCCAAATGAGATGGCGATAAATTAAACCTATCGATTGTTACCACTTTTCAGTTTTATTGTAGATTTCTGCATTGTTCGTTTCTAGGAGGCGTTCTACCTCGTTTTTGTTATATTCACTATTGCAGCACCATTCATCCCAGCACTACCCACTTTCGGGGCCAGGACAGACCACCATTATTGCATTTGCTGCAAATTCAAGATACATTAATCACGGCTTAGGTGTGTTATGTGTGACTCAGTCGCAACTTCGACTTCCAATCGAATCTAAAATGTTGCAAAATCGTGGCGTGCTTGCTTGCAAAAAATCGTGAAATGCCTCGAACTTTCGAAGTATGTATCTTCATCTAGAGTTGCCACCTTTTTTTGGAAAAAAATAGTATTTTTCCGAAAAAAGATACAAAAATATAGTACTTTTGGGAAATGCAGGGGGAAAATAAAGTACTCATTTATTTTTAATCATTATGTATCTTTCCATGTATATTTGTTGTTGCTCTTAGCTTTGGCCATTAATGATATATTACTCATAAAATAATTATAGGAATCTGAGCAATCTAAATTCATATTAAAATAAATTAACAATTCATTTTTAATTCAATTAATAGATGCTCTATTTCTTTCTTCTTTCCATTTTACATTCATGACGGAAAAAACTCTTTCCGTAAAAGCAGAAGTTGCAGGAATGGAGAGAAGAAAACAAATGATTTTAAATGCATTTGTCAAATTTGTATCTGTACTTTTGAAAAGTATTTGCTTATTTTCGAAATAATATCATTTACTACAATCATTTCTGAATACAAATTATTAACATTAATGTTTAATTTATTGACTAAATTCAAAGAATCCAACATTGCTTCGAGTTGCTTGAATTAAATTTTCATATTTAAATTTAGAAACTGGCATTGGGTGGCGTGCCAAAACCATAATCGCTTTCCATGTGTTTTTTAATTCAACAGCAGAACACTTGTATAAAAATCGGGCAGCATTCATCGATAAATTATTGCTAGTTTGACAGTTGACGTTTTGATGTCACGAATGCGTTCCGTTCTGAAATTCCAGGTGCTGTGCTGCGGGTGCGTTCCAAACCAGTCACAGTTAATATAAATAGCGCGGCAATGGAATTACAGATAAAAATATCGTATTTTCCGTACTATATTATTTTTCTATAATATATAGTACAATTGAACAAAATATAGTACGATACTATATATTATAGTACGGGTGGCAACCCTATCTTCATCGGATGCAAAATTCGAAGCGCGATAGGTTTTTTGATGACCTTTTTGCGCGGAAAACCGATATTATGTTAATTTGACGATGCTATTAATGAAAGGTTAAAATCCAATCGGGTTTGATGGCTTCCACTAATGGGAGCAGTTGCTTTAAAAACTATAAGAATGAACGGCAGATACATTTATCTTCCAACTATTTTTAGAGCTGCAGCGGTCAATTTTTTGCATCTGTAATTGGATTAACCAAAAACGCAGGTGTTAATTTTTATATTTATCTCTTCCAGGCGGATGAACTGTGTGGATGACGGTGGTAATCCCATTTTCTTAATCGATTTTCCGCTGTACCGTTGAAGTTAGATAGTGTCGACATAGTTTATTAAGAAACCTTCAAAAGATATTTAAGAAGATGGCTGGTATGACGTGAACTAAGTTTAGATATATGTATAAGATACAGTACTGATGGCTTGAGAGGTTCGCTAACAATTCGTTTAGTTTTTTGGATAATAAAGTTGACCATTCCTTCCCTCCTTTGTGTAACGTGAAAAGGATTCCCGATTTTTCTAAGACCATCCCTATGAACGTTTAGTTTGTTATCTGCTTACAACTTGAATTGCATTCTCGTTTTAATTTGCTGCATAAAATAACTTTCACTTGGGGAACTACGGTTGACGTTCACATACCTTCGTGCAACTGTTTTTAAAATGGATAATAAGAAACTTTTAATGAGCACCGTTAAATTGATCGAAATTTTTAATGATGTAATATGATACGAGCGATTTTAGCTGTAAACCTCATTGAACATTTTACTAGCTACATACATATGTGTCGATATACTTTCGCACATATGAAAGTTAAGTCGTTAGAGCTGATGTTTAATGCCTCTCGTCTTTTTGGATAGGAAATAAAAGGATAATGGCTTCTTTTAGGTCTTATGTCGCCTCAATTAGGTTTTAATGGGCTAATGTGAAGCTTGGATTATGTGGACAATAGCACTCTCTTAGCTCAATTCCATTGAATTAATAGAAAAATTGGCGAATGTAATTCACCTGCAAAAAGGCGTGTTTCTTTAAAAAAAAATTTGAATGCTTTATAAAGTTTTCTGCAAAAGGGGAGAGAAATGCGAATAAACTATTTCCTGTACCATAAAATATAGTGGGTACATATGCATTCCAATAAAGTAAATTTCATTTAAATATAACAAATAGAATGTTGCAGGAGATGTTCATACAAACATTTTCAACTTATCTGTTTAGCTAAAGTCAGTACTAGAATCTTAATGTACAAACCATACCTTAATATGGTGTACGGATGTTAGAAAAGCAGAAATTTAAAATAGCGAAAGGAAAGTAAACAAAATACAACAAAAAATCTGCAACCGGTATTCAGAAGTGACCAAATTTCATCTGCAATTTTTTTAAGTACAGGGTGCGACGTGAAAATCAAGGCAAATGATTATTTTCAATCATAATTTTTTATTGTAGAAACGGAAATGTTTACATCTTTTAGCTTAATTGTGTGTAAGGTCATAAATAATAGAATGACTCAATGTATCCTCCTCCTGCTTGAATGCCTTGCTCCATTCTCGATCTGAAGCATTTGCAAACCCTTTTTAATGCGTCACGGTCCATATCGGGAAATGCCGCTTCAATAGTGGCGACGTTAGGATGCCGGGACTTGGTGGTAACCCTTTCAACCATGTTCCATACATACAGTACCTAGCCAAATTATTAGGTGCACCTGATTTTTTTTTGAAGATAGCATTAAGCGCTTTGGTTCTTTTAATAATTTTTCGTTGAATATCAATTTTGCCATTTAATTAAATAAAAAAGAACAGCCATGAATAGAAAAATAACATGTATTTCGAAAAAAATTATATTATTTTCATAAATATGCACAAAAAGAAAAAAATCAATATTTTGTTAAGCCATCTTTGGCGGCAATCAAGGCGTCGATCCGATGAGGCATTGTATATAATACAGGCCTGCACGGTCTCTTGCATGCGTGGATGATGGTTCTACACTTCAATAATCCTTTCAATAAGCCGAGTTTTAGTCGTTATGTTTTCCTTTGCTATCTCCCTCTTCATAAGCTCCCAAACATTTTCGATCGAGCTCACTCTGGCAAGTTTTCCGGCCAGCTTAATAGGGGCATATTAGTCTGCTGTAAAAAAGTTTTTACTGAACAGGCAGTGTGGCAAGGAGCTCCACCTTGCATGAAAATGAAAGGCTCTCCTTGTGGAAACCAGTCCCTTATTTGAGATTTGAGGAATGAGCCTATTTTTGAGGACCTTTTTGTACTGATCCTGTTTCATTATTCCGTTTACAACGTAGAGGCGTCCAGTGCCCTTATCGCTTTTAACGGACCAAATCACAACCTTTGTGGGATGTTTTAGGGTTTGTCTCACACATTCTGATCGAAATTTCTCCCCATTCTTCCCAGGAAGTCGACGAACATATTGAGCTTTATTTGATAATATCTCAAAGGTGCTGGCGTCACTAAAGCACACCTGTAATAGGTTTGGAAATGATCATTTAAGATACCCGTGTATAATTATTGAAGAAAAATACCGATTTCCAAAACGCTTCGATTTCATAGCTTCCGTCAATTTTGGTTTTTTGATGGTCTGCAGGCCCTTAAATTCAAATCAAAAAGTTTCCGGCGCAAAGTGCGTGTAGACACATGAACATTGGACTCTTCTAAGCATAAATTTATTTGCTTTGTGGTCGCAAACCTGTTATTCAAGCAGATATTTTTGAGACAACGTTCCGACCTCGGCGCTTTCTTCCGCAGTGCGTCTTCCTTTCGGGGCTTTGCTCTAAATCAATTTTCTTTTTAATGCGTCTGACGCTATTTTCTGAGACGCCAGTTTTTCTCGAAATTTCTCGGTTTGAGTAAATTTTCGTTGATATAGGGGCTTCAACCTCAGCCATCTTGGGTGGTGGTAGATCACTCTGCTTACCCATGTTTTACACTGTTTAATTTTTATTAAAATATTTAAAAATCATCCCAATTACACCAAAAAACAACAAACGCCCGTTGAATAACAATAAATTAACATTAAAATTTAATTTTCACTTGAATTCTTGCGTCTAAACTTTGCTTATCGAAATTAAACTGTAACGTGTCGCGCAGTCAGACAGTCAACAGAGTTATGGTTTTCATTCGAGATAAGAATGTCATATACTGTCGAACTACTGTTAAATATAAAATAAATTGACAGTCAGCGCCATAATTATGCACACTAAACCGCGTATTTTTTTTAAACCCAAAGTGCGCCTAATAATTTGACTGTAAAGGATTTAAATCTGGAGTGTTAGGAGGCCAGAACTCTTTCAACCAAATCGTGGCGACAATTTTGAACCAAATGACTTGTGTGGACGGGCGCGCACCGCTTTCCAGACGACACAGTTTCCATCCACGGCTTCGCTAAATTTGCCAGAATACGCAAATCAATTTCTTTTGTGACATTTTCACCTTTGTTAAAAAAATGTGTAGGCTCTGACGTCACCTTCCCTCGACACAACACTTAGTACGTGAACATTCGCCGGAAATTTTATTCTGGAAACAATAGGATCATTTTCAGGGTCATAGGAGAGCCATCGATCATTTCTTCGATTGATTTTTGCGTTGACAGTAAAAATAATGTCATCAGAAAACAATCCGATGACGTTTTCCGAATTGACTGTCCTGGATCTTTAAAAATCAGCTCCTGACCCCGTTGAGTGATTTCGGGCGTCCTGAACACGCGCTCCTTCGAGTAAGTTTTCTCCGTGGGTGCTGCAAATCTTTCGCTGGGCTTATCCGTTTCATTATATTTCACGACGACATCATACACAGTCGATCTCGGGTACCCGAAGAACCGAATGATTTCTGTCGCTGAGCGCCCAGCGCGAACTTTTTCGATAATCGCGGTCCTAGGTTTCAACATTGCATCAGTTTTGAGGCTATGACAGTTTGGTACATGCATCAAAATATTTAGACTCCAATCGCGACCTCTACAAGTGATATTGAACGGCGGGAAATTTTACTTGAATTTTGTCTGGATTTTTGCGCCGCACTCTGTATCTCAATGAGTGCTTGGATTCAGATTCATAGAGTTATGTGCTGTGTTTTATCTAATTTAGCTAGAAGTCTTCAATGGGTAGTTTAAGGACACTATCATCGCAGTATTGTCGATGAAAAAAAGATTGCAGTGCTTACGGCTCTACAATCGAGAACTCAGTTTTTACGAATGAAGATCAGTATGCATCATCTCTCAAAATTTTGGAGCGAACCTTTTATTTTTAAAACCATGAAATGAAATATATATTCTCTTTGAAGATGATCGTTTCATATATGTTTTTCAGGTCTGAAAGCTGCAGATGCTCTTACAGCAGATTCCTTAGGACTTCCTATAATCTTCTTGTTATGTTTAGTCGCTGTTGGTTTCCTTTCAAATCAGACCATTCATCACATTCCTTCCCGAAGTGAGGGGCTTTTATTCATTTCCGATGCCAGTGCTATTCATGTTAAGAAACTAAGGATTATTTTCTAGTTGTTCATTGCCTTTTCCACGAATCTGCATGGTCTTTACTTCTATGAAAGCGTGCTAATTGGCGGCATAATCCTTTTAATGTTTCGATACAAGATGATGGGGATATCGAGGCGAGATGTTTCCTTTTTGGCCACATCTTTATGAGCTGATGCATGCTTACATGCCCATTCTCGATAAATTCCCTAAGGAAAAAATCTTCATTGAAATTTATCTACTCCGCCCTAATCATAAAGTCTGATATATTTTTATAGATAATTTTAGGTGTTTAGCTGTCGTGATGTGGAGAGTTTAACCATTCGCTATCGAAAATTTTCCATCTAAAAATTTCTTCTTTTTGGACTCTTACTTTGTCCTCAGAAAGATTTCTCACAAAAGGAGTACCTCAGCAATAGAATTTTTTTTATACAGATCTCTTACTAGCTAGCAGCTAAAATACTTTCACATATTGATGGGATAGGAACATCAATGTGTGAAAGTATCTTAGCTGCGAAAATTTCAAAACTGCTATTTTACTGTTTCAGTTGTAGTAAACTATTTTAAAAACATTTTCTTCCTTAAAATTTGTGCCCTTTTGAAACACTTTATTAACGAACAATCGCATGTTGAGATGTTCATTAATCTTTTCTACAAATAAAACAAATAGTCGGTCCCTTATTTGGAATTCAAATTACTGTTGACATTTAGCTCTAATCTAATCCACGTGTGGATCGATACAGGAGATATTCCAAAAATAGTTCAATAACAAAATACAACACCCTGTTGGAAAGGGAGGCAATCTAGAAAGGTTAGAGGCGATTTAACATTGTCAAGGTTTGAACTGTTACGTGTGCAGCTACTGAACATGAATCTATTTGTATCTGTTTCTCGATGAATCGATAACTTTGTAATTATCTTCGATAAGATGGATGTCATTTGTTGAGTGTGCTTTTCTGAACCCAAAATGAATTTATCGATTTCGAGCTAAAAATAGATTGTAAAATATTTAGAATGATTCAACGTTTGAGTTTCCCATGGTAACTTTACTATGAAGGTAGCGACTATTAATGCAGATATTCAAAGAGGGGTGAATTTTTACCCAAATTTTTCATTAGATAAAATTGAATTGAAATACTTCGTTGATCAGATGTATTGCGAAAACCATGCGAATCGTTTTAGTGGCTTCGAAGTATTAATGAAAATAATATTGATTTATTATTAATTACAGTATATGACCGATTTAATGCTTTTTTTTAATTATTATTAAAAATGACATCGGCTCAACAATCAGTAAGGAACTTTCGTTTCTAACAGCAATATTGGCGATATTGAATGATATAATTAAACTTTAAGGGCAAAATTTATTTAGGCTAGAGCAATTAGGTGTAAATGGCGCTACTTCTCATGAAGTCAATAAATGCAAATAAAAGCCTCGAATATATTCCAGATAATTTGTTAGTTTTGTGTAATCTATTTTAGTTATCACTTTCATAATATTAAAAAAAAACATGTTTGTTATCGTCTATGAAAAGTTGGTTCGTTATCTCTACTAGATATGAAGGAAAGTTCATATACACCACCACTACCTGTTTCCGTTATTTGTGTGTACAATTAAGTTACGCAGCGTTGTAGATTTGCAGCTCGAAGAAGAAATTAAAAACGATTTGAGATGTTCCCTCATGTGACACTGTTAAGCTTTTAAATCGAAACTTAATTTGTTGTAATTTGCTTGAGTATTTTCGTTGGAAACGAGAAAAATCGCAAAACTCTAAAATATAGGCAGCGATTTTTCCGAAGACATCAAAAGAACCTTAGCACTTCGAATACATTTCAGAAAAGTGGAAACAAAAAAGTTGTGCTGATGGCAACCATAACACCTTAGAATTAAGTTCACCACTGGACTGACAACGCAAAAAAATATGTGCCTTCCCAAATGCAGTTCCCCTAACTACTTTCCTCGACAAATTCGACAGTCATAATATATGTACTGTAAACTTCGGTTTTTCTATTCTTCGTTTCTTCATTCACTAGTTAACTTTTCTTAAGCTTCTTCCTCCTACTAATTTACTGCTACTATGACTTCACCTGACTGACGTAAGTGCAACTGATCTCCATGACTGCGGCTAACCGACTAACTTAACCTCACTTAAAACACGTTCCTCTCTTTGACATCTGTCATCATGTCTCCGTTCAATGCTGTCAACGTTCGCGTCGAATCCGCGAGCCATCATAAGATGTTGCAGCCAAGCTGCAAACTCAAAGTCTACAGTACAAAGAAATTTGTTCAAAAATGCGGGAGCAGCTACAGTGTGTTAATTTATTAAATTGACCATTGTTTATTAATTTATTAAATTGACCAACCGGCATTGTTCAACTAGCCAAACATCAAAACTATCCAGCAGTAAGGAGGGAACTCAGTTGACTTCTAGGCAAAATATTCTTTAAAAAAATGGTCAAAATTGTTAATACATCAGAAAACTTCAATTCAATAATATTAAGCGTTTGCACAACATGTGCATGGTGTCACATATCTGTACAACGAGACGAGACAGTATAACGCCAATAGAAATTGTGTCAAAACTTAGCGTAGCGTCATTCGGCCACATTAAGTATAACGAGCTTAAAACAATATTTCTAAATAGGGTCACATAAAGTGTTAAGGAACTATCAACAGAGCAGAAATGCTGAGACGAGATATGCGATATGTTCGGCAGTATCATTTTATTGTAAATTGAAGTGAAATCCTTCATTGAAAATATCTTCAAAGCATTTCACAGATTTGATTCTCATCGATAATTTGTTTAGAATATGATATGTTAAATGAAAAAAACTATATAATCCAGAGAGCTAAGAAACCATTATGGTTTATGGTGTTCATAATTTAGAAGTCTTTCGCAGGAAAGATGAAAAGGAAGACCATCCATGGAAAAAGAAAAAGTTATCAAATCAAACATTCAAATGAAATGAAGCCATGAAACTCGAGTCTACTGTGTGAAAGAAGTACAGTGGATCAAAGTAAAAGTATGAGGCGATTAGTAGTGTAAGGTAAGGATTTAAACAAAACGAAGAAAATCGAGTAAACAAACTTTTCGCAATAAGAAGGGTCAATCCTTTCCCATTCGTATGTCAACGCGTCCTTCAAATCTTCTGCATCAGATATTGTGTGGGGTTTTTCAATTTCTGTTCCAGATGTGCCCATAAATGTACGATGGCATTTTAGTCTGGACATTGAGGAGTTGGGTCACATGTGGGCAATTATAAAGTAACCACAGCAGCAGCTTGATGTTTAGGATCGTTATTTTGATAAAAGCTGTAACAATCGGCTACCCCTAATTTGTTGACACTATTCCTGAAATTTTACTTCGGAATCTAGATATTTTTGCTGGTCCATGATCCTGTCAATGAAATGCAAATTTTCTGATCCAGCGGCTGACATAGATCCCCAAACCATTACTGACTCACCCCCATGCTTAACAGTTGGGCGTAAGTTGTTTTCTTGATATTCTTCATTAGGCTTTCTCCACACATATGAGCAAAAGACGTTGAATTTACTTTTGTCCGTAAACAATACTGTCTTCCAAAACGAAAAATCTATAATTTTGTGCAGTTTTGCGAATTTTAACCTTTTGGAACGGTTCTTCATGCTAATAAATGGTTTAGTACGATTCTTGATTCTTCCTTAGTACGATTTTGTTTTCCAGAGTATTTCTTGTCCAAAAGCGTTTGATAATATCGTGAACTGTAGAATGACTTCGTTTTACAATTCTCGCAATCTGTCGCACGGATCCATTTTTAAAATGATTTACAACGAGCTCTCGAGTTTCCAACAATGTTTCTCCAGATTGTCTTCCCATTTTTAAGCTTGAAAACTGAATTTCGTAAAAACAAGTAAATTTCAACACTTCCTTTGAGGGTTTGGGATTCCCCGCATTTTTTAAGAATGAAATAACAGTATTACCAGCTGTCCGAGTTTCAATTTGAGATCAGTTTTCGTTATTTTTCAAATTTAATATTTTGAAAGAGTTTATTTAAATAAATTTTGCTTTTGTTTTTACCGATTCTGTATTACCATGAATAAAGCTTTATAATTTTTTTCTCTCGTGTTTAAATCCTTTCCTTAGATTATTAATCGCCTTATAAAGAATAAGTATCTAAGTGTCTGAGTTTTACTTTGATTTGATTGTAAATAAATCCAATAGGATGCAAAGATCAGATAGTTTGTACAATGTAGGAAGAACATTAAGAAGCACTGTATCGCGAAAGATTCGAAACGAGGGTGTTTAAAACCTACAAAATTTGGATAATGGGAAGGACCTCTCCTTCGTGCAATATGGCCGCAAAAACGATCTGCCCACTCTTTCGTAAGCCGCCGCGCCGTGCACACATCTCATACTAAATATTGTATAAATGTTATTACTTTAATTTTAATAAACTAAATATAAAACAAAATGACTACACTTGCCATTGGTTACACAACAAGTGCATGGTATCACATATACATTCGACGATACGAAGGCGTATGGCGCCAACTAATAAAGTTATCTATATTACACATATAGTAAACTGTTAACTATAAGATGTACTCATTTCTGCATATTTATATAATACGATACAAAAATTATGAATGAACACAATAAAAAAATCACTGTCTCTTAAAATGTAAAGTTTTTTGTAATTTTTCCAAAATTAAATTTAATTCAGGCCCTATTTAATAATAATTTTCTATTTTTAATTTTTCAGGTAAGCTATAAAAGATGTCATACCACTTAGAATATGGCCGTGAGTAGAAAAAAAAATAACTTGATTAAATCGATTCAATAAATTCATCTACTGTGCTTGTTTAAAAACAAGTATTTATTATTTAACCACTTCATAAGTTGTTAATATCAGCTTAGATTATGATTTTCATGATAAGAAAGAATTCAAATTTGATCAAAATGATTGTTAATTGATTTTTCATTGTTCAAAGCAATTTCGGAAGGTTCAATTGAATTTCTAATCATGCCGAAGATAAAGACAATCTATAAACGCCCGAAAATTGATGCTAAAACTCATTTTTAGAACGAAATGTGAGCAACCGCACATTCTATTTTGTAACTCTTTTAGGTTGAACGTAAGCATTCTGTTCACTTGCTTTTCTTATCGACACGGTTATGGTGGCTTCCCACGGCATCATCTTGCGCCTCGCAACTTTGAAATTAGCGGCTCGTGATATGCCCCACCGACCGGTAATTTCATACAGCGCATGACAGGCTGTGGTAAGCCACCATTAGAAAGCAAATTGATAAAAATGACAATCGTACATATCCAGCAATTTGCATTCTTAAAGAAACTGATCGTTTGAGCGTGCAGACGACGAAGTAGTTCTCATGAATTTTATAAGAATGCAAAACGGGTGAGGAGAGCGATGAGGACGAAAATAATGGAATCAGATTGCGTACGATTGAACCATGTGACTTTATATAAATCAAACAAGAATGAAAACTAAATTGCACCGTTTACGTTCTAAGGAGAGCGCACACATCCAATTTTTAAACTGATTCTTGATGATTTTCGCCAAGCAAGAAGTCGACGAAACTGTGTCTTCTCTGTTACTCTTTCGTAATCTTGATAAGAATTTTGATGGTGGCTGCACACATCAGGCATATATCGCAGAATGTTTGGTGAATAAGACCCGCCCATCTTTCTTAAGAATCCTTCATATCGATGTCGCCACTAGATTGTGGAAAGACTTAGGCTCAGACTTCACGTGTGATTCCAAATCGGTTTCGTTTTGTTTGTTTTTAAGAATGAACGTCATAGCGGCGCGACCTTTTCTTATTTTGCATGTTATCTATAGGAGAACCGGGCGACCCTGCCTCCACGTCCTATTCGATCCAGAACGCCGGTTTTACGATCCGTCCGGTTCAGAATGACCCGGGTCGACGTTCCGATTCATAATCAGAACGAAGGCGCTTCCTTCTCGCTCATTTACACGCTTTCGGCATACGATCGGATGGCACCCGGCTCCACGACCGGTTTTCTGAAACCGATTTTCTGTATGCGCATGCGTTGTGGTCATTCGTTAAAAGGCAGTGAACGGATAAGACTGATGGCAAGCCTCATATCGGTGTCCTGTTTTGTTATTCTGTTCCGAATTAAACATAGCAATTCATACGAAAGCCGCTCCTAATAATTCAAAATCGAATTCATCCATTTTAGGATTTTAGCACTGACACTATCAATAACACAAGACAGATGTTTTCACGATGAGCACCGACACGAAAATGAACACTAAACAAACAATCTGATTCAAGGGCCTCGCACGTTCTTATTTCAGATTTGGAATCGGACGTGGAGCCTGACGCCCGTCGTTCTTATTGTTTACGCATTCCAAATAATAATCGGTTTGGAATCGGACGTGGAGCCCCGGCCTAAATGTTATTCGCAAGGATGAAAATGGTCGGATGAGGACAGCCGTTGTCGGACACGTTATGCTTGACGAAAAAAGTTAAGAATCAGATTTGGAATGTTACTTTCTGAGCAATTTTCATAAGAAAGCAATCAGAACACATAGTACGTCCAGTCTTAATCCTTTTCTTCTGAATTAGCACACGGGTGACCCCGATCACAGTAAACGAAATCGTGGATTATCATCAACACCTGTTTTCCCTGCTGTTAACAGACGGTCACCTTTATCTGAAATGCTTGTGCAGAATTCATCTTCGGGTGAGGCGAACTATTTTTAAAACAATCTCGTGAAAGCGAAACAAAAGCCATCAAACCTGGTTCTCTGCAATATTCTGCCTTACGTTTTCGTTCCTCCCACTTCGCTGGAAGCTTTTCTATCAATTCATTTTATTGATGGAAAGAAAGTGATGAGATTCACATTTTCCAATATTGTATTTTCTGGATCTGCCAAACAAACGCTTACAAATTTTCCCTGAACGAGATATGAGATGCTGATGAATCTGTTCGCTTCATTGAAGTGAGAATCTGATGGCAACCACCAGCGGAAAAGATAAAAAAGTGTCGAAGATACGGATGTCGCACTATGATAATTGGGTTTTTATCAGTCTCGTCACTAATACGCACGAATACGTCAGCGAAAGTATGTTTCGTTTTCGTTGGCAATCTGTTCTGTCCCACCAACTTTTCGCACATTCGTTTTCAGTTTCCACAGGCGACGAATAATAAATGATATGCAAAATTTGCTGAAATTTCAGATATCGCTGAGCGCACAGAAATTGAAGACGCTGAATTCTTAATTTGTTGTAGGTGGCATGAAACTGTACAAACAGAAAAGACTGAGCGGGGAGCAACTTGTTCTTGTAATGTTCTTGTAATGCTGACGCTTGTGCTCGGTGTTAATGGCAATCGGCCTAAGCTTCTTCTTGTCTCCGCTCCGGCCATGGTAGGAATCTAAAAATGTTTCTTGGACTATGTCCAGAGTAGTGTGGCGAATTTTTTAGCAAGAAGGAAGTAGTTTTGTAGCACACACAGTTTTAATGGATGTGTCACCGTTTTCAGTTGAACGTGCCAAGTAGGATAGGCGAATGAGATCTTCGGCATGCGAATGGGAAAATCGACAAGACAATTTGATGATATAATTTCAAGTGTGCCCCTGGCTATTAGTGGCGGTCAAAGAGATACACTCCGCGACAACTGGATAGCACACCCCGTCAAAAACATGATTTAGAGGTATTTTTGTATAGAAGGGCATACAAGTTTTTGCAGGTAGGCATTCCCTCCGTTGCTTAAAGGTAATTAGGAATTTTTTTTACCTCTCCTACCCCGCTTACATTCTGGGAAATCCTAATTACCTGAAATTAGAGTGCGACAAGTGGATAGCACAGAGGAAAGAATTTTCAAAGTAAACACAAATTATTTACGGAAAATATTATTATTTTATTTTAATAATGTGTATGGCCACCTTTCTTTTCAATTACTTCTAACATTCTTGATCTTAATGACTTAAAGAGCATTTTAACATATTTTTTTGGCATCCTTTCCCACGCAGCCTTTATTGCATCTTTGAGCTGCTCCACATTGGAATATTGGCGCCCTCCTTGGTACACTATTCGTGAAAGATGCCCCCACGCGTTCTCAATTATATTTAGGTCAGGGGAAATCGCTGGCCAGTCAAGGGTCTGGACTCCGTTGCGCTCAAAGTATTCTTTAACTTTTCGAGCAGTGTGAATTGCGGCGTTGTCCTGTTGAAAAATGTAGTCATTTCCAAACCGGTTGTTTGTGGAATGGACGATCTCTTCATCTACGAGTTTGATGTAATCATCGCTGTTCATACGGCCACTCACGAAACAAATATTCGTCCTTTGACGATATCCAATGCCTCCCCAGACCATAACGCCACCTCCACCTTGCTGTCGCCGTGTTGAAATTAATTCATCTTTTCTTAGGTCATGAAAATAATGTTGGAAGCCATCAGGACCATCAAGGCAGAACCTCTTTTCATCAGAAAAGATGACCTTTCTCCAACGTTTTTTCCAACCGATATGGCTCTTTGTGAAGGCCAGTCGAGCTTCACGATGACGTTGTTGAAGACGAGGTTTTCTCTTCAGCCTTTTCCTCTGAAGATGTTCTGCTTCTGCTAAACGGCGTTGGCAGGTCCTTAGCTTCTTTTGCACGTCCGTAATGCCAGCTGTCGTCGCAATTTCCCTTGTTGTTGATGCTGAATTCGACGCTTCTCGTAACAAAGCCCTCTCATCTCTAACAGAAAGGGCATATTTTTTGCAGGGTTTGTACCTCCGGCCGTAGTTTTCGGGATCAGCCAAATAATTTTGAAGAACTTTACGGCTCCGGCCTAAGTGTTTCGCTATTTGGCTTATGGAACACCCCTCACCGCGCATTCGTCCAATGCACTGAATTTCGGTAATATTTAAACTTTTTCCGCCTCCCATTTTCGAAAATTTTCCTTTTGTGTTTTAATAAATTGTCTCTTAATGCACTCCACTAATGATTTAAATACAAACTGCAACTTAGGATTATACCAGATCAAAGAAAACTGTGCGTTTTTATAGTTTGTGCTATCCACTTGTCGCACTCTAATTTCAGGTAATTAGGATTTCCCAGAATGTAAGCGGGGTAGGAGAGGTAAAAAAATTCCTAATTACCTTTAAGCAACGGACGGAATGCCTACCTGCAAAAACTTGTATGTCCTTCTATACATAAATACATCTAAATCGTGTTTTTGACGGGGTGTGCTATCCAGTTGTCGCGGAGTGTACATATGTATTGTGTATCTTAAAATAAGAAACTTCCGTAACAGATGTGACACAAAAATTTGGTGGACGTTAGGTTGGGATGGTACTGGTATATGTTAAGTGCGAAACGGAAGGAATTGAAGGCGAACTGTAGGAATATTCTATCAAAAAAAAATTGAATACCACGACTTTTCAGTGTTAATAGCATTTCTTCAGTCTAGTCTGTTTGGTGGTGTTCTCTTATGGTCGATGGGTTTGACCAAAGCATCTTTCGTCAATTTAGAGGACGTTTTTCTTGTTCATGATAACTTGTCAAATAATATATATATATAACAAGCCGCGAGGTGCGACCCTTGAGGTCCACACGGTCAACTTCCCAGTAATATCTACATAAACATCAACAACATTAAACACAATAATAATTTTGAAAATAATAGTACTTTAATTAATAACAATGAGAGGTATTCATAGCAGAAACAGGAATGAGTTAATATAAATCATATCGTCTACGGGAGGGTCCATTGATTACGTAAGGTTTTTGGTCGATGAGGACAGATTGAATATTCACGCGGATCAATCGTTGGGTGGGTGCCTTTTTGGTGTTGAAAAATTTTGTATACGCAGTCAAAAATAGGTTCAATTGCATATAAAAAGTAAAATGTATTATAAATGATGATGGTTATTGGTTATAAATTTTATAAACTGGTATCACTGTGCTGTGCAAATCAAGTTAAAAAAATATTTTTTATGAAAAAACCCATAATTTTACGCATTTTCTTCTATTAAATTAAAAAAACGACTGAAACGAATTTTTATCATGTTAAAAATTTCACAAAGATGTTAATATACGTCAACTGCCACCATAATGATGCAAATATTATATATGGTTCATGAGATATAGCAAATGATAAAAATGACCTTGAAAATCATGATGACTTTAAATGATTTTTTATTTTTTATTTAATTTTTTACGTAATCATGAGAAAAAGTTTTGAAGTTGTTTTTACAAAAATTGTTTGGAGTATATAAATTTTATAAACATTGATTACTATACTTCGCAAATCAGGTTAAAAATTTATTGTTTCTAAAAAAAACTAATTTTTTGCACTTTTTTCTTACATTAAAAAACGGCTCCAACGATTTTTTTTTCAAAATTCGTGAGATTCACGCAAATTTTAATACGCGTTTATTTACACCTTGACAATGTAAATCGTATGTTTGGTTCTCGAAATATAACACATGACAGAAATGACCTTCAAACGGGCAAAACATCAGGCCCCCCCCTCCCCGACCGAAGTTTCCCAAAAACTAATCAGCTCTTAAGATTGCAAAGACGCTTCGATTGACACCTCAACGAAGTCGATAGGACTTTGTTTACGTGAGTTATGTTCGTAGAAAAAACTGTCCACGAACGTACAGACGTACGTACGTATCCCTGCTTAGGATGACTGACTTGAAACCATGATGAAAGCAGGGAATCGGGAACGCAAGGTCTACTTTCCCTAGCGTTGGTTCATCCCTCCGAAGTATGGTGGAGTGGTCAATGTTTCTTTCCTGCCAGAGATGTAGTACTTTTAATCGAATTGCAGAGCACTTGGCCTGCTGTCTCGTAAGGAGCTCCGTCGGGAGCCAATTCAATAGCATAAATAATGCCTTGGTCGGGGTAGTGTGTAAGGCCTCGATGATTGCAATAGCTGCAATCCTTCTGACCCTGTTTAACAGGTTTGCATTGGATTTTTTCGCAATAGCTGGCCACCAAACAACCGCGCCGTACAGAAGGATTGGTTCCACTATTGCCGTATAGAGGCATGATATGATTCTGATGAAATAAATGTGGACTTGTTATCTTTCTATAATATTGAAAACTTTTTATTATAACACCGAAAATTCATCTTGACGGAGAACTTATCCGTTAGTCCTTATTTCATATTCTCAAAAAATTTCTTATCTGCTTCAGATAATTCTCGGAACCGTCTAAACCTCCATTATTCGATTCCTCGAATCGTATCTTATTCGTGACGCAGGGAGGCGTTACACCGAAAACGACTCATTTGAAATTCAAGTCAAGTACTCTGAGCGCGCAAACACATTCCATAAAAATTTATTCATATTAAAACAAACATTAATTTTCGCAACGCATTGTTTCGTAGGCGGCAAACAAACACATTGTTTGTTGTATTGTTCGTTTTTGTTGTCGCGGCATTTGGTCTGAACGATTTCCAACGGAGATGTTTGAAAGTTTAGTCTGTCGATGCAAATAAAAACGAATAGAAGCGAAAGTTGTGCAACCGGAAACCAATTAGGCCATGGCAACATTTGCAGCTTGATTCGGGGAGCAATCAAATTAATATAATTCAAAAAAAACGTGCATTGATATTGGCTATGAGTCGCCATAATTGTTGGACGCTGTCGAACAATGAATAAATTTTAAATTGCAAAATAATTCACACATTAGCGTCCTCATGGGTTTATTGCGTCATGAGAAGCAATGAAGAATGAATGAGTCATTGTTGCTGCATTTTTAATATGTAATGTGATTAAATACAATTGTGCGACTGTGAGTGTCGTAAAGTGCATTGAGATTCTATTTCCGTAGGTTTATGTTCAAGCGAACTCTGCGTTTTGCATTCATGAGTGCAATAAGTTCCGCGAGATCGTTAACCTTTCATCGGAATAAATTCTATCCAGTATTATATTGTATGAATAGCTTTATAAGTTAAAATAAATAAATAAATAAAAATTGTTACTAACTTCATGTCTATCATACGCACCATTTGTGTCACAATGACAGCTGTCTTATTTAGAAGAGCCTACAAAAATCTATGGAATTTGATCTGTCAAAGTGTACACATATTTTTTTATTCCGTCCAAAATGTCGAATTACGTGCCGGAAAACCACCGTTGTGGGAAGTTTTACTCTATTGGTTTAGTTTAAAAAAAAATGATCTGAAGCTCATCATTTGCTGTCAGAACAAACCCTGAATTTGTTGCAGATGTAAGAATGTATCAGGAGTGGTTTGCACGTTTCAAAAGTGGTGATTCGGGTCAGCCAAAAAAGTTCGAAGATGACGAATTGGAGACTTTACTCAGCACAGGCTCGTGTCAAACGCAATAAGAGCTTGCAGAATTATTGGGCGTGCTACAAGCCGAAATTTTGAACCGCTTAAAACCATTTGGATTCATCCAAAAGCAAAGAAATTGATTGCTATACAAGTTGAAGCCGAGAGATGTCGAAAAGCAATTTTGCAAGTCTGAAACGCTGGGAAGGAAAGGAAGTCGTTTTTGCATCGTATTGTTACCGCCGATGGAAAGTGGATCGATTCTGATAATACAAAGCAAAAAAAAATCATATGTGAAGTCTGCCCAACGAGAGACATCTATTTATTTGGTGGGAGTAGAAGGGTGTCCTCCATTATGAGCTGCTAAGAACTGGTAAAACTATTACGGGAGAGCTGTACAGAAAACAACTGATTCGTTTGATGAGAGCATTGATCGAAAAACGGCCAGAATATGCGCCCAGACACGAGAAAGTTATTATTCTGCATGACAATGCTCGCCTCATGTTCCTAGACCGATTAAAGCCTATTTGGTAAATAATGGATGCGAAGTTTTGCTTCAACCGTCGTATAGCCCAGACTACCCTTTGTTTCGATCGATGCAGAATGCCCTTACTGGAATACGGTTCACTTCAGAACAAAGTATCGTATTGATTCGATTCATTCCTGACCTCAAAAGACGAACAGTTTTTTTTTTAGAAAAACTCATAAATTGCATGAAAGATGAGAAAAATTCATAGCTTGCGACAGACAATATTTTGTTTAATGTATTCTTTCATTTTGTTATTCAAAAAAAGGTATATTTTCAGCAAAAAATACGAACTTTTTAAGTTATCCACTCGACACATTTACTAAATTTCCGCTGGAAAGCTTTTGAAATTGTTGGGAAAATGGTTAGGTATCGATGACCACAGTTTTTCGTTATGTAATCTGATTTAAAAACTATAGGCTTCAATATACATGCTTCTCAGTCATAATGAAGTATTTTCTGAACTATTGTTAAGGGGGAACACGACTGTAGAGGTAAACAAAAAAGTCATTTTTTTTGGAATTTGTTTCTCAAAAACCAAACAACATATCGAAAATTGGTAAAAAGATCTATATTGCACAAGTATAGGACATCTTCTTTGAATTTTTTCAGAACTTTAAAAAACGAAATGGCGGCTCCAAAACATTGCTCCAGAAACGCCTTATTTTTTCATGGCTTCGCGGACCGTTTTCTCCTGAAATGTTAAGGTTATGGTTATCAAACAAATAATTGACGATAAAGCATAATAACAGCCAGAGAAGTACGTACGATTTTTTTTAAATTGATTTTAGATGGAAATGGCGTCATTTTGAAAAAAATTGTAGAAAAAACGAAAAAAGCGCTCGAAAATTGTTAATAACAATTGAAATATGCAACAACAAAAAATCTTACGTGCTTCCGTGCAGACACTACTTTTGAACATTCTGTAAAAATTTCAAGTAAATCGAACAAAAATTGTTTGAGAAAGGAGTCCGGCCAGTTTGAAAAACGCGTTTGAAGTTCAAGTTATTGAAAAATCATGGATAAATTTGATATACCTCTAGTCTGCAAAATACGTACTTCAACTAACAGGGCAGTACAGTACAGTTTTGAAAGATTTATATTTAAAATTGTTCTAAATTTCAATACCAACAGCGCGCGGGGATACGCGCGGATTGCGCTCCGAAAGAGCAGCGAGAGGCGCCGCACTAATTTAAAAAATTCGAGCATTTACACATTTTTCCACTATATGAAACTTTGCTACATGATTTTTATGATGATAAGGTATACTTTCGAGCAACAAAAAAAATTGATTTCTTGAAAATCCTACAGTGGTTTGCCCCCTTAAGGCTTCTAGACAACACATTCTATTTTTGGCTGTGCAATTTAAGCAGGCAATTTAAGATCAATTATATTGACTGTAAGACCGATATTGAAAGAAAACTTGAAGGATCTTTCTAAATTCCTATATCATCATCATCAATAGCAAATCTACGCGAATCGAGTCTTATTGTTGCTCCTAGAAACCATATCGTAAAAAAATTAGATTCGAATTTTGAAAGGCATTTGCACGAGCAGCAAACAAACCATCGAACAAATTTTTAATGTATGTATGTATATCTGAACTAGAGTTATTGTCATTAAAAGACTATCTACGTTTATAAACATTTACAATATCTTTTGCTGGAACTCAACAATCGAAACCTTGAAAACTGAACACTGAAAAAAAAAACAAATCATTGATAAGATTAAAACACAATAAGCGTTGCTAAAACGTTTTATTTCTCATTTTGTGCACTTTATATTCAAGTCGACAAACCATCACGGCACAAAACAATTAAAAAAAATCGATAAAACTCTTTTTATGTTATTTTTTGTGATAAAAGCTAAATCACAGGCAAGATCGAGACTTTGTTTCTGCTTTGTTTCATCAAGCCATGTCTGCTATTATCGAATTCTATTTGATTATTTATTTGCACAAATGACTTTGTCGTGAAGTAAAAGAGCTGCGAACTAAATTAAATTGCACATAAAATACCAAAATAAAAAAAAATTCAAGATTGTAAAATAAATTCAGGAAACAAAAAAACCGCAAAATCGTGCTATAGCTGCGCGAGAGTTAACAATGATGCTAAACAAATTTTCTTGCTTTTCATTGTTGCTAAGATGTGTGGTGGTTGCCCGTAAATATTTCCATATTTGCACTGTTGGCTGATGGAAAAGTCAGAAAAAAAGTTTGCGGATCAAGTAGCACAATTAAAAGTTTGAGTATTTGATGTAACTATTTGCAAATAAAATTGATTAGTTCAGGAGAAAACAGTTGACATTGTTTAATTAGTGACGAACGTATGACAAAACAAAATTCGCTTTTAATATCACATTTTTGGTGAAAAAATGATCCAATAATCCAATTGACACGTGAAAAAGACATTTTTACAAATTAAAAAAATAATGAGGGTTAAAAATACATATAAAAATATTCTGATCTTCCACCCACTGATCTGTATATAACCAACGCAAACCAGCTCCACTGCAAAAGCATTTAATTACGAAAATGCTCCCAAGTAGTCTTGGAAATCCATTAAAACATCTCCGTTGCCACATCTTCTTGAAAAGATACTCACATGTAATTCAACCTTGCATGAGTTTAACATTCTTAAAATCTGACAAGCGGAAATCTTAAATCAGAATGAAGATATCACAGTTTTTGTTGCAGTCATAGTAGTAGAAGCGTTAAGAACCACCGAGCTTAACAAATAACTATCTTGAAATTAGTTTGAAACATCTTCTTTCTCTGTGTGTGTTGCCTCCGATTTTTGAATGCCATATAACAATAAATTAATATTTTAATAAGCGTTTAAGATCTCTCGAGATAATATCTAAAGTGCTGAAGATTCCTGCGGATAATAAATTCATATGAAGTGATTAATTGGCGGTGAAGTACATATATCAATTGATTCTGTGCAATTTTCTCGATGTTTACAATATATAAGAATAAATTGAGGAGCTTTCTTGAAAGTTCTTTGAGAATTGAGCTAATTTTGCACTTGTTAGGGACTTTTTTCACCTTTGATCATTTCTACCTCATGATTCTTTGTATGTTGGACAATTCATCCATTCCCCTCTCCCACAGAGTGGTTAACCCTAAACCAGTTTACTTTTGAATAATTTTTTTTATAAAACGTATTCAACTGTTGGTGATTAAATTGAAAAGGTTTGCCTACCTCTTCCTTCTTAGAGTGATTATTATTATTTATTTGCCTCTTTAATCCTTCATTCAAAATTGAATCCATGGCTGTTAAATTATTTTCTTTGTTCTAGGTGTGACTCTTAAAGTCAACACGACTAAATTCTCAGTCTCCCAGTTTTTACTATTAATTATTATTATTCTAAATTATTTTTATAAGTTTTTTTTATTTGGCCATAAAAGCATTGGTAGAAGAAGACGCCTCCGCCATCAGGTCGTCCTCTACCAAAGTCTCGATCTTGTCGTCTTCCTCCTCGGCTTCGGAATGCGCCATTACCTCCACCAAATCCACCTCGTCCTTTTTTCTGACGTACCCATCACGTCCCCGATTTCCGTTTCCTCTGCCTCGTGCCCTTCATTTTCCCACCACTTTTTTCCTATTTTTTTCTCCCCTTCATTATATTGTTCCTTTTTCGCTGTATCTTTTTCCTTTTTCTTCCTTAGGAGTGATAGATGGCGCCATTCTTACCTCTAACTGAAAGAATAATAATACTAATAATAAAAATAATTGTGTTAATTTAGAATTACAACAATAATAAAAATAATGAATAGAAAAAATACTATGAAATTATTTGGAAACTGCACAAATAAAAAGCGCATTTCATCATTTTCAAAATTAAGCTGGTTTGTCTTTTTGACATTTTTTCATCTTCAATGAAAAACGGCTGAACCGATTTTGCTGAAAACTCACTCAGTTTTAAGTTACGTAAATACGCGTCAATATCATCTTTAGTTCTTGAGTTTATCGAGACGAAAAATAATTCCGAACGTAAAATCGTACATACACAGACACAGACAACTCTCTAAAAACAATGGATTTGGATTCTAGATACCTTAAAGCGTTGAAAAACGTCAAAATTTGGGGTTGGCAAATCGGTCCCATCATAAAAACTTCCCGCTGGGAAGTGAAAAAGTAACATACACAAATTTACTATCATCTCCATGTAAATCAATTTCTCAAACTAAATAAAACTACGATGATTTTATATATGTAGAGGGTGCGTTTTAGAGGTATAGAATCCCGAAAAGAATGTTTGTCATTGCAGCTGTCAAATATCGCTATCATTTAACATCATGGCTCATTTACTTTGGCAAATAACCATGCAAAATCTTACACCCCAACAACGTCTCCGATTTTGGAAATTTATTTCTGCAATTCACGTTCTGTGCAGCTCAATACGATGGAAAAATTTATGTGCACGTACACTATTGGACAATGTTCATCCACCACGAGCTCGTGCAGTGCGTACCGAGGCAGCTATCGCTATTGTAGATGGTAGTGTGACCTATATACGCGATGTACATTAAATCATATAAAACAAACGCCATTGTCCTCGATCTTCGCACTTCGTTTAGTATGAAGCAACCATAAGAATGCATGACGCCAAGAAAAACTTTTAAATGCTGTCTCTTTTCTTTAATACTTAGCACGTATTAATTTCATGTTGAAAACTTCACAATTTGTTTTCGTTGATAAGAAGTTTCCAATGCTTCCCAGTAAGCACTTTGCCGTACTTATCAAACATTTAAGTCAGCTTAATATGTCATGTTAACTTTACATGAACGATTATCACAGTTTCTATACATGTATTTCATTTTCATTGTAAATTTGGTTTTGAATGAAAATTAATTGTAAAAATAGAAGTACAAAAAGTTTGATTTGATTCGGGACATTTTCTTCTATAAATTTAAACGTTTAGTCTGGAAATAACTACAGAAGACTATTGAATACTGAAATCAATTCAAAACATTATTAAATCGTCCAAAGTATTTTTTTAAGTCGACATTAATACCTTATTGTTTGGCGAACGTTGACTCTGCCGAAATAAAAATGTCTTCACTGTTCCTTTTTGAAAAATTCTTTTCACAATTGTATTTCAAACAATCCGAAGCAAATGGAAAACTCGGAAAACTTATCTACATCTGAACACGTGCATCATATTAAGTTGTTGAATAAATGGATGGCGGTCATCAGAAAATTTTTTCGTCTAATTACTACGCCTGAACTATAAACTGAAGCCGTTGTTAATGTTGTTTTCCTCAATTGTCCAAATAAATTATTTTGTAGACTTCACTGAACTGTAAGCTGTCCTCATCATTAAAATAGCTTTTAATCAATTTTATATCCATCGCAATTCATTTGGTAAGCAACATTTTCTTTTTATAAAATTTCACTGCTCTCGCATCTTATATTCTCATCAGAAAAATGAAGGACATCAGAAGGGGTATAAATTATTTAGTAGGCAATTCGAATTTGTACTTTCAAACCAAATATCCGATTCTAATCTTCCGAACGCTGCCTTGATGCTCCAAATTCATAAAATCTACTAATTTGTAGCCGGAAAGGTATACACCTTAATCTTGGAGCGGTTTCACTTACAATCTGCTAACTAAAATGAAATGAAAAAAAAACATGAAATTGCTTCTTTGTATGCGGCAGGCAACAACTTAAAACGAGCCGCCAATTTACTAGGAAAAATCCAAATGTATTTCGTGGAGGGCTCTTCCAAAAAGGATGCTGCATAATTTTTTAAGTGCGGTCAGATATAAAAATCTACACATTTTTAGTTGAAATTTTTCCAAAAGGAGTATTTTATGATGTCAAGGGTTGCTGGCTAGACAATGCAAAACAATCGTCAAAGTCCTTCCCAAGGATTTGAATTCAATTTTGAAGTGTACATTTGAATGAGAGGAAATTTTCAAGACATGTTTAATGTTTGGATTAAATTTTTTTTTAATATTATTATTATAGTATTTTTCAAATTTTGTTCGAAAATTCATCTCTTGGTTGTTCTCTCTCTCTCTCTTCAAAGTCAATAAAAACTTCTTTAAGGAATTGATTTCACTTTCTGCTATTGAAAAACAGTTTGAAACTCAATTTCTATATGTGATAAGAATAATTCAATATGCTTTCGACACATGTCGTTTTCTATAAAACCTTCAATAATGAATGATAGTTCCTAACCCTTTTCTTTTGACTAGCTTATAAGGAGTGTATCGAAAAAAATTGACCTTTATAATTATGTCTCTAAAACCGGTATTAATTGCTTCATCGAACTAATTTTTTTTTCTTTTATTATTATTTTAACTAACATTTACATAACAATTCAATGAATTTTCATTTCAAGGATGAAAAATTTCGGACGTTTCCGTTAAATCCACTCATTAGGTTCCGTACAACGGTGTCATCGATCATTTTATATGCGTTTCGCCACTTATTTTGAAAATCCTTTTCGGTTTTAGCAATTTTGTTAGTTTTCTTTAATGTTTTGTTCATTTCAGCCCAATATCTTACGATTGGAGGGTTAGCTGCTTTCGGTACCACGGAGATGTTGTTGTCCTCATACCACTCGAGCATAATGGTTTGTCACTAAATCTGGCCAAAATGCTACAGATGCGTCGCGTTTCTTGATAAATGGTTTTAGTCGCTTCTCTAAACACTCTTCGATGTATACTGCAGGGTTGATGGTACCCTTCGCTACAAATTCCTCTGATCTACCACATCGACATATTGCCTGTCAAATCATATAACGCTCGGGAAATTTGGTGCTTTTTTTTGGTTTTATGTTTTGGGCTAATACCACCCTTTGTTCCTGCTGTATAGAAGTCCTGACCAAGCCACTGTGTGAAATCGGCCTTTACGTATGTTTCATTGTCCTACACAACACAATCGAATTTGATCAGGTAATCCCTGTATAGCTTTCGAGCCCGATTTTCGCTTCTTTCTCCTTTTCCTCGGTTCGATCGTATAGATTTTGGTCTTCATATAATCTAAGATTATAATACTTCGTAATCCTCTGAATCATTGCGTTCGATGTTTGCATTTTTTGAGCCATATCTCTAATGGATGTGTTGGTTGGTTGGTGTTAATGGATGTGTTAGGACTCTGCAAAAATTTCTTCTTTACCTTTCGGCTCAAATTTGTATCGGATGAACCTTTTTTTCTACCTGATGCAGACTTTCTAGCAACATATAGGCCCTCTTTGTACTTTATAATCGTTCGTTTGACTGTTGCAATCAACGAATCGATCTCCTTTGCTAGAACCGAATATTTACGAAGGGGATTTTCCAGGTATTTACACACAATTAAACTATGCACTTCTTCTTGATTTGATGACATCTTTTCAAGAGTGATCTTACAACACGAATGGATTAGACGTTCTTTTTTGTCGCTAATTTTGCATACCTGATGTAGACTTAAACTTATCCCAAACAGGAGCTATGCAGGAAAAACTAAAGGTCAATTTTTTTCGATATATTCCTTATATACATAGATGCGTGTATAAGTTTCCAGTTAGTATAAGTCGTACTGTAAATAATTGAACATTAAAATCTGTTATTCTATTTTTTTCTGCTCAACTGACGCGGACACTTCCTTGTTTTATTGTCATGTTTACAAATAATCGTGATGTCGAGCTGAACAAAAGCCGAGGACCGAGAAAAACAACAATCCGAGTTGACTGCCTTATTTGCAAAAATTCTACTTAGAAAAACAGCAGCCGAAATTTCGCGTGAACTTCGCACGGAAAATATTGCTGATGTTAGTTGCAGCACGATAACAATGCGGTTGCCGGCAGAGAGACTCGCTGGACGCGTAGGAGGAAAAAAGCCGTTCCTCAGGAAAAAAAATAGAGGCCCGCGTGGAATTTGCTAAAGCCCATCTGCCGTGGACTGTAGATTATTAGAGAAAAATTGAATGTTGTGACGAATCAAAGTTAAACTTGTTCGGAAATGACGAAAAACAATTTGCTCGACGATACCTAATTTTCACTGTCAAACACGTGGAAAAGAAGGCCAAGCTAACTTCTTTTCATTCTTCTTGACAAGAGACATCACAGTCCTAGGGGATGTCAGTTGATGTTTTTTGAAACACAAGTGTTTATGCTTTGAATCGTTATGCCCAGAAACTTTTGAACTAGGCTATTTGTAAACATGACTATAAAAAAGTGCGGTCTCAGCTGTAGTTAAGAACGTTTTTATTTTTGTAATTGTCTTACATCCTGGAACGAACAAAAAACAGAATAACATGTTTAACTGTTCACTTATTTACAACAGAGCAGAAATTCATACTGACCGGAAACTTATGCACGCAACTGTATCTTCAGGCAATAAGTTAACTATTTTCCAGAGGGTGCACTCCCTGCGTAAGGACTCAAAGTGTGCAAAGATTTTAACTATTGATAGACTGCTCCTTTGTTGAAGTATTTTCTATAAATAAATGGAACTTATGAGATTTACCGCTGAAGATCTGTGGGAGCATGATTGCTTGGCTCACGTGGAAAGGACAGTGAGTTAAAATTGTAGAATCGTAGAGCAGTAATTAGTGAATTTCCACCGGAAATTTGCCGACATTTGCACATGTGCACGGAACTGTAAAGCAGCGATAATGACTTAGTTTAATCACTGCAATTAGTTGAGTATTCAACTTCCATTTTGGATCTTGAATTTTGATTTCCCATTTCGAATTTTGCCCAAGTGACTCAGACGCATTCCCGCTCAGTTGAAAACATGCGGAATCATTTCCAGCACAGTCTTCTGCTAATTTTCGTGCTGTTTATAAGCAAGGTTCTTCTGCGTCAGGTTCGACACTCTGAATAGTTGCTTAGTCCTTATTGTAGACGATTTTTTTCCACAGGAGTTTGTATTGCATATTCTCGACACGTATTGCGGATCTGATTCTCTGATCGCTGACTGCAACTTCGTCTATCGGAACGCAACGCACTTCGATGCGTTCGTATTGCTTAAACGCACGTTATCCTCGGTGGCCATCCAGATTCACATTGATCAATTCACGCCAAAGTCTAAAAACAAGAAATCTGTATTGTTCCGACAAAAGCTGAATATTTGCGAAGCAAATCAAAATCCAGTTATGCATTACATAGTGAACTATTTTCTTAAAGTTTGGAAGGATTTTCAGGGTGGAAAGGATCTCAAGTGCCCAATCAAATCTGCAAACTATTCAGTTCAAAACTATATGCTGAATAGTCGTGATCTTCCGTTGAAAATGTTTTACAATTCAAACTGTTTTTACATTACCAACATGTCAATTTTTGAAATGTCGCAAAGTGTCCGCAAATATCTTGGATTTGTAGCGTTTAAGCTAAAGATTGTACCGCGGAAAATTTGAATTTTCATTTGTTGGCAGCTCAGTAAGCACAATTTTTTTCCGATTAACTAGAGGTTGTTGCTGAAAAATAAATACACATCTTGGATTATTCAGACACAATTTGTCGACATCTTTCTTTATATTTTTCTAAATTGAAAAATAAACGCACTCACAGCTAGTGAAATCAAAATTGAATTTTATTACATGTTATTATATACATATATGAATATGAATATATGTATTCTATCAACATTTAGATAATTCATCTTCTTGAGCTACTTCTCTACGTACACAACAAATAAAATTTGAAGCCTAGCTAAAATTGCGCTTGATAAATCCTTTGGTTTGATACCATCTGAAAAACTGAAATCAAATGAAAATTTTGGAAACCAGAGGCAGAGCGGGGGGGGGGGACAAAATCGCTGAATTTGTTCCATTGTGCAGTTGGAAATTTTCGGATATATTTTCCTATCATTATTTTTTTGCGCAATAGCGAAATCGTATTTTAATCGTTGCTGCAACCATTTCATAAAAGCTCGTAGTAATTTGCCTCTTTTCACTATTGTGCCATCATGCATAACTACAAATTACTTTAATTTTCATCGTAACTCGTGCAAATTGAAGTTTGATTTGACCAGCACAAATAAATGCAAAAATGAAGAAAAGCCTAATTGCACTGCTATCAACAGCATCTAAAAAAATTGTATCATACATCATTATAAATTGAAGCTACTAATGTATTCGATAACGAGCTATCATCAGAATATGGCTTCTAATGGTATTTGTGATTTTTTCGAACTGAAAACCGATCGATTTGATGTCCTTTGCTCTCAAAACTGCGTTATATGAAGCTCCTTCAATATTGTTTTCCATAATTTTGACGAATAAAACAAATTGTCGCATGTATCGCGATCAGCATTAATGATCCTTTCGAGGCATTTTTGTTAATATGAGTCGCGGATTACATACAAATGCTGGGGAGGAATAGATACAGCTGCGTACATATAATTAGAAACACATGTAGCTTACTAAAGAAAACCAAATTTTTCAATGATAATATTCGACATAACTCATTCCCTTTAGGTTAGTTTTTTACCTGATTCAATGGCACTTGAGAAAGGTAAAGCGTTAGCCGACGCTACCTCTAAAGCGATGGAAAACTCAAGATTTCGAGCAGATAAAACTATTTTGAAATAAATTCATTTAAGCAAATAAATTACCAAATAAAAACAATATATAACAAAACATATCAGTAGCGTGTTGAGAAACTCTTCTGGTTCACAACATTTTGTGGACGATTCGGCATTGCCGTTATAAGTCTCCTACATCTCTCCACATATTTATATGGATGCCCATGCTTCTTTCGCCGTTTCGAACAATTGGTCCATGTTTGTGATTTTTCCTACTGCTATGGCTTGTTTTATGTCTCCCCACAAGTCCTCGATTTGGATTTGAGTCCGGACTCGTTGATGGCCAGTCTAAAACGGCGACGCTGTTGTCCTACAGAAACTTCCTTGTGTGTCGTACCGTATGTTTTGGGGTCGTTGTCGTGCTAAAACTACCATATAATTGGAAGATTTTCTTCAGCCCCTGGCAACATGATGTTTCCGAAGATGTCGACATACTTTTCCTTGGTTAAGATTCCTTTTATACGATGGATTGGTCCAACACCAAATCACAATCAAGCATTTATAAAGCCAACTTCGTGCTTAAGAACAGTTGTAGTGTAGCAAAGGTCGAATTTCTCACTTATTGGTCGTCTTACATATCTCCAGCCATTAGGGCCGATTCGATATATTTCTGTTTCGTCGCTCCAAAGGATGATGTTATTTTTATTTTTCCAAGTTAAATGCTCCCGTGCGAAGTGGTGCATTCGTTCCTTGCGACTAGTTGCCGTTGGCAGGGGCTTCTTCCTGTCTGTCCTACAATGTAGTCCCCGGCTTCCATAAAACGTATTCTGACTGTCCTCGTCGAAATATACTTTCCTAGAAAAACCGGCAATGAATTTCGACAGCTGATCTTTTTGGGCTCCGTTTCGATGTGCGGACAACTTTTCTATCCATACTGTGAGTTGTCTTTCGGGCTCTTTTAGCTCGGGGAATATTTTGGACAGTCCTGCTGCTTTCCACGTGTTTCAGTGCTCCGTAAACCATTTTTATGGAACACTCTAGGCGGCTAGCCATTTGTCGATATGACAAGCCTAATTCTCTCAAGTCTACAATCGTTTGTCTAACTAGAGGAGTGTAACTCTTAGCCTTTCCCATCGTTATTGAAATTAAAAACACGAACGAATGCAACCGGCCTATTAAACCGATCATAACGAACTTGCATGACATTCTATTTATTGAAAATTGCAGTGTTTCTGAGTGCGTGTCCGCTCGAAATCTTGGGTTTGCAGGACTTTGTTATTCTTTTGCTCTCACAGAGTTAGCATCGGCCAACTCTTTGCCTGATTGAATCAGGTAAAAATCAAACCTAAGTCCAATGAGTTATATCGAAGGATTCATTGACAAATTGGGATTTTCTTAGTAGGCTACAAGTGCTTCCCGGGCAACCTCACTGTATGAAAGAGTGAATCACAAAAACTTTAGTCGGCGCGGTTCTTGGTTAGCAAAGACATCAGCAGCAACCTGCATCCATCTATCCTTTGTCACCTAGCAACGTTTGCGGCATCAAAAAACATCATTTGAAATCATTATCTGTGTACGCTCCGTGTGATAGTAGTCCGATTATCATTTTTCGGAAACCAAAAATTATTGGATTGTTTCAAGTTCAATTTTTTTTCACTGCAATTTGGTTTACTCCATATTTCTTTATGCATATTATAATTTTTTTATTCGAAAATGTAATGAAATAGTCTGCTCGGGCTAAATTACTTCAACTGTAGAGTGGCACATGGTGATCAAATAACTTTGTCATCTATTTTTTGCTTTTGCTTTTGTTTTTTTTCGATACAACGTTTACCAATTTTTATCTTTTTTATTAAGCACAGATTTCCGTGTGAAATTTAGTATGGTTAGTCATGCATATGTTCTTTTGAAGCTGAAAATCCTGAAAGAACGTCTAATACCGTAAGAAAGTCCGAAAAATCTGGTTTTTGATAACTAGCAAGTATGGTTGGATTTGCATGAAATGGTGTTGCTGCATTGAGCAAACTTCACATAAATTTGAGGTTTGGGAGAGAATAGTCATAACTGAAAGCTTGCCCCTGTGGGAGCACTTAAATTTTTAATATTACGCCATATCACATGGTATGTATGTAATTTAAACTATATCAATTTTCCGTTTCCAGCCTTGATATTTATATAAAATAATAAAAATATTGGTCATCAAATAAATTTTCAACCAAAATAACATGTCTATTCGATTAGATTTGGTTTTTCCATCGGAAATTAGCTGTCGATGCCCGCCGTTGTGGGTTTTTCTTCAATCTTATGATAATATTGTTAAACAATAAACATTTATATTTATTTAAAAATATCATTAATTTCTCGACAATTTGACAATTTTCAACGTACCCAAAATATATCCTAAATATTCATTCGATTTATTCAGCTTAAGACCGTGTGCTGATATATTTACATGAACATACGAATTAGGCTTGAATGCCATTCGCAACGGTAGATGATCATCTGGAATAGTTGCACTGTGGACTGAATAATTTCCTGCTGGAAGCGGACATGGCATCTGTTTGTCCTTGAAGAAATCCATAACTACTTTTTTGAAAGCATTCATCATAAAGTGTGTTAGCAAGCCTCGTTTCTTTTCACAAAAATTGAATTTTCGGGAAAATACAATAGTTCTGCGTGTTTTGGCCTCAATCTGCGTCACATCTAAGCCAATGATTACCTGGAAATAGTTTCGTTTTAAGGACAAGTCCACATCAAAGTGAGTGCTGTTCCTGAGAGTGGATCGACACTCTAGGTATTCGGTGATGGTGAAGCATTCCACCTTAACCATACGAATGGCGAAACGCTGTGAACAGAAAATAATTCATCTTAGAGTTTTAACCTAATTTTATAACCAAACCTTTGCTGATTTCATATTTTCTTGCCGACAAGGATTCGCTCCAACGAAAATCAGAAGAAGAGTTATGTAGCACTTGACGTTGTTCATGCTGAATTCTTTGGACACTGCCAGAAAAGCTATAATTCACATCGCAAGATTGTGCTACAAATTTAACTAGTGTATATTAGCAAAAAATTCCTGAACCCTGACTAATGTGGAACTTGTTAAATTACAATGGTATTGAAAACAAATATTGTTAATGATGATTACAGAAATTTTTTAATCACATTTCCTTCGATCGATCAAAACAAAATAATTATTTTGGTCATCAAATAGCCGTTGTATATCTCTGGAAGTTGCAATTTTGTGTGAAGAATGATTCGGCGAACCTAGAAGTATTCGAGAGAAACTGACGATTTACCAATGCTAAGCTTAAATGATATGAACTGAGCTTGCTTCGATTAGAATCTGATAAATTAGCATGAAACCATTGAGAATCAAATGATTTCGTTCATTTTCGAAAGATTAAGGGGGTTTTTGGTTTGCTAAATCCAAATGTCAGCTTTGCATATTCGTAAAAGTAATATGTTGCAAGAAAACTTCGGAAAACCTCCAGCAAATGCCCTTTTGGCATTGAGACATGGAGACAACAAAAACTGAATTCTAGGAACGAAAGACTATATGACCATCTGGCAAAGATTTCACTTCGAGCACAGCAATCCGAAGCTATGGAACTGTTAAACAATTACGTTCCTAGTATCTGCTCTATGCCACAATTACTCTACACCATAGAATTCAATAGCCACGTCGTGTGCCACCCTGGTTTATTGCTTTTTGCCGAGGATAAGACACGAAGAGGTCGCAGGTTTGATTCTACGAACAAAGAATGATCTTACCTTCAACTATGGTTTTGCTTCGATTATAACAGTTTTTAATAATCAAACCGTTCAACAATGAGTTTTTAGTATAATTTGCATATCTAAATGAACGAATAATTTGCTGATTTCTAAAAATAAATCATGGTCAATTATTCAACACCATAGCATTCATGGCCACGTTGGGCGCCACCCTGGTTTATTGATTTTTGCCGACTTGGCTATGAGGCACGAAGAATGCGCAGGGTTGATTCTAGAAAAAGGGGATGATCCTACCGTCAATTATGGTTTTGCTTCGATTACAACAGTTTTTAAGACTCTATCCGTTCAACAATGAGTTTCCTGTATAATTTGCAAATATAAATGATCGAACAATTTGCTGATTTCTCAAAATAAATGTTTTTGTAGTTGAACATTGCTGATTTACCTTAAACTAATTACATCCACAATTATTCAAAAAAAACAATACTCACCGGTGATCGAACACACGACGACAAAAATTATTCAAAAAAAAAACAATACCCCGACCGGGGTTCGAACACACGACCCCTAGATCGCAAGCTAGTAGTGCTGCTACCTACACTGCACCGCTGCAAAAACTTACTAATCCATAAGCGATGCTAAGAACTTTAAAGGCGTTGTTTTCAAAAAGGGGAGAGTGTTGCGATCTAATATCTCGTCTTCTACTTGTGTGCCAAATTTCATTCAAATCTGAGACTACAAAGTCGGAGCCTCACCTTGTTAGTCCCTCAGCTAGGAATATCCCTCTAATTTCCCTCACAATATTTTTACTTAAAACAATTCCATAAGGTAATATGGTCATAATGCTTAACAGAGAAAGATTTAGGCAGTTTATCTGAATGATATATACATTTTCTCGTGTGTATGCTGAAAATTTCTTTGCATATATTTTGATGTTATATTATCAAATTTTGAATCAGTACTAAATGACTCATGAGTTTTTCTACCCTTTTTATCATCGCGTTGTTGATATGGTGAGAAAAATAGGCATGCAACCATAGTGTAAGATTTTCTAAGGAAGTGGTATATTGACTATACTATATAGAATGTCAGATAATACTCGAGTACCTCTTGAAGACAACAGGGTTTTGGGTCCGTCAAATGCACCTTTATGTTATTGCTTTAGTAGTGATGAGCAAAACAATACCAAGATTATGATAGTTTTTCTGTATTGCTTGCAATTTAACGGTTCGAAAGTCTAAAATTGTTTAGCAGCTCTGTACAAAGCAAGGAGAAATGGACATTAGCCTTTAGATCAGCTGCAGGGTCTCTAAACTCTTTGATTTTGAATCCGAAGCCAGGGTTCTCTTCGATTGTTTCTATAAATTTCACTTTATTTTGATTATTCAAAGCTTAAGGGGTTGTATTTTCAAAAAAAAATCGAATTTTTTTTTATTCCATATGAAAGAAAGTATAGTATTTGCACCAAATTTGAAGTAAATTCCAGCAATATTACTGGAGTTATAGAGATTTGAATACCTAGCGTATTATAAGCAAGCAGTGCTGTTCTACCGCGTGAAATCAGCTCCTTTCTTTTTCATCGAACACGACAACATTAAAAGGATGCTCTGAACATCGCGAATGAAGCGAACGAATTACTGTATGAACCTGGAATCGGCGACTCGATGCAAGTCGCTAAGAAATAACTTTAATTCATTAAATCGCGGTTAAAAAAACTTTAAACGCGTTTTTCTCGAAACTTTCTTTTTCCGTGCAGTAGGCACGATTTCTCGAGAACGAATCGACCGATTTTGCTGAAACTTTGCACAGTTCCTCTTTATAGTATTGACTCATGCTTAAACGAGGGAATTTTCATTCGGTCGGCTCGTTTTTGTTTTATACGAAAAAAATATTTTAAAAACGATGAGAATCGGAAAATGCTAAAAAATATGAGACGAAAATTCATACAAACTCATTTCAAAACTTTAAATTCCATTTTTTTCACTTCCTTCGTTCAATCACAACCCAAGGGCATAAGCTACATGAATTTTTTTGAATGTTTGATTTGAAATGAACCTGCACCGAAATATTCTGCCTACCACAAAAAAAAGGTTGGACGAGGAAAACTGCAGGAAAATTGACAATTTTCAATGTTTTTAGCCGAAAATTTGTTACAACTCCTTGAAATGCTAAACTTTTATGTGTTTAATTTCAAATAAGATAGATTTGTGATTTTGAAATACTATTTTTTTGGAAAAGTTGTTTTTTTTTGCTCCAAGTCCTACGTAACCCCTTAAGTTGCTGGACAATCACTCAAGGCATGTGAACACAGAACGTAATCAATATTTTTTTTTGTCAATTGCACTTGGTGGATTGTGCAATGTTAATGGGATTTTTCGTATACCTTCATCACAAATGTACACGTTGGAATTCGTACACAGTCCAGCCATGGTAATCAGAAGGTCTATATCCTTTTCCACAACTGTTATTCTGTTGTGATGAGATGCCAGTCTATTGGCTTTGACTACTATCGACCTATTTGCGTCTGCCTTTGCGTGTTTCAGGGAAAATACATAGACCATGTTGAATTTAGCTTATAGTCCTTTATTTGGCAAAGGAGAACAAGAATCATGGGCACAATTATTGTGTCCTGGAACATTTCTTTGAGGTTTTTTTCGGTACCACATGCTCCACATTATTAAAGCCCGGTTTACATGAAGCAGATTCGCAATTTGATCCTTCCAACAGAACAGAACGATGGTGGTTGTGTGGAATGGATCCTATCCATCACCGCAAATTGCTCTGGCTCTAAAAGATATCGTGACTACGGAAGTGCAGCCCTGCTTGTGGGTTCTGGCTTAGAATTATTCATTAGTTCTGACTTCGAATGGGAATTGGAGTGGGAGCAGTGATCGCAGGATTTGAATATCGTGATCAGCCTGACGCCTGAAAGATATAAGAAAATCATATTGGGGAGGAAACGTCCACTCTATCGAGTTGACACGCTTTCAATGGACGCTAGAATTCTCAGGTGCTGTCTATCGCTTAGCCAGAATTGAAGATCATAGTTCTTTTTCAGCTTCAATTGGTTGATTTCACAGAATCACGCTGTTATTTAATGACCGCGACTGAGGGAAACTATTCCATTTAACCCCCAGCAAGTGTCAGTTGTCGTTCTGTACGTACATATCCAAAAATGTACACCACATGCAAGCGGCTCGGCTCGTTTTTTTTTCGCGGAAATCGGCCGCACAATAATCATTAAATATGTGCTCAGATGGCAAAGTTTTAGTTAATTTTCCTTAAAAATAATTTCTTAGAATTCCAGAGTCTATTTTCATAATATTAACGTTTATTGTGAAGAAATAGTCAACAATTTTTCTTAAAGATTGACCATGCATTTTCTCTTGTAAAATAAATTCGAATTTTTTCGTAGTAACTTGAATTACTGCTGCGTAAATTCTTCAAAGTGACCTATAAGATTTTGCTATCTTTGCGTAGAAACTCATTTTGGTCTCGCATTCCCGAGAGTTTGTTTAATCTTTTAATGATATACAATCTACTTCTTTAGAATAGTGTTCCTTTTAAGTACAAAAACACGATGAAGCCTCGGAAAGCTAGTCTCTGAACCCATTTTTTTAGTAAATTCAAAATAGTATTCAAATCAGAAAATCTCTCATCATGTGCGAGTCAAAATTCATCCAATTTTCTTTGCAATCTCCAGTTAATATACTTTTGATGACTCTTCATTTTCCAGAGTTTTTCACATTTGTTCCGTAGAACAACTCAACTTCACAAAAATGTTTTTCTAACGCTTCCAGTCCACCGCTCCCAACCGACTCTGCTCAACCTCGCGCTGCCAAATGCTGCTACCTCCAAGTCTCGCTACCTCTCAAATGGTAGGAATAGTGTAACCATTTTGAGTTTCCATGGCACATCACATATCCGCCGCTGATCCATTAATGTGTCAGGCGAAAAAGGGACACATTTGGATTCACTGCACTTTTATTTTGCCGATTATAATTCGGACAAAACTAATACATTTCACACCACATCTACAGTACTTTACTTAGTAAGGGATTTTCACAGAGATGTTTTACGAATGATCGAATTCTCTCAAAGATCTTTCGTGATATTCCATACTGCCGGAACATTGCCAAGGAATTCTCTTGTCTTGTTTTTCAATACACCATACGCCGTTGAAATTGTATGGAAATAGGTGTTCGGCCTATAAAACATTTGTAATAATGGCGTTGTATCACCTGAAACAGTTGCGCCTCGCACTGAACAGTTTCCAGCTGGAAAAGCACACTACAGTTTTCCATCCTTGAAAAAGATTCCTATTAACTTTTTGAAAAAATTCAAAACAAAGTGTGTTTGCAAACTCCTTTTTTTCTCACCGAATGGAATATTTCGCGAAAACATAACATTTTCGCGTTTGTTGGGATCGAATCTTACTATTTTGATAACAACAACTATTTGGGGAAAGCTCTGCTTCAAGACAAGATCTGCATCATTGTGTGTGTTATTTAGAGCGACGTTATTTGGTGGCACAACAGTCAGTCCTAATCAGGAAAACTCTTAGTCGCTATCAAGAAAATAGTTTCAATTTATTGTTGAAAACGACTTGACAAATCTAACCTGCTGACAAGGATGTATGCCGGCACAAATCAGCAACAGTGTTAGCAACCATTTCACATGGCTTTTAAAGTCCATTCCTGAATCCTAAACTAACTGCAGTATTGCACGTTTGGTCTTTGACCTCGTACTATCCACGAGCAATATTTTTCGAACTACCGAACTGTGACTTACTAAGAAATCTGTCTATTAGACCATGACTAATGTGAAACTTTTGGGCGTATAACGAAGTTGAACGATTATTCCGCTAATGATAATCGAATCCAGAATGTTGCAAATAATGTGTTTTTTCTAATGTAGAAGACACGTCTGCTATTTTATAACACATCGGTAATTCTCTTCAATTTATAAATAGAGTATAAATTTTTCGGCATATTTCAAAATCAAATGCATTTTTGAAATAGTTTCGAAGGAATTGTTGAAGCATATTATCAGTTCGTGCAATTCAGCTACGAGGCAACGATCACATATAGTGTTGTAGGGACGTATGTGATCGGTCTGTCGAAGAGCTAGATTCAAGGAGTGTGTGTGGGCAGTTTTATCATTACTTGAGCTTCAAACACCATTGAGTTGCATCAATATTTCACAAAATTAAAAAAATACAAAAACCAATTATTAAGATAAACTCAATCACCAAACATCACTGAAGGCTTCATCTGCTACGTCACTCAACTGAATGTTTTGCGTACAAACAGACGTTACTATCGCAAAGCTAAGAGAAGGAAAACTCGATCCCACTCACACCCAACAAAACCAAATGAAAAGAAAATCTACGAACAATGGAATCTCCATAATGGTGATACATTCACCCTGGATCGCAACATTTCAGTTGAATTCAGCAGACATGCATGATGCTGCCTAGGCTCTCTTACGATCGCCTCCTGCGTGCGAGTCCGCATCACATGTGTAGTTAGGCTCACTATTTATTACGTCGAGGTTTTTTTTACAACTGAAAGCTTGCCCATACGGAAGCACTTGAATTTTAATGTTATGCCATATGTTTGATAATTGAGACAATTATAACAATTTTCCGTTTCCGGAAATTAGCTATCGATGCTCGTCGTTGTGGGCTTTTCTTCAATCTTATGATAATATTGTTAAAAAAGAAACATTTATATGTATTTCAAAAAACAATCATTAATTCCTCGACAGTTTAACAATTTTCAACGTACCCAAAATATATCCAAAATATTCATTCGATTTATTCAGCTTAAGACCGTGTGCTGATATATTTACATGAACATACGAATTAGGCTTGAATGCCATTCGCAACGGTAGATGATCATCTGGAATAGTTGCACTGTGGACTGAATAATTTCCTGCTGGAAGCGGACATGGCATCTGTTTGTCCTTGAAGAAATCCATGACTACTTTTTTGAAAGCATTCATCATAAAGTGTGTTAGCAAGCCTCGTTTCTTTTCACAAAAATTGAATTTTCGGGAAAATATGATAGTTCTGCGTGTTTTGGCCTCAATCTGCGTCACATCTAAGCCAATGATTACCTGGAAATAGTTTCGTTTTAAGGACAAGTCCATATCATAGTGAGTGCTGTTCCTGAGCATGCAGCGACAGTCTAGGTATTCGGTGATGGTGAAGCATTCCGTCTTGACCATACGAATGGCGAAACGCTGTGAACAGAAAATAATTCATCGAAGATTTTTGTTTAGAGTTTTAAGCTAATTTCATAACCAAACCTTTGCTGATTTCGTATTTTCTTGCCGACAAGGATTCGCTCCAATGAAAATCAGTAGAAGAGACATGTAGCACTTGACGTTGTTCATGCTGAATTCTTTGAACACTGCCAGAAAAGCTATAATTCACATCGCAAGATTGTGCTACAAATTTAACAAGTGCATATTAGTAAAAATTTTCAGAACCCTGACTAATGTGAACCTCGTTAAACTACAATACAAAACAATTTTTTTAATGATGATTACTGAAAATTTTTAATCACATTTCCTTCGATCGATCAAAACAAAATAATTATTTTAGTTTCTATTCAAGTTGCAAGCTTTCTATGATTAATGTTTCGTCCAACCTAGAAATATTCTTACGTAACTGGCCATGTATCATTCCTAAGTGTACACGTTCTGTCATATAAATTGATCCAGTTCAAGTTTGATAGTAGACTCAACTTAACATGAAATTGTATAAATGCTCAAAATTTTCTAATTTATAATTGACAAAACAGAGATAGATGAGAAAACTTCATTTATATATTCGTAACTCTCTTTTCCTCGCTTTTTCGACTTGAAATTACCATCGTCTAAGCCGTGTAGCATTAAAATCGTACTGCTGGAGGACATCTATTATTTTTGACTCTTTTTCACAAAGAGCTTGATCGAATATTTTCTCAGGTGTATGCATTGTTTGTCAATCGTTGGAATAACAATCTTTAAGATTTTCTAGTGCCAAATATTTTCATCATCATCATCAATGGCGCACCAGCCCAAATCGAGCCTTGGCCTCCCGAAGACACTGCCTCCAACTGTCTCGGTCCAGCGACCGCGTCCTCCAATTAGCGAATCCCAGCAAGGATTCGCTGTCGTTGTCAACTGCATCCTCCCATCGTTTGCGTGGTTTTCCTGGTGGGCGGCTTCCTGTTGCTCGGCCTTTCATGGAGCGTTTGGGAATTCGCCCGTCATCCATACGCTCCACATGGCCAGCCCACTGAAGTCGTAGCAGTTTCGTCAGAATCGATACCGGTGGCTCACCATAAAGAGCGTACAACTCATGGTTGTACCGGATTCGCCAGTCCGGTCCGTCCTTCACGGGCCCCAGAATACGTCTCAAAATGCGGCGTTCGAAGACGTCAATCCTTTTTTCTGAGGCTTGAGTCAAAGTCCATGTTTCACATCCAAAAATCAATACAGGACGGATGATCGTTTTATAGACGCGCAGCCAAATATTTTGGCAACGTCAAACCTTACACGTATTTATTTCGAACAAAAATTATTCTTAAGAAGCTACACCACAGTAGAAATTCCACAAAATCGATTTTTTTATTGGTTTAAAAACTCTTTTGAACCTTCTAGAATAAGAGACAAACTAATTTATATCTGCCAGAAATCGTTTTCATTGAAATTTCGAGCTCTTTCTCGACCCCTCCCGACTGCACCAAAACTATTACCTAGGGTAAATACGACAACTGCTCGTCGGGTACAGCATTGTCTTACTATTCAATTTCCAATTTCTCTAATACACTAATAGATGTTGTTAGAAACATTTTCAAGCATGTTGAACACAAAGTACGTTAAACTTTTATAATCAAATTTTTTATTTTATCATGTTCGAAACACGAGTCAAAACTAAACTAAATGCGTTTTTCTCGTAACACGTTTTTCAAATCGGCACGCAGCATAATTCAAAGAATTTTCTAATTTTTCCAAATTAATATCACATCTTCAAAACAACATTCCGCATAGAAATACGTAGCTGATTTTCGATAAGTTAATATTTCGATTTTTTAAGTACAAACAGGTGCCCGTTTTTTGGTAGTAATTTGAACTTTTTTTTCGAGTGCTCGCCAATTTAACAAAATTGAAAATTTTCAAAATCCCTTGAGTATTTCTATAGCTATACTAATGTAGTTTAAGAAGAAGATGAATATTTTGTTCTAGAATAATTTTTGGTGCACTTCTACTGTGTGCCGCGGAGCCCCTCCAAAAAAATCGTTCCGCGAAAACGGCTGTTGGGCCGCCATTTTGTAATATTTTTTAATAAGTAAATTTTTTTCAAACTTCAAAACATGCTTAACAACATCCTTAAAAAGAATTACCCTGTTGCTTTTCCTTCCACTTGAAAAAAACGTTGAACTTTCTCTCTACTGTGGTGTAACTCCTGAAGTTTCTTACAATTTCTGCAACGACATTTTGAAATACTGGCAAATATCACGATCATATTTTTGAATACCGAAGAGTACGAAACATGCGATCATGGTTGAATTTGCATGAAGAATTCTTGTTTTTTATACTAGACCCTGAAGTTTCCTGATTTTGTTCTGGGATCAATTATTGTCAATAATGTAAGATTTTTTGTTGTTGAATTTTTGGGCTCAGCTGTACCCAAATAAGTAAATACGCCATCAAAAAAAAATATTTTTTAAGGGGGTTAGTACCGGTTAGACTGCTAGAAAACAGACTTATTTGCAATATTTTTTTCTCAGCTTGTTTATTGTCTAAAATTTTTAAAATTTGCATGGGTAAAAAACACACTTCGAAGATTACAAAAAAAATTATATTTTATTTTCTTCTTCATTTTTCTACTTACTTATAGAGGGCGCCATAGTTGATGTATGGGAAAATACCTCGTCCCACTGCGGACAGACAATCTCAGGACTGAGGGATTCGAAAAAAAAACCAAACCGCATTTTATGTGCTAATCTACCACAATATTTTGAACAAATGATCAAAAAATAGTGGAAAAATCGCTTTTTTCACTTTGTTTCGCTTGCCAAATTTTTTGGGATTGATTTTTGACCTATATTGTAGTAGATTACCACACAAGATACTTGAATAAAGTAGCACACCAAATTTGACTTCAATCGGTTCTGCCAATCCGGAGAATAATTGTCCGCAGTTGGAAAAACGTCATTTAAAAAAAACGCGTTTAAAGTTTCGATTACCGAAAATATCGCTCACTAAGCGAAAAAGGCGTGCGCGCTTAAACTGCCTTAACTTCTTTATTTTTGGGAGTATCTTAGTAAAATTTTGAGACGTTATTTCTGAATGTTATTATATTTGAAAAATGATTTTGATTTTTCAAAATTATAACCGATACTATCCCCTTAAATGGAAACGATACACATCTAAAAACAAGTTCCTGGAAATACGTATCTGTTAAAAAAAAATCCTCAACTAAAAATAATGCTACGACGATATATCGTCAAATATAATATTTTGAAAATTAAATCTCACTATTATTAGTTATATTGAATTTATATGCACCTAATTTGAATATATTCCAAATCTCTAATATCTCTCTTTTCCATTTTGTATTTCAGGAAAAAATCTTTACAACAATGAGCACGTAGCAATAAAAATGGAGCCGATGAAATCAAAGGCTCCACAACTACATTTAGAATATAGGTTTTATAAATTATTAGGATCACATGGTAAGATTATCTAATTATTTATTTATTTATTTTTCTGTTTTGATAAGAAACTAAAATATAATATCGACACTTTTTTCACAATTTCATAACGTTTATATGTGCCAGAATTAAGCATGTCTGTTGCATACATTGCACAATGACAGTATGCTGAAAAAGATGATTATAAATAGTTCGCGTCATAAGTGCAGTCTGGCATAAAATAGATAGTTTGAACAAGATTGTTAAGTAAATGTTGATAGCAGATTATGGGATTCGTATTGACCTCAGCTCCTAAGAAAACTATAGAAAATCTACACAAAAATTAGCTTAAACGACCATTTGAAATTGTTTAAAAAAAATAATATAAATTTATCTGAAATGAAGTGATAGTGGTATCTAAATTTACTTGAAAGTCAAATCATATGCACTTTTCTTCCCGGATTCCTTTATGCTTCGATCGGTTATAAATCTATATATCTGGTCTCTCAAATATTGAAACGGTGGCCAAAATTTTCGAACAAAAAAATAACTGAAGAATGTTTGACGCTATTCGACGATACCTTTGAGATCCTGCCAAACTGAAAGCATATTTCATTTAACTAGAATATTAATTCGGCCGGTCATGGTCAATTCGTTTAAATTTTGAAAAAAAAAACCATGTGTTTGTTCATAGACAAGACACATACTAGGCTGTTCAAAAAGAAAGGTGCCTAACACTGAAAACCCTTTTTTTTGGCAAAATTTGATTTGAATCTGCAACGTAATCTTTTTTTTAGCTCGATCCAACGATCCCCCAATTTTTTCATCCCTTCTAAATAGTACGATTTGTCAAGTAGTTTCGACTTCTTTATTCGATTTAAAAACGCTTGTCCGACAGCCACCTTCTGAGGTCTGGAATTAGGTAATAGTCGCTAGGGGCAAACCTGGCGAAGAACAACTTCAAAACTATATTCTTTATTTCCTGTTCAATGAGCCATGTGTGAGATAGTGCATTGTTGTCATGAAAAATGATTGTTTTCTTCGTCAAATAAGGCTGTTTTTTCTTCATTTCGACTTTCAAACGGACCAATAATGCTGAATAATATGCGCCGGTTACCGTTCCTTCCTTCTCAAGGTAGTCGATAAAGATTATGACATAACCTTCCTAACCGTTGTTTGCGTTTTTGGACGCTTCGATGCATTTCCATGCGGAAAACCCACTCTTTCGCTTCACGTGATTCCGGTCTGTAATGGTGAATCCATTTTTCATCCATGGTCTCATATCGACGGGGAAAAATCGGATATACACAGCGGGATCCTCAATGCACTCAAAATTTTATTCCCACATCCGTAGACTATGATATGGTTCTGAATATACGTTATATTAAAAATTACAGTAACTAAAAGAATTATACGTACATCATGGTTTTCAATAACTGCTTGTTTTTCATCAGCACACAGTCAAGAATGGTTAATAAAATACTAAGAACATAGCAAATTGCAAAAATTCCTATTACTACAAAAATAAAACAAATTGTTAATATAGCAAAAACTAAATAGTACAATTAAGGTTGCATAATAAATATAAGTTCACTAATAAAAGAGAAAAACAAAATTTCAATAAATATAATATTAAGTGGATTTTGTGTTTGCTCCTCGGGCCTGAATTAGACTCTTTGAATAATGGTTTTCGGTATTTCGTTCCAACCAGCTATTTTTTGCAGATTTTAGTTTATTTACCGTGAAATATTGTTTTCCACCGCGTTAAACTCTTTCTGCGAGGATACCCTACAAGTTTTCAATGGGGTTCATGTCCAGACTTAACGTTGGTCACACGAGAACAGGAACATTTTTGCTTTGAAACCACTCCTGGAAGACTCGGGATCTACGGATGGATGCATTGTCCTGCTGGAAGATGAATTTATTGTCCTGTCACTTCTGCTGCATGATCAATAATAGATGTTTCCAGAATGTTGGTATAGCTTTCGGAATTCATTTTCGTAGAAATATTTGTCGTCGGTAACTTTTCTTGGTAACAAAACGAACTCCATACCATAACAGTTCCGCCACCGAAATTACGGCTCATAAGGATCAGTTTTCCTAAGATCATCATACCAGTAAGATTGAAATTCATATGAACTTTCGAGATTAAATTTTTTTTAAAAATCGTTCGTAGTAAGTAACCAAGTGTAATTTCTAAATGCGGTAGTAGGGATACAACAGGGTGAGTGAACTTATAGTTCTTTCGGGTACTATATATTTGGAAAAACTATGTCGAGGATAGTTTTCTTGTGAGCCGATTAGTAAAAATTAAGGGATAAACCATGTTAGGATCCATTTGTAAAATACTCACCAACGTGAAAAGAAAACAACCAACCAAACTATTTCATTGAACCTTGTGGATATTTTTACCTTGCAGAGTGGCTACACATAGAAGTCGAGTGAATTACTTCAACCCGATTGTTTTCTTTGCTGGTTCTTGGCTTTAACATATATTAGCGCCAGTATTAATGACCAATAACGTTTTATGATTAAGTTTAACCGTCTTTAAATAATTTGATTTGAGAGTATTGAAATGCACTTCAATTTAAAAGGCTCGTAATTTGAGGTGGTCATGAAAATTGAAAAAAAGTATATCCCGGAAATATCGTACTGTTTATTCAATCTGCTAAGCTATGACATTGCAGATTAAATAGAAAATTAAAGCTTGAAGTGTAGGAAACCGGTAAACTATCTCAAAATATGCTATCAACATTACAATCTTGTTTCAGATCTACAAAAAAAAATGAATATTTGTAAAAAACACGATGTAAAAAATCTCATTGAACAATCATTTTTTTATCTGTGCACCATTCAAAGAGCCTTTCATCCGTCCACCACACCAAAATCACATCTATATATCCTCCTATCCATCTTTCACCCAACTTACTAATGAAATGGAAAATATTCTGGAGGCTTTTTGTTTGTTACGGCGTTTAATTATATCGCGATTGATTAATAATGTAAAATATAGCAACAAATTAAATGTTACCACGCACAATAATCGTCAGGTTTTTACGTAAATTAAATTTAGTAGAACATTTAGTTCGTGTAGTTCATCATCAACCACACGCTTTTCAATGCTATTAGATATTGTAGTAATGTAAAGTAAATTGATTAAAAAAATTGTGAAGTTAAAAGAAAAATCAAAAAAAAAAGAAATCCATTCACTGATGGCATGAGAAAAAAAACTATGTAACTGACATTTTACAGAAGGTATACCACGTGTCTACTTGCTGGGCACGTGCGGTGGACGTTACAATGCTATGGTTTTAGAATTATTGGGACCATCACTCGAAGATCTCTTCAATTTATGTGGCCGTAAATTTTCCCTGAAGACTGTATTGATGATAGCTAAGCAACTAGTAAGTTTTCTTCATTTTTACTGTCCTCGAATTGTTTCGTTGCTTGTTCTTGGTTATTATAATATATTTTTTATTAATTTCTTCATCTTAATTTTTTTAATTTCGAATTATTTTTTTCGCTTATAGTAGACTTTTTTAAAAATATTACTCGTCGACTCAGTATTTGCTCTGGTATTTTGTAAATTTTGTTTGCAATGTCCATCAGTTAAATATTCACTCATATATCTGATTTTAAAAAAAAATGCACGTAATATAGATTGACTTCAATAGGTTTGGTATTGAATCTGAAATTTTTTTTTGTGTATGCCTTAACCTGTCACGTAAAAATTAGGAATCGCTATTGATTTTCTTGTTTATTTAGCCATGAAAAAAATAATTTTAGATATTTATGTCAGCCACTATTCAGTCTTTAGCAATAGTTTTTTGTTTGTTTGTAGCACTCATTACTTTGATCGAAAATAGATTAAATAGTGCTCATTATATAGCACTAGACAGTGTTTAAACATAATCTGCGTAGGTCCTGGATGCTGATAATTTTTGAACAGCTTTTCTTATATTGGACGCAATTATTTAACATATCAACGGTAATTGAGATAAAAACAGGGATATTATCGTATATTCTTGAAACCCGTAGCAAGTTTCACATTTCAGTTTTCAAAGACAATTTATCATTCATTCAATTCGCTTGGTTATTTAAATTGGCAACGATTATCCTTCCCTTTAAAAGAATCGCAACGATACCAAACATTGAATTGATTATATATCCAGCAAAAAGTAGTAGAATCATTTTCTAATTTATCGTTACGTGACTGGATAGTTTTGACTGTATTTTGCGACTTGAAAATCAATAATTACGAAGAGTAACCACAAACACGCTGGAGTTATTTTAGTAAAAATGTTTCCATTTATTTCGTTTCGTTTTAGTCCAACTTGGCTAAAAGCGGCCACAGTAAATCACTTTGCATATTTCTATATCATTCTCCATTCACCATAAGTCTGCTACCATGTTCATTTTTAATAAAGTAGGAAGCATGGATACCATCGCTCCAAAATCTAAGACGAACGAAATCGGCACGAACTATATCCTGAAAATACAATCACCAAACGAAATATAATAATGTACGAACAAACATTCAATCGCATGGAGACGTATGCAGTTGCTTGATGCACGCTTTCAGCGAAGCTCGCCAAAGGTTGTTGGTTCAGCCTGGACCCACGCGATCTGCAACGTGCACTAACGCATCACTAGTGCGACTAGGCCTTTCATGTATTTCCCCAATGTTCTGTAAATAAATGAGGAATGCGCAAAAAATTTGCGGAATTAAGTGCTTACGCTGCATTTATATTCTAAGTATATTTACTCTCTTATATATGCGCGCAATTTTTATTTTTGCTATATAAGAACAACTTGATTTCATCTTAAATTTAAACATTTTATTTTGTCTCCAAATGCGATCAAAAGTAAGGTTGCTTGTTATATCTTATATTTGCATCCTTAAGGGGCGAAATCACATTAGACAGTTGAAAAATCGACCGTTTTTATTGCAGAGATTGAAAGTTTAGCTATTCAAGAGTATACTCAAAAAGTTTGAGACCGATATTTGAAATCCTTTTTATATTTTCGGGGCAAGAAACGAAGCGCGCTTAAGTATACCGCATTGAATCGAACGATCGCAGAGAAGCTGGGCGTGACCACGCAACTTCTTTTCTTTGAATATATCTTACTTTGTATGGATTGGGGCAGGTATTACAAACAAGAAGATGTATTTTTCCTGGTATCCTTGTGTATATAGGAGTAATACACAAGTGACGTCAATACTCAGTTTTTGGTAATTTGTTTTTAAATACGTTCATCTCGAAACGCGTTTTTTCGGCGTGCGTGCTTTGTATCTGAGCGAATTTTTGACCGATCTTCAAAAACCAAAGATTTTTAAATTTTTATTTAATTTTCGTATAACTGAACCTGAAATAGAGATAAAAAATTTCGATTTAGAGGTTTTTTATGAAAAAAGCACGAAAAACAAAATTTTCAAACGCGTCAACAATTTTCAATTTTCCATATTTTCATTCAAAATTTGGTTCGTCAAAGAATTATACATATAGGTAATTTGAAAATTTTGCTTGGATTGCTTTCACATTAAAATCGTGGACTCTAGCATGCACGGCAATGAGAGACTCGGGCGATGGACCTCCATGAAGAACAGCTTCAAACTTTGCAAATTTCGATGATAATCACTTGAGAAATTATGAGATGTACTTCAAAATATGAGTAAAATAACCTATTAATTTCAATTAGTTCTAATCAATTCTTCCCCTACAAAAAAAATACGAAAAAAGCGTAAAAAGGGGACTCCTTATGTCCCCCCTCCCCTTGACACGTGCATATATTGCGTTAGATACCTTTCATTTTCTTATTTGACTCGATTTAAGTTGTTAACTATTCTTAACTTAGCTTTTTCTGCCTGTCTGTATACGCATAACACATAGGAAGGACTTTGATGGAATTTGGCATAGGTAGTGATAGTTACTGGGTCAACATTCAGACTATTTTTTAATTTTGAAAATGAAAAATGGTTCCTACAAAAGTCAAAAACCTTCATCTTCAGATTTGTTGTTCATTCATCAAGTTTTATTCTATATTTTTGCTAAACCAAAAACCATTTGATTTTCTCTCAGTCAGAATTACACATGGATACAATTATACGAAGGCGCTGCTCGTTGCCATCTGAATGTAGCAGTTGCATATAAAAAATTTCTTTAAAATAAAGTAAAAGAACGGAAAATTTCACGTGGAGTGAGAAACGGAAATTGATTTGAATGATTTCTCCACTACATTTCTCCACCGTATTTCACCACCAACACCTGAAAAGGACTCACCGAAAACTTTGTCTGCCATCCGAATATCTGTGCACATCTGTGGTCTAGCTTTCAAATTGAGCACCTTAAAGAAACCTATTGTCGTTGGTTGTCCTTAAGTTATATTATAAGTGGTTGATCGCATTAAATATGTGGAGAATACTGCAGACGATGATGGCTATGTGTTGGACGTAATCAGATTGAGGTGTAGCTTATCACTTGCTAATATTTATCAGGACTAATCCAAATGGCTATAGGTTCTACAAAAAGCAGAAACTTATAAGGAGCAACGTTTCACAGTGAGCAAGTTGAATTTAGTAGCCCAAAAACGACACTATTCAAATGGAACTCCATAAATTTTCCAAATCAATTCACTCTCGATACTTTTAATTTTTTTGTATTTTTCATGTCCTTGCCGTTTGACTCCATCACGACTAAACAATTTGACTCCAAGAACCTAAGCTGCCGGCAAGGGCGTAATTATTCTCTATTTCAAGTGGGCCATGATCACAAGTTCGCGTAAAGTCATGAAAATACGTACTATATTGAATCTTCAAGATTTCGAAAATAATACAGTATTGTTTTAGCAAATTCCTTCCGATTTGAGTCGCTAAACGTCCTTTCTTTTTTAAGTACAATCGGAAATCCATTTTAATTTTGAAGTCAATTGGTTGTTATCAGTTTTCGGAACTCTCGCTCAATTTGAAAATAAGGTGTGCTACTCATCTGGTACTCGTTTCCAATAGCACCTAATCAGCTCAAATAAATGTTACTTCAACATATTCGATTTATCAAAATGCATCATTTTATTTTACTTTCATGGCTCCATGGCATGGTTGAGTACACATCGGAAAATTACATGAAATTCGGCTTCCCGATAAGCTCGTGTGCAAAGGTCATGTTTTCTTCGATTGTGTATTTTGTTTGCGCTTATTGTCAGCACACCAGCTAAAATGCTAGCTTATCTTCAGTATCTCCTCATTTCCACAATCAGCTAACAAAACTACGTGACACTTGCAGCGAATTGACCTCCGAAACTTCTGTGTAATCTTTTCATATTTGTCTACTAAAAATATGTTCAAACGCAGCGATACTATGAAAATCTAGACTTCAGTCAACGGAATTATACATGGGTTTTGACTTTCAGAAATCTACAATTCAGTGTGATTTTCAAGAACAAATAATTTTCCTTCATTTTCCGCTCTATCGAAAGTGAAACAACAAATTCTCTTCAGAATTACTCGATTTTCGTGTCGCTTTCAATGCGCCTCAAGTTTGCCATTGTCAGTCGGCAACGTAACGATATCATAATGAAAATGAATATAATTTTTATCGCAATGTTTTTTATTGTTATTGCATCGTTAAATGGAGCTTACGCCGTCGAAATGCGATTCGCGCTCGTTCACAATATCATCTAATTGGCATTTCCCTTGCGATGATGATTATTGCACAGTATTTTGGGGAGGCATCCTTGGGAAATGGGTTGGGGGTTGCGACTACGTAGCTAGGAGCCAGCTAGCCAGTTGATTGGAATCAATATTTCGAATGCTCGATTCGAATCGTAGACTTGAAAACAATGTCCAAGTTGAATCGGTTGAGTTGGACTTCTTCAATTTAAAAGAGAATTTCCAATCAACTAATTAGTACAGCATATTAGCCACCGATTGGAGTGCATTTACAATCGTTTTCCTCAATAACTGTTTCATTTTCACTTCCAACCCTTAATTTTCGGGTAGAATCATTTATAGACCAGGGGGGATCTGTAAAAAACGATTACATTTTGCCGTTGAGAGGGGGCACACTGATTTTTGCGGGAAAAGTTGTGGAATAACTCGTATTACAATAATTGACTTATGCTCCCTCTCAAAAAAACCGGGAACATGAAAAAAACGGAATGTTTAATAAAAAATTTAAAAAATTGTTTTTTCCTACTTTTCTCACTCCTAACTTTGAAACGGTTCATTTTAGGTCAAAATTGTGTGGCATTAAAAGTTGCGTAGTAAAATTTTTTAGGAGATAGGATTAGTTAAAAATCTTAAAACGTTTAATCCTTGCCGCAAAATTGCAATAAATATAAAAAACAGGGAGAAAAAAGCCTTTTTTATTTAATTTTTTTACCACCTTCATATTGCTCGTAATTTATTTTTACAATATTATAAAATAGCAAACAAATTTTCATCAAACTCGATTCGGTAGATTGCCCATAATAATTGTGCAATCTAAATTATTTAAAAAAAATCTAACATTTCGGAAGCTTGAAAGTCAGAAACTTAAACATATAAAAGTGAAATTTTTTCACATATAAAAGTCGTAGGAGCCATGTTTCTATCAACAGAATCCGCAGCAGCACTGTTATAGAGTTTATTACCAAGTTTAGCAAAAATTGCTGAGACCGCCCTAATAATCCGATTTTAATTTCGTAAAGTGCATTTGATAGATGGATAGGTGGTGGTGCTCTTTTATGTGTGAAAAAAACTTCGAACTTTTATAAGCTTTAGTTTCTGACTTGCATGCTTTCAAAATTTTAATAATAATGTTTATTGCAATTTTGCGACAAGGGTTAAATTTTTTAAGATTTTCAACCAATCCCATCTTATAGAAAATTTTATTACGCAACATTTATTGCCCCATAACTTTGTCCTAAAATGAATCGTTTTAAAGTTAGGAGTGAGAAAAGTGGGAAAAAACGATTTTTTAAAAAAAATTAAATAACGATTTTTTTAAGGTCCCGACTTTTTTTGAAGTTCCCGATTTTTTGAGGAGGAGCATAATTCAATTATTGTTATACGAGTTATTCCATAAGTTTTCCTGCAAAAATCAGTGTGCCCCCCTCAACGGCCAACTGAAAACAGATCCGCCCTGGTCTATTGTGCATGTTTCAATTTATCGATTTGCATAAATAATTATGTAAAACAAAACGCCGGTTTTTCTTCATATTGTTGAATTCTTAGTATTTAGTTCCATAATAACATTAAAATATTCACAAAACTGATTTACTGGGGGGGAAATGTAACAAATTACAATTTCAAGGCATCCAAATCTCCCAGAAAACATGGTAATGTGAATGACGCTGAAATGATGCCAACATTAAATTTTCATTTGAGCTTTTATTGTCTTTTGGATGTACTTGTACTTTTTCAATATTTGTAAACATGTGAATATTGTTTAAAGTGCTACGATTTCACAATGATTTCCTCGAAATATTTCCAACTGATTTCATAACTAGGTTGCATTTATTCACTACTGCACTTTAGTGGAAGAAATAATTCAACAGAATCGTAGTGAAAATAGAAGCTGAAAATCACTTTTATTCTCCCAATAATATATTAGGTAATTATTCTGAAATTTATTAGTTGTTGCTTGATGGCTTTTTTTTTAATTTAATGCTTGTTTTCCTATCATATCAAATGAAATATCAAATTATACGGGGAAAAAATTGTCTCGGCAATTAGGGAGAAAATACTGAAAACAAATTCATGTGAAACATATGTTTCTAGGTAATGCCATCATCAAATCACTCCAATTAATGTATTTATTCTTTCTATGTAAACTCAGAACGTAGGAAAGTATTTGCTTATATCATAGATTGGCATTTTCAGCACTAGCCAAGTTCCTTAGGGAAATTAATCCAGATTTTAATACTGAAATATTTTGATTAAGCCCCGTCAGTACATGCACAATCAATTTTTGATGGAAAATGAAAGTAGAAAAATGCAGTCCCAAAAGTGTACCTAATCTCTTTTTAATTACTTCCTCAATGCGGACTGTTTAAACAAATTCGTTATTGTTTATGTAGTAATAATTATAGAAAGCCCATTAGTAATAGTATTTTCGTTTTGTCGTTCCCCATCAACAATCGCAAAAAATGCTAGTCTAAAAGAATAAGCGAAGTGCATGATAAAAATCGGAAATTGGGATGGTTTGGAAGTAGCCTTCACGTTACATAAAGCAGTTTCAGTTAAATAATTGACTCGCGCATGTTCTGCTATACAGCTCTCACTTTGGAAATAATTTTACAATATTTCCCATCATTATCGAAATGCTAAACGATATTTTCGTTCCGACGGTGGTTTGATATTACATATGTCAATGTCGAAATAACACGCACTTCATAAATCCACCAAAAAAATGATCCACTTTATAGATGCGATTCTAACAGAGAAATCTAATTGTGTTTCGTTAATAATTGAAAGTAGTATAAGTAATTATTTTATTGTGCCCTTAAAAAGATATTTTGAAAACGTTTTGTAGGCTCCAAAGATCACATACCTACACATTACAGCTTTATTTCTTCTAAGACCAATCGACAAATAGTTGTGCTACCTCCAAGTCATTGAGATATAATAAGGAAGGAAGATCGCCCTGCTTAGAAAAAAAACTCAACAGCTTTTCATCTACATTTTTCGATAAATCCTTATAAGGAGAGTACCAAAATCAAGACCAGATGGTTTGCAATTGAATCCTTCTTTCTTTTTCAAAGGGCCTGAAAAGAAAAAGCTATTTTTCAATGAATATGTGGCTTCTGAGGGTTGTCCAAAGTAATCGGTAATTGGCAACCATAAATTGAATAGAGAGTATCTGATGGTTCACTTTGACTGTAATTGTAAGAAGATAAAAGTGGATAAAAGAATGTTCGATTGTTACATATGGAGATGGAATTTATCATCACGGTCCTCCGTGGTAATGACTTTTTATAAGGCAAGCTTAGGTGGATAATAAATTCAAACTAAACAACATATGGTTGCCGTTTTGGCAGCAGATTGAAAGGTAGTTATTACCAATAAACGACTCATGTCCATCATCTTTCAATAATATATTCGAAACAATCTGAAAGCTAAAACTGTCCAGGAAAATTACGGGCACATTGATGGATTCAAAGGTTATTATTTTTCATTTAAAAGCCTTCGAAGGATAATTACCAAGTGTTTTACATTTGTTTCTTCCAATTCATTCAAGGAAGCATTGGAAAAAATTGAAAATGCTGGTAGATCAATCAAATATTTAGGAATAATACTGAGCATTTCAGAAATGTATCGTTCGTAAATATAACCCCCAAAAAAATACCGATCGTATTTCTTAACAACAAAAAAACATTTCCCAGCTCGTTCAATGCTTCACATTTCTACTGTGGATAGGACGAGCAGTAAGAAAAAGTGGACAGCAGTTTTGTCACACTTCGTATCATTTTTGCAGTCCTAATCTTTGTGTTGTTGTAAAGCCGGCGTCTTATTGCGTGTAAAATATATTAAAAACTATTCGTAAAGCATTGTGCCAAAATGTCCTTTCCACCCAAGTCGAATAGTTCAAATCGAGGCACTGCTTGTTTGTAAAATAGATGCGGCGAGCGATTTTATACGCCGTGGGAAACTGGCAAAACAAACACGAATGTTGGAATAGTACAGTCAACTTTAAACTCTCAAACGCCTTATTTTACTACGCTTCTTTAAATGGCGTCCGACTCATTTCTCCAGGATTTCATTTGGCGCACTCATTTTTTTCTGAGAAGAATCTGAAAATAATAATCCACATTTTGTCGTTTGGTGCAGCTGCTGTTCAGTTATTTCTACTATTTCGATCTTCCTGTTAACAGGAGTGTAATCATTGATTTAATTTCAAACGAAAGTCTTATCGATTTTTTTCACATTCAGTGATTGTCCTTTTCTAGGTTTTAAGATTGTTTTCAATGAACTTATTTCAAAATTTAGAAATTTATTGAGTTTGGACTGTATTTCCTTGTATCAATTCTACAGACTATTTGTTCTTATTGCTTATTTGACTGATCAAATATAACTGTTGATCCTGCAAACCTAAGGCCGAGCTTTCTTGGAATGTACGGCGGTCATCTACTAGACTTAATTAAAAAATATCCTTAACTGTGTCTTCACTAGATCTTTCATTGAACTTTTGCTGAGGCTGTTAAAGTCATTCACTACGTTAACGCAAGAACCTCGCCATGATCTGTAAAATATGGATGGATTTGCAAAAAGTTCACAATTTATGTATTTTCTTTCATTGACAGTTTCGTATTTTCGTAAATACTCATCATTCCCAATAGTGCATAAGCCCAAATTCAGCTGTCTCGATCTAACGACCGCGTCCTCCAGTTTGCGAATATCGGAAACTATGTGTGCTATGTTTGTCCATTGGGTTGCCTGATGGACGTCTTTTCATGGTGCGCCTGAATATAAAATCTAGCGAAATGATTTTCGTGAAAAAATGCGTATCTATTTTAATATCATTTATTCAGCGATGATGGTTGCATATCGAATAGTAATATCTGTCGACAGTTATTTTTTTCAAACATATAAAAACTTTTTTGAATATATGCAAAAATGATTCGTTTTATATGAAATTCAATATGTCTTCAATGCAAAAAAGGAAAGCAAAGTTATTTTTATTTTTAGTAGGACGTGTGGTTTCGGCGTGTCGGATGGCATCCTCTTCAGGTGCTGTCATTTGCCATCCGTCACGAGACAGCACGACCACGGCTGGCTTGTTGATGTATTGAGCTCGTTATATTTCAACTATTTTATAATTTACATCTGCGAATTATAACGACCGTCAATGGGTTCGTATATATGCCTACGTTTTGCTATTTTATAATATGTGTTAGAACCTCCTACTCCCGTCAACAACATTGTCTTCTAGTGTGCAATTTTGGTTCGCAACTCTGCTAATACATCAACAAGCCAGCCGTGGTCGTGCTGTCTCGTGACGGATGGCAAATGACAGCACTTGAAGAGGATGCCATCCGACACGCCGAAACCACACTTCCTACTAAAATTAATTAGGAACCAGCCCATAATCTGGAACAAAAAAGAATCTCCATTAATGTGCATTAAATAGTGTTAGCAGAGTTGCGAACCAAAATTGCACACTAGAAGACAATGTTGTTGACTAGAGTAGGAGGTTCTAACACATGTTATAAAGTTATAAATTTTCTTTATTCAAACCAAATACAATAACGATATATTATTTTTATGCTCTTGTTGATGTAGCATTTAAAAATTTAGTATGACTATATTTTTTTTGTGATAAGTGTTTGTTAAATTATCTGCATAATTAAACAGTATTGTTTTGTGTTTATCTTCAATTGACATTTACAACGTTTTCCAGCAAGAATTTTATTAATTTTGAAACCTTGAATGTTGATTATTTTAATTAGAATAACTGACCGATTTTTCTGGTGATACGAATGAAATGTCGTTATTCAATTTCTTCGATGATGTCCTGTTGGGATACGATTATTCTTGAATCTTGAAACGTATCAAATGCATATAGGAAAATGCCATTAAACATTAATTTAAAAAAATCGGCTGCAATAACTCATTTGCTTTTGTAAAATCGGCACATATCCATCATTGTAGCAATAATATGAAATGCACCTTTCTCACCACATATGGTATTCACATATATGTATGTATGTATGTTCAGCAAACGCTCACTTTCACCTATTTATAAATTTTCACCAAATACAATTATTTTCATACGTTAAAAACACTCGAAGTAACTTCAACAATGGCAGTCACCTTCGTGTTCTTTGCTACCACTATAAATAGATCGAATTATTAACATTCCTAGAATGTTAATAAAATATGTCTTTGTATCTATTCATACGCCAACACTGTGGTAGTTTTAATTGGCTTAGTATAAAATTTAATTTAATTAAAATTCAGAACGCGGCAGTCATTGAAAGCAACATTGAAAATATTTTTCCATGTACACGTTTTGTTTGCTGGTATGTTTGTTTGTTTGTTTGTTTTTCTGCTAAAATCAATCAATAAAGCTTAAGCTTGAATTTGCTGTACACGCACATCGGTAAGCTGTCGTTCTTTTCGAATTGCTACTAAACTGTAAAGTATGTTTGGTTGTAATCTGATTAAACAAGGTGTAACATTCTTAACATTTTTATAGCGTGAAATTTCAATACAGCTAAGCACCAGTAAAATAGGCTCAATAATAAACAATGTAACATAGTATTTATGCTGATCTCAAACTTGGAAAAAGGCTACATTTAGTTAGAATTGTGCGTCGTGAAAATAACTTTTAAGAATTTGTCTATAGCAAAATTTTCATAGATATTTCTATCCAGATGATTAATCGCCACTTTTTGATAGAAAAATAAACGGAAAACGCTTCGAGAATATTCACAAAGGAATTACTAATCAACTATTTAGAGAGAAAAACTACTAATCCTCTTTCGTCCTTCACTCAATCCTGTCCAAGATCATTTCTTTCATCCCAGTTCATCATATTCGTCACTTGTATTCAATTACGATTCAGATTTTAGATAATGATATAAACAAGAAAAAACCAGTGCTAGGCTCATTCAGTCAAATAAAATATGAATTAAAAATAACTGAAATGAATATACACAATAATTTTTGTTTATTCTTTTTTCTCTTCTTTTTATATTTTCATTGTTGCGCATTCAACTCCTCGTTCGTGTGAACTTCGAAACACAATTCAAACGCTTTCCGGGTTTTGTTTGTAAATTTGATGAAATCAAATTAAAATAAAAATAAAAATCGCAATTTTGAATTTCGCGCGCAATGTGTGTGCACCCACGCAATATTGCAACACATTCACGCGTGGTGTCCTAACGTGCAATTAATCAAATAGCAGAGGGTGTACCCGAAGTATATTACTTCGGACCATGCGGCAAATATAATGCACTTGTTATGGAATTGCTCGGTCCATCACTCGAAGATTTGTTTGACTTGTGCGGCAGACGATTCACTCTGAAGACAGTTCTCATGATAGCAATACAATTAGTAAGTACACTTAATTAACAAATACTCAAAAATAGATTTGAAAGCATTTAAAGAAAAAAACCCATCAAAAGACATTATCCAACGCTCGTCGTCTACATTTCAAACTGGTAAACTAATTGTCTCAACTGAAATTTTCATGGTCAATTTAGGAACGATCCAATGAAATGGATTTAGCCACAGATAAGATACCAAGAATAGATACATTTTGTTTAGTAATTAAATTATCAAATTGTTCAACATGTTCTATGTTTTAAGCTTTTGCTGTTGCTTATTTGTTTCATTTCTGTTAATTTATTCGATTCGGTGTTTGGTTGTGAAAATTTATAAAAAAAAGGTGCTGGTGTTTGCTCTGTTCTGTTTAAAAGTTATCGAAAGTCATTTAATAATGGTTATTGGAACCTCCTTTATAGCTGTATCCTAATGTGATGAAAATTTTCAGGAATCCTTAAACAGTTCAAATATACCTATAAAAAAGATGTCAAAATAAGTTTCCCAAATTGAAAAAAGACATGGTATTATGATTTCCAGACATTTTTTTTGTAAACTTTGAAATAAATTTGCTAGTCTGAATAATTGTCAAATGTTCTAATATTGGACGCATCCAGATTATCTCAGTATTTTTAAAATATTTGATAAAAATTAGAAAATTCCTTAAATGAAAGCTAAGAGAAAAAAATTAGTTTAGTATTCTTTATTGTTTCTATTTACACATTTTGAGCTACATTTGGGGGATTGGTAAGTAATTAAAATCTGGTGTGAGTAAAATTCAGAGTTTTTTTTTGGTAATTTTCAAGCATTCAAGAAAATTGATATTTTCAACGTTAATAATGGTATGATAACTCAAAAAACGCGTTGACCTACTGAAGACAGTTATATTGAACGATCTATCTTGTCTCCAATTTTTTATGTTCATTTTTAAGATTGTGAGTATGTGGATATTTTGATTGTGTTTGTCTGAGGCGAATTTTTTCCTGTTTAATTAGCCAGGGCACTATTGACTCTTAAAAATAATAATTTGAATCATCTTCTCTGTTTTCTAGCGATTTAAATGTCTTTTCTAAAAATCCTTAAAAAATCATTTAGGCTTATTCTTCGTTTGTTACGTTCATTTTCTTGTTCATAACCGACTTTGGTCACAGTTTAGGAAGTTTCATCAGGTAATCACATGCGAAGAGGGACGTGGGGATGTAGGAAATATGGGGCGCAACTCGTTTTTGCGCCAAGACAACCTTTAAAATGTCAGACGTCAGATTGTTCCTTTCTCTCTCTCTCGCTCTACCAATCTTGTAACGAGAAATCGATCCGCGCTACCAGGTAAACACCTGAAATTTAACTTTTTTGAAACACTTCGTCGATATGGAAAAATTAAACACTTCGTAGGCCTAATAATATAGTTCAAAAAGAAAAAGAACTACAGATTTCCTTTTGACTAACTTTAGGACCTTCCAACATCAGAACATTTACCACCGCGACTGCCAGCACCTCGGCATTTACTGTTAATTTTTTCCATAAAGTACTGCCTTTCCTAAACGCAGTACGGGCTGCGGTTTCAACTGCCCTCCCAACTAATCATCACAAGCGATTAGCAATTGCCGAACTGAAATCAAACACACAGGTTCTAGAAAACGTATTTTTGGGATTGTTTCTTAAATTTCAGCTTTAATTTGCTGCTACTGGAGTCGGCGCCCTATTTTTTAAATCACTTAACTTCCACCAAATCTGCAGTCTTGCTCTCGTTGTTGGCTACACGAAAGAGGACGAGCGGCCTCAATCACCCCCATTTGTCAGACTTAAGCTTACATTTTTTTCTGCCATCATTTTTTGAGGTGGTGATAACTGCGGGTTGACGTTGATTAAGTCGTGTTTACAGAAGATGCAACACAAATTGATAAGCGAAACGATTGAATGGGAAACCCCGTGGGCCCGCCGAAAAGGCGAACTGAAAGTCAGTTTTTCCGTTGGTATTGGGATTTCAAATCCAACGCCGGCATACGTTGCGTGAAAATAATGTTTTCTGAGTGATTCCTCTCCGTCAACTGCTTTGAACGATGTGATATCCTGTAGTTTCCAGTAAGTGGATAAGTTGGGATCAGTTGATGTGCGCAATATGAACGATCAATCATGGATCCCGAAAAGCCGATCATTTTAGTTTGAAAAACAACTTCTCCGGTGGCAGGAACTTGTATCCCAAGCCTTCCTGTCTTCGCGAGTGAGATAACATGTCGCTGAAACTTAAGCAGGTATTATGGAGGATTTGATTTCATTTTAGCTGTTATTCCAAGTATTTTTTGCCAAAACGGCTGTGCTTCCTTATTATCGACTATGTATCAAATTTCATTGAAATATTCTGTTTGTTGTCCGCTTTAATTGCCAAATAATTGAGTGCTTCTTGGTTTCGAAGTCCTTTTCGTTTTCGGTGTTGGCGCGTGTGCTATCTAATCAGTTTTATTTAAAGTTTCCTAACCTTCTAATAATAATATTTAATTTCCGTCTTACCTAATCTAACTTTTTTATGATCAATTCATATATAACAATATTTAAAACTGAAATATTCGCTCTACTCTGCGAGTTTCAGTGGAATGGTTTGAATATCATCAAAGTTACACTAATAGATGGTAGTGCTCCTCGGGGTGATTTTCATCAGCCTTGAGTAATTTTCGCCTTGGTATTCAAGGCTTTTTTTTTAAATTTCCGACGCCGGCTTGCGCCCCTCTTATGAATCCTAACAAGTTCAAAACGTATTCTTCGCGCTAATTTTACCTGATTTCTGTAACCTTCATAACAGGCTCATACTGCTCCTTACCTGTTAACCTTAAAAAAATTATCTCAGCAAATGCAAAAATCAATAATAAGAGAAATGAATGAAACTCCTGTACGTAATCGTTTTGGCTTCAGTAATAATTCAATATTCTATTTTGCCGTTGATTTTGTTCATTTATAACTGAATTTTTCGTTCAAATTTTTTTGAATATTTTTTATTACTGGTCAACCAGGCTTGAGTCTCAGTGGCGATCGCATGGTAGCCAAACTAAAAATCTCCTGAATAATATTACTTTCTCGAAAAAATTTGTCAAAATTAATTTTAAATATTATTTTTCATAAAAATAATTTAACCCCAAAAATTGATTGTTTGGTTTGTTTTATAAAAAACATCACTTTGTACCGCATTGCTTGGCGCAACACCGTAATCAACTTTATTGACTTTTCAAGATCTAAGTTCCAATTCAGATAAAGTAGACCCTCTGTAAACGGGCATCTTTATTTAGCGAATATTTTTTCGATTCCCTCCATTGTTCGCTTATGAAAGAATCGACTGCATTTTCTTGTTGTCAGAAAGAAATTATTTTTAACAAGTACTTTTCATCAAAAATTTAAATATCACAAAGAATGAAACACAACTCTTTTTTCCTGAAAAAACTTTAGAACTTTTTAAAATTTACCAAAAATATTCCAATTCAAAATATTTGTGCGGACACCCTCCTAATATGTCTGTGATTGATTTTGATTTACATATACTTCGAACCGTCAGCGTACCTTGTCAAGACATAAGGTATTCATTTATTTATAAGCTCGATTGAATCCACTTGCATATCTTACATGTATCTGCTCTGATTTTTAAGCACCACCACGCAAATCTCATAAGATACTGGTTGACGCAATAAGCATATCAAAAAAGCTAGAATGAATTGCTTAGTACGAATACAAACAGAATCGAAGACCTTCGAACTATTCCAATTGACCGCATAAATGCATTGATCAAATGTGTTGGAAAAATATCTAGAATTGATTCGAGGGTCTACTGCATTTTCACGTGCGTGAGTCAATAATGAAGCAATTGTAGGCTGCCCAGGTTTTCCGAATTTAGTTTTTTTATTCAGCAGCCTAGAGCTTATATTGGACTGAAAATGGATACCATTTTGGCTGAAAAGGAACTCCTAATTACGTCTGCCAATGGTTCTGCAAACTCAAAAACGCTTAATTTGGCGTCGAACTAAAATCTTCAATTTTTAAGAATTAAATTCAGTTCAAAAAATAGTTTCAAATCTTCCTTCCTCCAAATAAAAACTTCAACAATTATTAAAAATTGCATATCCCTCTTATCTGGCACGTGATATCATCTGTTCAGAAGCACCACATACCATCGATAAAATAAAATACTAGTTGCTGGCATGATTCCAAAGATCAATATTATCTATTTGGTAAAGTAGCATCGAGTGTAAGATGTCTTCACATCTCCACAAGTGCAGATATGTACTTTTCGTCTTGTGCTGCATTTTTCAAGATAATCGCATCGTGAATTCTTTGTACGATAAAAGCTGGGAAAAAAGGAAACAAAAGCAATGCATGACTGCTGAATGACTGGAATGAAATTCATAAAATTCGATGGTTATTTTTGAAAAGATGATTTCATTGCTTGCGCCTTCTGTTATCCGCGTGAAAAGAGTCCTTGGACAGTTGGGCGGAATCATATCGTATATGAAAATAGTCCACAGATTGCATGGAGATTTATTCATCGAAGTAGAATTTATTTTGCAATGTATGTTCAATTGGGTTTGATTATTGTTGAGTGCTGGAATTGGTATTTAATAGACAACTGAAATTATGTATTTATATGATTTTGTTATTTTTTTTGAATGTATAATTAATTGAATTTTAAAAATCAAAGCTGTATGACTTACATCTCAATGACTTCACGAACATTTACTCCAAGGACGCGAGTCTGATTATATAAATGTGATGTAGATGAATTCAATCGTCCTCTTTAGGATCAGAAGGTTGATGTTTGCTGCAGACTATCTCCATTCGGCGGCAATGTCATCCTACCAAAGCCTGTCGCGTGCGTTGCGACTTCACTTTCATCTTCACAATCAGGTCTCGATATCCCTTAGATAAGAGCAAAGTAGTAGTCACTTTAAACTCCCTGATGAGAGCTGGATCAACGCGGCTATCTGGTCGCAAACCGACTTGTTGACTTAGATCCTTTCAATGTATCACTATACAATAGACCTACTACGTGACACCAAACTTATGGGGTCGAAACCGGAGCTTGGGTGGCTTGAAAACATGAATTATTTCGTTTCATAATAGTGTTTGTTTGTCATCCATGGAAGGGCACTAATAACCTTCTACTCTATATGACACACTAGCTTGACTTACATTGAATTCATCAACTCAGAACAATACTGCGATTGACGTCCCACAAACCTTAGGGTTGTTTGTGATGAACTCAAAAGCAAGTTCAAGGAACCTAAGAGTGATGCCCTCCACTATTTGGCAAAAAATATTTTACTTCCCTTTCCAGAATTTAAAAAAACTATCTTTAGTTCATGTAAAACATTATTTTAACATGCATCTTCTAAATTGGCAAGCCCAATTTTATATTAATCAATCCAACCAGTAAAGTATGAATGGTAGTATGACTCTTCCCAGCAATGGAAGCAATTTCATGTCGGAGAGGACAATTGAATTGTTCGGATACAGAACTAAGTAGAAGTAGCATTGAGTTAGAATTATATTTTTGTGAAGTTGAAAGGCCACCTCGAACGAACCGCACTACCAGCTGCACTTGTATGGTTATTAGTCGTTTTTGAACGCAACAGGAGTTACGGAGAATAGATGGCAGCTATCATCTCAAGTTCGTTACATACAACGTACGAGGTCATCGTGCCAGCCAAAATTCCGAATGCCTTTTTTTATAATGCGAATAAATGTCTATAAGCGATCACTAACGATTCGAGTGCGGTTAGAAGTGTGGCTCGTGTGAAGTAAAAGATTTCATTTCATATTCAAATGGTTAGCATGCGAATCGGATGACGAATGTAAAATTCGATAGTTTTTCAACTTTATTTCAAGGTGATCCGGTCATCGATTGAAAACAGTACTATTCAATACCAATATTTATTTGCAACGATAATGCTTTCTTCTCAACTTTAACGAGACTCATTTTTTGCATCCCTTGTATGTCCAATTGTCATTCAACGAACCAGTGTTTAGAGCTTATTTAAATTATTTATTATTTTGTTGAATTGTTTTTATTGTTTTCTATTTTTATTTATTTATTAGTTTTTTTTACTCTAATAATAAATATCAATTAGTTTTCAGTTTGAAATGTTGACCAATTCGCTGGACAAATTCCATTATATTTTGATCTTTCAATTAACAATTAACACCTTTCACTTTTACAGCTCCACCGGATCGAATACGTTCATAGTCGACACTTAATATATAGGGATGTGAAACCGGAGAATTTTTTAATCGGTCGAACATCAACAAAACGTGAAAAAGTTATACACATAATTGGTAAATAAATATTGAATCCATATGCATATACGCGTACACCTATAAGTGATAATTGAATTATCACGTTGATTCACATCCTATTTTTTTGAATTTACTAATAATAATTGTGTTTTCTTCTAATATTCTATTCTTTTTTTAGATTTCGGTTTGGCCAAAGAATATATTGACTTAGATACAAATAAACACATACCATATCGGGAACACAAATCATTAACGGGTACAGCACGTTATATGTCGATAAATACACATATGGGCAGAGAGCAATCGCGACGTGATGATTTAGAAGCATTAGGTCATATGTTTATGTACTTTTTAAGAGGTTCACTGCCGTGGCAAGGTCTTAAGGCTGATACACTTAAGGAGAGGTATCAGAAAATTGGTGATACCAAACGAGCAACACCTATTGAGGTAAGATTGTATTGTTGTTTCTCTGAATTTACAGGCTAATTTTTGTAATGCTTTTTTGTGATGACCACCAAGTAAATGTTTATAATTCAAAAACGGAACAGCAATAAATAGAAATTGGAATTTCGTAAATGTTACAACTGTTTGAAATTTATGTTAACTAAAATTGAGCGTCACTTTTCCGATTGTAAACTGTAAATAAATCGAAGTTTTTAACGCCGGAATTGTGAAAAACATTTGAATAGTTACTATTTTCTCTTAAATAGTACTCTAAAACACAATATTTGAAAGTAAAGCCTATCTTTTTTATCGTTCACAAGTGGAATGGATGGAAAAATACATTTGGACTTTTCCATCCTTAAAGATCAACATGACCAACTTTATTCACTGATTAGACAGTCAATATATTTATTGACATACCACTCCACATTTCCTGCTATTGACAGCTTTATCACTACTTAATTTGTATCGTTGCCTTCCGCAAGAAATCAAAAAGCAATTTACTGTGAGAGAAGCAATAAAAGAAAATTCAAATTACAACAGCATATCCTTCTATTGAAACTGTTAGGATGGCTGCATCATTTATTCTGTTACCTCATAAAATGTATCTCCAGAATTTCGTATCTTCTATCATTGTAAATAATACATGCCTATTTACTGTTTGACCTACTTTAGCTAATAGAAAATTTTACTCTTGAGTATGTTGAGTGGGTAAAAGGTAGAAATATACAATTTATTTGCAAAACATACAAAGTCGAGTGCAAATTCAATTGAATTTGCTAAGTTTTCTTTCACATGGAAAAAGTCATAGGTAAATTCCGTGTAGCATTTGATATAAAACCAAAAAATTGTTTATGTGTAGGTGTATCAAATTTTATTATAAGACATTGTCTCGGTGAAGCCTTTTCTTTTTTTCAATTCAAATAACTATAATTAATTTATCGACCTGAAACTTCGCGTTAAGGGATCATTCTAGTGTGAACGCGTAAAAAAATATGGCAATTTTTATGTATTTTTTTAAGATCCTCATAGATATAGGTTTGAATTTTGGATTTAATAAATACACATTTGAATTGTCCAAAAAAAAAATATTTGTAGGTTTCATACCATATATATACAAAATGACGGCATCTGCGTACATACATACATTTCCACCTTAATTTAACCTTTATTTAAATTATTTGCATTTTTTATGCATTCAACAGGAGGGAAGATTTATTTTCTAATATTTATTTCTTAAGAAATATAGATATAAATATAAAAAATCTAAGTTTTATGAAGTTTTAGTTGAAAAAATCAAAAAACACTAGTGTTTTTATGTAAATTTCCACCACTGTATCTCAAATTTTGTTACTTCAATGAAAGAAATAAAAAATCATCTGAAACATAAAATTCAAAAAGATTTAAATTTTTTATGTCACTGGCAATCCCACAAATCCATAAAATAAATTTTTTTGCAAAACAAAACAAAAATGGCGATGTTTCAAACATTAGCGTTCCAAAATCACTCTTTTCGGTAATTTTTTGTTAACAAAAAATATAAAAATTAAAAATATTAATATATTAGAAGTTCCAACAATAGCCTTACATGTAATAAACATGTAGTTAACGCTTCCAGAAGATCACTTGAATGTTTTTGGACAAAAGTGTCTAAAAAAGCGGTTTAAATGTTTTTGTCGTAAAGTCATTAAAGCGAGACTAACGTTAGAATAATTGTCAAGAAACATTTCATGGTCAAATTTCTCTTTGAAATAAAAAATACATATATCCATATAAATATTCTATTAGCTGTGTATCGTATACATAGCAATGAATCAACAAGAAGTGGGAAACAGCTAAGTGTATATATAAGTATAGGAGCGTGTCGCGCTCCAAAAATTTTGAAATAAATATAGTTAGAATGCTCTGATTGTTATAAAATATTAACACGTTATTTTTGAAGGTTTTTTCTTTCGAAATCCGTCAACGAAACAAAATCGTTTTTTTTGGATGTTGCACACTAGAATATGATCCCTTTAGTTTGTAGATTTTGTAACGAATTTGTTTCATTAAATTAAATATGCAATAAACTTCGCGTGAAACAACTAGTTCGACGAATATTATTTTTGTCTTCAATGTTTAGTTTCAAGTTCCTTCTCGTGAATGCAAACAAGTAATTAAATCTGAATCTTTAACGCTAATCTAATCGAAAAATTCTCACCTATAATAATACCCGATTATTTTTTTGATTCACTGCTTGCCTTTCTCTGTTGCGCCCAGTAGAATTTCAAACTATTGGAAACATTCATCATTCTTATTCGGTGCATGGTAAAAAGCCCTCCAGCGAAGTAATCAAACATGAACTTCACTGTTTTGATAGCTATACATATTGATCTTTGCATGAATAATTACCTAGGAAAAGTCATTGAAATGTTGAATTTAATTTTATAGTCTCGGTATCAATAAATAATTACATATTGTCCTTAACTCTCTCAAATAACTTTGCAGTTACTATCACTTCGCAGTTATCTTCAAATTTCTTCCCTCGGGACTGTTTCCATTCCAGAAAGAGGTGTTTTGAAGCAGTTCAACACTTTCACGGATGGCAACCATTTCAATTTAGGCCTTGTATCATCCTCCATTTTGTTTTTCATTGAGTAATTTTTTAGATATTTAGCGAGAACCCGCAATAGTGACTTTCTTTTTTGTGTAATCTACGATTAAAACTTCCTCAGTATTCCCAAAAATGAACGCTTTATTTTCTCTCGTCAAGCTACTTTAAAACGATCACTTCTGAGCACAAACAATCTACAAAATCGAAGGATCTATAGTAGAACAATTTGGAGGAAAAAAGGGTACCCCTCCAATGTCAGGAAGCATTTTTTGATGTGTAGTTCATCGCTAATGATCCGAATTACTTCCTCTTTAGTATTATATGACCATATCTTAGAGCGTTTCCAACACTGTCACGAGGACATGATGTAAATTCACTGACGTCCTAGTTTTAATTATGTGAAAGTAGTATTTCTCAAAGATATTTTTTTCGAAAAACTACACAACGTGTTGAATGCTTGAAAGGCTCGTACTCAATTGAATGTAGCCTTTGACAAACACAGCATTGCTTATATGCTTATATGCTTATAATAATTTTGAATAATATAAATCGAGCGGTTTTTTCTAATTGTGTGTATTACGAATCGAATTCAAGTGGAATAATACACTTCAGTATATTAACGATCAATTATTCCCCAAAATTGTATCCACTCAGTTTTCTCTGTCTACGTTGCTCTTTATTTCAAAGCTATCTGATTTTAGAGTGCTTTGTTTCTTTCTGTGTTTATTATTTAGTTTCACATTTACTTTAGTGTGGCCAATCTTTACGATCGATTTGCAAACGACTGATTCTCGTGAAACTTTACACACGTATTTGGCACCTACCACGTTAAATCTTCATCATGCGTGGGTACAGTCTGCTTAAATCGTGGAACTTGATCCGCTGAATTTAAATTATGATGCTTTTTAATGACAAGTTTGAAAATATCCGCTATCAAATATCCAGTCCAGTGGCGAGGGGTGAAAAATTACTGTGGGTAAGCCGATGATTTTCTAGCATCAATTTTCACAGATGATTCCCAAGCCGGGAACGCTACCGGCTTTTTGATTTGTTTCCATATCCTATTGAGAAAAACCGAGCTGCCATTCCAACAAACGGGAGTGGAATGCCCACGGCACTTGAAATTATTGATGAATTCGAGATTCGGAAAGCTTTGCTGCAACTCTTACAGATTTTGATCGCTTTGCTGGCTATTATGGAACTATGAGGATGTGTAGAATGAAGAGAATGGAGTATGATGGAATAAACACTGAGATCAAGTGGAACGATTGTGCATGTTTACAGTGATGCATGCAAGTAAATAAACACTTAATTCCCATATAAAACTGAAGTGTTAGACATTTTTGGAACATATTTGGAAAGGGAAGCCGATGGAAATCGGCTTATATGAACGCCTCGCCACTGAGAGGGTCCCCATTTCGATATATGTGAGGATGTAAGCCCAACGATTTACTAAAACGACACACTTGTTGCTCACGAAGGGCCGAACCAGTATCGACTTTTGCAACAAGTCGTAATCTAACTGTTCTCAATCATCCAAAAGATGCTCCTACTACTCAGTTTCTACTTAACTCAAGCGTTCGTCAGACATCGCTCCTCTTTCTTCAGGCAAAGTACAACTCCGGTGCGGGTAAGGACTGCGCAATATGTTCCTTCGTTCGCATTATCGTTATCACGATCGAGTGGGGAAGAATCAGTAATCTTAGAGTGAAATGCGTCCCAATATATGCAATAAAAAAAGTTAAAAGAACTTGCTCATGCTTTCTAGCGCAGTGCTGGCAGATACCTTTTTGGAATTAGCACAAGTAAAGGATACTTCTCCGTGACCCCGGCTGACCTACTCCCCACACTGGCACGGATGATGCAGTAGTATGACTTTCCTAAACCGTGAGACTTTATATTCTGCCACAAGAAGTTAAAATATTCATTGAATTGCGAACCCAAGTCAAGATTTCTTATGTATCGTCCCTAGGGCTGTGTGGTACTATGATGGCTGAAAATGATATTTCGCTAGTCAAGACAACCTTTGTAGTTTCCAAGGGCTGTATGGAATTAAACTGGATTAAAGGATATGCCGTGAGCGCTGCACTTTCAGTGCTATAAACACATTGTTGTGAAAAAGTCTTGCTACTTTGCATGATCCTCTGAAGGGTTCGAAGTTTACTTGGCTAACTCAATTCGAAACCAAAAAAATTCATCATTTACTATCATCGACAGGATCACAAATCAATAACATATCCTTCCGTGTTTTCATCTCATCGCATTGGCGAACTAATCCAATTAACTGCAAATATCCTAACAAGCATAAATTCAAAAGCTATAAAATAAAATAAAAAGCCAATATGCTCATACCAGCAACGATTGAAGTGCGTCCGATTGTGTCAAAGTTTAATTCATTCAACTAATGCAGATTGACTGCCATAAATTGCACCCACCGTCGATGAATTGTTGCTTTCAATTCCAATTGCTATCTATATTTTATTGCTTCTGTTGAAGTGCATTATGATTAAATTGCGATCAATTGTTAATTCATTAGTATATAATTGTTGATTGTATCGACGTAGTATTTCGAATAGTATGCGAATAAATAGTGATAATTGGGTGCGGTTTCATTTTATTACGATTAAAATGCAATTTTGCAAGCCTCATAAAATATTTGAGGCGCGGCTAGATATATTTGATTGTACAATAATTCTCGTTAATTGTAGTCTAAATATCAATAGCAATATAAAGTTGATAGTATGTAAAACAAACACAATTTGACTTATTTTTTGACCCTCAACCTGTTACGACTATTTATTAAGGGAATCCTCTAAGCTTCGACATGCTTTCTTGATCACACAGTTATTTGTTTATTCTTGATTTCTGCTCTTTTACAATCTAAAAGTAGCATAGATTGGAAACGGTTTTGAAATTAAAGTTTGCAATATTACTGTTGTTGTGTTAAGGGGTCACATAGGTCTTGAAGGAAAAAAATACAACTTTTTCAAAAAATTGTATTTTAAAAACCAAAAATCTATTTTATTTAAAATTTACACACATAAAAGTTTAGCATTTCAAGAAGTTGTAAAAAAAATTTCAGCTTAAAACATTGAAAATTGTCAATTTTCCTACGGTTTTCTTCGTCCAACTTTTTTTGCGGTAGGCAAAATATTTCGGTGCAGGTTCATCTCAAATCGAAATTTCAAAAAATTTCTTATAGTTTATGTCCTTGGTTCGTGATTGAACGAAGGAATTGGAAAAAAATGAAAAGTTTTGAAATGGGTTTGAATGAATTTTCATCTCATATTTTTTAGCAATTTTCAAATTCTCATCGTTTTTAAAATATTCTTTTTTTCGTATAAAATAAAAACGAAATGAAAATCAATTCTTTTAATCACGAGACAATACTATAAAAAGGAACTGTGCAAAGTTTCAGCAAAATCGGTCGATTCGTTCTCGAGAAATCGTACCTACCGCACGGAAGAACAAAGTTTCGAGAAAAACACGTTTAAAGTTTTTTATCGCGATTTGATAAATTGAAGTTATTTTTTAGCGACTTACATCGAGTCGTCGATTCCAGGTCCACACAGTAATTCGTTCGCCTCATTCGCGATGTTCAGAGCATCCTTTTGATGTTGTGATGTTTGATGAAAACGAAAGGAGCTGATTTTACGCGGTAGAATCGCGCTGCATGCGTATAATACGCTAGGTAAGACAGAGCGCACGTCCCGACCGCGCGGTATTCAAATCTCTACAACTCCGATAATATTGCTCGAATTTACTTCAAAGTTGGTGTGAATACTCTTGAAGTACTATACTTTCATATGGAATAAAAACAAATTCGGTCGATTTTTTTAAAAAATACAAGACCTATGTAACCCCTTAAGCTCCTCGAAGATGGATGATTGTCTCGAGACATTCCAACCCTTTTGACGGTAGGAAAAAAAATCCGATAGATTTTTTGAAAATACAAGACCTTCTGCTTTAAACAATTGTGCCTGGACAAGAACTTTCAGTTCGTGTAAATGATTTTTCTTGACTAATGAAAACTAATTTCGATTGGAATATTTGCGTTTTGTTGTGGACTTCCTCAATTATTTTCATACTAAAAATAAACAATATAAATTTCAAATGACTAATGTTACCATGAAAAATTATCTTTTAGGTGCTTTGTGAAAATCATCCCGAAGAATTTGCAACATATTTGAGGTATGTGCGACGATTAGATTTTTTTGAAACACCCGACTATGATTTCTTGAGAAGACTGTTTCAAGACTTATTCGATCGGAAAGGATACGTGGACGATGGCGAATTCGATTGGACAGGAAAGACAATGGTAAGTTTCAAATATCAATTTTATCATAATTCGATTTCTATAGCATAATAGTTTTAAAAAAAATGAATACTTTGAAATTGCATGTTGAAAAACACACAAAAAATTAACAGAAAAAGAAAGAAAATCTCAATGTGCTATGCAGGAAATTCGACATTTAAGAACATGAAAATCGATTGATCTCAAAAGAGTAGTTCCAAGTGTTGGATAAGTGGTCTTGTATTTATGTTGGACTCGAGTAGATGTTTTGATGAGGATTTTTCTGCCTCATCGAAAATTGAAGAAAATAATCAGATAATTTTAAAAAAGTCTGTAAATTTTTAGTTACACGACAATTTGAATCTGAAAATACAAAATAGTTGATAAAGTCAATTGAAAGTAGTCGAAAATGATTTTTAAAGGCCTTTCTAAATATCACAGGATCAAGTTCGAGACAAATACTGACAGAAATATGAAACTAATGATTAACTAAGTAAATTTTTGAGTTAGTGATTGTATGAATGAATATTTACTACACATTTGCTATTGCATGAGCTTGGCTACCATCGATATCAAGAATTACAATCGATTTATTCAACATTTCATTGAAATATTGTTGCATGTGTACGATAAAATTCGTGTTTCGAAATTAATCATGAATGTGTAATCCATTATTAAAATTATGATTCAATTAGAATGCAACTCAGTTCTTGATTATAAGTTTGGCATCGCATCTACATGCAACGAAGGTGAATTTTATTTGAACTATTCCTAATGTTTACAATTCTGGTTCAATTGATTAATGAATTAATTATTCAATTGTTGATTAAAAAAAATCCTTTGTTGTAATTTTCTTTACTAATTTTTAAAAGTGCAACCGAAATTTCTTTATATTTATATATGATATATAATAAAGCCTAGCTTCAAAGTGCAAAGCGTTTCCTTACGTGCATGTTTTCTTGTTTCAATTTTAATTCTTATTACAAATTGTTTACTTGAATGCATGCAAACACATTGGATTTGTTGAAAAATGATTATTTTAGACAAGCGAACAAATAAGCGCATTGCGAACATTAAGGAATGCACCACCATCGCATCTTGCGAGAAATAAATCAGCAAAGGTGATATGTTTGGTGTTATTTGTTTCGATTAGAATTGAATTAGTTTTATTTTGTTCGTTTAGTGCTTAATTTTTTAGTATTTTTCAATTGTGATCGATGTTTAATTAGCTGAAATTTATTTTGGAATTATAAAGCGTACTTCTATATCGCTGCTAAATGTTCGCACCTGATTCATATATTTTACTTGTCACGTTCCTTGTATCGCATTTCATTAGGATTCATGCCACCTAAGGACCGAATAATTTTTTAAACTACAATAGAGTCCCGCTAATTCGGACTTCGCTAGTACGGACATCCAGTTGGTCCAGACGAGATTAAACTATTAATTTTAATCACAAAGATGTTATAGTTTGATAATTCTGCATCAGTTCGTAGGCTAAAAACTAAGTATTAGTAATTGATTTCATCTTCACAAAATACTACTGTTGTTTTTTTTTTATAAAAGAAAAACTTCCTTTTAATTTTGTGTATCTTTATTTAGATTCGTAATCGATTTTCGACCGTAATCGTTCGGTCTTTCTCAGCGATAAGTTTTTCTTTTAAATAAAAACTCTATACACAGTTGTATTAAAACTAAAATTCAGCTGTAGGGAAAAAACATCGATTTTTTTAGTTTTATTCGTCTAAAACATTTGCTAAGTGCATATGTAAGGCAAATTCCGTTTAATCTGGACTTCCGATGGTTCAATTAGGCCCTCTTTCCTGGATTTAATGGGCTGTACTGTTGTAATCTCGAAGGAAACTCTTTAAGAGTCTAGACGCTAAACTTATGGGAACTTGCTGATACATTCTACTTTGCCTTCCGAATTTTCGCCTTCAAAGGACCAGCCGTGATCGACTTATTCGTATAAATGTGACTCTTCACGAGAGCCCATGGAATATCCCCTCGAAACGATCAGTTTTCCGTCAAACATCTCTTTCGAAAATATCAATGACTCGTTAGATGTATGAATTCCTGTTACCTTGCACCACTCCCGCGTTCCGTTTGGAAGCAATCTTCATCAATTGCGCACCAGCCTAAATCGAATCTTGGAAGGGTGCTCCTGTTTACGAGTCTCAATAGCTATTTGTTTCCACTTAGTCCTTGCAACATTTACGTAGTTTACCCGGTGGGCAGCTGCAAGTTGCTCGATCTTCCATTGTCCGTCCATCTGAAATTTCAGGCACCTAACATAGTCGGCCCGTTGAAGTTAATGTAGCTTTTGTTGTTGTCGAATGTTGTTGTTTTAAGGAATTTTTCAACAAGCCCCAGGATATCGAAAATAACAATTGCATTTTATAAGGCCGATGTTCGAATACAGTCGACGCCTGTTGGATCCGATTACCGGACGGGTGATCATTTTGATTGGTCGACTTACTTATTTTGACGATTGAAAACTACAATATATATATATATATTTCTACGCCGTTTGATTTTGCCCATTCCATTCCCGTGTTGGTTTCGGTTAACAGGATACACAAGGGTGAATCCGGACTAGTGTAGCAGGCATGCTAAAATCTAGTATTATTTTGTATAGTATACTCCGATCTATACTATTGCCTGCTTGCTGGAAGTCTACGAGAACAATAATGTATTTTCAGCACATTTTTAGTACCTGGTTCGCTGGAAAAAACTGGTATGTTGTCGATAGCTTGTCTTTTTTATATCCTATTCAGACTTCGTTATAATATTTGTCATCATTTTTTTGAAAAGTTCCATTCAATTCTACCTTAAATGTGAGATTATTTGCTAGCCTATATCATATTGTGTTGTTGTTCTTTATTTGTAAAGAGAAGGGAAAATAGCGTTGGTACACTTTCTCCTTAATGGAATCATTCTTCGTTTTTGGACTATTTGTGCAATGTGTCAAGTGTTGACGAGGAATTTCTATCGGTCAAGAACTCAGCATGTTCGATATCTCGGTTTTTGACGAGTACAATAAATGAGAAACCCAACCTTCAGAAATTAAACGATAAGGATTGAAAAATTTCGTGTAGTGAACACGGATTATGCAATCGCAAATTTCTGAAAATGCGAATCTGAGATGAAACAAATATTTTGTGTTACGATGCCACTTAGATTTTAAAAAATGGTTTCTGTAATAAGTTGATAGTAATAAACCATGTGAACTGATATTTCAAAGACAAAAAGTCATCGCTTATTTTTTAACTTATATCTATCTATATCTTTACTCATCAAAATCTATAAAAATGTGGCTTCAGTTCTTGAGTTTTCTATTCACGACCTCTTCCCCGGATATCTGGATAGCAACTAATATCCTCAATATGTGTAATTTCCTTTTCTGGAAACAGTTCACAGTAGCTTTCCAAAAATCGCATCAAAAAGTGATTGGCGTTTCTATCAGAACTTAAAATATTTAGCACTAAATTTTTATTATTAAACTCTAGTATTTAATATCGAAGCACATATATGAGTATTGCACTTTTTATGGTTTGCTTTCGTATAAAGTAAGAAATTAAGATGCACTATCGATTTATAATTATTGCTTAAATTTTGTCTGCCCTATTCATTTTATGCGTAAGTTATTTTGAATGCATAAATTCGTTTAGCAATTTAAGTTGATTTTTATTTTTCCAAGCTATTCGCCTTACAATTCTTTTCACGGATGAATACATGCAGAATTAAACTATTGGCTTTAACTCGCGAATGAACTGCATGAAGTATATAAGCTTGTAGTATTTGTGGTAAATTGTCGCGTTTAGTTCAGTAGTAAATTCGAAAAAGTGTATCAAAAAGCCGTGTTCTATTCTTTGATTAGATGAAAGTTGTTGCAGCGATTGAAGAATGCTTGCGGTAAAAAAAATATTAGAAAGTCGTAAAAGTGTTTTGATAGTGAAACACTTTCGGGTAAATTGTAGAAAGTGTACGCTGTATATAATGTGGCATAATGAGATCAGAATTTCGTCTAACACAATTAGGAATATCCTTTTAGATAAATTGTACACAAAATTGGTCTAATTTAATTTTAAACATTCCTTCCTTCTGTACTACATTCTTTCGATTATTGTTTGTAAATTGTCTTCGTAACTAACTGATTGTTCTTCTCACGTAACTATTTTCAGTCGACGCCTGTTGGATCACTTCAAACTGGCCACGAAGTCATAATATCACCAAATAAAGACCGTCATAATGTTCAGGCAAAGGTAAGAGAATCATTTACACATTTATTGCATCCCACGAAAACATAATCAACAAAATTTTGTCATGATATTCAACCAAAATGAGTTTTGCTTTTATGTTTTTTGCATAATTTAGTTTCGAAAGAAAATAAACTAAGCATTTATCATTTCATTTACATAATTTAAAAAAAAACAGTTTCTTACTAGATGCCTATTTTGATTTTTGTATTTTAATTATTGTTAATTTTGCGAACAAACAAGCAAACAAAAATTTCTTCCTCGATTGATTATCAAAATTTTACATTAAAATGAATGATGATACATTAGGATGGTGACTATTACGTTGGCGATAGTGATTTTGAAGATGATGAAGATGATGATGAGTTATTATTTCTTGAGGTATAGTTGGTTTTTGATGAGTACACGATTGTTTTCTTCGTATTGTAGCGAGTAGGTGAAGGTACACGATGTATACGTACGTATCGCTAGTTCTAAATGGAAATAATAATTGCTTTTTAATGACGAGTGTCATTTAATCGGTATTTTTCTAAACTTGTGCGTTTTTTCATCACATCATTATAGTGGCAACTTCGTATCTATATACATATCTTGAGAACGATGATTATCATATTATGAATATATTGTTTTGTTCTTTGTTACGTTAGTAGCATACTAATCGATCGCTGTCATGTTTTTAGTATTCATGTAGAGTTACGTACTAACATGAAATTCACGATATTCCTAGGTGTTAGGAAAATTCCAATTCAGATGTCATAAAAACATGAAGATATGTTGTGAAAGTGAGACAATATTCATTGACATTATATTCCAAAATTATTCGTTTTCGAATAAAATTCATATTCTGTAGTTTTGAATGTTCCGCTCATATTTGCATATGATAGTGCTAGCTTTGTTAATCGAAGATCGTGTAAATCGATTTGATGTCCATACCACGAACAATATAACTAATCAAATGATTTTCCATCAAAAATATGAAAAGGCTCAATATAGTGGCTAGTACTGACTGTTTTGTGGAACTGAAACCATATGAATACTCCGTTTGCAGTTTTTATGAGGTTATTGTTTAGGCTTTCCCCTCAAGTTTACGTTCGGAAGGAAAACAATTTTGAAAAGTCGTAATTATACTTTGTGTGCGAAACCATAAAAGTTCTTCTCAATGTGTTGGCTTCTGATTAAGACAACACCTACGAGCTGATTCATTTTTTTGTGAGCCAAACTAACTGTTGGATACTCTGTTAGTTCTCGGTCACAGTTTTCAGTGCCACAGCTAAAATACTGTACTAACGTAAGGCTTCGCAACTATAGGCTTACTATTAGACGAGATTAAATCGAGTGATTAACATTACGGTCTTTTTAGGACACAAACTATCAGATAGTGAGCCCACCAAACCATATAAAAAAGGGAGTCAAATAGAGCACAAAGAGTAGAATATGTAAGAAAAAACTGAATGAACATAGAAACTCGAATGCATGTTGCCGTTATTTTGTTTTATTAGATTTTAGTACTTAGAACGCAAAATATGATTATTGCATATTTATTATTTATCATATTGATGAAAGTGAAAGAGGTAGCATGACATACACACGGAAAAAGATTCCATGAAATTATTAAGTGTGGAAAGATTCTTAGAAAATATTTCACTTTGTAATGATCCTCAATTGTGCTGCCATGCCATATGAAACAAATTGATTTTGTACAATTTGCCAGATTCTATGTGCTGCGTATGAAGTGATCCTGATATCAATGTCCCAACACATGCTAAAAGTTTCCTTCGACACGCAGTAAAGACATCTCCCGAGTGCGTGACTCCTTCGTAACTTATTTTTTGGAGCGAGTCTCATTCAAATCTCTGCCGATGCCTGACCAACTATTTTTTAAGGAATTCTAGCAAGTTTTGGATAGAACTCAAAAGTACACTGCCCACCCACAGAAGAATATCCATGGTAGCCGCAAGAAGCTGCCTGTATTAGAGCCCTGTACCCATAGTATCTGATTTCAGCTCTTGATAAAGTCTCGTGAAATCGCGCAATCCCTCCCTTCCATAAACGCCAGCACTGCATCGTTTGGTCACTTCAGAAAAGCGTGAAAACGGCAGTCCTCAAAAATATCAATCAGCAAAAGGTTTTAGTATTTCCTGTCGTTGTTCTTGCATTCGATTGTAGTTGTTCCTGAATTCAAAACCCATGCCTACGATTTTAGGGCTTATTAAATATGTTAATACTCTTTCTCCGTTCAGTGACTTGGCACAATCTACTTCGCACATATGAACAGAGCCAAACGATAAAAAGAGTAGGCGGGGCTATTTGATCAGCTTTTTTCAGTACATTTCATCTAGGGACACCTCTTTCTTGAAAAGTGTCATCTATATAAATTCAGATGCATCAAAAATTGCCAACCAAAAATGTTTTCATTGAATAAACCAATTGTTTCTCAACCGTCCCTGGAATCATCATTGAAGATTAGTGTAGAGATATTACTTTTATCGGACGCTTAGGTAAATATAAAAGCACATTTTCTTTCATTAAAAAGAAATAAGAAAAAAATACTTGAGTTGTTCATTGTTTAAAGGTAAAAACCTCTTGAAAATATCGAGGACCTGCAAAAAGGCATATTGATACCGACTAAAAACCTTCTCTTGTAGTCCTGCTAAGACTTGAGCACTAGAAGCGATTTTATAACGAAAAAAACATGTTTGTGATTGAATTTGAATAGAAAATCATGGATCGTTAATTAGATATACGTCCCCACCAAATAATATGCTACTGATCAACTTGTCCAACGATGTTCTTAATTATTTTATTCTTGGTTAGATGACATATTCTCCGCTAGGATGACTCTAATGAACTTTTCTTTATTTCTTTATTTTCAAACAATAGAGCTGCTCGAACTCTTGAAAAATCAGTTTTTATAAAGAACTTTGCACTGCGAGGTCTATGTGAGTTGCATACCAATCGAAATAACTAGAAGTTATTATCACTCTTCGTGAGATTCTTTTTTCCTATTTCTGAAAAAATGACTCTCCCTCGTCTTAAGAACTCATCATCATTTTTCAGAAACGATCATCTTCTCGTCAACGAGCAATCCCTACAATTTCGATGAATAGTCTGAATTTTCGTTGTTTCCAATGATATAAGAAAGCATTTTTTGTCCTTATACATGACTTTCTTTGTTATTTAGATAAAAAACGATAAATTTTCAGGCCTGGTTGATTTTTTTTTTCAGTGTTTAATACTGAGAAGCTTGGAGAAACCTATGGCATTGTTAATACATATAACGAAATTTCTTAATCTAGTCCTAATTGTCAGTTTTATTTGTTAGTGTTCTTTTAAAAAGGAAAAATCCCCTGTTTACTTAATGTAAAGCTGGAGGTTGGATTACATTGAGTAAACGATGGAATTAGATTATTGTGTTTATGCCGTTTAAAACACTGAAAGTATCTTCCATTTTGTTCTTTATCACTAACGCAAGAATATCCACACGGGAAGCAGGCCTCGCCTTTTCACCTTTGTTACAATTGAGCTCATTTATGAGAACTAAAAATGGGCATTTCCATTTTGTTACCATAAGACAAACTGTAAGTTGATTTTGTAAGAAAAGTGATGGTTCATGATCGTAAATGTGGGCGGCATTGAATTGCAATCACTCGGCTGTCGTACTTGCCATAATTGGCTTGTGCACGACAAATAGCAAACTTTTATTAAGAGCTTAAACTGTTCTGCCTTAAAAATACGAGTCACAATCCAGCCAATCTTTCGTGACTTTTAAAATTGTGGATTTCTATCCAAACATGATCATTTTGAGATCCAGCCTGACCATATCTAATGCATAAGTCTTAAAGGTCCAACCATTTTTCGAGAAATATTTAATTTGAATTCGCACAGAAATTTCCTAGAACATGTTACTATACAGTTTATTATCGACTCTAAAATTATTTAAGGATTTAACATTCTTCAAGTTGCAAATGCCTCAATAATTTGGCCGTCATGCCAAATGTAGTCCTGATTTTTCTAATAAATTAGGCAAATTTTGGATCGATTGAAGGATTCAATCGAAAAGTTCTAAAGAAATGCCATTCTAAAATACATTTAAATGATTATTTTTCGATTTTCTCAAAGAAATGCAATGTTTATGTATAAATTTCCAATTGTCAAGCCTTGATCGGTTCCGTATAACAACTATCCATTGAATTAGTTTTACTACATCTGAAATTTATTGACTGTTAGGCTTAATTTTTCAGTTGAATGAGACTGAATATTGAACACGTTTCGCATATGAGATTTTGATTTCAACGAATTCAGAGTTTTCTAAAAATGCTTAAAAACAATTGAATTGATTTTATAAAAAGTATTAATTGGACTGCTTCCTATTATTTTGCTATGGACGTTATTTGATATAACTCTCAAAAATGTCACAATCATTCACGAGCTATTTTGGAAGACTAGGATGCCTCATGTCAAGCAAACCTGCATCGATTTCAAACCAAACCTAAGAAAGCCTATCCTGTCTCATCATCTTGGCAAAACCAAAACCATTCAATATATAATTACAAATCATTTTATTTCAATAATCATAACGATCGAACAACATAATCCATTTGCAATTGATAGATTAGCCAAACAATTAAATATTCACGCATTATATTTGTATGTTAGAAGATGTATTTTTAATTCGTAAGCGAAATACTAACTTTTTTGTCTACTTTTTTTCTTCTCGTTCCATTGTGTTCTGCGTTGTGTTGACAAAACCAAATCGAAAATAATATTCAAATCATTTGTATGTGTCATTGTATTTTTTGTGTGCTGCATCAATTCTGTTGATTTAATTTAATATTTATGCTATTAACGAATATGTGCATATCTATATATTTAACAATAATTGATTTGCATTAAATTATTAACAACAAAACAAATATACACTACTTGCGCCCGTCAACTCTTACTAATAAACTAATAATACATTGTTTATTATTTATCAATGGTCATCTCATTGCATTTTGTGTCGCATAAAAATCTTGATTTTGAAAATATCACTACACAAATTAATAATCGTTCGATAATATTATTATTACTTCTTTAATTATTGTTTTATATTTGCTCATTGTGTCCTAATGATGCATCCACAAAAAATCATATACAATTTTTCGAAAATATTAAAACAAATGATTCGACTTGAAACAAACAAACAAACAAATAAATCGCCACACATACACATTTGCATATAATTAAAATTCTACGTCGTATGCAACATAAAATTGGGTTGTTTGTTATCGATTTGTGTGTATGTGAATTGGGATGGACAAAATATATAAATAAAATATAAAACAAAGGCGAACGCCAAGGCTGTGGCTGCATGGCCTGATGTACCAAAACCGGGTGCCACACTTGGCAACTTAACACCTGCCGACCGGCATGGTTCCGTACAGGTAAGTTGTCTTGCTTTGGTTTTGATTTGATTTCAGTTTTGTTTTTACAATTTTTAAGTTTCTATTGTATGATAACCCATTTTGTATATAATAAAGATTTATTTGGATTTTTTTTTGTAAGTGTGAAATAATATTTCGAAAAAGTTTTGGATGTATTTTTGACTGTAAAATTGGATTTCTATTTAGCACTAAGAATTAGTAGAAGATTCAGAGTATGTCGAATTAGGACCTCTTAATAGTAGTTTTTTCGTACATTGTATATGTAGAAATTTTAGTGCCAATTTTTTGACTCAATTCTTCATTAGAAAATCAACGATTTTTTTGACGTTGGGTCGAAGCCATTAGTGTCTGTTGCTAAAACAAACTTTTGTAAATAATTTATTCAAGAACTTATAGTCATCTCTAGTAATGGTGTTGTTTTAGATCTGCGTTCTAAAACTGTTGATCAAATAATCGTTGGCTCAAGCAAAATTCCATCATTTTTTATGTCCACAAATAACGTAGTTATTTTCAATAAATTTTGAAAGATTTCATCAAAAATTTAAAGTTGGTTGATGTTTAAAATTCACTTTTTGAAAATAGTATCGATTGGGCATTGAAAAATTCACCGACGCGGCTTTGAAATTCAGACAAATTTTCAAGTATTTAGTTTAAATTTATATGGAAATATTCAAATATAACAGTATTTTGATGTCAAATAGAATGAAAGGATAATGTGCTGCTGTCTATATTTGATCCCGTTTAACGTTTTTATTTTGACTTTTCTCTCGAACGCTTGAAATGGACGGCAGTCCAGGTCAACTAGTTGTAGCTCCAGTTTCACACTGAATAAATCCCGTCAATCAAATTTTGACTAATACAAATTTAATATCATCAACTACAAAAAATTCTTATATTTTGAGTTACTACTAATTGTTTGTTGTGCCCACAGAAATATTGAATTGGATCGTTCTGCTTGGTTTTAAAAGCTAAGAGCGGTCCAGACCTATCAAATAGATCACAGAATCTTGAGTTAGTTGACTTTTACTTCACAGAAGAAATAGAGAATGTTTAGAGAACCTTTTGAGTTTTTTAGTCCTAGACAATAAATTGATTCATCATCCTTGGCTACATTAGAATACAAAAAGAGTTAATGCTATTCAAATAGCAGTTGTTTTTCCCTTCTCTTTCTTATCATCTGGCAAGCTGAAGTAGGTTTCAAATTTTCGTTCTGCTTAGTTTTAATACATCTTAAATAGCCTAACATTTAAGGTAAGCGTTCATTAAGATAGGCGTACACTGCCAAGGGCCACACTCTAAACGAATCGATATCACGAATCTTAAAATGCAATGCATGCTAATGGACACCCATCTTTAAAAGGATGCTTCTGAAATAGTTCTCAAACTGGTAACTATAAAATTTGGTCGTAAATGTAAGATGCTGTTCCAGATTCATAAGGATTCAGGTTCTAAGTGATGAAAATTTTCAAAACCATTGTTGAGATTCCTCCTGAAGTATTTTGTAAAGATTTCATACTTCGACTGATGATAATTTGTGAGAGACTATATGCAGTCATGAATTAATTAACTGCCGGAACTCTATAATTCTTAGTAAGACGGTCTTTTTTTCGCCTCTTTTTTGAGGGTGGCTCGGATGATGTATGCTTCTCTTTTCAAACTACCAAAATAAATGTCTTCTTGCTTTTGACTACTGAGTTGAGTCTCGAAAAATATTCATTTTTAATATAGTGTCATTAGAGTTACTAATAACATGGCCATCTGGATGTTTTCCGAGACTTCTTATATCCTTGCTGAATATATGTGTAATTTTTCTAATTATGTTCCGATATGCTTTTCTTAGTGTATTGGCTATATTGCCTTCCGTGAAGCAAATATATTATAGCTGTCCTTATTGACTGAGATGAACACTTTCATGATCTGTTGATAAAGCTGTCAATGCATTTAAAAGAAAAATATAAGTTTCTATTCATTTCACCTTTCTGTGCGCTTTTGCACACACTGTTTCAACATGTAACCGCAATTGTTCGGGTATCACCTTCTTGTTCTTAAGGATAAATTTTCTAAATGATTTAATGAATTGAATGCTGACTCCACAACAACATGCCGAGAAACTAGAATGAAATTTAGTTAGAATATTTTTTACTCCCATGACACCTCGGAGGGAGTCACCCGATAGCTCCAGCAATAAACCGCTTAGTAAAACCCTCAAAGTTTTGACCACTCTCCAGGGTTTAGCTGTTCGATTTCTTACCCGGTTTGATCAAATCTTGTTGTCTTCAGTTTCCTTTCTAACTCTTCGCTTGATTCAATTTAACTACAAAGGCATTTAGGATGCAAGAAATTGGACAAAAAACGACATCAAATTTTGTATTTTGGTTTTTTTTTGGGCAAATAATAAACACTTACCAAAAGACGCTTTTAGTTTGCATGCATCTAGTGTAGATACACATTTTTGCATTTTTGAATATCCAAATTTATTTTATTCTTTAGTCAAAACTCTAAACACATACTTTAAAAGCCAATTTAAATTTTAATAATAAATAGAAAATATCTATACAAAAAAATTAATCATATCTGTGTATATTTTACTTACATTTCAAACAAAAATTATGCTCTTTTACGATAAAGAAAATGCGTTATATGATAATCTCTTACTGTCCGGGCGCAACAATGCAGACTGTCTTGTTTTTGGCATTTTCACTTCTAATGTTTTCCCTTGATTTATTCTACGTAATTTCAAGGTATTCTAGATTATAACATTTTACAATAAATACCAATATTTCAATAAACTGTAGTTGATAAGCCTTAAGGCATTACCAAAAATTCGCAAAGCTGAGCCTTTGAAACCAATCGCCATCAGTTGTTTTTTTTGGTTCACAAGCTATGCTCAATTCGATTTAGTGTGCTGCCCTAGAAGCGTTTTTCTTGACGAATGTTGGCGCTCTGAATGCGTTTCAGAATTTAGTGTGTTGCGTATTGTGTTTTGGAAATGGAGTGTTTTCAAAAATACTATTGGAAATTGATTTGGAAATGGCAGACAATGCAGCAATTTGTTGAAAAGTTTTAAGTATGACAAAAATCAGAAGAAGAAAAACATTTTAAAAAAAAACAATCTGCCCTCGTATTGGTGGAAAATCGATGCAATATATCCCGGACACAATCGAGAGAAAAAAAAGAAAACTACTATTTCCCATACTAGTAACTATATGCATGTTTGCTTTGATTCAACTGAATTGTACACAATATTCAACTGTACAGCTCTAGAAAATAGTTAGAATAGCATATTAGTGATAGTTTTATGCTGCATAATGTTATTTTCGGTTTGATCTGATAATTTGTAGTCTAAGTTTTGTATTGATTTTTGCATTATTATTTATTTAAATAAATCATTGTTATTATTTGAAACAGAAAACGTCTTACAATGAAACATCAGTGCAACGTAATATTTCGTATCGACGTGCAAGTGATTATCCGCCTGTTGGTTTCTCACAATCCACAATGACGGTTGGTGATTCAAAACTATCCCTCCAAAATGTTTTCTATCGTTTTTTTCGTGAAGGGCAATTTTGAGTGTCTACTACTAAATGGAAAGGGTTGAATTTGTGTTCGTTTCAATTATTTTAAGACGATTGAATATATATTTGTTAAAGAATTGGGCTAAACTATCATAAGGGTTAGAAAATAAGATAAATAATTTATTAACTTTAATTAATATTTATAATTTAACGATAAAAAGTATACCGATCAGACGTGTATAAAGTCCTAGTTAGTAAAATAGATACATTTATGATTCGATACGTGCTTATCAAATTCTTCGAGCAAGGCTGATTACTAAAAATCAAAACGGGATAGGAACGTATTAATTCGATGAAAAATATTCTCTTAGTATTGACTATCTTCAAAATTCAAAACTCTAATGTACAATGGAATTTTATACATATTCTCCTTAAACCTTGTGTCCCCCAAGAATTCGTACTTGCATCTGTGCCATTTATTTCTGTTACAATTTCTTTCAAGCGATATTTGCCGAAGGACAAGAAATACAGCTAAACCGAATTCAGTATTCTATTGTTACCATACTTTGCGATAAGTATCAGATCAGTCCATAAGTCCCCGCGATTAGGATTAGGAGTTAGGCTGATTCAGACAAAATCTTTGTTTTGAAGTACTTATCCATTATTAAAAAACGCCTGCAGGTTTCTAAACAAACAAAAATTGTTTGAAGCAATGTCTGGGGAATATCCTGGATGACACATAATTTCCCAGTCAAATTCCTTCAAGTATGCAGTCGGGCGTTATCGTGATGAAAAAAATCCTTTCTCCTTATCACGTTTTCATCAATCTGCACTTAAACTTCTGAATTGTTCACAATACACATCCGCTCACATAGCTTCATTCGGATCCAGCTCTTCATAATAGACAACTGCTGGCATATCCCACCAAACAGATGGAAGAATCTTTTGTGGGTGCAGTCCTAGCTTAGGAGTTGTTTCTGTTGTCTGATTTGCATCCATCCATTGTCTTTTCCGCACGAAATTGTTATAGACTATTCACTCTTTGATCCCTGTTGCAACACGATTGAGAAAAGCTTCCGTTTCATTGTGACGTTAATTCTTTGCTGGAAATTTGATGTTGATAACTGATGTGGGACCAATTTTCCGAGCTTGAATACTTTTTATATCTGCACCAATTGACGATGAATGGTTCCATGCGAAGGCATGAACTTCTCTGCAACAATATTCACGATTAAAGTGGGCTCTGTCTCCACCAGGTTTTTTAACACCGTGTCGTCAAATTCAGTAGGACGTCCTGAGCGAGGTGCATCTTCCGCTGTAGTGCATCCATCATCCCGAAATTTTCTAAAGCACTCCTGTGCAATTCACGCACTAATAGTGTTTTCACTATGAATCGTATTCATCTCTGCTGCAGATACTGTAGCATTTTTATCACGTTTAAAAAAAGTATAGAATGTGCCCATTTTTTTTCACTATGACCATACATCCGATCTTCTCAAAAACTGATTATCAAATAACTTACTGTATATAATTTCAGAAAAGAAAAATGAAAAGGCCGTTTACTTACCTTTTCTCGAACAAATATGACTCATCCGAATGACTAAGGGAAAATACGCGAGAACTTATGGACTGACCTGATACATAATTCAAATTAATGTAATTCTTAACATCTTTATTCCTCATAAAGGGAAGCATTTTGGCCAATTCAATTTTTACTTCCTAGAAGTCATCAACAATTTTAGGAATAGAATATTCCTTCTGCTACAAACCGAATTCACAGCTTCAAAACATCACACTTTATTCCATTTGTCCTCGCGTTTGGTTTAAAGCTTCTGCATTTTCAGTATTAGTTTCATTTGCTATATTAATTCATTACTTTTTTAAGATACTATTCGGGACGGTATGTTATCGTATCAATGTTACAGGAATCAATGCGATCTAAGTAGATCCATTTCTTGCTGTTTCAGTTTAAGAAATTTAACGAATCAAAATATGTGCCCAAAACATGAAATCGCCACTTAATTTGCGAATCGGTAGCCATTGGCCAGGTGTTTCAGTCGATTCTGAAATGCCGTACAGCATTCATTTAGAATATACTTTAATGTCTTCAATTTCATTTGGCAGAGTATGCACAGGTCACCGTCTTTGCCTCTCGTCTTTTTAAGTTATGTGCAATCCTTTAGAAGGCCCATTGTGAGTTTTATATTTTCTTATGTAAGATTTAGGATTTTCTCTGTCTGTGATTTTTCATTGAGGAACTTGGAGTTGTCGATGATGTCTATGTAAAGCCTCATCATCGTATATTTTTAAATTTTTCGGTTAGCCAGTCTCGAAATTATAGGAGTAATACATTTGCTCTCATGTTTAGCCTCGAACGTAACGTTTTTTTTATATATAAACTGAAAAAAAACCTCAACAGCAAAGCGCAAGTGTATAAAGTTTTACGACTGTATAATGAACGTTCGCGGAGAACGAAACTATTGAATTATAATCGAAGGTGCCTATAAAAGCTGCTTCAAATGTACGACGCCGAAACCTAGCTATTGTTTCATTTTCTGACGAGACAATTCAAGTTACGCCGCTTTGTATTGAATCTTTTCGCTGCAGTATGCAACATCTGATTGAATCGCATAGTTTATAAAAACCTAGCTCTGCTTAGCACGCTGAGCTTAGCTGTAATGTACAGCATCCCTAAGGCTCCGGATCTTTAGAAACACTCTCCCCTCCAACATTTGAACGGCCATCAGTATCTTCATTTCGAACTTATCCTGGTACTCACATTAGAGTGACATCATTCCTCATTATCAGGGTGATGAAATTTCGAAGACATTTCCAGATCAGTTTGGACTCATGTGGGTAGGAGATTAAACCCATTATTACTGCCAGGCTATAGGATAGTATACACATTCTTTTTCTCTAGGAACCTCTTATGAATGCAAATATCTATAGCGTTTTTCTATCTGATTTTTTTCTTCATATTTATCTAGTGATGAGGTGTGAACTTTTTATTTTTGCACCAATATCTGCCATCATCATGAATCCATCAGTAAATCAAACTAGCGAACGTTCTTCCATCTTAAAAGGCAGTGTTTATCATTCACTGCGCTCTCTGATTTCAGCTTTAAAAGGTTTCAATTTGTAAGATTGCAGCATTTCGTCCGGATGAGGTTTTAAAATTTTTTCTCGTTGTGGTTTGAACAAAATTTGTAGAGGTTCTTTGAAGTTCTCAAGTTCGAGTGTTGCTACCTCCTATGTTTGACACTTCTGCTTGGTTCTATTTTCAGTTGTAGATGAAGATGTAGATTTAGTAAGACCACCCATCGCAGCTATTGACCAAAATTTCATTGCACTTGTGATACTTAGGCAGTCTAGTCTTTGGGATGCTATAGTTAATTTTCCATTGATATAACCGCTGATTTTATCACTGCCCTCGTAATAATATTTCATTGATGCTTATTATATTTGAAGGGGAATCAGGAAGGTAGTTGTATTCACAAATAGAAATATCCTCCACCAATCCAAAAAGCTTTCTTAAGAGGTTACATAGGTCTTGTATTATCATAAAATCGATCGAATTTTTTTCCATATGAAAGTATAGTACTTCAAGAATATTCACACCAAATTTGAAGTAAATTCGAGCAATATTACCAGAGTTATAGAAATTTGAATACCGCGTGGTCGGTACGTGCTCTCTGCCTGACGTAGCGTATTATACGCAAGCAGCGCGGTTCTATCGCGTAAAATCAGCTCCTTTCTTTTCCATCAAATATCACAACATCAAAAGGATGCTCTGAACATCGCGAATGAGGCGAACGAATTACTGTATGGACGTGGAATCGACGACTCGATGTTAGTCGCTGAAAAATAACTTTAATTCATTAAATCGCGGTAAAAAAAACTTCCAACACGTTTAGCTCGAAACTTTGTTTTTTCATGCAGTAGGCACGATTTCTCGAGAAGGAATCGACCGATTTTGCTGAAACTTTGCACAGTTCCTCTTTATAGTATTGACTCGTGCTTGAACGAAGGGATTTTCATTTGGTCGGCTCGTTTTTGTTTTATACGAAAAAAAATATTTTAAAAACGATGAGAATCGGAAAAATACTAAAAAAATATGAGACGAAAATTCATTCAAATCCATTTTAAAACTTTAAATTTAATTTTTTTTCAATTTCTTCGTTCAAGCACGAGCCAAGGGCATAAGATATAAGAAAATTTTGAATTTTTGATTTGAGATGAACCTGCACCGAAATATTCTGCCTACCGCAAAAAAAAGGTTGGACGAAGAAAACTGCAGGAAAATTGACAATTTCCAATATTTTTAGCTGAAATTTTTTTTACAACTTCTTGAAATGCTAAACTTTCATGTGTGTAAATCTTAAATAAAACAGATTTTTGGGTTTTAAGATACATTTTTTCGAAATAGTTGTTATTTTTTCCTTGAAGACCTATGTAACCCCTTCAGTAATTGATTACAATTTATTTTGGCTTTTCTGTCTTGAGTTTTCCGCAAAAAAAAAATGAAGCAAAATCGGCGCAAATAAATTTTTGTGGGCAGCATCATAAAACCAACAATTTGCAACCATTTCTCATGTCTTAAATGTCTTTTGACTTGAATACAACCAGTTCTCCAATCACACTGCATATTGACTAAAAAATTGTCTTCTACTTGCGGTCTCAATGGTATTTCCATCTGGAGTTCACCAAAAAGGAATCGCAGCAGTATATACTAATTGAAGTATCAAATCGACAGTGTTTGCGACTGATTCGGACGATAAAACGGAAACATGTTCAATCCATCAAATCGCTGTTGCATGTCTTTGCACAAAAGATTGTTAATTGTTGACTGAATTAGCAGCTAGAAATGAAAATCATTTGAATGGGAATATTTGGTGTACACCATCGTCATTGCAAAATCGATGAATGCAACTGCAACAAGATTTCAAAACGACTAACATCCATCGTGGAAAATCATACCGATCGCATCGAATTTTCATGTGGAAAGCATGTTCCGACAGCATCTTCACCATCCGGAATTACAATCGACTTTAAAAAAAATGTACAACGTAAAAATTCGCTTTCAATCCATTTACAGGTAGTTCATGACGATAATTCGGATGTAGATGATCCCGACGAGGACAGAAAATCGATACCAAAATATATCAATGTGTTCAAATCGAAAAAGTAACATTGACCAACACTCGATTTTATTTTAGCCCAGATTGTTTATCAATAAGTTTTGTTTTTTTCTTTATGATTTTTTTTTGATTTTAGTGGGAAAAAATTATTTTACAAAATTTATATACCTATTTTATGCAAGAGCGCTATTAATTACAAGGTATTGTATTTCGTTTGCTGTTGTTTCATTGTAATGCCGTTGTATGTTATGTAAAATAGTATATTCGTACATGTAGAAAAAGTAGTGTAGTAGGATTGCTTGCAAACTAATCTTATACAGAAGTTAAAAACATTTCGATTGGCTCCTTTTAGAGTAGTTCAATATGCGTGAATGTGTCGCCGCTTGGCTGTTCAGCTTATATAAATGTACCACAGATTGTTGCTTGTAATGTTCTAATACACCCTTAAACATCACCGTAACCATACTTCAATGTAGCAATCCAGTTTAGTATATTGTTTCCGTGGAGATTATTGTTAGTAGCTAACTCAATCAAATGATGTTCTGTAGTGTGTATTTGTACAAAATCGAAAATCAAACATACTCTATCGTTTGCTATTGGCCAGAAAGACACTCAGATATTTTCTATACATGTTGACAATATGGCTAATGTAGTTTCATCTGTCCTCGTATCGTCCTTAATTCAATCACAATATGTTCTTTGTGAATGTTTCTATAAAGTAGATAAGTTTTTCGATTAAAATAATGTTCATAGTTACGTTAGAGATTTATACTTATTCACCTTTCGCTTCCTATGAATTTGATTATTTCCAACAACAACAAAATGATTGTAGTCTTTTTTTCTTCCATTTAGATTTAAAGAAAATCAAATCATTTAATTCAATTATTCAGTTAATGATTTTGTTGGTATTCATTATCATTCAAATGCTATTAAATGCGCAATTTCGATACATTTCAGAATTAATCTGAACATGCTTTTAACAGTAACAAATTGATTGATTGTTCGTTTGAAAATCATTTTCAGGTTGTGAGCTCAACTAATGGCGAATTGAATGCGGACGATCCAACCGCAGGACATTCAAACACACCTATAACACAACAACCGGAAGTCGAACTTGTGGACGAAACGAAGTAAGTTATCTATGTATTTGTGTCATTGTTGATCCCGTTTAAGAGAGATTCTGAATTGTTAGTAACAATGCACTAAGCACCTGATACACCATCTAAAGGATCACATACAAATTTTTTATCATGAAAATAAAATGGCTTAAGCTTGTGTTGCCCACTAGATTACAAATTCAATTCATGTGGAATACTTTGCTCAACTTTTCCGAGTTTCTCCAAAAAAAAAATCAAACAAATTGAACTTCGCGAAAAGCAATTTTGATAAAAATTATTCTAAATGCATAAAAAACATTTACAACATTTATCAATCAATCCCTTTCAGATGTTGTTGCTTCTTTAAACGAAAGAAGAAGAAATCACCACGCCAAAAATGACTAGACGGTGTACAATGTAGTCCAGAACGTGAAGCTGTTACATTGCTTCGTGCCACGTCACATTCAAATTCACGGGACAGTGTTTTAAATAATCCTAGCCAGGATTATGTACAGGCAATATCACAACATACATTGCGCTATCCATCCGCGTCACTATTGACGCCCACACCAACTACAAACAATACACCGACACTTCCGTTGTAATTTATTATTATAATTATTATCTTATTGTATTAATTAATTAATTACTATTATATTATGGAAATAATTATAATTACCTACCAGATAAGTTTAACTGATGATGAAAACCAGATAATGAAGAAGAAGAAGAAGAAAACAATAGTATAGTATGAAATGATGAATGATATATGTAATAAATACAAAAATGAAAGATTAAAACAAACAAACAAACAAAACAAAACTTATAAATAAAGTCGAAAATAAAATGATAAACAATAAAAACTGAGTAAAAATTGAAACAAAATAGTTTTGAAGTGTAAGATCATGCTCATTCGCTTCACGCTCGACCCTTGTATACAATATAAGCTTATCTCTTGATTGCATTGAATTGAATGAAATACATTACACCGTGAATTATTTGATATTCGCAAGAATATAGATCCTTCACCCGCCAGTTCCCATTGTTGCACGACACACACTTTTCGCGCGCGATAGAAATTCCAAACAAAAAGTCCAAATTCAAATTGTAATTCTATTTTCAATTATTAATTTGTTGGAATATGCACTGGCGAAAATTGTTGATTCGTTTTGATCGCTCTGGAAAATCACAAAGTAAATATTGTAATTATTATAATTATTATTGAAAGCATATTTTGGCGTGATTACGGGAAACGTGTAAAAAGAAAGAAATGCCCGTAAACAAACTGTAAAATCCTTTTTAAGCATTAAAAATGAAAAGCATCTAATAAATTGAAAGGAAAATAAAAAAATAACATAAAAAAGAAGACTAATTGAAATTGAAAATGCCGAGTAGTTATTATTTCATATCCTGAGTCGTAGATCCGAAATTTGAGCCTTTGTCGTTACTGTCAATGAAAATGTCTTGCAAGCGCCCAGAAGACACTTTAAGCTTGATATCTTGGTTGTAGTAAGACATGTTTTCATACACAGAAGTAGGATATCCAAAGAAACCGAGATTTTCTTCTGTAAATATGTTTACTTATTTAAAAACACACTAAAACTTCGAAAATCTACAAAACATTTTCCATTTGGGTGTAATAAATTTATCCAAACTTGCTTCTCACTTTTCAAATTATGAAAAACGTCGTGTTGAGACCAAGATTCCTCTATATTTCAAAAATCCAGGCATTGTCGCCTGGCCAAGTTGGTTGGCCAGAGTTTTGATCGAAAGTTATTGGACCATAGTTTGGATGCAAATTTATGATTGAACAACCCCTTTTGCATTGAATATAGAAACAAATGAGTACTGAATTTAGACTATATCTGTCGCGTTGTCACTGAATTGTCTGCCCACTTCGTCTTCATTTCAGAGTCGTAGAAATAGTAACATCTTTTGTCATCTACAGTAATCTTTGCGACCAGTACAGTGTCAATTTAATAGTGTTCTTAGCGTTTCTGGCACAAATTCAATCGGAACTACTTGCTATCCTGGTTTATTGCTTCCAAATTTAATTGACGCGACCAACAATACTCAATTCAATTCAAAAAACCCCGTCAATAGTTCGAATAGTTTGCGAGAGTTATCAAAAGAAATTGTATGCACTGCTGCGACGCGTTCTTCCACCGCTCGAGAAGTGGATGGTGTTCTTGAGCAAAATCCGTGACTAGGACAAAATTCATCATTCTAAAAGTAGGTGAATCATTCGTACAATCCTGGTAAAGCACTGCAAGTGTGTTTACTGCCGTCTTTCTTGAATAGATTCGGTCTTGATAAAAAAAAATATCTCGTAAAAGGGACTCTACCAAATGGGAATGGATTTTTGTTAGGAATCTGAAGAATAATAAAGTATGAGGGCTCTAGAAACACCTTATCGTATACGAGTAAACCTATCTATAGAACGTTGACGGGTAGTTTTTTTGTTTGGCAATCTACAATTAACATAACATGAAATCAAAAAAGTGACTTCGACGGAAAGCAGAAATCTCGGCTGCAAAATTCTTTGTACTAAGAAGCAAAACTAGAGGCTGCAACTTTTGTTAAGATTGGAACTTATGAATCTGACTCTAAAAAGATTCGTAACAGTGAAATTTGTTTTATTAGGCTTATTGAGTCGAAAAAGGTGGTTGCATACATGACGCCTACGAACAAATCAAAGGTTTATTGTAGGGAACAAACATAGCTGATTAGTGTTAGTGTAAGTTTTCTGTAAAAAATCTATTGTCAATGCCTTTTTTCAGTTGTTGGGAAACAGAAACGAAATTCTGATCAATCAATTTAAGTATAAATTCTGATGAATCGGTTCAATCGATTGATCGATTGTAAACATAAATTTAAATTTCGCATGAAAATCGGAATAAAGTTTGGTGGAGCTGCTGGTCACCAATTAAATAAAACATCTGAATTATCACACCATCGAAATGGTACCACATGTAGACCGTTTTTCAATTCAAAGTGATCAGTTTTCCCGAAAGTAAATTGGCTAGCATTCCAAGATGTACACATTTGACAAGGAACATTGAGTGCTGTTAGAAAAATTCTGTAAATTCGGAATTAAATCAAAAATATTTTAAAAACGAAGGAATAACTTCCATTGAAATTATTTTTGGTCGTTTTGTATTTTTGGACGATTAAATTCAACAATATGTCTTCAGATTAATTTTGACTAACGAAACATCGTCTCAGATTCAAATGAGTTCAAATTTATTTCGCGGGTTGTACTTTCTATTCCGCTTATATTGCAATAGGACAGGCCAGAATTTTAAAAATTCGTATCAGAAACAAGAGCGCATCAAATATGATTTCTTTATGAAAAGTTTTTTCCTTTAAAGATATGTTACGTACACTTGTCGCAGTCCTGTTCACGGTGCGGGCAATCTCACCCGGTATTCACCAGCAAAGAGGGGCGTGATAATAGAATGTATGGTGCGCTACACTATCTGCATCGCGACTGCTCTGATCACGGACCCTAAAACAGGAAATGGATCCGTGCTGACCCGAGACCATCTGTACTGAAGATACTCTAGGAAAATGAAGCCAATCAAGAAAAAAGTACGTCTGCCACTCTCCATAGAAGTCAATTTGCACTACTTACAACGAGCAAGCAATACTTTCGAAAATAAAGTTGCTCTTGATTCCAGACAGAACAATTGGTTCTAAGATCTGCTTAAATCTTCCTACACAGTCTCACCATTAATCATAGATACTCCTCGTCCCACGTCCATTGCAACACGCACGGTCCAAGCGATTCCAAGATTCCAACCGGTATCGAACGAGACACTGACTCCTAACGAGCAAGTTTCAACGAACTCTTCTAAACGACACAGTCTAATCCCAAAAAAGAGGAACCGAATTCCCTTCACTTTTAAAGTGCCATGGCTACTTCCTTTAAATACGGTCAACTCACCACCAAATGCAAAACCTCACTCTAATAAACATAAATTGCACATTAATTGAAACTATCATTCCAAAGAAATTATAATTGAATCGCAACTAAATAAGACAGCGATATGCAACTGAAACCCCTCCACAACAACATTACTTCCTATTTACGTATCTAAACTTCCCTTTACCCAAATAAATCTACTCCATATTTATATAATTATATATCCTTGCAATATAATATAATCCGAAATCTGCCTAGTGACTTGTTTGAAGTGCGGTACGCGTATTCAATTTTTAATCGCCATCGTTTATCTACATGGTTTACTGCCAATTGTTGAGCGTTTTCAAAAGCAGACAGTCCTGAGTTTCGCCTTGAATAATCCTCGCTTCTAGTGTGGATTGTTCAGGGCTTCTATTTTTTGATCGGCCACGCTGCGTGTCGAACGTAACAGACACTTCCATAAACTTTTTCCCAATATTATAAGAAAAATCGCTGTTTTTTTCCAATATTGAAGCTATGTGGTAGGAAAGTACTCAGCAAAACTATGCATTGTTATCACAAACCATAAATGAGAAGCTTTTAACACAATGCTTGCTCATTCTCTATTTATTGTAAATGGCTACTACTCTTTCTTGTTTTTCTGATTCATAATTTATTAATTGCAAAAACAAGACTATACGATTTTTCAGTTTTTTTCACAAATAAATTCTAGGTTATTTTTCAAACAAAACCATTTCCAGATAATTTGATTCACATCCTTACAAGCATAGAGTGATTTCAAAATAAAGGATTTCGTTTAATTTTGAACACCTCAATAGCCATTTTTCTATATTTTGTTTTGAAATTCGTCACAAACCTGACATTTCTCACAAAAATACAATATCACGAACCCTAATAAAGTTTCTCATTTCATTCCATGCCATCTGGAAGAGTACTTAGCATTGGGGATGCTCACTAACCCCACAATGACCACGAATCCCGGCCCATCATTATGTCCCGAATGCTTTCGCAACCGATTCCGTCGAAATCCTCATGGGACTGTTACGGCTGGCCAGGACTTGGAAGAGATCTTAAGGACTTTTTTGGGTCAGCAACAAGAAACTGTTTCGTTTGTTCGTCGATTTATGAGGAAGAATATTGTTGACCTGGTGACAGACCTTTCTTATTGACGCCATTAAGCCTGACTAATTAATAAAATTTAATTATTGAGGCATACATTTGTTTGCATTAACTAATTGGATTGTGTTGGGGGTTAGAAATGGAAAAGACTCAAAATGACCGTTTGAATATTCTAATATTCGGGGTGTGGTTGATTGAATTATTTATTCCCATAATTCAATTTAATTTGTTATTTCATAGCTAATTTGTTATTTCCTAATAACAAGAATAGTCCAATAAAAGTTAGATCGTATATTTTATGTCATTCATCCTTGAATTCATATCTGTCTCTTGTGATTTTTACAATTAGAATTAAACAATGTTTTTAGCTAAACTTTTAGCAACTGAATGTTTTTTACTTGATTCGCGTGCTAAAAGATAAATAGAGACGATATGATTCTTGCTAATGATAAAACAAGAAGGAATTTTGATGCAAATTGTTGGAAAACTAATTACATAAGTTTCGAGTGAAAGTTGATTATCAAACCAAATGACATCGATACCACTTTTGTATTAGGCGAATTCTCATTTTCTCTACGAATCTTTCGCAATATATATATATATATATATAAATATTCTACATTCTCAATTTGTTAAAAACTTTACGAGCGTTTATGTTTTCTTGCAGCACGAGTCACTGATTGTCATATGACTCCATATGAAGCACAAATAGTATGGGTAACGAAACACTCGTGGTATGATGAGCTCATGATATTCAAATCAATGTCCTTTTTTAGTATCGATAAATCGAAATGGCAGATTTTTTTTTGGAAAACCGAGGGAAATTATAGAACATTTATGAATTATTAATATTATTTATATATGGCTAGTTTTCGTATTTCAGTATGATTAAGCAGATCGTTTTAAACTTTTTGATCATTTGAATTCACTCTACAAAATTTTAAATTGAAACAATGTATTGATGCAATTTCGCAGACACAAATTATCGACAAAAAATCATAGATCGTGGCATATCAAATTGTGTCGATTAATATCAGGATAATTCTGTTATTGTTAGTAAAAAATGATACTTAGTTTCTTAGTTCGGCAGCGACGGTCTCTGCATGAAGAGATCTGTTAAAGATTCTGAAATGAAATATTAGTAGCTCAAGAAGTATCATCTCGAAATATAGTAAGGGGGATCCTGGTACTGGCCTTTGAAAAATCTTTAATTTTTTGAGTGCTGCATTTCTAGACGCCTTCCAGGATCCGTGAGTGCTAGACTGTGACATTTTTGACTACCGTGAGTTGCAGCATATCTATAACAAATAAGTGGTATCGACCCTGTCGAAGCTTTTTAAAATATAGTGATCGAGCGCATGGATGATTTTAACACTCAGGTGTACCGTGAAAGATGGAGCCATTGGCAGACAACCACCCGGAAAACTGCATAAAAGTTAAGATCAGTAGCCGTTGATGGAAAATCGATATTAAGAAATGTATTGGGTTGTTCGGAAAGTAATTTCGTTTTTTCCCAACAGCGGACTTCATTGTATTTGTTTCACAGAAAACTTTAATTATTATATATTTTAACCACCAATATAGCAAGAGTTGCTCGAGAAAAGTTTCACTGATTCTCCGCGGTAGTTTTTGGTTGGTACCCTTACAAATGTAGAAAATTAAAAGAAGTGTTTTTGGGGTATTTTACTTTTTTACTATCAAAAAAATAAAAATGATGTTCAACAAAGAAAAAAATTATCCGATATGCATGGAAAAGATGCATTAATAGAATAACAGTGCCAAAATTGGTTTGCAAAATTTGGAAACGGCAATTTTGATGTTGAAGGTGCACCACGTTCTGGAAGGCCAGTTGAAGCTGATGAAGACACAGTAAAGAAATTAATTGATGCAAACTGGCGAATAACAACTCGTAAGATCGCTGAGAGATTAAATTTGTCGTATTCGACCGTTCATGACCATTTTAAATGCCTAGATTTAATCTCAAAGCTCGACAAATGGGGGCCTCACGTTCTTACGAAAAGAAATTTGTAACGTCGCGTGATTTGCTTCTCAAATGTGAAGAAGAAGATCCTTTTTTGAAGCGCATGATTACTGGGGACAAGAAAGGGGTAGTCTACAACAATGTGAAACGCAATTGATCAGGGATGAATCGGCTCAAAGCATGATGCTATCTTTTTGGTGAGATTTCAAAGAAATCGTTTTTTATCTTCTACCGGACAACACAACGATCTATTTTGTAATGCACTAACATCAGTTGGACAAATTAAATGATTCACATAAACAGAACAGGCCAGATTTGATCAATAGAAAAGATGTATAGTACAGTCAAAGCGTCCGAATTTTGACCTAAACCGTGCATTTTGGGTAGGCAGAAATTTTTTTGATGCAATGCGTGGGCAATGGTATAGATAGCTTAAGTTCAAGTTTCTGGGGTCGCAGCTCTTGTCATTTGGGCTCCATCTTCAAAACAAAAGAAGTTGGGGCACCCTCATATCTCCGAAACCATGGCTCCCACAAAAAAGTTGAATATGACAAACTTGTGTAAAATTCAATTTGCAGTAAGTTGTGGGTACATCATTTTCACGTGCTGTCAATATTAAAAGAGTTACACGACCAGACCAGGACCAGATAAACAGGTGTTAAAATGCTTTTTTTCTAAGACTTCTCCCCCTTTGGGACACAATAACACTCGACATGGTACATTGATCGAAACAAGCAATACCGCAAACGTTTGGTGATAAAACTGTTTAAAAGTTATTTACGAACGAATTTCGCGGTAATAGGGGAAACCGAGAAGTTGTGGCGCGCGAAAAATGATCCCCCCTTTTCAACGTCGTTTTTGGCGTGTAACTCTTTTAATATTGACAGCACGTGAAAATGATGTACCCACAACTTACTGCAAATTGAATTTTACACAAGTTTGTCATATTCAACTTTTTTGTGGGAGCTGTGCTTTATAAGATATGGGGCCGTCCCACTTTTTTTTTGTTCTCAAGATGGCGCCAAGGGGATTGGGGCTGTGACCCCAGAAACTTAAATTCAAGCTCACATAAAGACATACTACTCATCGCAATTAAAAAATTTCTACCCACTAAAATGCTCCGTGAGTTTTGCATTGGAGGGTTTGCCATCGGAAGTCGATTATGTGGCCTAAAATTCCTTTTTCACGTTCGTTTTCCCCCTTTGGGATGCAATAGCTCCCGCCAGTGCACAGCGATCAAAACAATCAATAACGCAAACGACTTGCAACAAAATTTCCTTAAAGTTTTTCTTCGTGCGCTTTGGGGTTAAAGTGAAAACAATGAATTTGTGGCGCTCGAAAGATGTCCCCCCTTTTTTGGATGTCGTTTTAGGCATATAACTTTTTAATTAATAATGCCACTTGAAAGTGATGTATGACCGATATGCTGAACATTCTATTCTACGCAAGTTTGCGATACACAACTTTCTCGTGGGGGCCATGGTTCCGGAGATATAGGGGTGCCCCACTTTTTGTTTGTTTTCAAGATGGAGCCCAGAGGATTGGGGCTGCGACCCCAGAAACTTGGATTTAAGCTGCCAGTAAGGCATACCACACATTGCCTCAAAAATTTGCTTGCCTTCCAAAATGCTCCGCAAGTTTCGCATCGGGGGTTTGCCACCAAAAGCCGATTATTTGGCCTAAAACGGGTTTTTCACGCGACTTTCTCCCCTTTGGGATGGAATAACTCTCGCCAATGAGCAGTGATTGCAACAATCAATACCGCAAACGATTCGCGACAAAAGTATATTGGAAAAGTATCCCAACGTGTTTTGCGTTAAACTTGAAATTAAAAAAGTTGTGGCGCCCGAAAGATGTTCCCCACTTTTTGTGTGTAGTTTTTGGCTTGTAACTTTTTTATTATTGACCCAACGTAAAAGTGATGTATGACCGACTTGCTGAACATTCTATTCTACGCAAGTTTGCCATACACAATTTTCTTGTGGGAGCCATGGTTTCGGAGATATGAGGGTGCCCCAACTTCTTTTGTTTTGAAGATGGAGCCCAAAGGACAAGAGCTGCGACCCCAGAAACTTGAACTTAAGCTATATATACCATTGCCCACGCATTGCAATTTCTGCCTATCCAAAATGCACGGTCAAACTCCCAATTGACTGGACTAGTAGTGGAACACCCACTACGATAATGCGAGACCTCATACAAGTTTGTTTACTCACCAAATACGTTTACAGCTTCGATAGGATTAACTGCAGCACTCGCCATATTTTCCAGATGTGGCAACTTCTTATTATTTGATTTGGTCTCTGCAAAAAAATTTAGACGGCAAAACCTTTACTTCAAATGAGGAGGTCAAAAATCACCTGGATCAGTTTTTTGCCAGCAAAAATCAAAAATTTTATGAGCGTGGAATCATGCTACTGCCAGAAAGATGGCAAAATGTGTTGGGCCAGAATGGACAATAGATAATTTAATAAACTATTTTTTTCACTATAAGAAAGTCATCCTTCATTTTCTTAAATAAACGAACAATCCAATAAATTGGAAGACGCAGTCGTTCGATCGTAACAACCAGTAATTGTAAATTTTTAAAGAAGACCAAGGATTAATTTGGGCTATTGTACTATTGATGAAGATGATATGGAAAGAAGATGGCTTATTAAGAATATCTTCTATTTTTAAGCATAAATTTCTAGGTTATTGTAGGCCACAGTATAGATGGATAGAAATAGTTAAAAATAGTTTGTAACCTTACACCACATTAGAATTGAATCTGCTTTGAAAAAAGTTACAAATAAAACATAAACGGCATAAAATTAACTCTCTAAAGATTTCATCAAATTATTAATGGATTAAAATAAGTCACTATCTCCAACAGAATCAAAATTTATGACACGGATCATGTTACATAGCTATTTGGTCTATATCAGTTGAAACCCAAACGTAAACATTTGAGGACTTACTATTCCTTCTCTTGAAATTTTCAGGGAATATTTCATTTACTGCATTTAATTTACTTTTGCTGACCTCTTCCCAATTTATACTTTACTGTCTACAAATGTCCTTCGACACCAAACCAGTAGCAACATAATCAAGTCTGAAGTTACGGCTAATCCTGTTGGCAACTAAATCAAAGATGCGGTGAATGGATGCTTCCATGTCCTTACCGCAATATCGTGCAATCCCATCAGTCCAAATTGAAATTGACTTTGTGAGTAAACATAGTAAAATGAAATTAATGTCCGGCGCGTCTGATTAAAACGGATGCGATTTAAGGGATCTGTTGGTAGAGGTGATCCGACAAAATGGTCTTGCATTAATAGGATGGCAGCAGAACATTCCGTGCAGACAATGGTCGTCGTCTGACGGATGTTGGCGTAATTAAAGTGAGCTATCGTCCTAGCTTTATCGTCGATGAAGCTATTTCATGGGATGCGTTCATCGTGGTGTCCGATTGCTACGTACTGTTCTTATACTGCAAGTGTCGACGGTCGCTAGAAATTTGGTGAATGATCTGGCCAATGTTTTTTTCGATTATAGGAAAATTCTTAAAATAGGCTGTTCAAAATGTATATATATATATATTTGACGGGTATGAAATAATGAACTAAAGGAATGAAAAACGACCAGTCCATAATTGATTCTTGAACGCTTATAGCCCATTTACATCGCCCCGAAAGTACATATTTATGATTAAAGCATTTCGAAACGTCTCGGATCATTTACATGGGATTGAGATGATTTTGTTTGTCAGATACAAACATATGTTCAACAGTTCCGGTCGATATGGATGCCTAAATATCTATAGAAGCTTGCATGAATGAAGATAATCTCAGGAATGTAATTTTGCTCCTTGAAAATCAAAGAAAAAGCCGATGAAAACACATTCGAAGCATTTATTTAGATTCACACTTGTTTGAATTCGATTTGTTTTTCTTGAAGTGGACAAGCTCTTGTTAGAAGCACTGTATTTGCTTGAAATATTCCGTCAAACAGTGTGGTGAAATTGAAAATATCAATTAGTGGGGTTTATTTCATATGAGAACATCGAATATTACCTTGTTTTGATTCGTAATTTTGTCCAACCTACGTTTCGCAGGTAATTTGGAAACGTTTGGAAAAATACGTGATTTTGAACCCGTTAATGGTCAAAATCATGAATCGTGTCGAAACTATGTAGTTTCGTGGTAGCTAGTAAGTTTGGACTCGAGTGCTATGTGAATCGACCGATGTAAAAAGGGGATATGTTGCAAAACTAAAATTTTAGAGGAGAGATTAAAAAGTCATAAGTGTAAACAAAAAACACAAGTAATGTATATGATATCCACTTATGATTTGAGTGCTATTCATGGATTTTGCTACCGCCAGAGCCCCATACCCATACTACTACAATTTTTCAAAAATCGCATATATTTCGTTTTGCACATTTTTCATAGCGTTCGACTGAAATAACTGGAGCAAAAAAAAGATAATAGAAAAGTTATGCTTATGAAAAATTTAACAATAAGGGATATATCGACAAATTAAAACCATTCATCAACGTCTCCATTGCTGACTTTTGCTCTTGTGGGTGGTCTGTGCATTATAGTTGAGAGGAAGTTTATGTGTATCTTCCGGGATTAGCATCAGCGATCTTTTCCTCTTAGATTGGAATCTTTCCTATCCTCGAAGCCCTATATGGTACGGCAACTCAATTAGATAAATGTTTGGTTGTCTAAATGTGAAGGTATCTTAGTTAAATCAGGAGTATGGCCAATGCTTCAATTTAATGTTGATTGTTGATTACAGTGTGATGGACAGAAGATGTATTGAAGGCTACTTGGTCTTTTTTTACATGCCTGCCATAACTTTCATCAGAAATGCATGTCTTCTTGTAAAAAGAAGGCCAAGTTTACATGCGTGTAATGCATACATTAATTTTAGATCTTCGAAAAGAATAGTGAATACACCACTTCTGTATAAGGATTTTTCATCTTGAATTTTTCAATCAGTAGTTTAGTATAAAAACAAGCATCTGCATTTTTTCCCGCTAATGTTGGGCCACTTTCGTTTCAAGGAATGGCAGAGAATCATGAATTTTTTTTCAAATAGTGAGGTTATCGGAGATGGTCCTGAAGCTGTTAGACTGCTCAGTTGCCCGACTCTCATTTTTGTTAGCCCGTGCATAGAAACAAATGCGTTTTTTCACACAGCCTTTTACCGTGATTCCGTAAGAAAATATTTTTCTTGTTTTTAACTTCTCGGACTGCATAAAACCATCGGAAGACATGCTTGGTTCATCCTTTCTTCTATGTATACACCACATTTTTTAAATGGATCTATTATCTATTATTTTTCGGAAAAAATGTCCTCCGCAAGTTTGGAAAAACAAGAAAGATTGCACGCGTAGTCAGGACATGTTGATGTGGCAGCTACAGCCTTACCTAGATTGAAAATTCATATTCTCCTTTCCTCTCACCCACGAGTCAGTGAGCTGGTCGAGATGTTAAAGTTTCGCTGTGAGTGCAGATATTGGTGCTGTTACTGCACCAATTTCCATTCTGGGTAATGCGACAAATCCAGCCAAGCTGAGACACAACAAGTACAAAAACTCTATCTAAAAAAAACCTCATTCGTTTTTCGTGTTTGATTGACGAGCTTTGCTTTAAAATTTAAAAAGAGAACTCATTCCTCTGAACAATATCCATACATGCAAATACGAGTACCATATCACACTAAATTGATTGGGTCAGATAGTTTTTTTCTTCCAATCTCCAATGCAATCAAAGATTAAAAGCAAACATCAAATGACGAGGAGACTAGAGTTTGATACCATGTTTGAAATGGAAGCGAGTGGACACAAGGATCTATCGTTCTATTCGTCTAACGAGCTTCCTTTTTTCGCAACAGATATCCGGGAAATAGCGATTCGTCTTTTCACTATTGGGAAATTGGAAATTCAGTTTCGATTGCTTGTGGCTAGTGTTCAGATAAATTACTTCCAGTGCAAATGAAGCGAGTGGTATTTCCAAGAGTTGGTTTGAAGTGGACAAGCAAGTAAATTTGGATATTGAATAGCATTGAATATGATTTAAGAAATTTATGATTCTTAAGAATCGTCTTCACAAAGTACAGTATTTATTTGAATATTGAAACCAAACAATTTTCAGTAAAATTTTTAGAAAGACAAATAAAACGAAATAAATCATATGTACGTTGAAAATTGGATACGTTTAAAAACTTGACTATCCTTGACTATCAAAACAGTTCGTGGTTTGATGTTACATTTCGGATTACCTGAGCAAACAAATTTCCTCAACAAGATCATCAATGTTGTTCAATATTTCTAATAGCTCTGCCCTGAAACTATGTGTATTTTTCGTTAGGAATTTACTCTTAAAGTCTACAGAAGTGAAATTTCTTCTAGAATGTTTGCATCTTTCTTGTTACTATCAACAGATGTCTCTCTCGAAAATACGTCCTAAGCTTGATCTGCAGTACTGCTAATTCTGTTCCTTTTGGTCCGGTTCCACGTGTTCTTGCTTCTGCTTCTGCTCCTCCTGCTTCTACCTATCCTACTCTTGCTCCTATTGCTTCTGCTTATCTAGCTTTCGCTACTCTCAATCTTGCTCTTCCTAAACTTGTTCCTTTTGCTCCTCATTTATGCTTCTACCGCTCCAGGCAGCAGGGGGAGTCTCCTGCTCCTCTGTTCCTGCTTCTCTGTACCTGCTACTCTTGCTTTTCTGCTGCTGCTCTTTCTACTCTACTCCTGCTCTTCTTGCTCCTGCTCTTCTTGCTCCTGCTTTGGCAAATAAATGCTTGCACTATATAAGCGTTACACGTTTAGTCCTGATGTTTAGTATCTTTCGATTTTTCGGAGATAAAACGTTAGCACCATATATAAAAGGCGGTTTGAGGCAGTGTTCATGGTAAGTCATCAAAAAGGACCAAGAATGAGTTTCGCACAGCCTGCAAGGAATCCTCAAATTTCAGCTTCGTTCGTTGAAAAGTGGGTTAAGATTTTTAAAGAGTTTGGTAATGTTGACGATGAGCCGGGGAAAGGCTCTAAGAGAGCGACCTATAAAATGTAAGATAAGGTCATATGTAGCTTGTTTGAAGGAATCTGACATTGAGTCTGTGAAATATCAGACAAAAACTGCTGAACAAAGGAGAAGTACTCGAGAAGAGACTAAGTTGGGCAAAGCGAAATTTGCACTGTGATTGGAGCAAGGTTATTTTTACTGATAAATCTTCATTTTGACGAAAAATGGTGAAAATTTTTTGCGGCGTACAGAAAAAAATCCGGCAGAGGTGCACATTTACGGATGCTTTTCGGAAAGGGGATTTGAAAAGCTAATTGGTTTTACGAAAACCCTGAATGCCGAATTAATAATCAACTTTAATAAAAATGGTTTCCTCCAATCTGCTGAAGGATTATATGGAGTCAACAATCGTGATTGGATTCTGCAAGAAGGCAACGATCCTAAAGATTACAGTCGTCTCTGTATCAGCTGGAATGCAGAAAACGGAATCAAAGTCCAGACGCGATCCCAATAGAAAACGTGGGGTTACTAATGAAGTAAAAAAATAAAGAGCAAAAATATAATCACCACATAGCCACGCGAGCCTTCCAGAGGATATGGCAACTAAGACTCTGAAATACGCATAGAAATTGAGTCAGAGTTGAGGACTTTATACACCAATAGGATTCAAATCAGAATAAAACTAGCATTATTATTATTAAAAAATAGATAGCTTTCAAGCCTTATAATATAATTCAAGCCATTGGATCATCGTTTGCGTCGTACGTTCAGAGAATGGGCTGAGAATGAGTAGAAATTGAACCTCATTTTTACTCACAAATCATTTTCGGCGATGAGGTTCACTTCTGGCTTAATGGGTTCGTAAATAAGCAAAATTGCCGTTTTGGTTTCAGGATAATCTTCAAGAGCCTTGGAAGCCCCATTACATATTTTTCGAATCTGTAGATGGAACCAACGCTACTGTTGGTGGTGATCGAATTGATCCGTGTGTTATTTGTTTGAAAAGTTCTATAACTTTAAAAAAAACCTATATAAACTACTTGACAGATCCTGATTGTGAATGCTTACAAATCAATTGATGGTACACAATTTTTAACATAAGATAAATTATTAGGAAGTTAAAGAAACGAATGCAAACGAATCTCTGGGATATGATTCAACGAATGGTCGTTGTATGCGTATGCGATTTCTGGAAAAAACCATCGGTTAAAAGAATACCTTCTAACCAAAAAGTATCCGGAATTTCTCATTTAAATCGTCCGCGTTAAGTATTTTAAGCTTTTGTATGTTGGTAGGACTGTTCTTAATTACGATGCCAAAAATGAGCGTTATCTGTCAACCAGTTTGTTTACAGCGGATGGTTGAATCAGTAGTGCTCGGCGAATTTTACAATCGAAAAACAATTGAACGAAGTGTTTGTCTCAAATTTTGTGTTTTGAACGAAATTTCGTGTGCCGAATCGATGCGAATGCTGGGGAAGGCTTACGGTGAGTGTTGGCATTGGTGTATTGTGTATTCATATGGAGTATATTTTAAAGGTGATCCAATAAAGATTGATGAGGTTTAAGAATTTTGCGTTTTATTTCAAATTTCCGGGTACTTTTTGGTCAGAATGTATGTCGCAAAAAACGTTGCTATTGTATGCATATCTTAAATGCATAGATATGAATGAAAATACAAACAGGACTTTTGAAAATAATCGCTGTTTTCATATCGTCCTGTTAAGCAGTATCGTTTTATACGGTTTCTAATGTGTGTTGACTGGCAATGGTGGTCTCTTTAATCAATGTTATATTCACAATCGGTTAAGATTTTTGATGATTTGATGAAAATCAATCTTGTCTTGATTCAAAGGATTGTGGGTTCGTGTTAATTAGGAACCTGAATGCGCTTCATTGAATTCTCTTTCGTGTCCAATCACAACTCTTCATAGATCCGTTTTACTTCCATCAATTTCGATAACCTTCCTAACATGCTTTACGCACGGAAGGTGTTTCTGTTATGTACAACGGTACAAACAATCTAATACCGTAATTCCACAGCTTTCACGTTCATCCTATTGCCACTTCTCTATTACATTCTTGTTCAAATAACAGGGCTAGAACCTTTCGGTTTAGCTTTCCTGCAACGCCCAAACCCTCGTGATTCCATTTCATAAAAACAGATAAAAGTCAAGGCATGTTGGCATAGAGCATGTATGTTGGTTCAAACGATCCCAAGTGCTCAATTGAAAAGGACTCTTCGTAGGGTTGTTCGACAGACAATTAGCAGAGGCTTGAGCGTTGCTCACATTCGTATTGGTTTTGGTAGCCGTTGGCTGAGGCAGCCTGTAACTGAATTTCGCTCCAACAACCGTTACACTAGGGGATGAGTCGTTACCGAATCCTATGCTCCAACACTCACAACCCTATTAATCGTTTATAGGACGCCAATGGAAAGCTCTTGCAGGCATAAATTTCTGACAATAAACGGACACTGCCTTGTTTGCAGGATTAGTAATGAATTTCGGTGGTGCAGATTGCATTGCTTGTAAATAATTCAGCTGGTAAATCGCTCGATGATGGTTGCTCGTTGGTAATTCACTGGTTTAATGACTGCAATTCAGTTGCAGGATTAACAAGGGTGCAGCCAAACAGCTTATAATGTGCCACTTTACATATTTATGCGTTTTATTGAGACAATAGAGAACACTGAACAACACCAAACAGATGCTAACAATGCCAACTCATTGTTCCGGTCTTATGAAGGAATGAGGACTATTTAATTCATGATGTTGCTGAATGGAGCATTGAACGCCAGGATATTAGAAATATACTATTGCTTACGATATAATACTCCAAAAATTTCAAAATCGTCATTATTGTTTGTCTGGGGAGTTTTTATTTGGACCAATCATATTCATATCACTTTTCATAGGACGAACACGATACTACCTGCTAATGTCTAAACAGAAAACACATGTATATCTTTTTCGATGGTTAATTTCTTATTGAGTTAGAGTTTTGATAGTGTCCAAGTTGCGTCCTGAGGGCAGAAAAGGTTCGAGTTGCGTGCATTGTCCAAGGTCGGCCAGAAAAGTATTTCTTGGATTTGTAGAATCAATTTTTTTAAAGTTGCGAGGAAGAATTCTTGCGAAGATACCGCTTAGTTTCTATTTCTTGGCATTCCTGATTATACCGACATTCTAAGGGAATCAATCCAGCATTTTGTGAATAGACGTGACCTAAAATGAACCATTTTCAAGTTCGGACTGAGAAAAGTAGAAAAAAACGAATTTTTTGGATTTTTTTAAACATTTCGATTTTTCTTTTAATGTTCCCGACTTTTTGAGAGGGAGCATAAGTCAATTATTGTTATACGAGCTGTTACACATCTTTTCCTGCGAAAATCAGGGGGCACACTGACGGCCAAATGTAGTCATTTTTGTACAGATCCGCACTGGTCTATTTATGTACAGGAAATTTTTGTGGCCGGATATTTTTATGCAGATTTTTTTGCATTGGATATTTAGTACTGACACCGATGCGACGCAGGCTTTTTCAAAAATTACAGAAAATTTCACTTCTTAACGTTTTTACGGGCTCTCTCATAATTTCCAAATGTTGTTAGATGAATCTATACTCGAGCGGATTTTGTTTATCGAAGAAGTTACTACCCAATATTTTTTTTCTCTATTTATAACTGTTTTCGCTGTGTTAGTGATAATAGATAAAAAATGATGGTCCTAAAGTTTAAAACTTATAAAAAAATGTGCTCGGAGTTTTGCAAAAAAAATGTCAAGAGCTGTAGCATCTTGGGATGAATTTTATCGAATTAAACCAAAATCAGATTTTTCCAATCACTTACACTTTATTGCAAGCGATTGCACTGGGCATCACACACAAGTTGCCAAAACTCATCGACTTGTTCAAGGACGAAGTTGGGGATGCTACCTCGGAGACCGAGGAAGCAACTCGGACGTCACCTGCAGAACCCGATACGCAATTCGGGCATTACCTGTTAGATATTTAAGTCTAGGATGCAATGCCAAAGCTTCGAGTGGACATTTATTGTGTAATGATCGACATTATAAAAACTTACCTACCCTTTTTTTCATCAGAATATTGCAGTCTTTTCCAAAAAACGTCGGAGTATAATATATAGTAGGTACCTATGTTTTTCAAAGGTTCCAATGCAAGGGCTTTTCTCCATTTCATAATCTTTATTGTTTGCAAACTAGAGAATAGCCATTAGCTCTATTATCAAGTAAGGATATGAAAGTTGAAACGATACATTGCAAATTAACGAACAGTTTCTTTCAATTTCGGAACACCCTTACTAAAGGATATGCAAATCCAGGCCGACTTCTGCAATTCGAAGTGATGCGTAAAAGCGAAGGTGTCGAATAACTTAAGTCGACTTTGATCAGTCAACCATACGGGAGTGCAGGATAAACATCAAATACGATGTGGTGCTTTGATCGAACACTATGTCCTTTTCGTGATATGAGTATGTCCTTTGGTCAGGCGAGGCTGCACTTTGTCCATGTGAACTAACTGGACATGAACATAAATTACTAACTGGTTTTGTGGTTAGCCATGCATAAATGAAACAGTTCAAGGATTAGTTCACCAAGTATCTACCCGATAAGAGCAGTAGATGTCCAGGACAGTCCATTCGGCTTTTGGCTGCTACGGCAAAGTTTTGCAGGCAATGATTCAAGGTGTACTTCTGTTCTTGAAGGTTGTCTGGGCACGACAGGGAAATTTAAACGAAATTTGGAGCACGTAATGGAAATTGAGTTGCATTCTACATGATACGAAGGATATGTTAAAGCTAATGTGAAAATTTATGATTGAAGACAAGCAGCATGAACTAAATATTGTGTAATACTGTAAAAACGTCAACTAATAAAACAGGATCATTATGTATTAATTCACACGCTTAATGTCATAACCAGGTCAATCTATTTTGAAAAATCATACGGGAAGCGTAAAAAACGTTTCACATTTAGGCATTTTAATTAACGTGAATAGATCAGAAGGTAAGATTCTTTCAAAAAAACTTTGTTTCTGTGTGCTTTCTTACGGGCTTGAGAATTGATGCAAAAACAATTTTTTTCTGGAAATTTCAATGAACTGAATTTGAAACTAAACGCCTCAATTCCGGATCAAAAAATGCTAGAAGCTAATACTGGCAAAAATAATGACAGAGTAAAACTCTTCACAGATAAACATGCTAAATTAATACCTCATGCCTAATTATCAACAACTTCTTTGATTGGCTCTGGCTCAAGAATACCTGATCGCTTTATTCATATCTATTATTTTTATGGAAATATTCTACAATTTTCACAATTATTTGAAAAAATCATATGCATTATATAATTCCCGTTGATGCGTGCGAATCATCATGGGATTTCTATCCAACTTTTCGTTCGCTGGCGCAACTGTTGAATAAATAATAAAAAATAATATTTAAATCTATTATGCTTGTTTGCAGCTCTAAGATATGTTGGTGTTACATGGGAGACGTACTGGCGCCTCTATGTCTCGTCAACCGTACAGCCATACTATAATCGTGCCACTTGATGCATTCGTTATGAATATGTTGAAACGCATGAATCCGAGAGTGAGTGTTTTCATTAAGCAATGTGGGAATAGTGCAATATTTTGAACTACCAAATGTTGTTTCTGATTAGATTTTTCTGGATTTCTAAACCAGTCGGTGTTCTCTTATCTCGTATCAACTATCCTGAAATTCAACCCGCCTTGTCATTCAATCACCATATTTACTTGGCTATTTACTGGAACGAACCCAAGTATTTAGGATAGTCATTAGTTCAACTTAACTGTGACATTCATAAAGGTTCAACTAATGTACCTTACCCTGTCCCAAATAAACCCTACACACATTTGAAAATTTATCAAATCAACCCCAAGCTTGTGTTTCTAGCGATAATACATACCAAGGATGCTCGAATTCCTTGAGCAAGCAATCCTTAAAGGCCTGCTAAATTATTTGGAGTGTGTTTTGCTAACAAAATCCATTAATTTGACGCAAACAAACATTTCAAGGAACGTTCGTAGTCAAGTTGTAATTGAACTTTCTCCTCGAATTATACAATCCTTGTTTCGCGCTTTGTGAAGATATGGGGGCATAGCATTTGAACTGATTCGAACTGAACTGAATCGAATAGGATTAGAAAGTGGGTAATTAATAGATTGCATGAAGTTTTCATGTCGAAGGACCAAATGTTTGCGGTAGCTTAAACGATTGAGGGTGAATTGAAGCATGTAAATGTTGAACAGACTTCCAATGGGGTATCGGTAATATATATTTGTGCAGACTAGAAGAATTTGTGTGTCGATGTCAGAATGGTCAAAGAGGTCTGGATGAGTATACGCCGCATATTAGATGCAATTAATCACGAGTAATATTCAGTTGATTAATATAAACGTTGTGGCATGAGGTAAAAAAATTTCAGCTAAAAATATTCAAAATTGTCAATTTTTCTCGTCCAACCTTTTTTTGCGGTAGGAAGGATATTTCGGTGCAGGTTCATCTCAAATCAAAAATTCAAAAAATTGCTTGCAGCTTTTGCCCTTGTCTCGTGCTTGAATGAAGGAATTGAAAAAAAAGAAATTTAAAGTTTTGAAATGGATTTGAATGAATTTTTGGTCTAGTTTTTTTTAGCATTTTTCCGATTCTCATCGTTTTTAAAATATTTTTTTCAAATAAAACAAAAACGTGTCTACCAAATCAAAATCCCTTCATTCAATCACGATTCAATACTATAAAGAGGAACTGTGCAAAGTTTCAGCGAAATCGGTCGATTCGTTCTCGAGAAATCGTGTCTACCGCACGGAAAAACAAAGTTTCGTAAATATCAGGTTTAAAGTTTTTTTTACCGCGATTTAATGAATTAAAGTTATTTTTTAGCGACTTGCATCAAGTCCTTGATTCCAGGTCCGTACCAGTTGCGAGGCGTGAAAAATTATTGTGGGTAAGCCGCTTACTATTTGAAAGACATGGACCCTTAACAGACAAAGCAGTATATTATGAGCATATACAAGTAGAGAAATACTACCGTAATCATTCTTTCTATTGCATACATTTTAAATTACGATCAGAGCAGATTCCTGCTACAACAATCAAGGTATAGACATATAGACTATTGTAACAGTATGTATTTCTGATTGGGAGTTTTTGATGATTTTCTAGCATCAATTTTCACATACACAGCTGATTCGCAAGCCGGGAACGCTACCGGCTTTTTGATTTGTTTCCATATCCTATTGAGAAAAACCGAGCTGCCATTCCAACAAACGGAAGTTGAATGCCCACGGCACCTTAAATTATTGCTGAATTCGAGACCCGGAAAGCTTTGCTGCAACTCTTACAGATGTTGGTCGCTTTGCTGGCTATTATGGAACTATAAGGATGTGTAGAATGAAGAGAATGGCGTATGATGGAATAAACTCTGAGATCAAGTGGAACGATTGTGCATGTTTACAGTGATGTATGCAAGTAAATAAACACTTCAATCCCTTATAAAACTGAAGTTTTAGACATTTTTGGAACATATTTGGAAAGGGAAGCCGATGGGAATCGGCTTATATGAACGCCTCGCCACTGGTCCATACAGTAAATCGTTCGCTTCATTCGCGATGTTCAGTGCATCCTTTTGATGTTGTGATATTTGATGAAAAAAAAGGAGCTGATTTAACGCGGTAGAACCGCGCTGTATGTGTCTAATACGCTAGGTAAGGCAAAGCGCACGCCCCGACCACGCGGTATTCAAATCTCTATAACTCCGGTAATATTGCTCGAATTTACTTCAAATTTGGTGTGAATACTCTTGAAGTACTATACTTTCATATGGAATAAAACAAATTCGGTCGATTTTTCAAAAATACAAGACCTATCTAACCCCTTAAGGTAGGGCAGTGACATGTGATGATGCATCTTGCATATTCGAAATGTTTAGCTTCTCATTTTAATAATTCTTAATTCTGGTTTAAATGCCATCTTCATGTGAATTAAATACATATTTTAATTCCTTTAGGTATATGAGAAAATTCATCAAATTTGTCTATGAACTGAATTTCCCAAAGGACATTCTTGCTGCCTTTCATATTTGATTCATTCAATTGCCAGACACCTGAACTAAATTATACTATAAACTGGAAGCACTCCACATTTTCTTCTTCGGTGAAATTTAACCATTGTAAACGGAAGTCATTGTCTTTTTTCATCCCAGGAAACCCAGAAGATGGCAAGCATATTAAAGACGTTTCACCCAGGCACACGTTTTCTGCTCGGCAAGCTTTTAAAGATAATACTTTTTTCAGGGTGCGGTAGATGTTATCAACGAACAGTTTATAATATTCATCCTTGTTCCATGTCGTGAAGTTATTAATAATGAAGGATTGTTGGACATAAGGATTAGATGGAGGATAACAGATTTTAGAACAGACTTTTCCGCAGATGATATAAGAAAAAGATAGAGTTGCGAGATATGCAACGATGAAAAACAATTAGGACATGTGGCTGACTATGGCAAGTTGATAAGGGAGAAAAGTTTTGAAACAATATAATAGTTTTACAGGAAATTGCTAGAGAATTACATAATGTGGTTAAATTGTGACTTACGGTGAATATGCAAGTGAATTGTGGATGTGAGTTGATTGTAATAAATTGCATTGCGATGATAACAATTGTATGAGAAGGTTTTGAGGATTAAATCAATTATACGGTAAGAATACACCAAGGATTTCAATCAAAATATTTAGAGTACATTAGAAATTTCATCTACTGACTTCTAGAAATTTATATAGTTAACAGCAAATGATGTTTTCTCTTATCTGCAAAGACAAATCTATTTAGTTCCAAAATTTTCCGCTGTCTTAACACAAACCCATTCAAGTGTAATGAATGAACCTGAGCCTGGTTTGAGTGGATCAACAATTCTTCAATTATCAGAAATCGTTTTGTAACACCATTTCGCAAACATCTCTGTTCATTTGGATCTGTTGAGGCATGACCATCTTGCAACTCCATTTCATCTTCAAACTAACATGGCTTCAAAGTCCTGGCAATAATTTTGTGAAATAGATTAGAGTTTCTTAGCTCAATGTAAATTGAATTACGTCTGTTTGATGAAAGCTCCTCATTAAGTTGATTTGAAATGTTGATTTTATTGCTCGATGTTAACCATATTCATTGCATCAGGGAAATATTAATGTTTTGGAAATCAATCATCAACTAGGGAATTGTTTTCCTTTCACTTTCGACTATTAGAATTTAATGGATTTAAAGTTTAAGTTGAAGATTGGCTAGGATAAAGCGAACACATTGTAAACTGCGCAAACCACAGAAACCCAACTGCCTGCACTAAAGAATTGGGACCACGTCATTACGTGGTCCTTATCGAAAAATCGTTTTAAACGAGACGCTGCAAGTTATGTCTAATGTTATTCACAACCTGCACTTAAACAGCCAATACACACTAAAAATAGTTTATTATCAAAAAGAAAAGAAAGTTGTGAGTATTTTTGTAAATTATTATTTGAAATTATTTTTTTTTAAATACTTAATTATTATTAATTGACGCCATTTGTCGAATTTCTATGCTTCAAAATAAGAAATTGAAATTGAACGATATCGATCACTGAACAACAATAGTTTCTGATATTAATTAAGACCTTCTTTTATAACATTTTCAAGTCAAATTGACGATCATGGGTGTACTCTAATCGGTTTTTATTTTATGCTTAGTTTGAAGTACAAGGTCCGGCACTCGAAGTGTAACCAGCTGCAGACCGTTGTCGCAGCTGTCACACTGGCATTAGCTGTTTAGAAATTTGCTAAGTGACAGTGCTGAGTATTGTTTACAAGCGTACAAAAGCATTTGCTAAAAGTGAATGCAAAGTTATAAGTGATGGAATTCAAACGTAATAGTGTGATTGCTTCACATTTAGCTGGGAAATCACAACCAGCGATTGTTCGTGAGCTCAAACACCTCGATGTAAATAAAGTTTTTGTTTATCTTACCATAACACGTTAAAAGGATACTGGTAGCATCGCAAAACGCCATTGAGGTGGTTATCAAAAGAATGCAACGTCACCTGAGATGGTTGAAAAGTGAAAAAACGACTTGAGCGAAATCCACGACGAAGTGCCAATCAAATGGCTAAAGAACTAAAAATATCCGATCGCAGCATCCGACGCATATTGAAAAATGAGCTCAAGCCTTACAAGTTCCAAAAGGCGCATGATCTTACACCGAAGCAGCAACAAGTTAGACTTGAGAGAGCAAAGGAGTTGCTTCGTTTGGCCGAAAACGGTCAATTTCCGGACGAGAAAATTTGCCCAATTGAGCAATTTGTAAACTCCTAAAACGATAGGGTTTACTCGACATAACGTTCATACGAGAATCTAAGTCATCGGTTGGCCACCAGGAAGCAGCACCCGCCACAATTAATGGTTTAGGCCGCTATAACCGCGAATGGGCGCTCTCCAATCGTTTTCATTGAGCCTGGCGTCAAAGTAAATGCGACATATTATCGGGAAAGTATTCTGGAGGCTGCTTTGAAGGCATGGGCGGACAAACATATCGGTCACAGACCATGGACGTTTCAACAAGACTCTGCATCGTCCCACAAAGCGCGAGTGAACCAAGAATGGTTGAAAAACAACGTTCCGAACTTCATTTCGACCACACAATGGCTCTCGAATTCACCAAACGCGAATCCAATGGATTATTTTCTCTGGACCATTTTGGAAAGCAAGGTCCGAGCTAAAAAATGCACCAGCCCCTAGACGCCGAAAAAAGTCATTGTCCGTGAGTGGGCTAATATACCGGCAAGTTACGTTCGGGCAGCTTGCGATTCATTTTTTGACCGTCTCAAGGCAATAGTCAAGGTGAAAAGTGGTCATATCGAGCAAAAGTGAATTGGTTCTGAATTTTCGATTATTTTCACACATTCTGTACTTTGAAATAAATAAAAATAATTTTCCAAACCAAATTTATGGCCATTTGAATAGGTTACACTTCGAGTGCTCGACCCTGTATATCTTCACTGGAAGTTTCTGAAAAAATCTATTTATGCAGATTAATTATACGTTTTGAGATATTTTACGTTTGATTCGAAAGAACGTTCATTTGTCTAAAAAAGTTTAAACTTCTCAGTAAAAGTGTTGAATTGACAAAAAATGGGGCTGATTTGATTTTAAAAAGGCGTTAATTTGACTTGAAAACGGATTTTTTCTTGTACGGAAATCTTAATGCGCGACTCCGGTTTTGAAGTTGTGTTTGTAAATGGATTTTGTACGTTTTTTCCATTGAATGATATTTCAATGGATGTAAATAGCCTAAATCTATTTTACTTCAGCTTTTTTTCATAATGAACTGTAGTGGGTGGTCATCGAAACTATCATTCGAATGAGATTAAAAAGATTGATTTGATTTCCGGGATTCAACCACCGCGAACATCTTTGCTAGCTGGTAATTTCAGTTATCTGTTGACAGTGTCTATCTGCTGCTGCCACGTATCTAACTATACATTTCTTGAATGTCGGTTTCACCCATCTTCCAAGAGCCACCGCCATCATGTCGAAGTTAGTCCTGTCTTTTGTTTTCACTATGCTCTGCCACGGTTTGCGGATCGAGATCAAAAATATGTGTCCGCGTGCCAACAAGTTCTGTGTGAAAATGACCCTTGACCCGGAGAAAAGCTACGAGCTGGAGACAAATGTGACCTTTCCCCATAAAAAAGTGACTTTCAGTAATTCGCAAGTGCACGTGATCCCCGGGAATTTCTTTCTGGTGTTTCCGAACGTTACATTTGTTGCGATGAACCGAGTCGGAGTGCGCAGCTTGGAAGAATCCAACTTTCTGGGTGCGGAAAGTTTGCGAAGACTCGAACTGGGGAAGAACCAGATCCAGTCCCTGCCAGCAGATTTGTTCACGGGAGCCAGTGGTTTGGAATTGTTGGATCTGAACTCAAACCAAGTGCATACTTTGGATTGGAAATCCTTCCATGGTTTGAGGAGGTTGAAGACGCTGCTTCTCTATCGGAACGATATTCGAGATCTACCACCAGCGGTGTTTCGCGATCTGGTAAGCCTAGAAGCTATTCATCTAGAAGACAACCACTTGGAAACTCTGGACGAAGATGTCTTCGCTACTTGCACGAGGCTCGGGACAGTCCGCATTCGGAACAACCGTTTGAAAGTTGTGCATCCCGGCATTTTCTTCAGCATGCGCAACTTGTACTGGCTGGACCTATCCCAAAACTATTTCGAAGAGATCCAGACGAGCACGTTAAATACACTTGATATAAACAACGGCCGGGTCAAAAGGTGCTACATTAATGGCAAGGTCCGGAATTTGTATGCGGAGAATAACGAAATTCACGATTTGTACATACAAGACCTAACAGCGACTCAAGAAATCCGTATGGCTAACAACAGATTGAAGGACTTGAGCAGCATAGCCGCCGCAAGGCATTTAGTGAAGCTGGACGTGTCACAGAACTCTTTGGATACTATAAACGTATTCGACTTCTCTCTCATGCCAGAACTACTCTTGCTGAACTTATCACGAACGAATCTTCGCTCATTAGGATTCAACATTTTCGCCCGACAAGCAAATCTGGCGACTTTAGACCTGTCCTACAATAGTCTCGAATCAATCCCTCCCGAAATGTTGGCTCCTTTGAGAAATCTGCGGCAACTAAACCTGAACTACAACATTCTCGAAGAAGTCAACTACGCCAACATGCGGAAATCGTTTCCCGCTCTGAAGGATCTCGGATTGAACGGAAACTATTGGAATTGTGATTATCTGAGAGATCTTGTGCGGTACATGGCCTTGAACGAAATATCCCTTGCTAGCGGCTTATCCGGTCAAGAAGTGGACGAACCGCACAATGTAGCCGGCATCAGTTGTAGGCCTCCAAGATGACGACCTTGCCACCCTCTCCAATGTTTATTATATAAGCAATGATGTATGTGAGCGATCAGTTTGATACAAAAATTGTAAGAAAACCGAAAGCTTTCTAACTTATAGATTTCAACGTTATCACAGATTTATGTTTTTCGAAATGCTCAGCTTGTAAATATTGTCTAATAGTGCCAAGCCAAAACAACTAATAAAGATTTTATTCACGAATTTCTAATGACCAAAACATGAACGTGAATATTCCACAGATTAGCTCGAGAACCAACGAAAATGGTTTCTTATCACCGAACTAGTTCGTTCTGCAGAGAATAGTTAGGGAGCATGTGAAAACGTTTGTTTCTTCTGATTTTGACCCACTTCGAGTACTAGCTGAGATCATTATGTAAGTCAGTAGTTCAGCCATTTATTATGAACAAAATACAGTGTGTAACGAAATAGAAACGAGCATAATTTATTTTAAAAAAAATTACACGAAACATGAGTGACAAAAGTAAAAAATTAAAATAAAAAAACTAAACATAAGAAAAGAAAATCTACGCCCATAATGACCACTGTTTAATAGACATAGAGAAAATATCAAATGGTTACCTTCCTTTAAAATAAAGACTGAATTCTTTATTTTCCACATTTGGGAAGGATGCTCACACAGGGCATCCGCTTCCCAACCATGGAAGTCACGGTTCGAAACTCAGCGCAAATCAATTGTTTTTCCCCGAGCTTTTCTTTATTTTTGGCGGATTGAGTGACATAATTTCTTTGGGACTAATTTTCAAAGAATATATCAAAAACAAGAAGCAATGCTACAACGGAAAAGTTTATGCTTAATGCTGCAAAAAGGCTTGGTTGTGGCCCTGAGAGTAGATATACATTTTAGCGTCTCTCTTCTCACGTGTTTATGTTAGGATGAATGAATATCTAAGCGATCGCTGCGATCGCTGCGATCGCTTAGATATTCATTCAAAAAAAACCCTGACGCGTACTGCACCATGGTAAGACCCACAATCTTGAAGGGAAATTAGGAGGCTAGATTACATAAAGGAATCGACGATCGTAATGAAAACACATCAGCTTTGCTAAAATATATCAAAATAAATCTAAAATGTGGAAGTTTCTATAAGAGTAAATCATGAAATTTTAACGTTCCCGAGTAAATCACAATCACCACACAAATCTACCGGAGAAGGAAGTCAATCCAGTAAGATCAAGCGTTCACCTGGGAAAAGGGACGTGGGAAGGTTGAAAACAAAGGGTAACATTCGCTACTGTGCTAAGACTGTCCTAGCAACGTGAAGTCAATTCGTGCCTGATCCTGAACCACCGTTAGTAATGAAAAGGAAGTACCTTCTTTGGAAACACAAAAAGCTCTAGCACAGTATGCTTCAAAGTAGTCCAAAGCAAGGAAACTTTAAAACACTATTTTACTCTGATTCAAATTCATCAAGTTTTAACCAATATGTTCCGTCACCATACTAACAGCGCTGCCTTGCTCGAAAAAAGGAACAATTTTGCCTGAAAATTTTCGTCAAAAATTGAAATTGAGCCAGTTCTTGGTGAGGGTTGATCAGCAAGTCCGACCATCCAATCAGGTTTTAAACAATCTTCTCTGTATTTTTACGATTTCAGCTGACTTAACAAAAGGCTATTACGCCGATTCCACTTTTACACAAGTCCTTTGATCTCCGCTGTGATGGATTATTGGTTGATGGATGTTCAGACTAGTTTTGCTAGTGGCTCTGCTTGCATAAGTCTTGCTGAAATAGATGTTTTAGTTAGATTCGCAATCGATATTGGTCTGTCCTGGCAACCGTAGCCACAGCAAGTTGGAATTTTGTTAAAATAATTGATTTATTTGACCAGCGAATTCTTCAGAAGACTACTACCGTTGAGCAACCAGTATTGATCCGTTCAAGATATTGAGATATTTGACCTATTTCGGAACGTAATAGAATTTTGCTTTAGATCCGCGGTGACTGAATAAATATCGATGACAGACAGTAGATTTAGATATTTTTTTACGAGTTTAGTTGGTCTCTGGTATGTACTTTCATATCGTTTAGCTGTGACCGGAGCAGAAAATTGTCTCAATTGTTGCTTTGCTTCTTTCGAGTTCAGGTCACGGACTTTTTACCCCTACTTAATTTTAATTATAGATTATATCAAGAACCATTAATTGAAAACATCAAAATACAGTTCAACTTTAATTCATTCAGCTTGTTGGCTTTCAATGGAATAATTGGTTGGTTGGTTGTAGTGGCAGCTCCCATTTTCCAAAGATGGCTCACTTAGGCCACGATAGGCCAATTCTCATACCACAAAGCGATTAGGACCGCACTAGAACCTACGGGATCACCAGATCCGTGTAGATTTCGTATGAAGCTTGCTCTGCAGCTATTGTTTAAATTAGATACTTTTGTGAGGCGGTCCAGAAAGGGCGAGCCTAGAGTTTGCATGCGTTTCGTGGATAGTGCTGAGCATCCGCACAGAAAACGTTGGATCGTTTCTTCCTCTTCTTAAGATCAGCAGCTTCGGACGAAATCGTTGCCAATGAGACAATGCCACGTCAGTACGGATATGATGAAGCTTAATGATTCACGGCTCGTGTTGAGGAGCTGCTTAGTTCGTTTTGAGCTAAGTGCGCGTCAAGTTTGCCTGGTTATCCTACAGGTTTATTCCAGGAGCCAAGTCCTGTTTGCAACCTTCATATAATACTGCTTGAATCCAAGCTTAATGGAGGCTAGAGGATTGCCGACTTGGAGTGTCAGTGTATAATCCTGGAGCTCAGTGTCAACTCTCGCTAGGGCAGCAGCTTTGCAATTTACAGGTATGTCACTATACCCCGGCACCCAGCAAAGAATCACTTGTTGTATCATAAAATAAAATAACTATTTATTATCCGAATACTTTTATTTTACTTCACAGCTTAATATTTGTGGCCGCCGCGCGCACGGATTCTATGGTAGTGATCTTTCTATCGCGATTCTCTGTTGACATGTCCATCACCGTAGTGGAACTGTTTCGTGCGTCCGACACTCGTAATTCGTTAGCGTTACTGACGATGGTGACGTGCGATTGTTCTGTAAACGGATGTCCAACTAACAAAGGGATACTTTGGACGGAATCTGGTACCACATGAATTTTTACAAGCGCCGCTACTCCATCGATTTCGACTGTTGTTGTTAAGAGTCCGATTGGCTTCACGATGCCGTTTCCGTAGCCTACTAAATTTTGTAGGTTATCGTCTTCGTAAAACGTCAATCCCAGCTGCCTAGCGGTCGCTTCTCTTATTGTCACACAACTACTTCCAAGATCGATGTAACACTGGACATTTTTGTTTTTATTTAATGTTGCGGTTTTTACATATTTCTCATGACTGTTTCTCTGTACGTGTAGCACTTGCTGGTGGCCAGGTTTTGTGTATGTGTTTGACTTCTGGACGTTACGGGAAAGTTTACCACAGTCTCGTGCGTAATGTCCAGGTTGGCTACATTTAAAACATGTTGGCGCTCTCTTTGTTGAATCAGCGCCGACGAATTTATTAGTTTGAGTTGGAAGTCTTTCTTTGCTATCTTCGGATATGTATTTTGCTGCAGCGACAAGATCGGGTAGCAGCTCAGACGGTTTTCTGTACCGCGAGAGTGGTCCCAAATGATCTCTGTAACGATGATTGTTAATTCCCTTCACGATCCACTGGATTGTTTCACTTTCGTCCATTTGTGCTTTGATGCAACGTGATAGCTTTTCGAAGTAGTATTCCGTTATGTTCTGCCCTAGTCTTTTCGTGTAGTTTTGGGCCTCAATGCGTAAATCCAATTGACTTTTTTGTGTTGGAAAAGTTTCCAACAGCAATGCCTTCCATTTCGTCCACGTTCTCTCTTCAGATGATATGGCATTCCGCCACAATTTAGCGACTCCTTCAAGACTTCCAAGCACGTGGTGCACAAGTGTAGTTTCATCCCAATCGTACAGCGTTCCAAACTCCTCCATGCGCTGTATGAACGTAGTAATATTTCGGTTGTCTCCACTTACCGGGTTAAATGTCGGCAAGATCTTATCGAAGTTAAGGTATCTGTACTGTACAGTGGATACCGATCCACACGTGTCGTCGTTTCCTCCTCGTTCAGTCATTACTGCAACTTGAAATACACTCAGTACCGCCGAAACTCGATTGCATCCGCGTTAACTTAAACTTTCTCGACCGAAATATTTTATTATCCCACTTCTGAGATGTTGTAAATTCCATTCAAATTTAACATTTTTCGCCAACAAATCCGTTAGAGGTCTCATTACAATTGAAAAATTTTTGATGAACCTACGGTAGTAACTAGATAGGCCAATAAAGCTACGGACTTTATGAACGTCTTTGGGTATCGGAAAATTACGTAGAGCTTCAATTTTTCTAGCACCCGGTTCGATGGTATTCAAGGAGATTTGAAATCCGAGATATTCTATTTTTTTACACAAAAAATAACATTTGTCGAGACGAATAGTAAGACCCGAGGATTCTATCACCTTAAATACTTTCTCTAATTTAACTAAGCCGTCTTCTATTGAATGGCTTGTGATGATTATGTCATCAAGGTAGGCCATGGCAGTGCCATAAGGAATTTTATTTAAAACTGTGTTGATAAGTCTTTGAAACACTGCTGGGGCATTGCATAGCCCAAACGGCATTCTTTTAAACTGAAAGTGCCCATCAGGCGTTACGAAAGCAGTTTTATCGCGTGAATTTTCGCTTATTTCAACTTGATAGTATCCACTAAAGAGATCCAAACTAGTAAAGTAGCGTTTCCCATAAAGCTGATCGATTTGATCATCTATACGGGGCAAGGGAAATTTTTCTTTAACACTCACTTTGTTGAGACCCCGATAGTCGACACACATTCTTAATTCTCCAGTTTTTTTCTTGACTAGAATGATCGGGCTGGCGTAAGGTGAGACGCTGTCTTCTACTATATTTGCGCCTTTAAGTTCGGCAATCATTTTCTTTACTTCGGTACGTTCCGCATATGATAGCCGATATGGTCTGTAGCACACAGGTATATCCGTTGAAACATCGATCTGCATCTTCATATCGGAACTACAACCGACCTGAAATATATTTTTAGAAATCAATTTTTTATAGATGTTTATGATGTTTAATAAATTGCTTAAATCACTTCCCGTTACATCGGTTTGAATATCTTCAACAAAAACATCTTCCGTATTAACTTCCCGCTTTATCGTATTGTGGTCGTCTTCGCATTGATATTTCCCTCCTCTGGTAAGAAGCTGACCTTCTTGTACGATGACATCTTTATCCGATATGTTGAGAACTGGAACACAGGTTCTTCCGGTGTCATCGGTTGATACTAAACATCGCGGAATGATATAGCCCGCATCACTACTATCGCGTATGCCTCCCTCGACGTACCAACTGCTGTTTGCTACATCAGTCGAAACTGCAATATGTCCGAGGTAGTTGGCAGGGATAATGTCGTTGTCACATGCTACTAAATGCACCTTATCACGGCAATCAAAACGCTTTCGATACTATAAAAACATTATTAACTAGTTTTCCAATCCTTCGAATCTATAATCCACACGCCAAAACAGAAGTACACACTGATGCCAGTGCATTGGGTGTAGGAGCTGTACTACTTCAAGAGCAAAATGATAAGAAATACCATCCGATAGCTTACTATAGTAGAAAAACTTCTAAGGAAGAGTCTAAATATTCATCCATTGAATTGGAGGCTTTAGCAATTGTGAGTGCTCTAGAAAAATTCAGAGTATATTTGATAGGGATAAATTTTGTAATAAAGACTGACTGTAATAGTCTTCGACTTTTGGATTCAAAAAGGGAAATGAGTCCAAGAATAGCACGTTGGTTTATGAAATTATCAGAATTCAATTACCACATTGAATATTGGAAAGGTTCACTTAATAGAGTTGCAGATAGTTTAAGTAGAAACCCTGTATGTAATGAGGAAGATACTGGTGTAGCTAGTTTACACATTTTCGGAATCACAATCACAACTGATTGGGTTGCTGCAATGCAACGTCAGAGTGCAGAAATATTGCAAGTTAGAAATAAACTTGAAGCTGGGGATGCACAAACCCACGAAAAATTTACTATGCATAATGGACGAGTGTACAAGACTACTAAAAACAGATGGAGACTATACGTTCCGACCGAGCTCAGATATGAACTTATCGCTGAAGCCCATAAGAATTTATGTCACCTAGGGATTAGTAAGACTGTACACAAGCTCAAACACTGCTACTATTTCCCTAAAATGCAAGAAGAGGTAGCCAAGTATATAAATCGGTGCATAAATTGTCTCTACTATAAAGTCCCAACTGGAAAGCAGCCCGGATTCTTACATCCTCTTGACAAAGGGAACACACCCTTTCACACCGTACACGCAGATCATTTGGGGCCGTTTGTTAAAACTAAAGCAAACAATAAGTATGTTTTCGTGTTAATAGACGGATTCACCAAATATGTATTTTTAAAATCCGTTTATAACGTTGATACAGAGGAGGCGGTACTCTGTCTGAATGAATTCATAGCAAATTATGGGAAACCTAGTAGAATAATTACTGACCGCGGAACTGCGTTTACTGCTAAGAAGTTCGAGGAATATTGTCTTAAACTGGAGATAAACCACATCAAAGTAGCGAGTCGTACGCCTAGGGCCAATGGCCAAGTTGAACGACTAAATCGAAGTATAGTATCCGCCCTTAGCTCTATATCGAAGGGATTAGATTGTTTAGACTGGGATAAGAAAATTGGAGAAGTCCAATGGGCTCTTAATAACTCTGTACAGCGTGTAACAAAAGAGACACCTTCTAGTCTAGTGTTTCGATATGAAGGAATGGGGTTTCATGATAGTCCGCTTACTAGAGAGATCCAAACAGTGAACAACCAGGTTGAAAATCCACCGCTCACTCGAGATGTGGAGAGATTGTTGGAAGATAATCGTGATAAGATGAAACGCCAATTTGACAAAAGTCGGGCAAAACCACCGTCTCTATCAATCGGGCAATTGGTGCTGGTGAGGGCAGAGGCGCCGTCAACTGGTGATAGTAGAAAGTTAAGGCCTAGATTTAAGGGTCCATATCAAGTTAAAAAGGTTTTGCAAAATGACCGATATGTCATAGCCGATGTGGAAGGAGAGCAACAGTCTAGCCGTTGCTTCGAGGGGGTCTTTTCTATCGACAAACTTAAACCGATCTCTCAGTACTAAATTTTTCTAAAGTATGTCAAATTACTTCCCTGATCGAATTTATATAATAATAATTTAACTTATCAAAATTTGAATTTTGTAACCATAAGCTTTTCCTGATTTGAGTTTTGTAATGGATTGTGAAATGAATTTATATGAAGCTTGGTTTTGTGGAGGCACGCGCATGACGAGGACGTCATTAATTGTAGTGTGGCCGAGTTGTTGTAGAATTTATTTATGCGTTGTAGAAAAACTAGATGGCGCTGCCATATTGCTCAACCCTGACCGGAATCGCGATAGAAAGATCACTACCATAGAATCCGTGCGCGCGGCGGCCACAAATATTAAGCTGTGAAGTAAAATAAAAGTATTCGGATAATAAATAGTTATTTTATTTTATGATACAACACACTTCAGAGTGAAGCAACATTGCGTTCAGTTGTGTGCGGCATTCCATTACAATTTTCGAAGAGGTATACACGCTGGATATTGATTGGATAGCAGCTTGACTGTCAGAGAAAATGTTTACATTATTTATGGAAATTTTCTGGTTTCTCAGCCAGGCTATTGCCTGAAAAACACTGCAGAGATCTGGTAGTCGGCAGGATAGCTTCAACCACAGCCAACTTTTTCATCAAGTTTTGATCCATTAGTGTAAGTGTCGACCGATTCCTGTATCTCATTTCATTCTATGGTCCAGGCTTCCCTACTCAGGATGACTGACTTGGAACCAAGCTGAAAGCAGTGAATCGGAGAAGCGAGTTTTACTTTCCCTGGTGTTGGTTCACCCCTACGTAATATGATGGAGTGATGGGATACTGCCTCATGCCAGAGACGAACCGCAATGGAGTAAGTCAGCCAAATTATCGTTCTATGATATCTGTTTAGGACTTCATTTCTATTTAAAGTTATTCAGCAGCAAATTGGAGCCTAGTCCTTTTTAACTTAGAAGGAAACAGTGATGTCAGTACCAACACGAAATCATTCAGAATTAAACTTTCACAAAATTCAAGGATATATTTTTATTTTTTCATGAGATTTTCACAAATCTGTTCAAACTTAATAGTCTTTCATTTTTCACAAAATATTTTCCGACATATATTTCTTAAGAAGGAATCCATTTCCATTCGTTCAATATCTTCAATAAGCTTCAACTTTTTACTTATCAGAAAGCAGCACATCAACTTTGGCAGTGTCAAACTCCACGACAGAAGTTCCGGCAGTTCCAAAAAGAATGCCATTCCAGTAAAGGAGGGAAGACTCGCTCAGTCGATTCAATCGAACAAATACATCCCATCAGAGTTGAAACTCCAGGCAATTCTTTTGCGGGAAATCAATCCTTAAATCTCACCGACATTTTCATGAGTGTCCGCCATTCAAACTTGAACTTCATCTCGGGGACAATTTAAAAGTTTCGGGGCGTAAACCACTGCCGTTCCATATCACTAGCCAACCGAAATCCCAAAATGTCCACTAGCTGCTCCCAACTTTTTTATGGACTTCCAAATCTTCTCGGCGTGAACTTTGGAAACTTTGCGCTCAAGGAATATGACTAGCAAAAGGACTCCCGGAATAGCTTCGGCACAGAGAGTTCCAGCATCTCTCGTAGCACTGATATCTAGACAAATATCTACTTTGGCGTCGATCAATTTCCCTTCGCCTCGCAGCCATTTCAACTCGAAAAAGGACGCCATAAAAGTTAATATCCAAGAAAAACTAAAAACCTTTCCCGAATGGCGCTCGTCGGAAAGGATTAGCCTCAACGAGGGTTTAAGTCCTCGTTCCGGCACTGGGCGGCCGTTGGATAAGTGTTTGGTACTGTCAGTCGTTCTTACAAATTGATTAAGGTTGGCATTATGTCCTCGGGGAATCGGGGGATGGTTGTCGAGTGGAAATTAACTTTTCTGGGGAACTTCAGGGCGGGAATGCAGTGTTTGCTTCCTGCGGACGAGGTGACGCGAGAAAGTGAAAACGGCTTCATTAAACAAATAATCAGCTTGAGTGGTGGCACTTTGAGATGGTCTTTGGCGAGACACCGTTTTAAGGCACGATTTGAGACGTTTTTGAATTAACAATTTCTCGAGAGATATTTCGTGTTGGAAATTATTCTCCCAATGTTCTGGCAGCAAGTGGAAATAATGAACAAGTGACTCGAAAGCAACCAGCTGACAAAATGTTCTAGGAAAAGTTGAACATGAGGGATTGTGAAAATTATAAGATGTGGATGTGTGGATGTTTTTGGACGATAACCGACGAATAAATTCACACATCGAACATTTGATCGTTTTGATCAGTGACTCTGAAGAAACCATTGAAAAATAATCCCATTCCTGCTTTGCGTTGTTACTTTTAGTTATCAATAGTAAATGACTCGTTGAAAAGCTGATCGCTTCTCTCTTAATAAGAATTACGTGGCTCATAAATTTTTCCTACTCAAGCCTCAGCAACTTTGGATCAACAATAAAATATCTGGCATTTATCATCATACAACCTCTTCAAGACGGAATCCATTTAAGCCAGGCACGACTGCTGACGCCGACAGGTAATTTCTTCAACAAGCAAAGTACAAAATGTAGTAATATTAAATGTCGGCTCAGAGATCGCCGTTTGTTCTTCCATTCCGGTCCTCCAAGTAATTCTGACAACACGGAATACTTTTCTTTTTCTCTCCTAGTATGAAATGGGAAAAAAGATAGAAAAATCATACTTAAAATCCTTTTGGGCCCAGAATGATTAAATATCCCATATCACCACTAATCTCTACTAATCGCGATTAGTGGAGAACCTCACCAGCTCAAACTATACAAGAAGCAGCAGTATAGTACAGAATCAAGGAAGCGAATGTTCAAAGCGATAGAAGTACGAGTAAAGTACAATTGTGGTTTAATTAAGCCCGAGTTGAGTACAAGTTACATCAATTGAGTATAGAGTACGATGTACAAATTTAAGACAATGATAGAAATCTTCGAGATACAGGCAATTTTTGTACTGAGAAATAGTGTATAAAGTAAATAACACACAGTGCCATTGGTCAGGGATAATGTGAATCCCTTAAAATAAAACGTCGTATTGGTATTAAATGAAATTTCGTTATTTTAATTCGAAAAATGCCTAAAAGTATAGTAGTTTTAAAATCTACTTGCTTACAACGTACTTAATATTAGTCATGAATATATTGCGTTGTCGAATGACGGTGATCCTTTCTTTCTAGACCAATATTCCATGAAAGAAAAGTCGTATCGGCTTGAGTAAGAATTCTATGAAAGCGTTTTAGCAATGACCTAAGCTGATAGGATTTAGATAAGAATCGATTTGGTAGTTTGTTTTTTATTATGACACCTCCAAGGTCATTCGGTCACGCATGATATCTCACGAACAAAACGTTGTATTAACGTCAATAAGGTGTCGATCAGAGCGTGTTTACATTTTATTAAGTGTTTCAAATCTTGTGTTTCAATAAAAAAAACTGCACAAGATAGAACTATTTAAAAAAAATAGGCAAAAACAACATTTAATGAACCTTATGATTGGAAGTCATATACAGTAGAATCTCGGAAAAGTTAACCGAAATGTCCCAAGGGTAATTAACTTTTTCGAACTATTAACTTTTCTAAGTGTTTTTTAAAATTGAAAAAAATACAATAATAAGTATAGATTTTTCGTCAATAAATTTATTTCAATGACTTAGTTTTCATCATTACAAAAAAAATTTGTACCGGCTGGTTTATGGTTCTCAGTCATTCTTGATCATTTTCGTGCGATATATTAATTAATTTTTGTGGAGTTGTTTGAAGAAGCAGTCGAGACTTGTTTGTTTCTTTTCTGTTGTGTAATAGCTCTTGATCATTTTCGTACGCATATTGACAAGGTCTGCCACCTGATTTGCATCGTTATTGTTTTCAAACCATTTTATCAAGATATTGATGCTTTCAACTGCTTTCGAGAAGCTCGCTTTTGGTTGTTGAATATCTTCCTCGATAATTGACCCGTCGTTATCATTATCGGAAACTTCGAAATCATCGTCATCTTCCGCAATTTGATCCTTGTTCCAATTTTCAATAACATCAATGCTGATGTCAACATTATCACCCAGCTTCGACATCAACAATTGAACTTCTCGAAGTGTATCGTCGTAAGCACTATTTGATTTAATCAATTTAGAAAACGGAATGTCGTCTTCACTATCGTATTGATAGGAGCCAAATTGCCCCTTTAGTGATCGAAAAAAGCGGTTGGTTTGAAAAATTCGTACGCTCAGAAAAGTTAACTGAAAAGTTAACTGAAAAGTTAACTTTTCTGAGCGGCACGTGGAAGCTGAAATTCGGTTAACTTAACCGAGCGATTAACTTTTCCGCGAGTTAACTTTTTCGAGATTCTACTGTATATTGATTATACTAAATAAATAATTTTCCTTCTCATCAGTAAATTCAGACATATGAAATAGTCAGAGAGTATCAACAAAGTGTCAGTATCCAGCCGCTGCTTCAAGTCATCCAACGTGGTAGGTTTTAGCAAAATGATAATTTAAATGGCGAAATAGACACACAACTAAAAAGGCTATTCCAATTAGAACATGACTTCCATGAAATCCTTTTGCTATAGAAAACATTAATGTGTAGACTGCATCTGCGATTGTAAACGAAACTTCTACGTACTCGTAAGCTTCAAGGGCGGATCCAGCATTTGACTCAGGGGGAGGGGGTCACTGCCTCGAAAATCACAATAAAAGAAGAAAATATTGCAAAAAAATCGTAAAAATCACTAGTTTACCTAGGCTCAGGGGGGTGTCATGACTCCCCTCCTTGTATCCGACCTTGGTAAGCTTGAAGAATTGTAAAATCAACTCCTAATAAGATTGCAACAAAATAGCCCCGGAGTAGTTTGTGAGTGATTTCCTTCAGTAAATCTATAGTGGGCTCATGTGACTGTAACTCTTGATGCTTAAAAAATTGCTGCGTTTAAGAAAGGAATGTGAAATGGATTAAATGAGATGTTCCCAGTAGGCGGTCATGTTATTCCTGATTCTACCGTGGAGAGTCACCTATATAAAAAGGCCCAAAAGAATAAAACAAAGAATAGTTTTGTAATAATAAATAAAATTATACCTCTACGTAGCACAATTGTTACAGGATGTATGAAATCCTTGGAGGGCTCATTTTCGTGAGATATCTCGTCATCATTGATATATTGTACGAAACCTCACAATTATTCCAAATTTCAATAATAAAATATCACATTGATGGCTCCAGTAAGACCAGTAAGAGGTCATGGTCTTTAATCCACTAAGTAACAACTCATTATCATTATTATTATTTAAAGAATTATATTTTATGTTATTGTTTTGAATAGTAACGTAAAAATTACTGGGAATTTGTTCGTGTGGACCTCAAGGGTCACAGCTCACGCCTTATTATTAATGTTTTCTGGACTAAGCTACTGTATTGCTTAGCATGGGGTTGTAAATATTCAATGTGTGTATGATAATAGTTTAATATTAGAATTTTATAAACAGATCGATGTGATCTTCATGCAAGCAATTAGTATCGTAAGGAAACGTAGTACGTCTACTATGAGATCTAATCGCAAATACTCGAATTGATCGCCTGAACATTTCTTGGTAGGTGCATTGAAGCTCAGCAGTTCTGCAACCAAAAAACTTAAACAAGTATCGACTCCTTCCACCCTCCAAAATGATCTATATCCTTTTTCGTTGTAGTTCAATCAAAGCGTCAGAATTTTGACCTAAACCGTGCATTTTGGGTCGGCAGAGAAATTTTTATTACAATGCATGGGCAATGGTATAGTTAGTATTATTAGCTCCTGGCCCTTGTCCACCATCTTAAAAACAAAAGAAAGTGGGACACCCCCATATCTCCGAAACCGTGGCTCCCACATGAAAGTTGTGTCTGGCAAACTAGTGTAGAATATAAATGTTAGCAAATCTCCCATACGTAACATATTGGAAAGAACTACCGCATCAGCGGGGCCAAAATTTTCTCCGTAAAACGTACCTTACTTACTTTTCTGAGTTCTTCAGGAAAATTGTTTGCTCTAACACTGGTTGTTTGTTTGTTGATAGCGCAACTATTGTTATAAGACCCGCACTTTTCATGTGAAAGAAGCTGAGCGTTCCACATACAGTCCGATTGTTCAAAAGACCGGTAGTTTGTATCCTTAAAAATGAACTCAGGATAATCCTGAATCTTAAATAGTGCGGGAGTGAGGTGACATGGTTGATGATGAACTGATTCGGATACGACAATCACTGTGGCTAAATAAAAAAGACAGAAAGGAAATTCTGCATGCAAGATTCATAGACAATCAGTTCAATACTGTAATTACCGAAATGTGTGCTTACAATGTTTGTTTTTATTACCATTTTTAATACATATATATATTTCATTTATAAAAAAAAATTTTACCCAAATTTTCTTCAAGTCAATTCCTAGATTTCATGTAAAATTTTTACACTTTTAAAATAAAAAAACTCTGTTTCGAAAATTGCAGTCCCCCAAAATATGCTGTTCGGCAAAATTGGAGACGTCTTTAAAAACTTTTTCAATTAAAACTGTTTTTCCTACATTTTCATAGCGTATAAGCATTTACTATTGCTCTCCCTAGATAGACGATGCGCGAATGAGGGATGAATGATACAAAACTTTTCTAGGAGAATAGCACGAAAAAGTTGATTTGAACATCGTGCAGCACTCCAAGCCTTCTTAAAAATTTACTACGATTTTATCTGTATTGTTTTGTGAAGTTAAATTTTTGGTACATTTCGTCTGTTCAAATGGGATCGAAGAAGCATAAGATAATTTCAGATTAGGATGTTTATTGCGACGAATAAAGAGTCACATTTTAGCAAACCATTCAGAAGTTCACACTTCAAAATTACAAGGTGTTGAGATAGTTATCTGTGCCGTATAACATGATCGAGTATTGAGCCCAAATCGATATCTTTTGTGTACCAAAGGACAGGACTTCTTGGGAATAATTATGCAGTTCCTATGCTGCGAAAATTTTGAAAAATAATAATACCAATTCCATTCCATCCTTGTTTACTTTTCATTTCATTCAATATCTATCCAATTTATCCAAACTAGTATTTATTAAGTTGCTGTTAACAGCAATCAATTTCCATCTTCCTGCAACTTTTTCACCGTACAACTGTTCATTTTCGATTCATCGAATAAAGGGCACTTCTGCATAATTCCTCTTTTCAATATCACTTCATCATACTCCTTAAATCCTTGCAGTTGGCTGCACTCACAAGTCCTTGCAAATGGAAGAACAGAACAAACGAGATTCAAGTTCTTGGTACTATGTTCGCAATAAAACATGCAAACGAAAATGCTGACACAATTTCAAAAGGACTCCAATTGTTCCTGAACTTGACGATAAAAATGTTTATTTTTAAGGCAATTTTTGTTGCTAGTGAGCACACGAACTTTATTCTTCCCGACGACTAACTTTGAATCATCGTGAAAGATGACTGTTTGTGCGGAAACCAAGTGCATAATTATACGATCTGAATAGCAAGGAAGGACGACAGTTGACTAACCGTGTTAGCATTTTTAATTACCATCCATTCAATCCAGTTTGTAAGGAAATGTTGACTTTGTGTATTTTCATGATTAGCCAAGGTTTAAGGGAATTATATTTTTTGGCTGCATCTTGTGGGTGTATCCTGTGGAAGAGATTTAGGGACATGAAGCGATGAGAAATAAGTCACATATGTATATTGTGTTTTGGGTTTTTATTATGAGATTATTGTCTTCAGAATACTTGGAGGCACACATCCAGTAAAGGATATACATATGTAATTAATTCTGTAAATAATTATAATTGTGTAATTAAAACTACTTTAAGTATATTTCCAGCAGAAGTGATCAGTATAAGAGTTTAAAAAATTGTATGAATACAGCTAAAAATTAGAAAACTATGCAAAATTTAAATAATTGTTACTTATTAATACTCTTTTTATGGGAATAGCTAGGATTGTCATAGGAATGATAGCTGCCACACATATCCTTCAAATGTCCGAATCACTACTTGATTCGACAAGGATTCGTTGACTTTCGAGCCTTCGGCTATTTTCTGAACATTCACGTTTTTGAATGATTGGCTGTCGCTGACTTTGAGCCTCGTCCGTGGGTACCTCAAACGCTACCCGTTCGTAGGAATGATCCCTTCCGCCTTTCCATCTTGCTACCACTCTTCGTCCTATTGCACTCAAAACCACTATTGCGATGATAATCACCAATGCTGGTATGATGATACTCCAGAAAGCGTTAAGGTCCTCCAGGATGTTCTCATCACTGTTATCCTCGGCAGCGGACAATTGTCCTGTGGCTCGACTCAAATTATTCCCGTTCGTGGCTGGGTGACAATACGTCTCGTCGGAGGAAACGATAGTCAAATGATAGCCAGGATGACATTGGAGACATTGAAAGGACCCTGGGCCACGACAAAGGAGGCAGCTTAGATGGCATGGCGCACACACCTTTTGCGGAATGGGTTGCATTGCAGCGCGTCTTGCAGGGATCAAGTTTTCCTGAAGTCCTGTTGACTCTTTTGAAGTCTGATTAGAAATGGACCTGACAGATACGAGATTTTCAACATTGACGGCATTTAAATTGTTGTTCCTGTTGCGATTGCGAGGCACTTCAGGAACCATGTAACTTTGATCGGGACAGTGGAGCCAACATCGATCTTTGTACAAAAATGTGCCCTGCATGCATTCTGAAATATAAATACCAAATTTATAAGACAATTGTTGGCACATAAAGGAAATGAATTAACTTTATTCTAGAAATGAATATGAAAAAGACAACGCAACAAATACACAAAAAAAGACTAGCAAGCATTTTAACAAACATTTTTTTAAGACCAAGCAAACAATTGTACAATGCATTAAATTAATATTTATTTGATTGTTGTTTTTAATTTAGTACAAAAATTAATAAAAATGCAAATTGTGTTTCACCACCAAACTAATTGCCTAAATATTAATGAAAAAATGGGAAGTGTCCATAGTTGATTGGATTGGATAGATTTACCAAACGCCATGCAAAATTCAGAATCATTTGGGCAATCACAAAAAAATCACGTATTGAAGTGTTTGAGCAACAATGCATAAATTGAATCAAAACAATTCTTTCCTATCAACTAAAGTTCACTAAATGAAAGAGCGAAAAAGTTAGATAAGTAAAAAGTCTAAAAGAATTGTTGCAAAACCGCTTATTGAAATTATCAAAAATGAAGTACGTACAAACTTCCAGGAACACTAAGATGAGTTTAAAGGTGATTAATTCGAAGATGGAATAATAAAGGACTGTGTATAACGCATTGCGATCAATTGTACGAAAGATCGCCACCAAAATTAAAACGAGTCAAAAAAGTACCGTGAATAAATATAAAAATTATTATTACTTATTTCACCAAACGAAAATTAGAGCAGTAAAAATTTTAACTAGTGATTTTGCGTATGAAGAAAAATGCTACTTCTCGCGTACGCCATTTGTCCTAAGAGCTATAATACAGGATCTAAGGTGAGTAAAGAATGAGGATTACTACTCTCATGCAATCAAAGTTATGCAAAAGAAATAAGATTATTAGTGCCCAGCGGTTTTCTAGGATATTGGATTCTAGAATACTGCTCCTGATTTTTTTTTGGCAAAATATATGGTCATGTTTTTGGAAGAAATATCAGTTATTCATTCAAGACTGTTTGAATATTCATTTTGATGAAATTTATCGTTGAGTCAATAATTGAAGGATCTGAAAATAAGGGAAATAGCTTCCATGCAGACAGAATGAAAAGTATTTAGATTAAAGACTGTAAAAAAAGGGTTAGGCGATTGAAGGATTAACACAAGGACAACGAGCTCTATAGAACGGCCAATGGAAGCAGAAGCTATCATAAATAAAAGAATACATTCACCTTTTCAGGTATTTGAATCGACAGACATTGAAGATAAGAATCTGCATGGGAGCAAAGATTTAAAATATATACATTTCAGGCGTTGCTCCTATTCTTAAGATAAATTTCTCCAATAGAGTTGTCAAGCAAATGTGTTGAACTGATTCTATAAGATTTTCATGACTGTCTTTTCAACGAGAGCATACAAACGAACAATATTCAAGGATACCACGGTCGAGAGAGGCGTAAAACCATTTAAAGGTAGAGAACGAATTTATTGATGGACCATGGAAAAACAAAAACTAAACAATTGGGTGGTATGGAATTCTTGTTTCAAAGATCACATTCATTCTCTACGTGAGAAGTTACCAAGAGTTTTCACTCTTTTGATGAAACAAACAAGGATATGAAGTAGTTGCAAACTATGTTCAGGCTCATTTTCATACTAAGGTGTACTTTTTCTCGATTTGTAATAATAAAACCCGATCAACCCAATTCAAAGTCTTGAATAAGCAATGGAACCATCTGGAAAGAATTTTGTAAAGTGAGTAGGAAACCAGAGGTCAAATTATAGAGCCTGAACGCCCTCCAACATTAAGGGTATATTCATTGTGCAAAGACAATATGCAAACAATAGTTAGACAGATAAGAAGGAACACATCATGGAAGAAGTTACAAAGTTGCTTTTTTTCGAAGGACGATGGTTAAATATGGTAAAAACGTTCGAGAAGTTCGTGTGAATGCAATAGCCAGAAAATTTATAGTCAAATACATAGCACAGATTGTGTACGAAGCAACACTAGAAGATGCTCATGAACCATCAGAAGAGCCCTGTTGCCCAAATGACTATATAGGCGGAAAACGATCTACGAAATTATAGTAAAATCACTATGGAAGCTTAGAAAAAAAGATAGCTATGAAATAGGGACGGTATTTAGAATCAATCTTTAGATCGTTTTATATTATGAGGATCGTAGAACCCATCCTTTGGTTAATTTTGATTTGCAAAACGTATAGTTGAAGACTCATTACATTTTTATTTATGAATCATCATTTAATCCTATTTAGGTTTGAAAAAAAGCTAACAAAGTAAAAATGTTACCATTTCATCGATATACAATCAACATTACACTAAATAAAAACTTAATCTAAAAAAATATTCCGAATTAATTATTTGATAATATAATAACATGCAATATGATACATTTTGTCATAGTTTTCAACTTATAAGTCATCAAAACAATATCATTCAATGATAACAATTTCAAAACGTTGTTTAAATTTTAAAAAAATAATCTGGACACGTACCGAACACGTTCAACTCAAAACACGAGAATATCAAAGAATCAATTGGCGATTGTTGGTGTTTTCATAATATAAAAGGATAATTATTTGCCGCGTTATCGTTTCATGCAATCGCAATTAATTATGTTCAGTGCTTATTGACTTAGTGATGAAAATTACCATTAATTATGTGGAATTAAAACAACTATCAGGATCGCCACTCGATAAAGGAGAAGTCCTCAAAAAATAGTGATTGCAACATAAAAACAAACATTTACAATTATTTTTTTCCATATTCTGTGAATTGGCCGAGATGTATCATGAGTTGACAAATGCTTTTTAAAATCAAAAATTGGTTTGGCTTGTATTATTTTTTAAAGGATCTCGGAAAATGCAAGCCATGCATGAAATTGTTGTTTCGAATTATGAAACAAAACAAATTCGAGGCAATTAAATTAATTGGGGCATAATATATCAAACTTGCATTAAACAAGCTGCTTCAATAAAGCTTATTAAAATATAGAGATGTGAAATTTCTACGCAATGAAATTGTTACCACTGAAAAGGGCTAAAAAAATATAGAACTTTTGGAAAGTAATAACTTAAAAAGCTTGAACACACATAATTCATTGACACTGTAAGTCGGTTACGAAATTAGGAGCAAAAATATATCACCTTTATTAATTAAGACAAAAAATAGTGCATAAGCAATGATAATGGCGAAATAGGACTTGGAAACAAAAACCATACAATGGGAATGAAATTAAAAACTACCAAAACCCAATGACTCTAGCATTAAAAAGTTTACAATACAGAGTACTAAGAGAAAGACACGCAACCAAACATGCTTTATTTAATTTATGCTTTAGTAAATTTTCATCACTTTTCGCCATCGTTTTTTCCCCATCGAAACACTGAAACAAGAATATCTAGCGATAAAAAATGTTTCTAATATATTTTTTCAATGTTAGGTTAAAAACCGAGGAGGTTTGGAATTCGTTCAAGTTTTAAGCTGCATTAATTTTAGTGCAAATAATATTTTTTTAATTATTTCCAGTGTTGTTGAAAAAATCATAAACATCTGGTAACATCAAAAAAGTCCAACGTTAATAAATTATTCAAGTATTTTCAAAAAAAGTTAAAAATAAACACTTTTCAAGAAAAAATGATATACGCGAATTTCTCATAAATAAACAAAATTTTTTTCACGCAACAAAAGCCAATTATGTTTCCAGAAATGGTTAATTATTAATCAACAAAAAATTGCAAAGCAAATGGGACGCAATGAAATTCATTTTCAATCAATGGAAATCACAAAATCAAATAAAATTCAATTTTACATTTGACCTTTCGGCCAACATGAGTGTTTTTAATATGGTTTAAAGAAAAACTTCGGTACACTCACCTATTTAGCATTGACAAAAAGATTCGTGAAGATGCACGCTGCTAGTTAATAAGAAAATTAATTTTCGCTGTGAACAGAATTTTAATAATGTTTTGTTTTTGCCACCCCAAAATTGTTTCGGTGTTAAGTTATTGTCCAAATTATTTTTTAGTTGTTGGTTTTATTTAGTTGCAGATGTTGAAGATGTCGGAAACTTATACTTGGATGCGAACATGTCGTTTGAGACTTAATTTTCCTTTAATTTTAAATAAAATATTCTTTCTGGGAGAAATTTGTTGCAAAAATATATTTTCCAGAATAGTGTTCATATTGTTTTTGATCGTTTAGTTTCTTATCTAGATTAGATTGGGTTTCTGTGTACATTCTACAAATAATAGCTTCCAGAACCGTTCTTTACCTTAAAAACTAAATGAATTGATATTTTAGAAACATTGCTCAGTCATTATTTTCTACGCACAAACCCAATTTGGAGACAACTGTATGCAAATCATTTGGAGCACGAAGAATCGACGAGAAGAATTTAGCATGAAATATCACTCCAATTATAATGTTATAATAAACACCCCAGACTTGGTCATCGAAGAATAAGACACAAATTTGGTAAACCTTATAGTAGCAAAATGTATAAATTGTCTGCAAAAATGCTCTGCCCAGCACTGACGTCTAGGAAAACATATTCCGAAATGTATGTTGTCTAGTTTTAGTGCTTTTTGCGAAAAATTAACTCTTCAGCGAAACAAATTGCAAAGCGACAGATTTTCCCATGAGTGTGATAGAACTTTAAATTGTAATAGCCGCCATGTTTGTTACTGAATTGAAAACAAAAAATGACATTTGTATTCAGTGTTGCTTGTCAAGTTATCATGGATACGTCAAACATGAGAATCTTCACAATGTCATGAAAATTAAGTATCCACATGTTCTTTCAATTAGAACATCGTGTTGTGCACTTCTTTTGAAAATAGGTTTCTTTTGGATTAGATGGTTTTGTCAATAAGCGAATTTTATTAAATCTAGCTGGATTTTAATATTCCATCATTAGCCAATCGTGCATGACATCTACAATTGGTTTCCTGTTTGTGAGGTTTTGAGATTATTGATTGTTGTTGTTTTTAATTATAAATGCTGTTGAACATGGTTTTTTGACGATAAAAATTCTAGATGATTTATAAAAACCACAAGATAAAACTCAATACTTCTATTCCGTTCACACGCAACAGCAATAATTTCCATCATGCGTTTTTGGTGGGTACTCCATCCAAACTACTCGATCCTTTTTCCTATCCCAAGGCGTTGGTTCGCAGAGGTTTCATCTATTGGTCAGATCTGATTTCCTGACTTATTTCGTCTACGAGTGGACGAAGATGATCGCACGATTAAGCAGCTATTTTACAATCTAGCGCGTGTAATTGCCTTCTTTTTGATGCATTACACTCTTGATGGTCAGCTTCAGCTTACCGTTCTATATTATCAATTGCAAAGCACAAATTTTTGTGACTTGAATTTTTAAGGCTATGCAAGAATCTATTCAACAAAACTATACATTTGTCACTAAAAATGAGTCACAAACTCTAAGATCACTAGAGTTAAATGTCAATGTACTCGTAAACAGCAAATCATCGAGCTTCATCTTTACGAGGTGTTTTTGTTGAAACATAATTTAAAGTTGCGAAAATATGCTCCCATATTTCTATCTTGCCCTAGATATTGGGAATCCAGCATAACTCATAAATGAGTTTGGCAATGGTTACAGAGTTTATTAGAGCATCATTACAAACATCCTTTCCCAAATGTACAAGTCTTGATTTCTATTGAATTCTTTTAAATAATGTTGCCTTGACACTAGCACGAAAGGTTAGATATGTTGGTCGATCGGAAACGACTCCAATCCGGAAAATCTTCCACAAACATTCGATGTATGCTTCTAGCTTAATTGCTAGCTTTACATAGAATGCATGATTACCTCCACGATTTCACAGCTAGCTTACTACGAGTGAAGATATTCAAATTCAGACGAACATTTAATCGGAATGCAAGGCTTCCATTCAGACAGTCATTTGGCAATGCGCAAGGTGGGGTAGAGGTCCCAAAAAGAAGGCAAGGCCCCAAATTTTGACGGAATTGTTTTCATCACTCTTCTAGTCCCAGACACAATATGCCACGAGCTCTACGCACGCAACCTGGTATGTGTTGTGTGTTTTTGGATAGCCTAAGCTTTGGCATATTGCCCTGATAACTAACATCAAAACAGTTGGCGCTCCGGAAAAGTGTAACAGTTCGTGGTTGATGTGCTTATTCCAAGAGTCTTAGTTGTTTGCGCAGGACTTAGCTCGTTCGGTTATCTATACGCCAACTTGATTCATTCCGCTTGCTTGGAAATGTATTTTTCGCGCAACCTTGCTCCGCGGCCTCCTTATCAGTAGTATATAAAAGTGAGAGAAAATTTTGGCTCGAGTTATTTGTTGGACCAGCTAGTGAGACGTTAGAATCGTTGCTAAGGCCGCTGCAGTAAAGTTAAGGATAAAAAGTTGGCAGGATGGCTAGATTGGGAGCCGCTGGTGTGGCCTTGATTCTCTTGCTGCAAAGTTTCCGGATTATGTCAGTGCTCGCTGTCCACTGCAATATTAGGTAAATTGAAGCTTCGTTTTGAAATCAGGATTCCATAGTTACTTGATGCTTTTCCAGTGAACAGTTTCGCGTGACACACTGCACGATGGGGATGGCTCGGGTCTTGCCTGCGCCGGAGAGGGTGATGCCAACCATTTACTTGAACAACAGCAAAATATTGGATATCACCGAAGACGCCTTTGACACCGTGGCGGAGCTACAGAAGCTCTACCTGAATAATAACCTCATCGTGGAAATCAAGGTGAGGTGGTTTATGAAGCTCGTCAACTTGGCCTACGTGGACTTGTCTGGAAATCAAATAGCGAACTACCATCCCGGTACGTTTCAACACCAACGATTCCTGCAGAAAGTCTTCCTGGGAGGCAATAAAATCCAAGTGTTCGAAGGGCGATACGATAACTTTGCAAGGACTACTATTGATTTATCGAACAATCCATTGGCAGCAATTAGTTTGGACAGGATTCACACATTGTATATCAATAACACCAACGTTACTGAGCTGCACATAAGGAGTGCTGCCAACATTTACGCTGAAGACGCCAAACTTCAAGCCTTTTCCGCGATAGAAGGAGTCACCGAAATGCTTCATTTGCGAGGCAACCATTTCCGTTCGATTTCGAACTTTTCCGAAGGCTTCGGTCAACTGTATTACTTAGATTTGTCCCAGAATCCACTAGGCAGCATCGCATCTGACGCATTCCAAAACCTTGTGGGTTTGCGGCATCTCAACCTTTCACGAATTGATTTGTACGGCATGTACTACGGAATGTTCTCAAGCCAACGGGCGCTAGAGGTTCTGGATCTCTCCTACAACTTTTTATGGCATTTGAACCTGAACAAAGTTTTCCCAGCCCGACTGCGCGAGCTCTACGTCCTGGGCAATGCAATCTGGAAGGTGACAGACTCACGGAAGGTGATGCGGTCCTTGGAAAAAATCGGTATAGCTGGCAACGAGATGAGCTGCGAAAGGTTGTTCAAGCTCTACTACAAAGGGGTGGATCGCGGCGTTCAATTCTATACACCCCCGCACATGACTAACTTTACTAGTGATAATGTTGCTGGGATGCCATGCAGAAATGTTATTTAGATTTAACGTGACGAGTGATGTAATAAAATTTAATATTATGTGTTGAATTGTTGTCGGCGGAGTTAATGATTGTTTTAAAGGTGTTTTGCGTTTTATTTCTGAATGGCATAAAAGATGCACTTGTATTTTTATAAATACAAGTTATTAAATCGAACATACAAATAGGACAAATATAGGACATTTAAAGTCTAAAAGACTCCGCCATGTTGAGGATGCATTGAATATATTTTTTACAACTTAAGTATCTTTATGTTTACATACGAAAATACAAAATGCAAAATGAAACTGAACAGAAAATTCATCGTTGAATTTCTGTAAGAGTAGATTAGAATCCCCGCGCTGTTAGTAAACTAAACAATTACATTCAATGAACTGTATTTACGAAATCACTTTGATTAGATATAAGTACAAACAATAAAAAATGTCGTGAATATAAAAATTACACTTAAAAACATTCAGCCCTCATCTCAAAACTGCTACCAGTTAGTTAGTTAGTATGTTGAAAGTGAATAACTGGCACACAATGTTCTCTGACACGTAAATGATGTCTCATTAACAGCACCCAATTTAAATTTTGCGCCATTTACTGTTAAGTTCGCAGCTCTGCAATTTCATATACATATGTATGTGTCAACCATTAATAGAAATCGAGCAACTCACAAACGAACAATGCGTTGAAATAGTGGTTTACTATGGCAGCATGTTTTTTGTTTGGTTTTTAGCTTTTATTCACTAGAATATGCATAACTGAATCAATTTTCATGTTATAGTAAAAAAAATCGATGGTCCTACAGTGCAGACTGGGCCAGGATCTTGTTAGAGTTATGTTATTTTGTTATTTTACCTCATTTACTTGATTGAGGTAACGTCAGGACGTGAGGTAGAAAGTAATTTGCTCGACTGTGATTATTACCCTGATGACTCAGGTGCTCATTTACTTTTGGATGATACCGAATCCAATTTCTGAAAACTATTTGTCGCCAAGCAGCATTAAACCTGGTACTCGATGCATGGAAAGTGAGCGCTCTAACCATTAAGCCACCCATATTATTCATCACTACTCATGTTATGCCTAGATTAATTTTACTACTTGGTAGGAATCAGCTTCAAAATATCTATTTTATAATGTATTTTTGGTTTCCCATCTAAACATTCTCGACTAATATTTTTGCAACAAATATCACATTTTTAAGATGAAAATTAAATAATTTCGTGAAAAAATCATATGAATTGAAAGATCCATTACGCAAAAATTCTGTGAAAACAGTATCTTATTTTCTTCCACACTTTCAAATTTTCTTTTCATTCACCTTGTTTGTATAATATTTTAAATTCATAGAGTTTGTTTACATTTTCCGATGTTTAATTTGTTTCAATATTAATTCTAATATACATTTTATGCTTAGTTAAATATTTTTTTTCTATGTGTTGATAGCTTTTCAGAAATTTGCTGCATTTTCATGATTTTCAATTTTCACGTTGTCTGTTTAAATTTCCTGTTTACAATATTGTGCAGCTTTGATTTTTGTAACACACAAGTATTTTCTGAATTCATAGATGAATTTCCGGTTGCATGAATCTGTTTGGTTATTTTCGAAAATTCGTAAACTATTTCGGTTTTTATCTAAACTTTCGAATGGATAGTACATAGTTTATTCGACGGTTCACATTCCTGTATATCCAATTCGAATTCCACAATCGATATAATTTTTTGTTTGACGACTTGCGTTGTTGAACTTCGTCTTTTATCTAAACATTTGATTTTAACTATCATTTTTGTGTATGACACTGAATCGAGTTGCCAACAATTGTAAACTTAAAATATGAAAGTCCAGTTTAAATTTTTCCCATCAAACGAATCGAATTTTGAATCCTTTCCGCGTTTGGATGATCAAATATTCATTGCGTTTGATAATATATTCGACGTACTTATTAAATTACTTCACAAAAATTATAGAGATGCGACAATAGCATTTTATTTTCCTAATTAAAATAATATCGTTTAACTGAAAACTAACTAACTTAAAAATTTACAAAATAAATATCTCAATCAAAAAGATATTAACAACAAAGATATGTATTTATCTTGAATAACAAAAAATTATCTATTCAATATTAATTAATTAACAAAATGTACTTAAGTAAAATAATCACAACTTAATTTATGACCTACACAATTTACATTACCCACACCTTATTGTTACAATTTCAATAAATCTGTAATTATTTTCAGTTGAAGGAAATGCAAAGAGAGTAGAAAATAATTGAAATACCACAGCAAAATTTCTGATATTTTAATTAGTTTTATTTTGTTGAATAATTTTATCAATAATTAAAAATTAATTGCAATTTAAATAATAATTATTGGAATATACTTGATTGGCGGTATGCAGATAATTAAATACGTAAAAGTATTTATTCTTTTGATTTAGCGATGGATTTTATGGGGAAAAGAATGATAAATACTAACCAATTTATTCCGAATAATTTTTGGCATTAATATGTTGTAGAAGAAGCATTAAAAATGCGAAACGAATTGCACTTAAGCTGATATTTTGAAGAGATGTAGTAAAATTTTTGAATTTAGTTCATAGGAAAATCAATAAAGAAATATCCAAAGAAATTGATTCAAAATTTTATTTAAGAAAACTAAAATTATTTCGACCTATTGTATTGGAAGATTGTAGTCCATGTTGATCATGCTTTTCTTTCATTGCTGAAAAATATTCAAATGATTTTTTGAAATAGAAAGAAACAGAACCAACGATATGGAAATATTGCGAAAATTTTAAACTTCTAATCGAAAATAAAAACAATAAAAAGCAACAAACTTGGTCAACGAATGGATGCAGAGATTCATGTGAATTGAAGCATATATTCTTCAGGGCAAGAGCGTTTTGTAGTAACAACATAACTGTTTTCAAATTTCATATGTTTGGTGGGATAACCACTGTTCATAAAATGAACAATTAAAGATCAAGCGAACGTGCGAAATGGTAAAATTTCTGTTAAATCGAAACGAACAAATATGCTGTAAGATATTTCAAGAAATCCATTATATCAAGCGATGCAATGGACGATTTTGGTGCGCCATGTGCGAATTCGTTGCTATTCCAACAAATAAATTCAATGGCAAAATACTTTATTTCATTTGGGTTGTAGTCAACCTACGAAAATTTAAAGTTTGTTTTGAAATTTTTTGTTCTTAACAACTTATCAAACATTCAGTCTAGTGTAGAAAATTCAAATATGACGTATTAATCTGCCCCTAGATGGCATTGGTATTAATTTAGTTGCAGCGGTTGCGAGAGTGACATATGACTACCCAAAAAGAAACATCATCGAACATCAATCTGAGAGTCATTCGAGATTCAGCCGCCAGTCGTGATATATATTGAACAAATCGTATGCGTATTATACAAACTGGCATTTCCTAATGTCATAAAGTCAATGAATCAATCATCAGAAGATGTATTTTAAATTAGAATGGACCATTCGTTCTGATGACACTTAGAAACCAACCAAAACGAATGGGTTGACGAATATTTATATAAACGCCAAATAATGGAGTAAACTTGTCTACTAATTGGAAAGGAACAATTAAGCCTTAGGAGTCCAACGATCAAATTATTAAGGGAAATAGCTAAAATCTTTAAACGCATTTTTCTCTTAACGACTTTTTTTGAACTGGTCGCATCAATAACTCGAACAATTATTAACCGATGTCTAATTTTTTTTGTTTTGTTCGTCTTAGTAGTGGTTAAGGTTAAGCGTAGCCGATTTGAAATTTTTTGTTTTTAACTATATTTTAAACTATTTGAAAACCAAAAATAACAGTCGAAAAAATTAAAATATTGTCAATCGGTCTCCATTTTGTGAAAAATCAAAATAAAAATAACGGCTACGTACAACGATAACTTCATTCATACAGATTACAAAAAAATGTTAAATGTTTGTTATTTTAGAGTACCGGCTTTTAAAAAATCGTTGCGACCATGGAGGGGGAAGTTTTTTTCAGGCGCTACGGCATCGTTTATATTGCTAAAACTATTTAATATATTTTAATACAAATTTGTGGAAAAATTATTAGATGTGTACTTAATAAAAAAAACCGATCCAAAAATTCCTCTACTTACTCGGTCAAAAAAAAATTAAAAATCACTAATTTTTCGGCCGTCACAGTGGCTATCCCCCTTAATTGATGTTTACTAAATTGAAAATTTGTTTATAAAAATAGTGTGATCTTATTGATCACTTGAATTAATGGAATATTTTCGATAAATAGAATTAAGAAACATATTTCAAATTCAGTCTGATTTGTCTAATTTTATTAAGAGTGCATATTCATTTGCTTACACTGCACTCTTTATAAAATTAAACACGTGAATCTTAAGTTGGAATTAAATTAATCGGAATTTACGTTTAATGGTTTGGTGAATTAAATGTTTAAATATAGTCAAACCACCTGGACTAGGCGTGGGTAATATGAAATTTTTCGGGATGGAGATACTAATTAAAATGAATAGTTCCTTGTTATCAGCATTGATACTCATGCAAGTTCGAATTAAGTGCAATTCGTACGCAATATAAAATATTCATGAGAAATCTTTTCAAGATAGACAACTTAAGTGATATGCAGTGGAAGGAATAAATGGAAACAACAATTATATGTGCGGAACATCCTTAAAGAACTCATCTATCTTTAGATTCAGATGCTATCAAAGCAATCTGAATACTGCCAACTTATTGTCAAATATAGTTCTATTTGTTTCCTTCGTAAACATTATTATAAGAACAAATCATTTCTAATAGAATTTGTGTTGCAAGTTAATTTGCTGATATGAAAAAAAGTGCGTTGTTAAGTCGTAAATGATATTTTTTCTATCGTATGCAGATAAACAATGGTGATGAACCAGATTCAATTGAATCCTTCATCGGCAATTAATCAAACATGTCCGTTTCAACTCATACAATGAATGTGAGTTGACAAATAAATAGATCTAGATACGTTTATTGTATTAATTTTCTCCTATTTATGTGCTAAGGAATGGCTTTGTGCTACTCTTCCTATATCAGTGACAATTGAATATACAGCTAGAAAATCGATAAATAAAAACAACAAATAGTTGCTTTGCTGTAATCAAATATTTGTGAATTAAAGATATGTTATGTTCGACGTGGAAATTATGAATTTTGTAAATAAATGTTAGAACTTTCACGATAATTTTTATAGCTTAAATGTATGGTAAATAATTTTCCATGTTGACAATTATATAGCGCAATGTCGTAAATAAGTTTGAATAAGCAATCACATCAACGAATTTGTTTTACAAACTAATATTTCTTAATTAGATTTTTATTTCAAAATTAAGTGCATGTCACCCAGGAACTTTGTATGTTTTAAATTTTTCATTCTAATTTTTTTCACCTGTTTATGAATTTGTTCACGTCAGTAAACTAAATTTAATTTGAATGCATCTTTATCGTATGTATACTTAATGTTAAATTCACATTCAATTCTTTTGAGAAACTCACAATTGTTTATGCAAAAAATGTAAGTTTGATTTTTAGTTTAAATTTCTTTTTGTTTTTAATCAAACCAAAATTATTTGTGCTTTTTTTATTTGCAATTAATTTTGCTGGTTAATAGAAGTTGCTGCCGAATGTTTGGATAAATTATTTATTTATTGTATTTTTTGTTTATTGAAAATGTTTTTGCTGCTTTGCCACCAATGAGAAATTCAAGAAAACGGTAGTTATATAAGATTTGCGAGATTGTGACAAATTAATTTGGCGATCGTTGCGTATACCGAAAATAGATAAAGAAGTTGAAATTGTTGAGAATATTGCACTACAATCTGGAGACGTTATGGAGTAACGAGATTTTATGGTTCTGTAAATCATGAATTTCGAGAATAACAACTGCCTTTTGATGGAGAGCATTTGGACTGAATCGAATTGTTTTTAATTTGGATAAAGAAATTATTTTGTCAAATTTTACTCGAAGATATTGACATTCAAAAATAAGATTTAAATGTTTTTGGTCTGTGCAGTTTCCAGAATTCATTCTAATTATCTAAACAGCAAACCGTTTTCTGTGACGAGAATGCATGAAAATAAAAAAAATAGAACATTGTTGGTTAAGCTTATGGCGTTTTTATTTTTTCTAGCAATAAAATGAATGAAAACTAACGCTTGGGAGTTATGGTTGAATGGCTGCGAATTATGCAATTGATATTGTTGAAAAAATTCGAAGTAAGCGATGAAGCTTTGATCCCCTATTTAAGTTCACTTCCAAAAAACAAAAATATTACATATAATATGGGTACAATGTCATAGAAAGGGAAACTTCTACCAGGATTACTGCAATAATGGTTCTAACAAACGATATTGCAAATTCTGAGCTGCATTAGGGGTTGAATTGCAGCCGCGAATGAGAACAGCAGCTTTGTTAATCACCCCCACCCTAAATGGTTAGATCGATGTTTCTAAGGATATCTTATTAAATTGATCTGGTGAGTTTTATCAACATGTTCGAGATCTGAAAGAACAGTGATGATCAATACTGTGATGGAATTTAAGTACGGATAAAAAAATAAATCGAACAGGGACAAATCCTTCATACAAATACTACAGATTGTGGACTATCGGCGCGAATGAAGCGTTCATCAGGAGATGTACTAGCTCCAATATATTACACAAACAGGAATTTAAATAGATTTTGGTTGTTCTTCGACCGAGCAATTTCCCATTCGAATCTATATGCTACACATTTGGAATCGAAAGTTTCACCTTGTGACGGACATCAAGTTCAAAAGTAGTTTACCTATGTAAATTGATGAGTGTTTTGAAGTACCTACCCCAGTGTGGGTATGGCCTGGAAACCCCCGATATTTAATAAATTGTTTGTTGATTCCATGAATTGTGATTACTTGTTTGTACGGACTCTTCATCTTGAGGATGAAGACTACGACGAAATTTCAGAAAGTGTATCCAATTACTGACGACGCACGTTAAAAGCTGTGGAAACAGACATTGGAATCCAAACTTTTAGGCCATTGAAAGGCATCTTATCCACCAAAATATATGTCAAGAGAAAGCTAAGAGTATGGGGAAGTTGTGGGTAGAAAAGGGTCACGAATTTCCCAATTTTTCAAGGATTTGGGACCGAAATTAGATTCTAGTTATTAAAAATAAGGGTTGAATACGCCACAGTCATGAACCTAGGGAAAATACTATCATTTAATAAGGGAAAAACTTTTTTTCTTCCTATCAATTTATGGAATTATTGATAGCAGGACAAATTGAATAAATGGACTAACGATTTTAAAAATCCATCATATCCGACTAATGGAGTCATGAATATGTCTGCGCGTGGGAAATATTCTGCGGTCATAAATCGAAAGTAAAAAGTTATTCATACAAAATGGTTTGATAATAAGACTAAATATCAAGGCTGAATAGGCGTAAATGTGGGCTGAAATTGAATTGGTGGTTGGAAAATAACATATGAAAAGATACGACAAAATTCGGCGGCAGTGTGTCGAAATCAAGCGGTCAGAAGTTGTGTGAGACATAATAAAAGCACGCAGGAGTAGACTTAATGGATCAGCTATTGTAACACTATCATCTCATAAAATCTAGAATGTAGTAACGTCGTGTTATAATACAATTTTTTGATACGATTGTACAATTTGGCTGGTAAAACCATGTACCAATCTGATTGCACTGACACTGATATATCGGCTGAAAATCAAATGGATTTTCTAAGTTTTAGGGATCAATTATGTGAAGCAATGACAATGATTAATATGGTGACTTCAATTCGCTATTCAGGACAACCGCCCAACCTCAACAAAGACATAGGTACTTCATAGTCTGATGTCGTTTTCCAGTCTACATCGACGATGAAAATACTAGTCGGTGTGCTCAAGAAAATTGCACGGGTAAAACGTTCATTATATGCCATAAGTTTGCGTGCCTGCGGTGACAAAAAATGTTGTTTAAAGTACCGCACTAATTAAAATAATGGATATGCAATTAAGGCATTTTTTGGAACATTTTCATAGGATTATGCTTGCTGTTGTCTACATTATCTTGTTTGGTTTTTGATAAAATATTACATATATAATATATCATATTACTTTAAGATAATTTTGTCACGAGTTGTTTGCGGTACTGTTTGTCGCAATCCATGCACACAAAAGGAAGATTTGAAGCCCTAAAGACGACAAAGTCTGGTGAGAATGCCAAATAAACGGCTTGCAAATTCACCGTGCATTTCGACAGGGTGATGATTATTTCTGTAATCTGTAAATGGGCTAATAATGAGCTTCAGCTTCATTTTCCGGACTTGCACATCTTTCCATTTGGACGATATCTTGAAAAGAAAAGTGAAAATTGGATCTGCCAATATCTCAAAAATCGTGCTCCACACGAAAAAATCGTGTATAGCATACTTAAAGATCCGGAAAAATATAACAATCGGCATTTACATCGTTTTTTGTAGGTATGATAACAATGAAGTTATGAACTGGAATTCACTCGAAAAAACCGGGATAACTGTTTGAAGGGTCAAAACTATTTTGTTTTCACTATAATGCGAAATACACTCAATAATCGCTTGAAGATATCTTGCCACGAGTCGTTGATAGTATCGTTTGTTGCAATCAATTCACATTGGCAGGAGCTATTGAGCCCCAAAGGAGGGCAAACCACACGGAATTATATAGCTTAAAATATGTTCTTCCAGTGAATTGTTTCGGTTCGGTAAGTAATAATCCTAGAACTGTTGAGAACAGCTTGGACAAAATCTGCAACTATAGAAAATGCGCTTCTCGATTTCAGAGCCACATGTGTTACACCTTTCGGTAAGGTAAGAACAGACACACTTAACAGCTTTGAACTCTCAACATTCATCAACCCAAAACTATGAAGAGCTAGCGATTCCAGGACCTTCTTGGGCCGCATCACCAGAAAACGGTTTTGCAAAAAAATTAATGTACCAGCAGCCGAGAAAAAATTAGCCTTGCGTGGTAAAACAGCTTGCGTCCAAAAAAAATTTCAAAAAAAATACAAGTTGAAAATAATAAAACAGCGGATAAAAAAAGCCATTCATCTTCATCATCCCATACGTTCAATACAATTGCCTATATGGAAAAGGACGACGACTTCAGTCTCAACCAGATTGAATGCGCGGGATGCAGTGAAGATTACTATAAAACTACCAGTAGGGAAGATTGGATAAAGTGCACACAATGCTCCCGACGGCTACAAGAAAATTGAGGAAAAAAACACTTTAGCGCACTCAATATTTGCGGAAAGAAAAATTCGCTGAAATTACAGATAAGAAATAATATACTTCAAAGCTTCCTGAAATCGTGAATTTTCTTCGTTTCTTTTTATTTCAATCTAATCTTGGGACAATCTAGTGGAATGGCAACTGTTGCAATGTTGGGTGAGATGGAGATATTTTTCAATTGGATGATTTAAACACTTTCATGTGTTTTCTACGAATATAACTAGATTTATTGATAGAGTGTTTCAAAAATATCCTTAAACAACGTTTTTCTTGCCGCTGGGACAAATACAGAACGCAATGAAGCAATTATAAAAAACTTGGTCCATTTATCCCGGATTTACTCTACGCACTACTATGGAAGGAAATCCACCTTTTCCATCAGTCACAAAGTGCCGCCTGGGCAATTCATGACATCCGTTTCATGCCACATAAGGTTTGTGAATCGAACGTAAATTTATTGCGATCTTCGGATGGAATAGAAGGACAAAAGTGACATTTTCCTTTATCTCATTATCATATATTTTCCATTCGGCAAAATATTGTGACACCCGTAATTCGCAACCAACATCCTTAAAATTTATGCTCAACTCCTGGCCATTCATTCACGAGTCGTTTAACCTATTTGCCAACATGCAATTCATTTTCCTTCTCCCCTTCTGAGTCGTTCATCCCGATTTTCAGGCGTGAAAACTTTAAATGTCTGTAATTTTTCCCACACATTCCGATTCGAAATTTGCAAATTCAAACCATTGAGTCCTGGCTGTGTCAGATCGTTACAAATGTGGAGTTTGAACCGAAAACGGTGTCCTTTGCCAAAAACTTTTGCATGCATTCTCGCCCAGACACTCGTTCCACAAAGATTTAATAGATGGCAATAGCGTATACATACGAGCACCCGTTTTCGTGTGGGCCTACGCGAGCATGCAACCGTTATGAAAATGGCAGCGTGAATGGAATAGAAATGGCCGCCATGAAGAAACATGTCTCCAGTAAAACTGTAACATTATCGCATTTAAAATGTCGCGTTCGGGCGAAATTTATGGCATTTGGCTGCTTTCGAAATTTTCGTTAGCAGTAAAAACGTTTGAAGGAAGAGTGGTTGTAGATAAGCGGCCGCCACCAATGATAAATGGCGGAATGTTTCAAACTTGTCGCTACACTTGACTACTTGGGTCGTTGGAAAATTAGCTGTTGCAAGAATTGTGCTCGATGAACTAATAAAGTTGATAGTTTGCAAGGTTTTATGATACATGCAGAGAAAATTAGTCTGGAAAGTTATATTTTATTATTTTTGGAGACTTGACTAAATAAATGAGCAACTAAAACATCTCATGTTATATATTAAGGAAGCTTTTTTAATCAATTTTTCAATACTTCAACAATTTCAACAACTTATACACACAGAGTATCGGAAGAAAATTTTGTTGCGAGACTTCTTGAATTTCTCTTTGAATTTATTTAAACTATTTTCGACATTTTGGTTTGAGACGACTTCACGTGATTTCCTGTCAAATCGAAATTCGCGCATTATCTTCGATAGCATTTCATTCGTTACTTTCTCCTATTACGTTACGGTTACGATTACGAGTTATCTTTTAAATATTAATTTTAAATTTTGGCAACATTTCAATACAATAATTGCACTTGAGTGGATTTTTTTTTCATTATTTCAGGATAGAAAAACTTTCGGCTCTGATTTATTTTGTTGACTTTCAGAAACGATTTGCGGTTGGTGAGTCTGGTATTGGAAGTTGGATCCACACGTATGGATCTTCTAGCAGCTTTAGGCATTTGTAATAAACAAAGACCATGTTCTTTTTTATTGTTTTTCCGAAATTAGTTTGTTTTCGATTGCTAGCTTTCAAAAGTTAGATGAATACATGAAAAACGTTCAAATCCTCGCTTCCAAACCAGAATGCACAACAACTTGAATAACATTCTCCACAATTCGGGCGATTGGGAATATTGGATTTAATCAAATTTCTGCTTAAATTTTCATTCTCCCGTAGATAGGCCTATAATAAAGCCACATTGGCGCCGTAAACGAAATTGTGTCTAATTTTCTTTCCAGTGAAGATAATTTTCGGATTAGTCGTTATATTTTCTGCAATGGATTCACGCTCGTCCAGTTTGTGATAGCTATCGTAACATACCACAGGTTTTTGTCAACTTAATTCTAAGTAATTTTCATATTGATAACTACTTATCGTTAGTGCGTCTGTTCTGATTATTTTCCATCCGATTACACGTTATATAAAAATGTTTAATCTTAGTCGTAGTAGCCTTAATTGTACACCCTTCTTAAGATTACAATGAACCTTTTTTCTTCTACAATTTTAAATTTAAATTAATAAATAGCAAGATCCCATCAAACTAAATGTTTATTTTACAGCCCCATATTAGAAACATATGTATATATTTGTTTCCAATGAAAAACAAATGAACAAACGAAGATAAAAACTATTCTTCAGTTACGTTTGATCATCTTCAATTCGAAATAAAGATACTAACCAAAAGAAAGAGTTTAGAAAAACCGTGTCGTCATTAAAAAGATTAATGTTTAGTTATTCCGAGACTTAGTTGAGAAAATAAAGATTGATTGATCTATTTAGATTAAAACTTAGAAATAGAAAACAAAGTAATCACTAATTAGAGTTTATCGTTTAGTTGATTATTATGACAATTTGCTTCTAGTTAGACGTCTAGTTGGAATTTTATTGAAATTGCTGATGCTATTTTCGCTTAGTGTTGATGTTAAATATTGAAATAATAGGAAAATCATGAAACACAAACCTATACATCTTTGGTCTGCTACGAAATTCGTGCAAGCGGTGTTGGTTTGTTCATTTGTTGTTCGTTGTACGTCGACGTGATTCTCGCCAACCTTTATTAGTAATAAAAAGAAAGGAGGAAATTAGGAAAAATCATACAATTATTAATCAATGAATTGTCGAGTAACTGAAAGTCATCATCGCACCTGTTGTAGGTCTCGCCATTGACCCATTGTTTCTGGAACCAGGAAATTATTATCAATATCACCTCCGTAGGAACCAAAAGGTCCTGGTTTAATTTGGATTGGATCATCGGGTTGCGGTGGATCTTCAGTTCCGAAAAATACTAAATCCCATTGTGTTATTTGGGCTGCAAAAAATTAACATGAGAATGAGTTATAAACCAAAGAAAATATTTTTTTTTAAATTTCCAATAAAATTGTCAGGCGAGTGGTTAAAAAAATACTACTTTAATTTAAAAGAAAACGCATAAGAACATTGAATAAATAAATTCAATGTAATACAATGCTATTTTCTATAATTAAAATGTAAACAAAAGTTTTTCAAATTGAACGATTTTGAGATCATCCATTGAATCGGATATAATAATGTTTTTGTAACTGAATATACTTTAGTGACTTTTATTTATTTACGATTATTTTGATAATTTGAATTATCGTTACCGATAGCTCTTCTCAGTTGAGAAAATTTCTTACTGACCGGCGATAGGTATCATGATTGGAGTGATCGGGTTCTGAATGATATAAAATTTTTTCTCCCATTGAGTCAATCTTCGCGTACTTAATAATGATCGGTACAGTGTCTGCAGATGGGCACAACTGAAGTGGTGTTTCTTTTTTCCCTATATTCAGGAGTAAGCATGGTTGACTTAGCCGCGCACACTATGCGGTTTCGCACGCGCCTAGGTTGAGAAAACATGAGTCCAGGCAGAATTACTTATGTCTGATAAGCCTGGTCGAGGTCACTTGCTCCAGTGGGAGTGTTCGGACTCGGACGTATTTTCATTCAAGGGTTTGTTATAAAGACGATCCGCGAAATAATGTAATAATCCATGAAATAATGTAATATTGCTGGGTTATGGTTGGTTTTCGATATTTTTGGAATGTCTTTTAAACCGACTTGAATATCACGTAATGTGGCAAGGCAAAAACTAAGGAAAACGAACTGAACTAGCATGCCTACAATCGCCAACCCTTGAATCATCGAGAGGTCAAAGCATACGTCTGAAAGACACCTAAAGTGTGTTGTCTTGTCCTTGGACAGAATATCCATGTATTCATTAAATGTGAAACCCTTTTGATTTTAAAGTTTAAACATTCAATTTATTATTGCTATAACTATTCAACGAGGCACCCAAACCTTAAACAATCTTCCAAATTCTGGAAATAGGAAGCAGCTCAAAAGACGTTTAAGAATGCTAATCATCTTCCGTAGATCAACATTAGAATAACTTTTATATGACGTGGAGTAGCGTAAAAATGAGAGATGGCATATTAAGGAATGCTAAATTGGAATAAATTTGATGTTATTTGCTTTTTCTATTTTCCAAGCAAAGCACCAAATACAAAACTCACATGTAGCAAGTTTAGAATATGATGAAATTTTATATAAAAAATTAAAGATAGAAAATATTTACATACTGTAAATTAATTAATTATTAACTAATTTCTGCTCTATGTTGTGAGAGGATTTTATTTATCTCGATGCTTTTAATACTTTTCGTTTCTATGCTTTAGACTCAGATACATTATATTTACGAGTACTTTTTATTAATGCTCGCATAAACACTTTGTCCTTGTTCAAACATAAGCACCGTCCTGTGTAATGATGTAATGATTCTACAACTATTATATCCATTTAAAAATGTACGTTGGCTGGAGTAAATATTGATTTATCTTCATTCCCTTGATCGCATTCACATCAAGCAAACTCATCTTCCCTATTCTATCTACTTTTAAAAGAAAGTAATTTACACTGTAATTCACATTAAGATAAATCTGACCCACGAATAGGATATTAATGACGATTTGAAAGACATATATTTCATAGTCGGATTATGCTTTATACCATAGCTTTTTTTAACACAGGAGTCATATCATTTCCAGAAAAAATCATTTCGCGTAAGAGAGAAACAATAGCGTACGACTGAATTTTTCAGAATATAGGAATTGCTCACACAGTTACTCTGCCTACATTGAAGGGAAACATTTCAGCTATTTTCTACATGAATAATGTTTGGTTGATAAATTTTTGGTTTGGTTGGGTTTTTGAATTTTTTTCCCATTGTACGAGTGAAAGAGCTGTTTGAAATCAGGTCACTAAGTTCACCTCAGTACTTCACAAATCTGAAAATGTTTTTTTTTCAAAACAGGACACGTTTTTAATCAAAACAAAAGAGGAAACTAGCAATTTTGTAGAACAAATAAAATGCATAAAATCCACACGGTGGAATTCCATAAACATGCTGAAAAAAAACGATGAACGACAAATGGGAGTACAGCTCAACAAGCACAAACAAACCGGGAGGATGAACGCAGCAAGGATCTAAAATACAAAGCAAATCAAATACCCTTCGTATTTTTCCTATTCGGAATGTACATCCCTTCCGTTTGTTTATCACGTTCTTCGTTTTGAAAGTTTTGGGATGATGACGCTGCTGCCAAGGATGTTGATGACGAGGCTGATGATGACAACTTTTTCGAGTTTTCACGTGACGGTTTGGGATTCGTGACGACTATCTCTGACGCGGCACTACTTCTCCCGTTGTCGAGGGCATCACTTCTGCCATTTGATCCGTTATTACTACGACCGCCACCGCGATTATTGCCGGAATTACCCTCTTGGGCGGCACTCCCTGCGCTTGCATAGTAAGGATACTGTTTTTTGTTGGGCGCGGGCTTTGTCGGGGACATATTATCCCGGGATAATCCTCCACTACCTCCGATGTAAGGATGGAATTCCGGGAATATCTGTTCGATTTTGTCGTACTGCTGGAATAGTTTCGGTATTCGCGGATTTGGCTCGTAACGAGAATGTGACGTGGTGGCAGCAGCAGGATCGACTGTTGACGCGGAAATCCCCGGATTCGGGTGGTAGGCATTGTTATCCTTGATTTGTTTCGGTGCTTTTATGCCGGCTTTTTCATGAACACGAGCCTTTTCCGGCTTGTACAAGGATGACGAGCTCAAACCACGATTCGATCCTGTGTTCGCATTGTAGGCAAGCTGCTGATTCCCAAACTTAGGTCGGGGGGTTGTTAATGATTGTCGAACGCTACCTGTTGATGATTTTCCACTCGTAGTGAACGTTTGCAGACGATAGAAATTATTTTTGGCAGATTGTTGCGCGCTCAAGGGACGATTTGCCGAGCTTCCTTTTGTGTTGGACTTTGGATTATTCGGTTGCCCATTGTTTTTTGGATTTTTTCCTTTATTTTTCGGAGAGGCAAGCACTGCTCCGTAAGGACTTACTTTATGATTTTGTTGCTGTTGTTTTCGCCCACTGCCATTCCCGTTGGAGAATGCCGATTGATTGACTTTGCTTTTGGGGGTTGGCTTGGTCAATACAGAAACTGGATACTTATTAATGTTTGGCGGAATGTAGATGGATTGATGATGAACTGGTAGGGAAGGTGATGAATACGAAGGTATTAAATCTGTAGGTCGAATATGGACAGGATCATTTTTACTGGCAGCAATAGCAGTTCCATAGAATATTAAGGACCAACTTTTCAACACAGAATATCCTGGAAGTTGTTATATGTTCGAAGTTACAAAAAACATACCCACCATTAAATCCGAATAATGTGGCGTGAACAAAAATGCATAGAACAGTTAGAGGGAGTTTTCGATAAAAATGGATAAGATTTTTTCAAGTTACATTACTTACCTAAGAAACGTCCTTCGTTGTGAACTTCTAGTAGCCAATTTCCATGTGGTGCTTCACCCCAGGTGTGGACGGACATGAACGGCCATTCATTGAATCCTGATCGAGAGACATCATGAACTCTGAAATAGGTGAAACATAATGTTTACAAAATGAGCATATTTCCCTGTGGATTCGCCTTGGGGATACCAAAGCTAAAGATCTATTAAATCCTAAAAAGTGTCATACATGTCATGCTTATTTTTCTGACAATATATCAAAAGAATCTACCAACAAGTATAGCTACATGACCTCTTCCAATATTTCGATATTGATCATTCGAGATTCTTTTTGTAAGCAATAACCATAGAGCAAAGGGTTCTTATCCTTAGATTCCATTCTACTCTAACGAAACAACAAGGAAAATGTTTCTCTAGTTTTCAGAATTGGATTATTACCTTTCGTTCAAATCCTATTCCATGACATTTTTGAAGTTCTTATCCCAATTTCCACACATTCAAACGAACCAGCTGGCAAATTCCTCAAGGTTACTCCTAAGTACATTTACCGAAAGACTTTACTACTGAATTTCGAAAAGCTTTACGTCGTCTTAGGTTGAAATTTAATATGGAATCCTTGGAATTCAAGGTTCAAATGGATGTCAACCTGTAATATAGTTCACTCTGGATGGTGGTGAGAATGAGAGCGGACTATTGTCATGATACATCAATGAGATTGCCGGAGAGATTTTAAAGAGCTTCCGACTATTCGGTAGGAATATTGGCATACACCATTTGCCTTGCTGGTAAAATGTGGATAAATACCATAAAGAGTCGGAATGAAAATTCTTCTAAATTCAATTTCATGCTATATCGTGAATGCTCATTTTTATCAGATGATTTCTATAAATGCTTAAAGAATAATCCTGCAGTGGAGCACACTTTCTTTTCTCAGATTAGACAACAGCGACCTAAAAACATAACCTTGGCTCTTCTTCCAACAACATTGCGCGATTCAACTCCAATCCTTCCTACCTAGAGACTTATTGGCATATAAATTAAATGTAAACTGTAGGATTCCAACCTTAACAACGCAAATATAAAACCGAGTGGAACTTTTCAACATGCAGACACACGTATACTATATATGCAGTCCTGGGGCAAAAGAAATGCGACAAAAGGAGCACGTGAAGTTCAGCATAGTTAAGTGCTTTGAGAAGAAGGTTGAATTACCTAGCGAAGTGAGAATAGGATTCAAACAGACAGAATAGCTTCAAAGGATGGAGATGTGTATAATGAGAGTTACTGCTACATATAGAGGTATACGATTCGTCTAGGTTAGTATGTTAGCTTTTATGCTGTTTGTGTTCTAAGTGGAAAGTGTTTTCGAAAGCAAACAGGAAAGTCAACAAAGCATTAAAAAGTTGCAGTCAGTCTTTTTAAAATGGAGGATTGCATACAAATGCTTCATTAAAGGATCAAGTGTGTACGAGTGTATCGCCGGTTTACGATCAAAATCGACTAAGTCAAGAAAATTTGATCTGAGAAAATTGGAGTTATTGTTTGTGACTGTATTGTATGGCATTATTATGTTAGTTTTATACAGTTTTGCTCCCTTAATAAAGGACGCTAACATATCATAGTGCATTAACTTATATTCTGTCATTAGTAAAATATGCACATTTTCTTATATTTCAACGTATTTTAATATAGTTTAAGATGCTCTATTTGAATACAACAGTTTTAAATGTTTAAGGGTGTAATAAATTTAAAAAAATCTGATAATGATTGACATAATAAAAATCAATCAATTTAACAGGTCCACTAATTAAGAACAAGATTTTAAAGAAAAAATCAATTAAGTGAATGTTACTGTTTCTTTGTGAATTACTAATAACTAAGTTTGATGGATACAATATTTAATTAATATTTAGTGCTGCACATCTCGTAACCATAGATTCTACAAAGTGAAGGCAGCGTTCCATTGGTATGGTTTGCCAGACTTCCAGAGAAGTTTGACAAAGATCATTGAGATAGATCATAATTTAGACCTTCCGATTTTTCTTAATATCCACAAATTCGCAATTGGATTGAGGTCTGGACTGCAAGAAGGCCTTTCCATAATCTAAACTGCATTTTGTCTAAACCAATTTTTCATTGATCTTGCTATATGCTTGGGGGTCATTATCCTGTTGGAACTTCCAAATAACTAGTAAATTATCATCTGCATATGGCAGCATTGTCTCTGGGAGAATGCTTTTATTCTGTATCAGATTAATACTGCCTTCTATCAGCATCAGTAGACTAACTCCATGCCAACAAAAGCAGCTATACAATTTAATATTTCCTCCTTCATGCTATTTGGGTATTTGGCCATCAGATCCTACTGTGTTAACTCAAATATCGAAAAAGTTGTCTTAAAGTGGTTTTTTATCAACCGTTTATTAAAGATTAAGGAGTTTCATCCATAGAATTGTAAGATATATATACATATATCAGTATGCTGTTGGACAATCCACTTAATAAGTCCCACAAAATATTCTACATGAATACTGAATGATAATTTCTCGAATGCAATCTTCCAGTCAACTTTTAAAAAGATTATATGGAGAATATGGGAAGAATTTTCATTTTTCAAGGTTCTTACCAAGCTGTCGAATAATGATGGACCCGAAGCGGATCATTAGATTTGAAGACTATTTCATAGACGATTTGAATAGCTCTAAGAAACTAAACTAGGATGAGTCGTCAAATAAAATTTAAGCTCAGTGCAAAGGTAGTCTAAACGTTGTCTAGTTCTTTTAAACACATTTCAATCGACTAGAAGCCCTAGAAAAAATTAAAGATTTCAAGGATTTGTAACTAAATGCTATCAACACTTCCCAGGGTATATCAAAACGGTTTTGGCGATTTTCTCCACACCAAATCTCAATAATACGATGACCAGATGCTTTTGACAAAGTTCCGAATAGAAACTAATTAATTGGGCAACATACTGTACCTTTGTCTATTAATTTGGAATATTTTCAACTTACCTGGATGTTAGCAGCGTGACACGCGTCCCAGCTGGCGATTGTAAATAAATTACAATGTCACCCCGGCGCTGCGACGTTAAACTGATTTTCGCTTGAACGTGCTCCAAAAAGTTCACCCCCCGACAATGTTGGACGGTAAGCTGGAGCGTGATGAAGCGTTTCGCTGGAATCATTCTGCCAAAAAGAGGGTGATTTAATTAAAAGTTGAGCGACAGAAAATGAAGAATGGATTGGCGCTCAAGTGCTTTCAACGTGAACAATGACATGCGAAAGGTAAATGGGAGCAGGGAAGGGGATGGCAATCTAGAAAGGGGTTCTATAGTTAGAAAAGCATGCTAAAAAAGGACTTAATATAGAGAAAATTTTCGGAAATTAATTGAAAATTAAATACACGTTTTTTGGAGTACGACAAATTTCAATAAATTTGAAGGAGAATCGGTTAAGCCGCTCATTGTACATAAAATATATACAACACCATTTTTACAAGATAAACGATTCATGGTGATGTAAAAATTTATGAGGTTCTTTAAATTTTTGAAGGACGGATAAAGGAACATAGAAGAACTTGTCAAAAAATATCTAATCCATCCCTTTTATCGATATTCATCGTCTGGGAATTACTAAGCAAACATACAAAAGTGAATAAACGTATTGCACACGAAAGATGCAAGCAGAGAGTGATGAAGAGAGGAGGCGGAAGACGTGCCGAGAAGCCAGAGCAACTCGGTATCTTTTGAAGATTTCCACACCCCATCGTTGACAAAAATGGCAATTCTGATTAAATTTTCAAAACGTAAAATGATGCTTTTCTTTTGACAGTAAATAGAATTATCACGAAGCTCTACTAAGCACATTGAAGCTACCCCGAATCCAATCACTTACTGTTCAACATGTGGCGCATTAATTTCACATCTCTGCTGCTCCGGAACCATTTGCCATGTCCTTGCCAGGTTCACCATGCCAGCGGCATCCAATAATCCATAACCGAATGAATGACTAACTCGACGTCCAACTCCATTCGTTATCCATGTCGGATCCTTAAGATTCCCTGGCTTCGAAGTTCGGACAACGATGTGCTGCAAATCACGCCATGTTAGGTTCCTGTTTGCCTCCAAAACGAGCGCCACAATACCCGCAGCCAGGGGCGCGGAAGCTGAGGTTCCAGTGTGCGATGTAGTGCATGAATGGTGCAAGTCTGTGGTCACCACTTGCTTTTCATTTTGACCCCCACTACTGTAGGTTGTCGCTAACGTTGAGCTGCACTTTTCCGAATACCATGGCACATGTCCTTCTTCGGTGGCGCTCGATATTGACAGTGTCCATATTGAATTGGTGTATCCATCACAGTTGCAGTTGTCCATCTCTCGGCCGCCGTTTCCTGATGCCCAAATAAATATGCTGCCTTTACCACTCCTGCCCGTCGTGACACCCTCGAGAAAGGCACGCGTGGCTAGTTCGCCAGGCCCGTCTACGGTTTTGCCGTCATCGTCAGGACCCCATGATGCACTATATATGTCAATGTGTTGCGGATTCAGGCTCAGAGAGCGTGCCTCGACAGCGTCGGTAACGTCTCCATCGAGCATCCTGACGCCTCCTACGCGAGCCCCAAACGCTATTCCTACGGAGCACAAGGAGTTGTTGGCGGTTGCGGCAACCTCACCAGCACAGCGAGTTCCATGTCGATTGGAATCAGTCATGTCGTAATGAGGCATCGGATCATCATCGTGGCTGTTGACGTCGTAGGATGCCTTTGGGTCCTGGAAAACAACAGAAAACATATTGAGTTATGTGCCGAGCCAGCCAGAGACAATGTGTCCTTACGTAGTTGTGCTCTAAATCCGGATGGTCGGATTCCAGACCATCATCCAGAATGGTGACCACCACACCTTTGCCTGTGATGCCTTGCTCCCAGGCCGGGATCACGTTCATGTCCATTCCATTGCCACGGTTCTATCGAAAACGTTAATTAGTTTGATTAAATTTTATTCTATTCAAAAAAAATCAAACTGAGACGTTTCATGCAGGTTATATGATACCCTGATGTGGAAGTTAAGTAATTTAAGTTAATCCCAATAAGCAAGGATACGTGCTTTTCCGATGTTTTATCGAGATCTACAACTCAAGTTTATGCTCATGTTGCACATAATCAATCTATCATTCACACATCCTCAGACTCCACATTAAGAACATAAAATAGATCAACTATTGAAAAAAATGACAACGCCGGTAAGACTCTCTTTTTTTAAAAAAAATTTCCATAATCCATTTATCAAAATTTCCGCCGCATTTGAGGCCAACAAAAAAAGGAATTTATTGAAACCATGATTGCCTAAAGAACTACACTGCTCTAGGACCGAAAAGAATTCGCGTCGATGAATTCAAAGCAAATGAAGAGAATGTTGCGAATATTTTAATACAATCAATAAATGCATCCCTCAAGAAAGGGGCATGAACATATTATTAAAATGCTCTACATAATATCCCATCATAAAATGGGAGAAATAGACTCATAACTTTATTAAACTTTTTGAGAAGAATAGTGAAAAATATATAAGTATTAAAAATTACCTACTTACTACAGAAATATTTCGGATAGAAATCAGCATGGTTTCAGTTTGGTTTGGAAGTGACTCGAAGATTTGGAATTGTATGAAAAGCAAATGACCTTTAACATAGTCACGTGAATGGAAGACCTCAGAAATCAAACATCGGCGAACTGGACAGCGAAACTGCTTAAAAAAATTGCCTTCGGTGAAATTTTCGAATAATACACACACAGCTTTAGGCGACGCTCCAGTTTGTGATACTCCCAATTCCCCAGCAAATGCAATTCCTGGCGGCCTTGGCACACTTGTCCAGTCCAAAGATCCCGGAAATGTATCAACCGTAGGTTTGGGGTGGTCAGGCAGATTTTTTTTAAAATGTGTAGTCAGTTCAGTTAGCATAAATTCAAATTTATGTGGTCGAAGAACCAACTCTTTGGTCGCTATCTTAAAAAGAAGAAAAAGTGAAACATCCCCATTTCTCGTGAGTGTGCACGTCAACCTTGTATAGAATTAAATTACCAGCGACTTTAACATACATCAGTTGTACGTGATGTCAATCATAAACAAGTTACAAGCCACAAATGACGCCAAAAAAGAGAGGATCATCTTCATCTCGAGCGCCACAACTTCTTTGTTTACGATTTTACAGCGAAACACGTTGAAAATTTAATTTAAGGCAAGTTTGTCACAAGTCGTTTGCGATATTGTTTGTTTTAATCACTGTCCACTAGTGGATGTTATTATGTACCGAAGGGGAAGAAGTCGCGTGAAAAAAAACGCATTTTAAAGCTAAATAATCAGCCTGCGATGACAAACACCACAATGTAAAAACTTCGGAGCATTTAGGTAAACGATCTTATCTTTTCGACATGTAGGGGATCTAACCTATTTGTTTTCCATCTTAAAAGGAAATCGAAGAAGTATTTCGATTAGGTTTAAGTTAAATTTCGAAAAGATTTAACTTTAAAAACGGTACAAAATTTAGTTTCCATCAACATAACATTACGACATTTTTTGTGCAAAAATGGTAAAAAGAAATGGTTGAAGTATGTTTCTAGTAAGACGATTTATCAAATTTCAACATGTTCCAAAAAATTTCACCCAGAAGATTTATTAGAAATGCTTTGAAAGTTACTTAAAAGTAACAAAAAGAACTTTATTCGCTATATATTTTGCACTGAAAAGCGTGTCAAACATTTGCTGCCCTATTCTTTATTCGTTGCCAATCAAAGTAAGAAACTGGCAGATGACACTTTATTGCAACAACATTTACATGACTTTTCCCCATTTGAAGATGTGACAAACGATACTAAAAACGTCTTTTGACAAAATTATTTGAAATGGCCAAATACGTTCAGCGCCTCCAAAAACAAAACTATGAGAAAGAATTTTTCCATGCGTATATTTAAGAAAATATATAAAAAATGTGTATTACATATTTTGTTTTTGACACTACGTGAAAATGCTGTATGCTCAAGTTGCTCCAAATTAAATTCTGCACAAGTTTTTATACTCAGCGGATTTGTTGGAGTCATGGTTTCTGAGATATGGGAATGCCCAACATTTTCTTCTTTTTAAGATGGCCCCTGAAGGATGGACCTGTGACACCTACTGCCAGCCCAAAATGCACGGTGAAACTATTATTTTATTGGGCTGCACCCTGGCGATATTCTTTTAATCCATCTTTAATAGTTTTTATCGCAACAGAGTTAATGCCTATGGAAATAAAATACGTTCTTTTTAACCCCTTTATTATATTAGAACCACTCTTTGGAATTTGTTTCGTCCTGAGAAGCAATCTTACTAACGTGCACTAATTGAATCTTTTAGAAATAGGGATATTTAAAAAAGCAGCTTTAACTTAAAAGCCTCAATATAATCACGACAAAAAAAGTGGAAATCGAAACTAACAACTTTTGTCAAATTCCGAAAACTCAATTTCAAATCCCAAACATCCACTAAAATTATGTTACACCTCATCGAGGATTTGGTTCGATGTCGACTCGAAATCATATTCCGTAATTTCCTGTATCAACTTAATGCTCCTTTGGAGCCAGATCCCTCCTAGCTACTTTGTAGGTCAAATCCAATCATGAATGTCATTAGATCCTTTCATTTGCATTTTGATACGAAAGGGAAACACCACAAGAATTTATTTGATATTTGCAACCGAGCCAGGATTAAAGGATATGTGCACAACATTCATTCATTTCGGTCAGTAGACGTGCTTGTATGTTTACCATGAAGTGTAATACTGGCACTTCAAAAACCAAATATGATTTAGTCGTAGTAGGAGAACTTTGTGTTAGTGATATTGTAATGCTAATTGGCTATGGACTTGATTGTGGTTATAGTCTTTTGGGAGATTAGTTTTTGGTTTTGTATGAGCCACTCGTTGATAATTATTTACTAGATTTGAGAGTGCGATTTTACTAGTGCTGTTTCTATCTTAGTTATCAAGAATGTTGAGCCTATTAAATCACGACGAACAATGTCAAGCATTTAAACACTCTAATAGTTTTTAAAACAGTCACAACTTAAATCCAGTAAAACGAACGATATGTTTTGTAAATGTATTCAAGATTTGCTAGAAGCAAACTCACCTTGCTAATTTTATAGAGCGCATTTCACTGAACACTTTGCAAACCAATTGCCTTCAAAATTGTAGCAAATCCTTACCCATCAAAGCAAAGGAAACGACTAGAAAAAAGGTCCCTTGTCTACGATCGAGTTTAATCTGAAAATTGTCTTTGACCATTAACTACATATGCACATCTCCATCCAACGTATGCAGAACAAACCCCAAAAAAGGATAACATTCATTTCCAGGTCACTGGAAGCAAAAGCCTGAAAAGCTAGTCCGAATAGGTATGGACATCTTCCACAAAGAACTGAAATTGAGGTTTAAAATGGCACAACTATCATCGGTATCGAGAAAGAAAGAAAAAAGAAAATCAAATTCTAAAGTGAAAGGATGCCTGCTTTTGGCCGTGAATAATAGCGAAAATCGAATCCCATTTGATAAAAAAACACATCTGAGGAAAGGATAATGTCGTGACCGCAGGAGAGCTGACCGTATGGATTTCCACCTCGAATATTTTGAATAAAAATTGCATGTTTTTCGGACAGGAACTAAACGTTCTATGTTCACGATATATGTTAGGAACGAGAGTTGTATAAAAATTTTTCATTTTAAAATCAAATTCACGTTGTTCTTTTTATAATTTAGAAATTGCTGAATATGTTCGCGGTGCATATATAATTCGGATAGCATATATCCTGTCATATCAGAATCCAAGGCAAAACGGTACTGTTGAGGTCATGCATTGAATCAAAGTAAGCACTTTAATCTGATTCCCGATTGATATCCTTAAACTCAAAAACACTTACCAGATACCACATTTGAGGCCATTTCGGATCATTTAACTCGACACGACTTGCTGAGGATGTCCTCGACGGACGCATTCGAATAAAGTCTCGTTTTTTCCGAGACTTGATTTGTTGTTGCCGGGACCATCGTACACGTGTGTCGTCCTCGAGCCGTTTCTGATGAGGATGCGAGACGTCAACCGAACGCTTTGATACTGAATTGTGGTGGAAGTGATAATGATCATCAAATATCTGAAAAATGAAAAGTGGATCGCGGTTAAAAATGAGTGTTGTGAATAATCTAAGAATTGTGTTTACTTATTTTTCAAGGATTGAGTATTCTTTAAGGTGAGATTCTTTGAAAAATCCTGGTCAACATACAAACCATTTGACTAAAAGATACAAATTTACACTTTGAACGTTTGGTTAAACGTTAACTATAGAAGGCTTTGTATTATAAATCTAATCCTGACGACTACATTTGTTCCCCTTATTATTACTCAACTAAAGCACCTTATTATGTCAACGAAATTAATCCTTCGTTATGGGTTCCTGAGGACAATGCTAAACCCTAAATCAATTTCATGCATTTCATCGAAGGCTTTTGTCAGCCAAGCGTGGCATCCCGATCCTGAATTTATCGAACAGTCAGCAGGTCCAGTCATGTATCCTGATGAGAAAACTTCTCGATGGAAAGGACCTTGGAATGCAAAATTATACCCGAAAGAGGATCGCACTTACGCCAGTATGTATTTAAATTTTGGGCCACAACACCCTGCGGCGCATGGCGTTCTTCGACTCGTCCTGAAATTGGACGGTGAAACTATCGAAGGAGCAACTCCGCACATTGGACTTTTACACCGAGGAACTGAGAAACTGATCGAATATAAAACATATACACAAGCGTTGCCGTATATGAATCGATTGGACTATGTTTCCGTGCACCCTCAAGAAGAATGCTTTTCCTTGGCAGTGGAAAAGCTGTTGAATATAGAATGTCCGCCGCGGGCCAAGTACATAAGGGTGCTCTATTCTGAGCTCGACAGGTTGAAAAATCACTTATTGAATGTTGGGACGCTAGGCTTGGATATAGGGGCGATTACTCCATTTTTCTGGTTATTCGAAGAACGCGAAAGACTCTGGGAGTTTTCCGAAAGAGTTTGCGGGTCAAGGATGCATGCTGCCTATATACGTCCCGGTGGGGTTGCTATCGATCTACCGCTGGGGCTCCTGGACGATATCTACGAATATATTTCGAAACTCCCCGGAGTTCTCGACCAAGTCGAGGACGTATTCACCGAGAATCGTATATTCAAGATGCGAACAGTTGATATCGGCACTATAGGCGCTCACGACGCTTTAAATCATGGCTTCAGCGGAATCATGCTGAGAGCCTCAGGCGTCAAGTGGGACTTGAGGAAGACCCAACCTTACGACGCATATGGATGCATGGATTTTGATGTAGTGATTGGCACGAAAGGCGATTGCTACGATCGCTACTTGTGCCGCATACTGGAAATGAGAGAGTCCATCAAAATAATTTTGCAATGTATAAACGAGATGCCACCCGGAGAGATCAAAACGGATGACGCAAAGGTGTGTCCTCCAAAGCGCGGTGAAATGAAGACGTCCATGGAGGCGTTGATTCATCATTTCAAATACTTCACGCAAGGCTATCAAGTACCCCCTGGGGCGACATACACTGCTGTGGAAGCACCCAAAGGCGAATTCGCAGTGTATTTGGTCTCAGACGGAACCTCGATACCGTATCGATGCAAAATCCGTTCAGCCGGTTTTCCACATTTGGCGGCTATTGAAAAGATGGCTAAGAATCGATTTTTGGCCGACATTTGCCCTATTATTAACACGATCGATGTTGTGTTTGGTGAAGTGGACCGCTAAAAACCCAAAAGAGTTTTATTATCAATTTATTCATGTATGATTAGCACATTTTTGATTTATAAAAGAAACGTAATGTCAAGCACAACACGACAACAGTGCCTTAATGAACCTTTTAAGAGAAGCTGTTGTCTGCATTTCAAAAGTGAGTTTCGCTCTTTGTCAACAGCATTACAAAGTACTTTGCAAGTACTCATTTCACATATGCACGCCTTATTGCTTCAAATGACAATCTCTTTTCTCTTTTTCTTTCTAATTCATCCTACAACCCCTCCAAGAGACGGGACTCCTGTTCGCTAAATAGTTCTTTTGTTTTCCTTTTCGAAACACCAGCACCATCAGACTTTAGACGGCCTATAATTTTCAAGCAAAGGACATACGAGTGTCATAAGGATACTGAAGAAGTGGGCCGGAATTTCCATCCGTTCGGTATGCTTGCAAGCGTGGAGTAACTTGGATTCTGGTTTGAATAATTGCTTACGAAAGTTACTTGGAATTTAGTAGTCGTATTACGTGGCGGATATTTTCAAGACTCGAATTTACGGTAAGCTTGAATAGGAAAGCTGATACGAAGGATGCTGTCGCTCCTTTGAATGCATTCAGCGATTGTTTAGCTGTAAGACAATTATATTCGCTTACGAGAGACATTTAGATGCAACGAACGGAAACGGATAGAGATACTATGCTTGTTTGCATAGCTTCTAATTTAAAGCAAACAAATATAGTCAGAATGGTGAAATTAAGTGGATTCTACCTCGTGATTAAGATGAAGAGGGCTTGAAATCACGTTCGATTGATGGATTACAGCGGAAAGTAGATTAAAAGCTTTGCGAGGTCTAAATAGTGTAAAAGACGAATGTGGAATGAATTCTCGATTCACATAAGGGAAATACTAGCGTATATTGACAGAGCTTTCGGTGCTTTTCAATTTAATTTAGTTGAAATGGAATCAGGACTTCGGTAGTGATTGAGCAAGTTACAAGAGCGTTTGATGTGGTAAATGGAAATTTAGCAACGGCTGACTGACGAACTACTCAGTTTCATATACCTCTAAAACCGCTGCTGGGTAACTTTACATCGGCACAGATTTAATCGATATCAGCAATGACCCCCATCCCCAGAAATTCATAGAAGAAACGTAAAGTCACTATCAACATAATAGCATTCAAAATCAATTTTGTGAGTACTTTCATAAGTTGAAAAACTTTTTGTTGCATGCTAGAATAGAAAAGGATTGACTAGATATTCGAAAAAAATTAAATTTTTGATAACGTTATCCCATATTTCTCGATAATATGTGGTCTTTATTATAAGAGAAGCAAATTTTACTAACCCAAAAATATCAAATCAAAACATGTTTGTCGAAATCTTCAGACCTTTAATGAAACTCAATCAATGCATTATGTCTGGGTTTTTTAGAGAACACCGAGAAAATTCATCCTCGTGGATGTATTTTGTATAAATTAAATTATTAGTATTTGGAATTCAAAACACACACCCTACATAGGAAAAACCACAATGCAGAGTACTGAACTTCATAGAAATTTACTTTACGGTATATTTATAATAAACTTTTGATGCTAGCTCCTTCGTTCACATCTCCAGCAAGCCATCGATGCATTGTGGTTACTCCTGGCACTGATATCGTTCGCCGTCACTCATCGCACTAACAACTCGAAAAGAATTTTTGCCACAGAATCCTTTTTTGCAGCAATTATTTTGACATTCCTCATTATTTTAGCATAGACGTTTGATATCCTCGTAAACATGATACGCTTGGACGGAATAGTGCATTGTAGTCAATGGCAGCAAAGATCCTTGCGCAGCCTTGCATGGAAAAAAGCTTTCCTACTTGTATTCACTGTTGGGTGATTTCAGTGGATGAAACTTGAGCAACTTGAAAAACACGACTTTGGAGAAAAACATTTTCATTGCACGTTTTATAGTTTTTGATTCGCTTGGGACATGTACAGGAGAAAATTTCACGATGCAAATATCAAAAAAATTTTTTTGAGGCGTGTGCTAAGAGCTCGCAGCAAGGGTGTACTAGGTTAATTAGTGCAAAAGAAATTTCTTTGCAAAATTTAAATTTAATTTTCATGCAAAATTAGCCAACTTTTATAATATAAGAAACTTAAAACTGAATGCAGCAGAATAGCAGGGGAATGTCATTTGAATGATAAAGTTCAATTGGTACAAGATAAAACATACGTTTCACATCTTTAAGATACTCGTAAGTGAATTTTAAAAGGGTTATTAGGTTCCCGTTATCCAAAAGGCGTCACGTTACTAGCATACGACAAAAGTGGTTAATAAATTATTTTAACGGAAGCTTTTTTTCACGATTTAACCAAAATATTATGTAACTTTTGTTGAACCGCAAGTTTGATATCAATTTCAAATCATATATCAATCGATATTAATTTTGCGGCATTGGCGACTCGTCAACCTATATTTGAGTAAGGTAATACACCTGAATAAAACCAAATATCACTTGAATATCAAAACTACTTTCTTTTATTCAAAATAAGAATGAAAATGTACAAAGTAGAATTTTACCTTTAGATATTTCACCTTTGAATTCTTAACTGGTTTTCGATTTTACACACGTTTTTAAACATATTCAATTTGGCTAATATTCTCGCAACGTGTTCCAAAATAAGGACATTTTTCGGTGGTGTCCATTCAATCTTTTATGTAATTATTTAACTAGTTTCGAATGGTTGTAGACTGCTTCATAGCATAAATCTAATTAAGTACCAAACTTCAAATAATTAGACTAATTCAGTTCGTACCCTAAATAATAACGTTGTAAGACCACACTCTTCGAAACATATCGAAAAAATGTAACATAAACATTTATGATGATGTAAATTTGGAATATTTATGTGAAATTTACTAAAAACCTTTAAAGTACATAATACCATAACTTAATTTATTTATTTATTTCGCCAAAGCAAGGTAATCGCATGTTAAAATATAAATTACAACAAATACTCAACCTTAAAATACACTCAACATTCATTTACACTGTTGTAAGCACGTCACAATTTAGGGAAGAATATGAAGGGCTTTATAAATGCAGGATTTAAAATTGAACTTGGAGATGGTGGGGGAGCAGTGTTTGCTCAAAGTGTTAAAAGTCTTACAGCACTTATTAACAGGATCATTATTTGCATACTTAGTAAGATGCTGGTATTCAGTAAGTAAACGTGTATTACGTGTACTTCTTGCAGGCACTTTAAGCTTTATTTTGTTCGTCAAATACACACACATTAATGTGGCTCCTAATCACGTCAAAGGCGGAAAAAGAGGACATTACTGTTCTTCTGACTTTAAGAGTCGACAAATTCAGAAGCTCCAATCTAACTACATAAGGAGGCAAGATTTGATAAGCACCAGGGCTCTCTCAGAGCAAACAACAAGAATTGTTTTTGGACTGATTCTATTCCAAAAATTGGGTTCCATACTTTTCTGGCATATTCAAGTAATGGGCGAACCTGTGAGGTAAATAATGATTTAGTTACCCACAAATTTTTAAACTTTTTGGCTTGTCTTTTAGTAAATCGAAGCTATTTATTAGCTTTGAAAAGGATAGTATCGTAGTACAAATTGAAACTTAGTTTCTTATCTAGGATAACCAGGGTCAACAACGTTTTCTTTCCTATCCAATACAGTATTGTTGAGAACGTAAGCATTGTTCAAGATTGTACTTTTGCGGGAAAAAGTCATGACATGACATTTCCCAACGTTTAGATAAAGTTTGTTTACATCACACCTTTGCTGGAGGGAAGTTAGTTTTGATTGGAGGAAAACAGCATCAGATTGAAATTCATTGCTGTGATATATCTTCAGATTGTCAGCATAAAGAAGATGTGATACGTCCGAGAGTTTTTCAGATAAATCTGATATAGAAACATTAAAAAGAAGAGGGCCGAGGTGACTGCCTTGAGGTACATCAGAATGTACGAGAATTGGCTTGGACAAATATCCCTGAAATTTTACTAATTGACTTCGGTCTTGTAAGAAGGAACTGAGCCAATTCAGCATAGAGCCGGTGATTCCTAGTTTCTGCAATTTGGAAATCAGTATGGAGTGATCGACTCGGTCAAATCTGTGTAGATTGCGTCAATTTGGTAACCCATCTCCATTTTACATAGGACATCAGAAATTAAAACCATGAGATTGGTTGTAGTTGATTGGCCTTTGCGGAAACCATGTTGTTGTTCATTTAGAAGAGGCTCAATAATAGCTGAGAGGTGTTGGCAAACGATTTGTTCAAATAATTTAGGGATTATAGATAGTAGGGCAATACCTCTATAGTTCAGGACAGAGCGCTTATCACCATTCTTAAAGATAGGAATTATATGGGAAGATTTCCAATAAGTTGGGAAACTCCCATTTGTCAAAGATTTATTAAAAAGAAAGTGAAGATGTATTTCAAGCTGGTCCATACACTGGACCACAAAAAATGGGGAAAGTAAATCTGGGCCAGAACTCTTATTAACGTCAAGGCTGTTAATAGCTTGAGCAACATTCTTCCTTTGAGAGATACATATCCATAATCAGTATGATTGGATTTATTTTAGAGGACTCCGTATCTACCGAAATATTTGGCGGTAGAAAAACTTCAGCAAAAAGATCACAGATTACTTTCGGCGAGAAAGAAACGATATTATTTTGGGTCATTGACGCTGGATAACCCGATGATTTCCTCTTGATTTGAAAACATCCTGATTGATACTTTAAGGCTATTTATCACCACAGATTTCAGTTGGAAACTCAAATCACAGGCTGCAATTAAAGAAGCTTTTAAATCGTGTTTTGAAGTCGCCTCGGAAAGGAAATTGATATCTTCTCAGTTTACAGTTTAGTAAAACAAGGACAATTAATAACAATTTAGATCAAATCAAAAATGCATGATGTCCGGGAATTGATATTCTAGATTATACTACAACTATTTCTACGTATTATGGCTACCACATTGGCGAAGAAATCATCTCGTGTGGAAGTCCTTTCAGATTCTCTATGTTTTGTTTTAAGTTTTCTGGCTGCTGAAATGCATTGTTAGTTTGGTTGATTTTTTATACTGTGGACGAGGAACATCATTGCCACATAATTATTTAATATCTCCATTTAAATTTATTACAATAAGGTTTGCAATCAAAACATGTTCGCAATCCAACTAAAAAATCTCCTACATAAAAGCTTTAGCTATAAACGAACGGTTTGCAAAACAGGCATTCAATTTAGATTCGAAAAGTAATTTGGAAATGAAGTTCGAATGCAGCTATCAAGTCGAACAACCACAGTTGAAATATCCTCTGAACATGGAAAATCAGGTAAAAATTGAGGTAAGCTGGATTGAAAATCAATGTTTAGATTGATTGCTATTTCAACAGTGTTTAGTTCGGAAAAAATACTGAATTCAAAACATGCCGAATTGGAATGAATCCTTTCGATTGAATCCCCGATTCGCAATTGATAGATCAAATAAACATTTAAATGTACGATTCGTTAACGATCTCTACATCAATTGGAAGCAATCATTTGCCGCTTTGATTCATTCCTGAAAGCACATTTCAAATGTATAGCACGTTTCATCTATATGCATCCTTCCTGCTGTTGATTTTTTAATAGAGCTAGTAATTTCCTTACAAAACCGTCGTTCCTTTTTCCCACTTTTTCAATTAACATGCAAATCACGATCGAACACATTCAATTAATTGAGATGATTTTCCTTGCTGCAGCAAAAAGTGTTTCTCGTTCATTGGTATCTCCTTGAAAAAGGATGAAGCGACCAGATACTTTGGTGTAGTTCAATGAATTTTTATCGACCGTCATTCCCTCGAAACAACCGGGAATTCCAACTATATGCCACAGTCATGAGTCCTTAAATTATGTATGGTATCGTGGGTATCAGGTGGTATTACAAAATTGTGCTTAATTGCAGGAGCTCTTGTAAAGGAGTATTTGGATGACAAAATGGTAATTTCACTTCAGAGTGGCATCAAGTGTTTTGTTCATGAACGAGACAATGCAGGACTGTGTTACTTGAATATAGGGACGTGCTTTATATTTCATCACAAAAGACCTGCATAGAAAAAGTCCACAATCTTCTACGTTTTCCAATTGTATCCGGGCAAATTAGTGAGATAGAAAAAAAAACGAAAATGAAAATTTGTTCATGGTTGCTCGAAACAGAATATCACAAAGCTTTGATGTTTGAGGAAAATAGAACATTCGAATCTGAAATTATGGTGGTTTTCGCAAGATGAAGAAACGGTGTTCATCCCTTGTTCCTCCTTTTTGCATTGACTAGAATTAATGAATCTGCAAATTTTGATTGCAAATATTATAGATTCAAGATTACTCGCACCACACATGAAAATTATATTTATTTCAGTTAGGATCACAAATATTCTTGCGAAATTGTGATGAAATGTGATGTGATATTGACTCCACATCTTCCGACCATTCAAAACGTTGTGCTTATTGAATCACTGCACAGTTTTTAAGGTTTTTTTTGGATTTTTGGATATAAACGATTTCTTATAAAAATCACAAAAAGATATCCTTGTAGATAGTTGATCGAAATATTTACAGGCAAATTATTAAATAGACTTAGTTTGCAGGCTACGTTCGCAGTGTACCTTTAAAAAATACAAAGATTGAACGATGAATCTCATGATAATTCTTCATCTTACTCGAACTCCGCAAAGAAAAGAAAATGTTGCCTTCACTATACTAAGGTAATTTGCGCAGTTATGTTACTTGTTGGAATAGTTTATATTTTTATTTGCTCCATTGAAGCATTTCGGAAGCAACAATAAATCTGGAGTCTCAGCATATATGTTATCCCAAATGAATGATGTCCTTAAGCTATGAGGACTTTTGATGGCATTATCTGTTTATAATGGTTATAACGCATATCAACCTACATCACCTTTGACTACTATTTGCGTATCATTAACGCAAAAAGCATTAAATTTACAACGAAGCGCGAACGTAACGTTTTTACTTTACGCTCAACAATCCAAGTAAGATTTTCAAACATTTCAATGGGCGAAGCTAATAAAATCGCTCGGTCTTTGTACAATAGTAAATCAAAGCATCTGGGAAAAAGGAAGTGAAACCTTAATAGTTGAATAGGAAGCAGAGAAATACAGTGCTTTAATTAGCGAATTTTGATTGGCTTCAAGAAAAATTTTGTTAAATAGAAAATGGTTCAACTTAACATTCGTATGATACTCTTTGAGATATAACGTGCTGCTTAGTTTGCTTCCAAAATATTGACTCTGGTTCATGTTAATGAATTAATAATCAATTAGCAATCATTGATTGTCCCCCTCTTGTCCCTTTAAATCATTCATGACAATATCAATTGAAGATCAGACATGTACGTGCTCAATTAAGTTGAATCCAAATCAGAAATATAGTTTTCCGTTTACACAAGGATATCGTCTTTGCTTTCAGTATTAAATTGGTACTCGAACAAAACTGTTGATTAACGATTCAGTAGATTGCATTTCATGGATATGGGTGCAATCATGTGTCAGGAGTTCCAGCTTGACCAATGTATTTCAATATTGACAAAATTTAATTAAGAAGAGCCGATTTCTAACTTGAACTTGCCAATAGAAATGCAGTCGAGAGATACCATATGTGATATACAGAAATTGTCCAATGAAAGTTAATAACAACGAAGAAAATTGAATTGTGGAACAGGACAACAATTAGGATGAGAAATTCACTAGGTAGTCTTGAGTCTATGAAAGAAAGCGATTATTCCGTTCTGATTTTATTAATAAAGGATATGAAGCCGAGCAAAGAAGATTAATATGGCAAATTAGCTTGTCTCTTACCGACGTTATTTAATTCTAATGCAATCTTTACATTTACCTTTAAATCTATTTAATTTATATTATATTTTCTGGAAAAGATTATTTATACGTTCAATTCAAAACAGAAAACGGTTTGAATTCTTTCCAAAGTGCTCATAATTATCTTGACTTTAACTTTGCAAGCAACATCCATCAGCACAAATGAACATTATTAAGTTTCCAAATAAATTTTTCTTGTTCTAATCTTCTGATTACTCCGAACACTTTCTGTTGCTGCCAAGACAACATCCTTTACAATTCCAAACGGAAAGTGAAAGTACCAAAATCCGTTTAAATCATGTGATCCATCAGGCACGAGCGATAAACATTTCTGCAAGAAGCATACGTAGGGTAAATAGATTACATTTCAGGATTGATATGATTCACCGAGAATTCCCTTGTGTAGGTCTATGTATCCCTAAATCAAAATACAGAAAACACCTTAAAGCGAATATGCAGGATGTGTTGCCTATTTCCATTGTGACTCGTTGATGTTGGCAAAGAATGTTTGTTTAAACAGGACCAACAGGACCGTATGTAAGATGTGAGTGAATGGAACAAGGATACAGGGTCGAAACGACGGCAATTTAGATGGAACTTCTCGTAATGACTATTTGATTCAGATAGATTTAAGCTAAAAAGTACAGTGAAAGAAGCACAGCAAGTACAATTGATGTTTTCAAACTGATGTGTTGGGTTTTTTGAATAATGAACAATGAACGATGTTTTGAGATGAAGTTATGAAAGTAACCAGCAATTCTAGCGTTTTAGTCAATGTCTATATCAGGAAAGTGTCGACTTGTAATTCGAGAATATTTTCATACTTTTATTGAATTCTCGGACAATCATTGGATCGTTGAAAAAAAACACATAACAGAATCCAACCGAAATTTAATCAGCTTGATTTTTTGGATTATAGCAGCAAATACTAAAAAGCACATTTTAAGTGGTGCATATAAATTGCACGTTTATAAGGTTGCCATAATAAAATATACTAAAAGAAAGCACCGCTGAGTACGAATCGTTTTAAATAAAAACAAGTCGAAATATCAAATGTATTTCAATACTTTTGTGATAGAACTCACCTCTACGACGCGCTTCTAAAATATTAATCAAATTGTACATTCTGCTTATGCACCACGGACTGCTATATGACCGCCACTGTCACCACAAAAGATCAAAAATAAAATATAAATACGACCATATTTTCTGCCACATAAGTAAAATATCATTTTTCCATTTTCACAATTCCCACCAGGACACAAGGAGAATCGCTAACAGCTCCCTTGCCATACATTTATGACACATTCACAGCAGCAGCCAAATTGAATATAAATCATCAAAGGAAGCTGTAACAGTTCGCCTCGCTGCCACCCCATTTAACCTTTAAAGCATTTTTTAGTGCCCCACTGAGAAATTCGAAACATCCTCCGCCCCAAACTGGTTGCGACGAATGTCTCTCAAGGCTCCATCTGGTTCTGACAAATTTTCGGGGGAAACTTCAAGCGTAGTCTCGTTGTGTAACAGCCTGTTTTGGATACCGCAGGGTAGCGAGACTCTAGCGCTAAATCAATCAAACGTTATTCCTCTGAAAAAGGATATGTCGAGTTGCGAAGGCAGATCTTTCGCCTACAGCCATTCACAAGCATTTTCAATGCGTCCGTTACGTTAGGTGCATATTCAAAGTCGCAATAAGGTCATTGTGTGTATGATCTTGACACGGAACAAGCCCGGAGAAGGGGGTTTAAATTTACGAACAGCCAAGTGAGTGGCGAAAAATTTATGCGTATTCCTCCCGAGCACTATTTGAAAGGACGTGTGTGACGTCACACATGTGCCGCCACATCTGTCGACAAAGATTGGAATAAAATTATTCCCCTACTAAAATGTTATAAATCTTGAATGGACATTTCGTGAAAGGACTTGATTTAGAAATGTTTTGGTGTCGCTGAAGGATCTAGGATGTTCATGGCATCCAGATTGGAACTGATGTATGATTCTGTACGGAATCGGAATCAATGGGCAATTCGTTTTTAACAACCCAATAATAATGTGGTGTGAACCGCAAAAACTGATTACATATTTCGTGGCAACATTTATGATTTCTAGCTGGTGGTGTTTGTATTAAACTTTAATAATTAAAGGATTATTACTTAATTGAGCTCCAAGCGCTTTAAGACACAATGTACTATAGTCATTGAGGAGAAATGTATATAGAACCAAATTTATTTTATTTAGCAGGAAATGCAAAAGACGCTGTTTCAGGTCTTAGCGATTGATAGTACTTTCGATTGGTAACGTTTTGCATTGATTTTGATTTTTCTCCCTGCAGATGCCTTTGCAACGAACTATAGGAACTTGATGAGTTATCTTCTTCAAAAATACCATACGAATGTGTTGCAGCGCTTTATATTATATCTTTAACTGAAAAAATCCAAACCAATTCCTTGTTACTGCAAAAAGGTACTTAAAGAAAATCAATTTTCCCTTTGAATATTTAATGCAAACACTTAAAAGGAAACACATTGCCAAAATATAACAGACAAAAAACATCCAGAATTAGCTTTTCTTCTGGCAGGATATTAGAAGTATTTGGCAAACAGGCTGAGTTCCACGTTAAAAGTGTTAGCAAGGATAACATAGCCCCCCATTAGCTGCAATTTGTGAGTGTATTCGCCTGATATTCGACATGAATGAGTCGTTAAGGATAACACGATAATGGTACCGGATAAGGATAACGATGGCGCAATATCTTATCACAGAGCTCTTCGTGGTGTTTAAACTGAAGACGGCTGGTCGTATGGTTTGAACGAACGCCATGTGTCTAAAAGGATCCTGTTTGGAGCAAAATACCACCGAACGATGGGATCTGGCTGTTTCAGACTTTCCAAGCTGTTACGATAGGTAACACCTGGATAATGGAAAGTTGGCAAAGATGTATGTGTAATGTTTGCATTAGAGCTAATTGAGAGACAGCTGTAGATGGGAAATTTTCATTTTTATTTCGATATTAAACAGTATTTCGTATGTAAAACGTGAAGTAAATGGAGAAGTGTACAATAAAAACCACATTAACTTTTTTATAGGATTATTCAAAGCATATGAAGCTTTTCGGGATTTTGGTGGGTTGTTTTTAAACCATGCTTCGGTTTGATTTTGTTATCATAAGATAGATGTTTATATAAATGAAGAAATATATCAGTTCTATCAGTATAATGAGAACTTAAGCACGTTTCAATTGATAAACCGATTGTTTGAAACAAAGATTAAAATTTAATTTAATTTTTTTTTACTTAGAAAGGATACTTTCAACTTTTTCGTTCCTTAGCTGCCAACAAAAAACTTTCTACATCATTATATTCAATTTCCGATAAAATTTCCTAACGACCCGGAACTTGGTAAACTGTACAGGCCTTGACCGAGTACAACAATCTTTTGAGAAGATCTGGAAGAAAGTCGTAGAGAGCTTTCTGCAATAACATCAAAAAATATTCGGTTGTCTCGAGAATACAGAAGCTCATTTATGACGAACATCCTAATGCAATGAGACCCCGTAGACAGAAAATGACTTTCTAATAAATAGCAGCAAAAAAAGACACTTTCCGAGCCAGAAAAAGACTGAACAATTCCTTCTTTCGACTTGCACCTCAAGATCACTAAACATGTTTTATATAGGACAAGATTTCATTGACTGTAAATAGCTTCATGTCCTTCAACACATCAGATGTAACAACGTCTTCCTAGCTTTTTCAAAAATAATTTTTCGCAAATAAACAAATCGTTAAGGTAAATTTTTTGTGGAATCACATTCACAAAAAGGAAGGGAACTAAAAGAGGCTTTCAGACAGAAGATCGAATTTAGGACAATACAATCAAAGAGTATGTATTTGCCGATGACTCTTTGGCAAGACGTAAGGGTTTGATCCTTACTGGACAATTTTTCCATCAATAATCATCCATGGGGCGCTTGCATGGTCACGAAAGCTTAAAGAGGGGGTAAGGTTAATTCGTACAAAAAAGGCATGTTTTTGTGAATTTTTTGTGACGACACAGTTCAAATCTCAAAGCATGACATTCGAAGAATATTGTATAAAATTTTCACGAAGAAATATTAAAAAATATGGTAATGGCAGCAATTATTCGGACGTGTCTCGGAAAAACGTAGAATTGCGGTGCCCCTCATAACTTGGTGCTGAATCAATTGAAATCAAAAAATAAAAGTTCATTCGTTTGATAATAGTTTTCCCCAGGTAACGCTTCAATGTTTCACATTTTCGGAACATTTTGAAGGGGAAAACGCGGTTTTTTGCGAAAAAATCGGCTAATTTATAATTTTAAAATAAAAATTATTAACAAATTTGAAAATAGCTCTCCAGCGTTACCTCGTAAATTATGTACAGAGATAATGTTCAAATTTTCAAAAGGATCGGTGCTGTAGTTTTGAAGTTATGAGGAGCATTGACTTTGAAAACGTGAGTTGTGGGGAAAACGCTTTAAAGTTTTGAACACTGAAAAATCTGATATAAAACGTTCATAAGGGAATTTTATCATAACTCATAAATTCGTCAATTTTGCTCCAATCGACTTGAAATTTTGACACAATATTCTTAAAATATTATGCATTCAGTTAATTTTTTTTTAAAAAATGCCTTTCAATACCTTACCCCCCTTAAACAAAGTAAAACTAAAGCAGCTTTGCAAAAAATTAAGAAACCATTATATTAAAGCAATATAAGTGCTGGAAAATTCTGACTAACATTTGCAATGAAAGTTTTACTCAACATACCAGTTATTAACCTGAAAATTAAGAAAGAAACAGGCAGAGGAACTATCCAACTAAATAAGACAGTAAAAAATAACCTGGGATTTCGAGAAGTCTCTGGTGCTTCTCGAAATCCCAGGTTATTATTATATCCTCAAATGCTGGCTCAGGTGAAGTGTTAAAAATTTTCAACTTGATAAAACCCTTGAATAAAGAAACGCAATAAATGTCAGCCTTTGCACACTGTGAATTTGAGGCAAAAGCAGGTGTCGGCGTATCAGTGAAAGGATAAAACTTTGGAAACATCAAATTACTGGGCCAGTTAGCAACAATATTTCAAGAAAACATACCTTATGGACCTGGATACAAACAGAATGTATCATAAGCGGGTACTAGAGAAAAGGTATACAAACACTACTCGACAAACTGGTAGCAATGAAGACTACAAACTCCTGCGAGTCCTGAGTCCAAACTGACATGGAAACGCTTTCAAAACTTCATCAAACTAGCAAAGAGAATTTATGCCACTCCAATGAAAGTATCATGGAAATTATGAAATTAAGTAGAAAAAGATATGAAACGCATTGCGAAAATTGAAATAATAAGTGGCCCAGCCTCTTCTGTGGAGAATTTAAGATGCATTCTGTTTATGCTCTTGAAAACTGAAGTGAAGACAACGTGAAAAGCCGTGCTAACTTTAAAAAATCTAAGGTCTTTCTTGTCCCCAAAAATTCGAAGAAAGATAGATATAAGACGCCCAGGGGGAATTCTAACGAGATATTATCTATTATAGTATCATCTTAAATAGATGAAAGGCGCCAACTATACGATCTGCAGACTATCTTGTACATTTTGGTAGATTACAAGACGCTTATCACATTATCTATCTGAAAAAAGTCTATAACTATCAAAACCTTGCATTTATCAGTAGTCAGAAACGTACTCCAGTAATAACTTTTCACGCTAATAAGTCAATCAAAGAGAGCTTTAAATATCTGTTTATAATATTTTAATCGTTATTTTTGTAAATAAAAAAATTTAGAGTGCAAAATGTATGATGACGGCAAACATACATTGAAGTTCTCATTTAACTAGACAAATCACCCAGCAATCATTATCTCTGTTAAATTGAGGCAGGACTATATCGTCTTAGAAGTGACCGAGAAAGTAAGAAATAACAACAGATTGCAAGGAAGTATGTATGTTTTTCAGAAGGGTAACTGTAGGTGTTTTATTTCTAAAAGCAACTCTCATAATAGAAAAATACTTTACGAGCTCAGGTTTAAGTTCGAACAATTTTGGAATTAAACATCCTTTCAATACATATTGTAAACCTTAATAGGTAGTCAAAATTTCCGACTTTAAAACAACAAAATGGAAACGATTAACATGAAACGACAGTACGTACACAAGAATTGAAAAGCTTGCGAAATGTCCAGCTTATCAATTCAGGGACCAGATTTAATGCTGACTAATGATAAGTTAGATTTTGCATAGAAATGGTGATGGGTTCATAGAATTATCCTTCAAGGTGTGAGATACAATTTATCTAAATTCTATACCAAGTATATTTAGCTCAGAAACCAAGCAAACTAACATCAGACTAAATTTCACATCCAAAATATTGATTACGATTTTGATCTACAGATATTCATACCATCGCAAAATTTAATCTTTTTAGAAGCTTTGCGTTCATTCAATTAACTACATTCTAAATCGCATGAGCAACTTTTATCAGAAGTACGGTACAATAACTTTCACACGAATGTAACTTTGAAATTTAACTCTTGCCGTTGGACATCCTTGCTATGGAAATCTTATTATATTTCTGCATGATTCGATGATCCGATTAGGTGTGGACGGATTTGTAGCCAAGGATATCTATTCGTGTAACAAGAAGTGAAAATCTCCAGAGGAAATATGCTGGTATAAGTACAGAAAAAAGGCGAATCGGACCAAGCTTCATCAGAAGGCAAGGAGAATATCATTTGTTAAACATATCTGTACAACTTGTCTGGATTGCTGGTTGCTAGTAAAGTTTTTCTTCAGATATATCCTGACTGTATAGCTCAACCACTGATACTCGTACATTTTAGTGGAACAATCATCACGTGTGAATCCTTTGAGGAAGCTTATGCTATTGAAAACCTAGATGCATGCTATGCTTCGTATATGCTGGAGCGCAGACGAAAGTTCTCGCAAGCAATTGGATATGAAAGCATGCCGTGAGGCTACACAGTTGAAAGACACACAGGAACAATCGGCAAGGAAAGAATAGTACGGTTGATTTTCTATGTAATGAGATGCATATTCGATTTGTTAAAACTATAGTTGGGATTACACAATGCAAGTGTGTGGCGTGCTTAAATAATCTTATTGGTTTTGCAATTCTGTTTAAACTTAACCGCACTCACATGAGTACACACGGTATTTTTTTATTTTTAAACGCTATTTTTACGAAACGAATCTTAATTTTCACATTTTTTAATGAACTGTATTCAACAACATCTTCTATCACATAAACAATACAATTCATAACAGTTGCCTGTTGAAAAAAAACAACCAACACAATTAAATTTCGCCATACACAAGAGTAGCAACTATTTGTCTGTTGAAATGTTCTGTTGTTCCTTTCACAAGTTTAGTCGCAGTTTAGTGTATGAACATGCTTTTTGTGGCTGGGACTTGTGATAGTATATATTTTTTTGTTAATTGGTTTGTACGAAAAGAAACAAGCCGCGAGGTGCGACCCTTGAGGTCCACACGGTCAACTTCCCAGTAATATCTACATAAACATCTACAACATTAAACACAATAATAATTTTGAAAATAATACTACTTTAAGTAATAAAAATTAGAGGTTTTCATAGCAGTAACAGGAATGAGTTAATATGAATCATATCGTCTACGGGAGGGTCCATTGATTACGTAAGGTTTTTGGTCGATGAGGACAGATTGAATATTCACGCGGATCAATCGGTGGGGGCCTTTTTGGTATTGAAAAATTTTGTGTATGCAGTCAAAAATAGGTTCAATTGCATGTAAAAAGTAAAATGTATTACAAATTATGATGGTTACAATTACTAAAGAATGAATCATCTAAATACTACAATTTTTTATTCGATGAAAGCTTTTCAAAGCATATGATCTTGCAAAGTATTGACTACAAAACATTTTACCATTCAAAGCGTTGATACCGCAAATGCAAATTTGATTGAATTTTCATGGTTTTCGAAATTTAAGCAGTTTTTTTAATTAAAAGACTGTAAAAACTATTAAAAATCTGCTCAAATTATGCAAATATTTTTAAACTTTGGTTGAATTTACAACAAGTTTTAAGAATAAAAGATATAAAGTATTATCATTCGTATGAACCCTCTTTACATGGAAACTACGAATGATTTTTTATTTTTAATTTAGTTTTTTTTCATAATCATAGAAGAAAATTTTGCTGGTTTTTCTTCAAAAACTGATAAGAATGTATAAATTTTATAAACTGGTATCACTGTGCTGTGCAAATCAGGTTAAAAATATTTTTTATGAAAAAAAAACATAATTTTTCGCATTTTCTTCTATTAAATTAAAAAAACGGCTAAAACGAATTTTTATAATGTTAAAAACTTCACAAAGATGTTATTACACGTCAACTGACACCTTAATGATGCAAATATTATATCTGCTTCGTGAGATATAGTGAATGATAAAAATGACCTTGAAAATCAGGATGACTTTTAATGATTTTTTATTGTTAATTTAATTTTTTACGTAATCATGAGAAAAAGTTTTGATGGTGTTTCTACAAACATTGTTTGAAGTACATAAATTTTATAAACACTGATTACTATATTTCGCAAATCAGGTCAAAAATTTATTGTTTATGAAAAAAACCTAATTTTTTCCACTTTTTTCTTCCTAAATCAAAAAACGGCTCAAAAGATTTTTTTAAAAATTCGACAGACTCATAGAAATGTTAATACGCGTACACTGACACCTAAACGATGCAAATTATATGTTTGATTTTTTATTTTTTATTTGATTTTTTTTTGTAATCACAAGAAAAAAAATTTTGATGGCGTTTTTAAAAACACTGTTTGGAGTATATAAATTATATAAACATGGATTACTTGGACTTGAAAATAAGGTTAAAAATTTATTGTTTTTGAAAAAAAAAACCAATTTTTTGCACTTTTTGTTAAAAAATTAAAAAACGGCTTCAAGAAATTTTTTAGAAACTTGATAGAATTACATAAATGTCAATACGCGTCGATTGACACCTTGTTCAAGGAAATCGTACGTTGGGTTCGCGAGATATAACGCATGACAGAAATGACCTTCAAACGGGCAAAACAGTAAACCCCCCCGAGCGAAGTTTCCCAAAAACTAATCAGCTCTTAAGATTGTAAAGACGCTTCGATTGACACCTCAACGAAGTCGATACAATTTAGTTTACGTGAGTTATGCTCGTAGAAAAATTTGTCAACGAACGTACAGACGTACGTACGTACGTACTCACACACACACACACACATATCCCTTTCTAAAAACACTTTATATATACTCTATAGACCTCAAAACGTAAAGAAATGTTAAAAATTTCAATTTCGATTTTCGAGGCGATTACAAGAACTTCCCATATACTGGGAAGTTAACAAGCAAAACAATAGTAAAAAGATTAATAAAGTGTGAACACGATGTTTTTAGAAGTAACACACTTTTGTTAACATTTTTGAATTTAAAAATGCCAAATAAATTTAATCTAATTGTTTACTGAAATAAATTATTTTTTGTCCAAATACAGTTAAATTTAAATTAGTCAATTAAATTCAATTCAAAACAAGCGCTTGTAAGATTTTTTAGATACTTTATAATGAGTTTAGTTTCACATGATATACCCACTTCACCCAATCAAAGAAATTTTTTAAATAAAAATTAAATTGCACAAATGAGGTCCAAATAGGATAAGAGGTCAAAAATAGGATATTTTGCTTATTGTTATATGCAATCACCATCACATGACACCTTTCAGGATTTTAACTTGTGCGATTCCTGCATCGACTATCGAAAGTATTCTTGCGTTACATGTAAAGGAGAAGTCATTAGAGTTAAGTAATAGGATTAAGAATTCAGATCATCTTTGTAAATTCGTTGAACAGAAATATATTTAAAACAAGCCGACACTTGAGGTTCACACGGTCAGCTTCCCATAAATATTAAAAATATTACATAAACTACATAAATATTAAAAATATTAAACACAAAAATAACTATGAAACCTTATACCTTAAATTATAATAATGCGAGGTTCTCATAACAGTAATAGGAATGGGTTAATACTAATCATATCATCCACTAGAGCGTCCATTGATTACGTAAGGCTTTTGGTGGATGGGAAGGGGGGGGGGTGGATTGGTTTGATTGAATATTCACGCAAATTAATCGGTGGGGAGAGGGGTAGGTTACAAAGCCTTTTCTACGTTATTTGTTATTTTCATATCGATGTTCGAAGGACAAAAAAACACTAGCAAAAATGAATGCAGTTTTTGTTATTACGCCCACTGAAGAGATTTTGTCGCGTGGTGGCCGTTTTGTATAGTTGCGTTCAAAATTGCCATGACTTCGGCATAATCACTGAATTTGTATTTTTTCACGATTTTACATTAATGAGATTAATAATTAAGTTTTAATTTCTGTTGGTCTTGAAAATAATTTAATATGCAGTCAAAAATAGGTTTTATTGCATGGAAAAAGTAAAATGTATTACATATGAAGATGGAGGAAGTAATTGAAATCTTACGAACACTGAAAAATAAATCTACTAAAGACTACAATTTTTTATTTGATAAAAGCTTTTTAAAGCATATGATCTTGCAAAGTATTGACTACAAAATGCGAATTTGATTGAAATTTTGTTGGTTTTCAAAATTTAAGCACTGTGAAAACTACTCAAAATCTGCTCAAATTATGCAAATATAAAAGTTTGATTCAATTTACAACAAAATCTTTAGAATAAAAGATATAAGGTAATAACATTCGAATAAACACTGTTTACATGGTAACTTTGAATGATTTTTTTATTTTTAATCTGGTAAGAAAAGAATTTTCCTGGTTTCTCTTCAAAAACTGATAGGAATGTATAAATTTTATAAACATTTATTACTGAGCTGTGCAAATCAGGTTTATTTTTCATAAAAAAAACCCTAATTTTTCGCATTTTCTTTTTTTAAATTAAAAAAACGGCTGAAAAGATTTTTTTATAAATTTAAAAACATCACAAAAATGATAATACACGTCGATTGACACCTTGATGATGCAAATATCATATTTGGTTCGTGAGATATAGCGAAAGACTCAAATGACCTTGAAAATCATGATGACTTTTAATGATTTTTTATTTTTAATTCAATTTTTTACGTAATCATGAGAAAAAGTTTTGTTGATTTTTTTACAAAAACTGTTTGGAGTATATAAATTTTATAAACATTGATTACTGTGCTTCGCAAAGCAGGTGAAAAATTTATTGTTTACGATAAAAAAACCTAATTTTTTGCACTTTTTTTTAATAAATTTACAAACGGCTTCAACAATTTTTCTAAAAATTAAATAGAATCATAAAAATATTAATAAGCGTCGATTGACGACTCAACGATGCAAATCCTACGTTTGCTTCGCGAGATATAGCCCATGACAGAAATTACCTTCAGAAGGGTCAAAACTTGATATCCCCTCCCGGTCGAAGTAAAACTGTCCACATACGTTTATGTTTAAATATAAAACCCTTAAGATTATAAAATCTTTACCAACAGACTCAACTTACGGTGCGAATGCAATGAAAGCGGTCGGCCGTTTTGGTGTGAGCGTCACTTTTCACTGAAATACCAAACGACTACAATCAGGGTTACAGTTGCCGGTAAAGGTAGTTGCTGCCGTATGTAACGATCTTCTATAGCGAGAGTTGATCCTGGGAAGTAGAGTTATAGATGTCGATCGAGAGGAAATTTTCACGAGTTTCTTTTCTTTTTGTTATAGGAGCTATCCAATTCACATCAGATAAAATAACATTTTTTTTAAACAAATAGTGAACGATTGCGAAACGTTTCCAAAAACTTGATTTCATATTTTCAAGTCCGTTATGTGGTGATAAGTTTATATCATTACAAGAACCGCAATAAATTCCAAGTGGACAATATGCAAATGTTTTATCGGATGCAGCAAATAGCCAGGCAAAATTACCGTTCCTACTATTGGTAAAACGAAGTAGTTGAGAATGGCCAAAATATTTCCCGACAAAAGAAAAATATTTCGTTTACATAAAATCTCGAATTGACAACTTTTAAAACAGAAAGTAAATAAGTTTTAAAACAACTTGGATATAATCTTTTATATTATTTTTAATATACGAAAGTTAAAAATACAAGCGGAGTTATTCAATGTTAATAATTGAATGAAATACTCATTTCCTTCAAATAAGTTGCATTGAACAAAAAAAAACAATTTCAAATACTTTTGATGAGTAAACCATAAAAAAATGAAGAGAGAAATAATAATCTAAAAATAAATAGAACATTTAATAGATCGTACATTTACGATAAGCGCAAGTAAAAAACTGAATAAAAAATATAAAACGAATTGACGATGATGTATTCTTATCGAATATATAGAGTACCATGTCCTGGTAAAATTAAATTAATTAACTTGAACGCTCTGGCGATAGTAATTTTGCAGTCGTTTCCAAAACAAGTAAATGGAATAAATCATTTGAAATAAATGTATAAACAAACATAATTTTAATATTTGAGTGGATGAAATCGAAAGCAACTTTGAAAACTATTCATTGAAATCTCATTAGGCAAAGCTGCATTGTAACAAGTCAATCCTAAGAGGACCTTAAAGTATCACCAAATAAATTTGTCAGCTATGTACCCGTAAACCATCTAAAATACCTATCCCTACACATTCATGTCGCCCGTAACATTCAAGCTGGTAATAATGACGATGATGAAAGCATTAGAGTGTGAAAAGGAGCTTCAATGATACTCCTAGAATTGAAAGAGGTGTTAAATAGTCTGTAACATAATTCGAACATTTAGTAAACGCTTCTTTTCACCGCAAACTCTCATACTGAATACAGTCGTGCTCATTCCCATAGGAACCATATTTCAAATTGTTTATTACTGACACTTTGGGCATACCATCGCAAATTACAGACATTGCGTTCAGCCCATGTCTGCTTGGTAACCATTCCAGATTATTATATACGATTTTACAACCACTTCTAAAATATTCCAAGCACGAAGGATTCCGGAATGATCTTAAAGCGTTCAATTTACGAGCACGCTCCTGATGTTGGTTCAACCTGAGAATGCTTTACAAGGTTGATGTGGCGACCGGAGGGCGGTGAGGGATGTGAAGCCGAACATATTACGAAAGACTGAAATTACAGCAGAAGCTCATCTACATACAACATGTGGACAGGAATCCATGTTGACCAAGTGGTATTTTCAAGACAATATAGAATGTCCTTGATGCAGGTTATGTTTTTTGTTTTGTTTTGGAAACAATCCAAAATTGCAACATTTTTGACTACACAAGGGTCGACAATTACTCAACTAAGTAGATTACGAATAAAAACAGCTACTCGATTGTTGAAAAGATTTTGCAACACTTTAATACAATTTTTTCGCCAAAAAGTTCAAAACAACTAACAGAACAAAATACTAGCTAAATGTGAGGTATGGTTCATATAACACAAAATATTTTCTTCTTGAAGGACGTAGATTTCTAACTTAGCGCAGCAGAATCTCTTTTATAAACGTAACATCACGAATTTAATTCGATTCTATCAAAATAAGTAACGATGCGAAGTAACTTTTTTTTTTAATAAAAGACTTTGCGTCAGAGTGCCAAATATCCACCCTTGAAAAAGTCAAATCTATGATAAAAGACTCGTTGAAAAATAAGAACATAGTAAACACAATGCCTATTTCATCCCTTAGAGGATGCTTAGTTTCTGAAAGATACGGCACAGTTAGTATTTTCGTTTGCCGAACTTAACTCTTCATTGGATTTTGAAAGCACCCAGCCGAGAGGCGAAGGAAGGGTGGGATAAATACTTTATGTTCGTTAAAAAAAGCAAATACCGGTTTCTTTGTTTTCGAAATGTGTTTCAAGAAAATTTCAAAAAGATATTCTACGATTTGAAAACCTATGTTCTATGAAAATCAAGTAATTTTCTGTGTATTTTTATACCGCCCAGATATCGTTGCTATTTTGCAAATTTGTGGCTCGAAAATTTAGCCTTTTGCAGTAACACTTGCCGTAGTTGTTTAAATCAATTTTTTTAGAGAGTAAAATACTTTTTTACGACATAGAATAAAAAAATGGTCTTAAAAACTGGGCTGACAAAAACAAAGTTCGTTAATGGAAACACTGAAAAATATTTTTCTAGTTCTATGAAAGCATCTCAAAACTTACCGTCAGTTTTCAGATTATGTTACTTACGAAGCAATGTAGGAGCGTAATGTAACTGCAGCGAATGAAAAATATCAACCACTGTAAAGCGATACTGATACATATTTCCCCCCGAAAAAATACCCCTTAAACAACAACAAACGAAGACGCACAAAAAACTATTTCCCTGGACTACCTATCTTTTTGGACCGACATCAGCTAAGCTTGCCAGACATGGATCATGTTGCCTGGGCCCACCATTTCAGGTCTATTGTGTGCATTATCGCATGATTAAGCGGTTATGTCTTTCAGATATTCGCAACCATTGCCAAACCGACCCTTCCACTGAAAAGGTTCCTTAGGAAACTTTCAGAAATTGTGTGTTTCCTTCAATAAATCAAGACATCAATCGGAACAAATATATGGCGTTCATATCAAAAATTGGATTCACACAAGCTATACAGCATTTGCATTGTGAACTTAATGGTTGTTCCGTGGAAAAAATCGCAGCTATCACTTCAAATAGCTTAATAAGCCCATTTTATCGGCCGAATGTGAAACTCAATCCAAATGAATGGCCGCGATGCAAGCCACATTTATTATTTCTGTGCTACCTTGTTGCTTGAAACTTGGGATATTCACTTGAATTTTAAGAAATAAACCAGAGAGGCATCTTAAGATATGTAAAGTACAGTCAGAACGTAGCTTTAATACTCTGCGCAATAGCAAAGGCTGAGCTACGAACACGACACATTCCATTTAATATCAGTAAATTCGCTACGTGTATTTTACATTTATTTCACCCAAAAACATTTTAATCAGCCTGGCCTTTTCCATGCCCACAAACTCGCCCATAAAATTTCAGTAATGCTTGGAAGAGCCAGTTTAATTAGAAGCATACTCGTGAAACAGTCCAATTAGATGTTTTAGCATTTTGTGGTTGCTGATAACTGTAGTTGGGCATATAAGAAGTGACTACCACAAAAATGCAATGTTTACAAATGAGCAGCTATCCTTTTCTTGTTGCATTTCATCTCAATCTCGTTCTCCTTTGATCCTAAAAAGCCTCTTGGCTAAATTTCTTGTCTAGACGTTCGATGCAAGTTTTTTTTCGTTCTTAGCCAAAGCTTTTGCTAGTGGAATTTCGAGGAAAACCACATTCGCTATATATGTACATGGAACATTTTTGGTTTCTACTGAAAATAAAAATTTCGTGGTTTTGCTTTCATTTTGATGTGATATATTTATTTAAAAGATTGATAAATATAACGACTGAGGTTATTTAAAACTGAGGAAATTCATACTTCAATGGGAAATGTGTTTTGCGGTGAAAGTTCAACTATTTGGTGTGTTCCAGTATTCTAGCAGATGGTGTTCATTTATTTTTGACCGAAATTGAAGTTTCCGTCATACAACCACACATAACTGGTGTTTCGAAGAAAAACCCATCATTTTATCGGTCTCCAGTTCTTCTTCTTTCTACATCACACAGACGAAGCTGCGACTTGAAGAAGTCGACCATCCTTGTAGAGCAGATGAATTTCCTCTACATTCCCCCATTATTCAAAATTTATGCTTTTTAAGTTTTGTAGTTTGATGTTTGCTCGGTTTCAAAAATTTATGGGAAAAATCGAAAGCATGTTTCAGTCGGAGTTTTCGCTTTTGCTTGTAGATTGAAAAGACAACAAAAACATGATATTCTCATACTAAGGAATCACTAGTGAAATTCGAGTAAAAACATTATGTATTCCATTTCCGTTTCTAAGATGGATCTCATCGTCAATAATAGGTTTTCACTTGTATTGCCAGGACTCAATGCATCACACAGACAAGACAAATGGCGTGCATGCTTTGTGATCCTTTGAGCTGCCGTTGTACAATATTTGATGTGTGCAACGAATCCGACGGAAGGACATTTTCCGGGAATGGAAATTGCAGTGCCTGAACAAAGCTTATTGTAAATTTCAATTGGATGAATTGGGGCTTTGGCGAATGACTCCGTTGCTTACGAACAGAGCAAATTGATGAGCTCATTGGACATTGTGCTTCTGTTTTAGAGGATCGCTTTTATGGATTATGTGGAATTCTGCCAAAATGTGATTCAAAGAGATGTGCCTAATGATAATTACAGTAGGATTTAGTGAGATTTCGAGACATTCAGTTTAATGGTGATTTTCAATCAGATAATGGAAATCAGGATTCAACATAATAGGACAAGCCAACTTCAAGGAAGAATGAATACGGAAAAGTTGATTGATGTTTAAGTTATTGCTTATATAAATTTATTACGTCAGCAATCGAGCATATTTTAACTGTTCAAAGATAAATGCGACGACATTTCATTGCGAAAAAGGTTCTAAAAAACATTTCTGCTTCTTAATTGCGTAGAAAAAATAGTAAATCAGATCAGTTTACTTTGTCGTTAGAATATACAATAATTATCGATAATAATCGCAAAGAATTTAGTTCGATTCGATTGAAACGATGCCTTTTTAGGTCGTTACGTATCGACCCTGGCTAAGCTGCGCAATCTTCATTTAGTTCGCATGGACAATGGCAAAGTTCCCAGGCTCACCGTGGAAGGTCAACTAATTGAGACCTACCTAACGGAGATACCACCCATTTAGAATAAGGTGGACACAGTTAGCCAATCGAAACAGTTATGTAAGTTTCCCATAACGTTATGTTTTACAACACGATTTTCGTGTAATGCGGAGCGGTAGTTGCGACAGCTCTCCTGTAAAGTGGTCTGGTTACAACACAGTCTGGTTATAACGCGGTCTCGCTATAACGCGAACTTGTATATCCAAAGAGATATCATTGATTGCAGCCACAGATTGATTACAAAAAGCTAAAAAAAAACACTCCTTGCACAACAAATTTCAAAAAGAACAGGCCTCAAATGTTGCTGAGGCCTCAAATTATCGGTAAAGAGTACAAGAGATCAGATTTTTAATGCTGACGAGACAGTATTGTACTGGAAGAAACTTTCATCTTGAACATAGACTTTAACAAATAAAAGACGAGCTTACCGGTTTTGAAGCCTCTAAACAATGTATCACCTTCCATATGTTTGACAATCAATCGGGATATTTGTTGATAAAGCCTATGATAATGAATTGTTAACAAAATAAAAACGAAAAGCGCGGGTGATTCAAGGATTATTCAAGGCTTGCTTTCATAATTGCTTTAACCCAAAGTCAAAGCGGAAAGTTATATGATTGAAAAAAAAGTTAGTTTCAAAGTTTTCTTGATTGTTGATAATGGTAGTTGTCATAGCAAGGAGCTGAATCGCTCAAATCTGAAAATTGTTTATCTACTTCTTAACTGCACTTCATGGATACAGCCGCTTGACCAAGAAGTCTTCCAAACTTTCAAAATTTACTACATACGCCAATTTCCCAAGACATTTTCAACAGACTAGAAAATGAAGTGGGTAAAGATCTTCTTCAAGTTTGGAAAGAATTTGTATTTAAGATTGCATTCGAACTATCTTATAAGTTTGTGCCGAAATCAAAATCAAATCTGATAAGTTTGTCCCCGAAAAGGGAAAGTGATATATCAGCTCCACTTACAGAAATAGTAAGCGTTGCTTTTGCTTTGAGCAGCGAAGGATTTTGAGTTAAAACTAGGAAGATATAAAAGAACTTTTTCGGCAACATAGTTTAAATGAGGAGAAATCGGTGGATTTAATTGATGAGTCTACCTCAAACGTATTTGTGGAAGAAAACACGAATAAAAAATTCGTTTCAAAATCAGTTATGATATAAAAAACGCTGGATTTGGCTACAAAAGAATTGAATGTCATTTCACTGAAAAAAGTGCAAAATTTGAAATAGAATTTCAAAATTGCTTGCCGCACTATAAAGGGCTTTTGGAAGAACCACAAAATACAAATACAGTTCAAAACCAAAAACAGAATTTTCGAAACTACGGGCAGTTTCGGCTAATTAGAAAAAAAGGGTTAGATGACAATTTTTTAACGGTGACATTGAATAGTAAAACAATCTAAAGTGTTTCAAATTGAACAAATAGTTCAAAATTATCTTAAAATATTCTTTTGGTGTGACGGAGCAATGATAACGAATAAAACAAAGAAATTTTTTCTTTTCCGAAGAAATATTCATACAGAAAATCATCATGGGCTTGAAGCTTAACTTGGATCTTGAAAATCTAAATACAAATTTCCCAATGAGCAACTAAAGCCGGGTCTCCTGCGCGTGTTTTGTTCTACACAATACAAAAAACATCTACACAAAACATTGTTCCCCTCATTTTTCGCTACACATTTTTGATGGTATCAACAGTGTTTTTGCTTTCCATGTCCGATGGAAAACATCTACACATTTGTCTTCCCGCCGGTTAAGAGGGGGACGGTATAATCATTTCTCGACAACTCCCGTGGGCCACGCATGTGTTTTTTTTGTTATGGGCTCAAGTAGTAATTTGCAATTGATAGCTTTTATTAGAGAAAGGCCCGCAACCTGGGATTCTCAATCATCGGCCTATAAAATAAAAAAAAGAAGGAACGGCGCCGTGGGAGAAACCGCACTGCTGATGGGTGTTACAGCGAAAGAAATAACCAAAAATGGACTGTTTTAAGAAATCCTATACCGAATCGATCCTCTATCTTTAGCTCCATATAAATATTAAAATTTCGAGACAGTAAGTAGGGCCTTACACGCACTTTAGGCTTTCTTCTCTTAGGAATCAAGCCGATCACAGCTAACACTGATAGTACGTCGTCTTCGTCCGAACATATTTCCACAATGATTTGTTTTAGAAAACAATATGTGAGCAGGAGACACTTTGTGTATATACACAAAAAAAATTTGTAGACGTTTTTGTGTATAACAAAACACGCGCAGGAGACCCGGCTTAACAGTTCTTCTCACCTTTCGCGGAATTTCTGCAGCACAGCACACACTTTGAATGTAATTTTCCACGTTTCCCAGTGTTTTTCAAGCGTAAAAGGATCAATTTTATACATTGTAGGATTTTCGTTACATATCTATCAGTATGACACTGACGGCAATATCGAAATAACATGCACTTTAGGAATAAACAAAAAAATGTCTCTTTAGAGATATGATTCAAAATCATTTTTGCATTAACAGAGTTCGTAGTGCGGCACTTATTCCTATTAATCCTGACCATTTTAAATGTTTTGACGGATAAGATAAATAATTTTTCCAACCTTTCATTCAATTTCAAATTCTCCCCTGCTGTTGCTTTAAGCGAAAACGCGTTAGAGAATCAAATAAAAGCTATTAGTTGACCAATTTCGTGGATTTGGATTCCGTGAAGGATAAAGCAATATCGCTTCGGGAATGCTTTGTTGTATTTATGTATTTCGACCATTCCAGATAGCTGAAATCCAATCAATTCCTAACCACGATTGTCCATATTATACAAAACGCTTGCATACACCACAAAGATCATTCTCGTAACATTATACAGAATTGGAATCCCTTACATCTTCCCCAAACTACTAACCTTATTCGAAAACTGAATAGATTCCGGAAATTCAATTAATTACTGAAGGCAGTTTCATTCAAATGTCATAGCTTCGGAGAACCGATATTTGCAAAACCTCGATGGTACGTTTTGCATATATGAAGCGTTCGCCGTCACTAATTGGATGTTATTAGTCCAAGCAATAAACTGCCAATATTATGAGCAGATCCTTGTTGTCGATATTACATTCGTAACAACTTCCAAAGAGTAATCATTCAAATATTTATGCTATGAAACGATAGGTTCGCATAGTTTAGTCATTTGAAAGCAGTTGACATTATTTTTGTTAGTGATGGTAGATACTTAGTAAAAATTTTAGCAGCTCTAAAGAGGAACAATGGTGAGTCTTGTACCTTCTCTATGTTGTGGTGTGGCCTTCTTAAAAATAATAATTTTTATTGTTCAATTATATTTGCGACTGAATTCTAGACAGACAAATATCTTTTACTTGCTGAGAAGTCATATTTCAAAGAATTTGCAATGTTCCGAGATAGATTGCACCCTTAGTTGCAATTTTTCTGGGGAGTAAACATGCATTTTTTGTAAACGATTTTTTAAATAGCAAAAAATTCAGAACCGGGTAGTCCAATGCATCACAAATACATTTAATGAAAAAAAAGTCCGTAGGCATGATCACCCTCAATGTAGAAAAAGCCTTTAATTCCGTTTCGCACGACAGCCTGTAATTCAATCTTGTTCAAGGGGGCAGTCTGGGTTTATTTAATGAAATTTCAACAATTGTTTTATTAAAATAAAATTTGGATTGTTTTGAAACTTTATATAATAAAATGTGGAACTTGAAGTTTCAAAAAAAATTTTTGCCAACCATGGCGACAAAATGGCGGCCATAATGGATTTATATTGAAACTGGTTGATATCTCGAGTCAGGTAAGTCAGAAATAAAAAAGTTCCAAAGGCATTTTGAAATGTAATTAGGTGGAAGTAGAACTAAATATTTTGGGAGAAAATAATGGCGGACTTTTCAATTTTTCCACCTATTTTGCAACTGAAATTGTTAAAAGAAGAGTTTAAAATGAATCAAAATTACACTATTTTGTTCTACTATATACATATATATATATATATATATATATATATATGTATATGTATATATATATGTAAATATATGTATATATATTTCTGTGCTTCACCAACAAAAATGAGAATTTGTATAGCAGTTTAAACAAAAAAATAAAGTTTTTAGACAATCAATTTTTAAAAAAACCCAGACTGTCCCCTAAATTCTTCTTGTTCAGCATACTTGGTTAAACTGATACAATCATTTTTATCGGAAAGAACGTCTGTAGTGAAAATTAGTAAAACGCACACAACCTTTCGGCTCGTTCAAGCAGAAGTACCTCAGGGAGCAAGCCAAAGTTCAACTCTTATCAACATTTACACTGCCGATATCCCTTCGTACTGCAGAAACAGTCTTGCTATCTTAGCAGACGATCTATGTTTCTACTCCAAATCAAGTGATTCTGATACAATAATACAATCCCTGGAAAGTGAACTAGATTCGTTCTACCAGTTTTACTTTCGATGGAAAATAAAAGCGAATCCTGCAAAACCATATCTATTTACTTCACTCGGAGACGAAGCGCCTCAAATCATATAAGTTGAAGCGTTAACTTTGTTGGGAAGGTTATTCATTGGAACGAAACTACTATCAAGTACCTAGGAATGATTCTTGATAAGTCTACTACATTCAAAAATCACACTAAAAATATTTGTTCCAACATTCAAATGGTCCTTTATCCGCTCATTAACAAAAATTCAAAACTGTCCACACATAACAACCTGCTCATACACAAGCCAGCATATCAGCCAATCGTTTCCTACGCAGCACCCGTTTTGGGGACGATGTGCAAATCACCAACAAGGTTAGCTTCAAATCCTTCAAAACAAATGCTCAAAGATTATCCTTGACAAACCCTGGTACTTCTCGACAATACAGCTGCATCAATTAGCTCAAGTTTGGACAATAAAAGATCTCGTAAGGATGCGGTGACATGCATTTCTTGAAAGAAGACCCATGATCGATAATCCTCTACTAGTGCCGTCTAGAATGTAGAAATACAAAAGAAAATAGAGACTAGTGTTATTTTTCGAACTGTAGATTCTCAGCTCAAGTTCTCAGTCAAACAATATCATGAAAAACAGATTCATTCTTTTGCAACAATATTGTGGCCTGAAAAACTCACATTTTTAATGGTTGTTCAAAAATTATAATTATTTTCGTAATGAGTATCACGAACCATCTCTAATCGATTCCTACATAATTTCCAATAGCTGTAAGGATGTAATCCATAGCTGAACGAATCCGCAGTTGTGTATTGAGAAAAAACTGTTGAATTAATTAGAGGATTTTCCACTTCCTAATAATTGGTGGCGTTGAATTTTCATGTTGAATAGTAAATTGCCAGTTCGGAAGTGGAGGTTGCTTTGGTGCATAAACCATTGAATTATTTTCCTGTTTGAATAAAAGCTAGTGGCTACCACCTGATTCAGACGAATGTAATTAAAACATGCAGTTCATTGAGAGCATAACTTACATTAAAACAAGAAGTAATAGGGCCATAGGATCAGTAGATGGTTACATTACAGATCCCTGAAATATGCATACACATATTTTACAATCAGGTAGGATTAGAAACGTTCGCATAAGTTAATTAGAAGCAATTAGTGCAGAGCTCTAGAGCAACAAGGACGATATAAATGAATTGTGACTAGTTTTTAGTTCAATATTTAGTTGATCATAATATATCGCTTATTTAGACTAAAGTGTTGAAATATCGAACTGACAAGAAGTTGAACTCTTCAACATGGTGAATTGACGCAACTTTATTCGCATTACAGCTCGGATTCTTCGCAGAGTAAATGGTGTTCTAGATGTAGCGATGAGTTTTGAAACAAAAACGAATTTAAAAAAAAAACTTAAAATATTTTGTAAACTATAATTCTTAATAGAAAGCTTTAAATAAATTAGTTTGTTTTTATTTTAAAGCAATTAAATGAAATGAAATTCAAAGCAACCCTCGAATTTTATGTATTTATGTCTGTAATCTGAATGGCTTAGTGGCTAGAGTACCTGCTTTCTATACACAAAGTATCAGGTTCGAGGCTTCTAGGCGACAAGTTGTTTTCGGAAATGGATTTGGTAACTGACTATCAGTTCACACAGTTTGTAGATGTATGATTGAGTCAAAAGTCATGATAATAACCACTGACGAGCGTTCTGCAGTTCAGTTCACCATCTAGTATTCCGTTCGTCAAGTCAATGTGGTAGCTCTAACATTACCCTCTATACTTGGCAAAAATTGAGCTGTTGTGTTAACGATTAATATTATTATTATGTGTGCTGAACGCTCAGTTTTCGATCGTTTATCATTTTCCTAGGACATGCAACGTTTTATTATAAGCAACACATCCTAGCTATAGATACTCAATAGTCCAAAATGAGCCCCACAATAAATGTCCTGCATGTGATGGCTTTCGTTTTCAGATGCTTAACGCATTGTTCTGATGGATAATGAAGTTTCATCCTCTATTTTCCTGCCAGCATATGTGAAATTAAGCTTGAAGAGGATTTTCATACGCCTCTGTTTTTTACAACCCCTAACTACCCCATCCAGCTAGCTTCCAGCATAGTTAAATTTTCGTGTTTTCGCTCCACCACAAAAGAGCTATTTAGTGAAAAGCATTATGCTGGCGTTTCAGTTGATTACCATGGCTCTCGCGATTCTGGGGATGTCGCTGCCATAATTTAGCGCAACGCCAAGCACATTAAATGGGAACTTATGAGTCTGAGGGAGGCTTGTGGTTGAATTTAATGACTTCACCCCGCGCATTTGAGAAAAAACTTTGTTGATGAAGAGCTCGGTAATTAGATGGATTTATAGTCAAAGCGAAACACCAGAATAGCTTGTACGATGCTTAGGCTGAAAGTCGTGACTTTTCGAGTTTTTTACGGTAGTTTGAAGGACCTGTTTCACTGATGATGTTTGAATTTATTGCCAGTTTAATGAGACGCGTGACGAATGAGCACTGTGGCATTTCATTTGAAATTGCTAAAAAGTCTCATAATTTATAATGAAACCATAATTGTTTCAGGATTATAAACATGTATTGGCAAAATATTGTTCGAAACTTAAAATTTGAAGGAAATATTGAGGCCTTTTTTGAAATCGCGTCGAAGAAAAGCAAGCTCAAATAGATTCTCACGAATTTTTTCGAATTCTTGTTTGATGGCAATTTTTAGGTTGTTGAAATGGTGGAGCTGCTTCCTTATCTTTAAAACTAATTTGCATTTAGTGTACAAAAAAAAAATTGCATTTAGTGTATGCTTCATCAATACTTTAGCGCTTTATAAATAAAACGTTGGTGAAGCCTGCAGGTCTAAAGCGACAAGTATTTTAATCTGCTAAAATAAAAAAAGCCAAAGAAAAGTGAATTCGATATTATTTTAGAATTTCAAATCAATTATTCTGTTCCAAAGTGCTATCAATCTCACGTGAAACACAATCAAACTCCTCCAATTCCTTTTATTCGCCAGATTTTCGCAATTCATTTTATGGATTGCATCCCCTCCAGTTACGATTCAATATTGCTTTCATTAAATATCCACTATGATTTTCTACATCATCCGTGTTTCTTTCAGCCGTCAGTCTCGAAACGATGAACAGCTCTCATATAAAATTACGAAAAAAAAGTGACAAACAAAAGCACTCGTGTGTGATTTTCAACAAGGAGACTTCGAAAAGAACGTAAGAAAACATGCATTCATGGAAAAGGAAGTGCCACAACTCCGAAATTGTTCTGAAGTATTCATGAGATTGCCTACTTATATATACATTAACAGCACGACGTGTCAATGCGAATTTTCGCTAAAGGTGCTTGTTTTTTCGTATTTCTTTGAACCGTAACTGTCCACGTCAAGTTGTTGTTGCTTGTACTCAAGGGTGAAATGGGGCTAATGTTTCTGATTTTCTATATTTTATGCTGCCAATTGAATTAATGTAGCACACACGGAATGTTCTTGTCTATTGACATACATATACATATATAAGTAGATATCGACGCTTAAAAGATAAAAGAGCATCACCAAACTTTTTGTCGAAATTGAAATTGAAATATTAAATGTAGTTTCTAATTCCGCATCAGCTGAACTAAATTTTGTCGAGTTATGGCCATTTTTTAAAAATATTCACATATTTATAAAAATGTCTATACACATTTTGTGCGATCCGCCAACTTTTAAACGCTTTGATGTACAGTTAACAGGTTGTCGCTTATGCCTTTTTAAGCGTAGATACGATTCAATTCCTACCAAGAACCAAAATGAAAACTCTTTCAAGCCAAAAATCAAGGGTGAGTACAGAAAGATCTCTCAAAAATTGTGTAATTTTTTTTTAGAAGATTTTCCTATGAAACATGATTTAATCATTCAAATTGAAATTTCCTGAATATTCAGCGTCTACACAAAAATCTGCAGGAAATATCTTTCACCATCAAATGATGAAATATATAAGAAAAATTCGATTACCTACATTCAATTTTCAAAATTAGGGATGCGAAATTTTGTATAATTGAATTCGTGTTTTTAGATCATGTCAAACGTAAACTTTATTATGTTTTATCTTCTATGGATTCATGTTGAGATTTCAATGGGAAAGGGACCCATATTAAGTTCACCTTTATCAAGTTGCTCAACGGTTTGCCATCAATGCTTCCATGGCAACACGAAAAACCAATATGAATATCATGTTTTAAGGATTCACACCCTTAGTATCTTGCTACAGCAAGGCAGCGCCAACTTTCAATTCAAGAAATAGTGCATTATTATTCCTCGTGTCTTTCGCATTCAATACAGAGTCACCCTCACGGAACAAGGTAAAAGCAGTGACACCGTTTCACCCCCTAACTGAAGTAACGTTCGAATTGCTTCACATTTATGAGTGGTTCGTAGCTGAATCGAACGCCGTTGTGATGCCACCCTGGGGATTAATAAATGGTTGTTCACATTCAGCCAACCAACCAGTGAAACATCATTTGCAGCCACCATTCCAATTTCCTTCATAGATACTTCTCTAGTGCGTAGATACATGTGTAAGTCGCAGATGGATGGTAATAAAAGGTGGCATACAAGAGATAATAATTCCACAGTCCCAAATTAAGCCTAAGGATATAAAACTGCTACCATGGTAACAACATTGTCCTGAGTGTCTTTTTAGGTATGGTGAATGTGAGGGAAATGAGGAAAACGACTAACGAAAACCACTCTCTTGTAGAATGACGGTTTTCATTTCATTTTATAATTCCTATTACATGTCGAATTTTTTTCAAATTGAAATAAGAATCGAAGATGGTCACTTTTTGCACAAAATGCTATGTTGTTCAGGATGGTCCAGCGTTTGTTTTGGTTTTCCCAAAAAAATGGTTTATTTTGCTAAAAAATTTGGTTAGCAAAAATTATGAATTAATTTTGGTCACTTTTGTAGGGTTGGATTTATTTATTTATTCAAGCACATTTTACAGAGTTTAACTCCAATTACAAAATGTATAAGAAAAAAAGAAAGTATATAAAAATCATAAAAAGAAATTATATGATTAAGTAAAAAAGTGAAATTAACTAAATATTACATTTGCTAAGTTACGCTTAAATGATGAAGGATGAGAAGGTGGAAAAGGTCCAAGCTGTAGACTATTATAAGGTCGTGGTAAACGGAGTAATGTAGAATTGAAGTAAACTTCAGTTCTAGCAAATGGTAAGGCAAAAATATTCGGTACACGAGATGGTCTGGAGCGTTGCCTCAACGAAATAAGGTTGGATATATCTATTTCAATGTAGCCGTGATACAACTTATAGAGAAGGCATAAGTCAAAATATATCCTTCTAGAAGCCAATAGAGAAATATGAAGAAACAGAAGACATTCATTGTAAGGCAAATAAGGGATTTTAAATTAACAAAAGAGAAAGCATGTAAACTTACACTGAACAGATTCAAGTAGGGCAATTAAATAGACATAATGAGGTGTCCAAATTTGTGAAGAATATTCGAGTAGTGAACGTACGATGCTCACAAATAATTGCACCGCAGAATGAGGGTTAGAAAATATCCGGCAATGCCTCAGTACAAAACCCGAAAGCTTTGAAAATGTGAGCATCAAACTTCAGTTTAGCATCAAAGATCACCCCCAAATCCCTCACTTGATCAACCACATTCAATATAATGGAGTCAATGGAGTAATCGAAGGAAGTGGACGTAGACTTAAGGGAAACGGACATTGCATGACACTTAGGAATATTAAGGAAGAGAGAGTTTGCTTCACACCAAGAACAGAGAGTGATTAAATCTTTTTGAAGAGTTTTGCAGTCGTCAAGAGATCTAATCACTCTAAATAACTTGAGATCATCAGCATAAAGAAGGCAGGAAGAGTCAAACTGAGAAGGAAGATCATTAATGAAGAGAATGAATAGTAAAGGTCCAAGAATGGAACCTTGAAGGACACCAGATCGGTGATAGAATGGAGCGGAATAGCTACCACAAACGGAAACACGACAGGCTCTATAGGACAAGTAGGAAGATATCCATAATAGAAGGGAACCAGAAACCCCAAACAACTCAAGCTTACGACATAGTATCGAATGGTTAACAGTGTCGAAAGCTTAGAGCTGAAGCTGGGATATCTACAAAAGAAACCTCTTCGGAACAGTTGTCATTTCTGGCAAAAAGAAAATAGGTTCAATTCGATGTACTTCAGGTTGACAACATTGACGGTATATGTCACAATACGATTTATTCTGATAAGGTTCTGTAGCGGTCAGGATCAGGTCACGTACCCAATGATCAGGATGAGATTAACATCTTGTGGAAATAAGGGAAAAAACCAACTGTCTTAGCGAGACAGTTCTAAGGTGATGTTGAATGACGCATGGCCATTACTCTTAGATCTTTGATTAACCACCACATAACCTTTTTTGCTTGGCTGTTCACTTTGTGGCGTCAATGAAGATGTTAAGTGTAGGAAGTGATAATTCTGTGGATGTAACGCAACATTCTCATGTATGGTAAAAATGATACCTGGTGATGCTCACAGAGTTTCTCAGCATGATTACCTTCAGTGGTTGAAAGTCAGCAGAGAAGAAACAACCCGGTTGAATGGACGAATGAAGATCTCAATTGGTAGATGCCAACGATGTGATGATAACTTGTATGTCAACAAATCCACTTGAAGAAAATCCACGGCGCGCAAGAAACACAGGACACCAATCACTTTTAAAGAAGGACTGACCCAAAGCGAACCGTAGACAAAAAGATGCAACTAAGATATTTGAAAGAGGAAATCCTCTATTTATTTATAAGTTTGTTTATGGAAAATAAGAAGATTAAGACGAAAGGAATTTCATGTTTTCTGAGGACTGAAAGCCATAAAATTGCTGAGCGTACTTAACAGCAAATGTGCGGTGTTGTTAAGAAGCCGCGCAATTTGGCACTTGAAAAGAATGCAACAATATAAATTGTGTTCTGTGCACATGTGGAGATTAAGGAAGAATTTAAGAGCTACGAATTGAATTGTTGGAAGTATTTTATGTATTTTTGTCAGTTTATTTAACAGTATAGGAACGTATTGTATTTTTTTGTCGGGAAAGGCAATGTTTTGCGGAGATAGAAAGTCATTCATTCACATATTGTCTTGTCTCGACACATTTTTTTTCTTCGCGACATCATGTTTTCGATGTATTTAATATTCGAGTAGCATAAAACAAAACATTATTATTCGGCCTTGCAGATTGAATAACGCTTTATTATGGATGCCCCAAATGTCGAATATTTGTTGATATGAAAATCGAAGGACCAACATGGAATGGATTGGTGAGAACGATTCACCAATTCTTTGCGTTTAAGAAAACAGGAGAGAGAAAAAGAAAAGAAAATAAATTTTTAATCAATTTTTTGCATTGTTCATTATTAGACGAAGCCGTTTTCTCATTTTAATATTGAAATTCAATATAGATATAAGTTGAAAACCGATACTTTTATAATCAACGATCTCTTAACTTGGATGCAAAGTGATTAAGAAATCGATAAGTTGTATATTCCTGATTTTAGTGATTTTTCTATCCTTGAAAAGAAAAGAAAATATAAATGTTTGGTTGATAACAAGCTTCAAATTTAATTTAATATATAAACTCACATGTCAGGAAATCATAAATAACGATAATTAGGGGCCATCAATATATTACGTATCACTCCAAGGAGGAGGGGGTATTTGAAAATGTTACTAAGTATTATATGGGGAGAGGGTGAGTTCAAATACTCTAAAAATTGCGTTACGTAGTACATGGATGGCCCCTTATATAAAATTAATCAGCCATTGTAATGTAAAACTTTACTGAGAAAAAATTATATGGAAGAATTGAAAAAAAAAACTGTTTCTTTCGGGACCTCACTTGTTCCGTTCTCTGGAGGAAGGAGGTTTTAAATTAAGTGAGTAGCACATAAAGCGCCTATGCGCCTATCCACGTACATTATGCGTTATCACACTTAGTAAATTATGAAAAAGTGGTCAAAGGCAACATCATTTCCTATGTCTGGCGAGTGCAGCTGAGGTCGATCGTTCCAGTGGAAATCTATGGCATCAACGATGGATTAGTTTTGTTTTAGCAATTTTCTGTGCGGGAGGAAATACGGGTTGAGTAAAAATTGGTAATTTTTGATCTCAGAATGACCTTGTATCGCGTTAATATAGACTTACCAGCAACTGCCAACCGCTTGATATTCATAAGGCTTAACTAGCTCATCTGCAACAGTCTTTGCCACGTCCGTAGATAAATGTTAATGAAAATTATGAGATGTAAATTTCATTGGCGAGAAACGTACAAATAATTCCTTGCAAAACAATTTCGAATTATGCTGGAAAATTCTGGGAAAAAACTCTTCAAAACCCTATAACCCTATTAATCCCTATAAACCCCTATCAACTTTATAAACTAAATTTGACGTTCATATTCACGCGCATTTTAGTTTGGTTTTCAGAACTGGGAGACATTAATTTCTATGGTTGTAGACTGTGAACATTTGCATGAGATACTCTAAGCAGATACTTTTTTGTACACGCTCACATTTTTCAATGCGAAGCAATTTATGAATGAATAATAATTCTACAGAATCAACATTACTAAGGATGCATAGATTCAAAGCATTTTCTATGAAATACGTCAGCTAAAGAGAAATTCTATTCTATGTTATCAGATTTTGATTTTTATGCAAAATAAATACAGAAAACATGAAAGAACAGTCAAACAAAATGTTAAATGTGAAAATGTTTGCAAAAAGACCGTACTTGAAAATGATTTAAAGATGGATAATTATTTCAAAAGTATGTTTTTTTTGTTAGAATATATCTGTTACAAGCTCAGCTTTCTGAATTAATTTCTATTTGGCTATGTTATGATAAGCAATAATGTAATTGCGATTCTATTTGTTTTGTAAGCAGAAACATTGATATTTTGATAAGGTATAATATTCATTCAAACATCAATCAAGCAAAATGATACAAAAATGGATAAATCTAAAAAAAAAATATACATAACGAAACATCGTATTGTTTCTATTACTTTCGACCAATAATAGATAATTAGAGATAACCCAGGTGCAAAAATCAATCAACATTTTTTATAGGCTACTAGGATTGATTAATTATTCCTCCCAAATCTGAGAATACCGAGGGACACATGGATGCAATCCATTCTAAGTACAGCGTCATCGTCAAACGAGTCTACTCTATTTTATTCAGTTCATCAACGTCAGTCAATTTTGATACCATCTCATGGAAACAGCAAGTAAAACCTCATAAGAGCTGTAAAAATTTAAAATTTAATCGAAGCTCATCAAATGCACCTGACGTTATAATCCAGGCTGTGAGCCAGTCTCTGTCATTAATAAAACAAAGGATGTGTGCTCAAAAACACCAGTAAACATGCATAGTCCTCCGGCTTCAGCCCTAATGAATGCAATGGTGGTGTGTGATGTTGTACTGCGAGCAAGATACGGCATAGCAACACTTAATTTCTGCCAAGGACAATCCTGATCACTGCATCAGTATAATCCAATGTGATACGAGGAGCCTACATAACGTAACGCGTTGTGCAACATTTTGGATGTTTGCAACTATCCTACATTAAACGGAATAGGCTTTCCTTTTCATGTAGGACCCCAACAATAAACATCAATTTACCGTTTTCAATGATCACATATTCAAGTACGTGTTCCATGGATTCGTGAAAATGCTTACCTGAAAGAAAACAGAAAAACAATTGATTAATTTCAGCGCTCTATACATTGGAAATTGAATTTCAGAAACGTCAAAGCCAAACAAAGTGCATCAAATTAAAGTTATGCTCGTTTAATGTAGAATGAATATTTGTTAAATCGAATAATTGCGCCAAAATAGACTCTTGAAAGCATGAACAGATATTGCAACTGCTTATGAAAATCAATCAACTTCCATAAATATCAAACAAATCAGCTACACATGGCGTACAGCTGATCTGATCGTTATGTATACACATTTCATTCAAATGATTCATGAATTTCATAACAAGAGCATAAGTATCGTATGTCTCTACAAGCCACGAGACATGAAGGTGCCAGTAAGTCACCTTAGGGAATCTAATATAGCGCAGTACGATGTTACCATCGTCTGTGCGAATCAATCGCTTCTTTTGGAGATTTTGTCTATGCTTGCCTTTTTAGTTTAGCCAATGGTGGCTTCCCACGGCACGTAATTTCAGGCTGCACCGTGCCGTTCGTGCCAACAGGCCACGGAAAGAGTACCTGAGCGGCACGTGTCAATAAATTAAAATGCAAGAGATGGAAATGATTTTTTTTTCATTTCATTTCATTTTCTTTTTCATTTAGCTGAAATATACAGCTCTGGTGTATGGAGGGTTGCGATTAATTTATAGTTTCATTTTTGATGATGTTATTCAGAGGAAAAGTATATAAAAAAAACCTCGTTGATTAGGATTAAGATAAAAACTTAGACTAACTTAGGATAGATAGTTACGCTAAAACTAACTTAACAAAACTTATGGAATTACTGCTATTATTATAACAATATTATTATTGTTAGTGATATAATAGTGTAGATTAGGTTTAATAAATTAGGCTTTTGAGCCGTTAAAAAGCGGGTTGTTTAGCACTGAGCACGAATGTTTAAACTTGTCAAGCTGTTTGCTACATTTCTCAGAGATGGGTTCTATCCGTGAAATTTTATGTAGGCGTTTGGTTGAGTACCACGGAGGGAGGTTAAATATAAGTTTGAGTATTTTGTTTTGTGCTGGTTGAAGCTTTTGTTGGTTTGTTTTGGCAGCTGTGGTGAGGAGCTCAGAAGCGTATAGCAACATTGACTAAAAGATAGATTTGTATAATAATAATTTGTTCTCCAAACTCAGAAGCGAATTTCGATTTTATGTGGGTAAAAGGACTTCGTGAAAATACTAATCTTCTTTTGCCGATCTGTTATATGTGTTTTTAGAGTGAGTTTTGGATCTAGAGTGAAGCCTAGGTATCTTACTGTTTTGCTCCAGCGGACATCCTCACTGTTAAATTTTATGGACCTATCGGGTAAGTTTTTTGGCGCGTAAAAAATATGGCCTGCGTTTTATCAGTGTTGGCTTTAATTTTCCAATGTTGGTAGTATTGTTCAAGTTTGTTAGGCCCTTGCTCGAGGTTATTTATGATGATTTGAGGGCTTGTATGGGATGTATAAAGAGCAGTATCATCTGCGAAGAGAGCAAGTTCGCACAACGGTAAGTTACGGATATCACTCGTGTAGATATTGTATAAAATTGGGCTAAACACAAATCCTTGTGATACCCCTGTTGATATGTTATATTGTTCAATGCTAAAAATTTTGAAGCTAAATTAACTTTACAACAACAACAATACTGAAAAATGACAGCTGCACTATATAAAACCCCCCTCTTTATTTTATTTCAATTTTTGCCACAATTTAACCGACTCAATTAATATACCGACTGAAATTATTGATGACGCTTTGAAAATTAAAAGTTGAATAAGGCAAACGCCAAACACTCAAAATACTATTGTAACAACTACTACAAAAATAAGTTTTGTGTGTGCAAACAATCGAATATCAACAACAAAGCTTTGAACTCCCAAAAAAGGAGTTAGGAAGCAGAATCAAAATGCACAAGTTTCACATTTCATTTCATTTTAATAGCTTTTTCAATCTCGATTGCATTCCTCGTCTATCTTCAGTTCTTTTTTTGATTCCTGAAACTATTTCGTCTTAGTATGCACACTTCCTATTTCCATTCTTAGGAAATTCGTTCAAAAGTTTTTCTCCTAAGTTGAAATCATGACAAAAGACGGCAAATAATGGCCCCAGAAAGTGAGCAGAAAAAACTTCAACATAATCAGCATTACGCGAAAGGAGCAGTTAATCAGAATTGAATTCCTTTTGCCAGCTCAGCACCAATATTTAAATTTCGATTCGCTAAACATGCTTGAGAGCGCCAAGTGTCGTCGTAAAGGAGCTGCATTTGTAACTGAACAGGGTGGGAATATTAAATGCAAGGATACGGGTATCTTGTAGTAGATTAGATAGTGGAGGAAGTACAATTATTTAATTAAATATAATTGAGGATATTATTTTGAAGGAAATGTCAGAGATGGTGCTAAGAAAAATATCCGCTCAGCAACTCAACGATTGAGGAACAATGTACTTTGTACTTTTGTATTTTTGTGGTGAGGTTCCCGGATAGCGCCAATTTACAGTCAAATTGAGAATGAATAGAGAATCAATCAGGCCAAATCGGGTTTCCAGCTGTGCCAATCCAACGAGTGATTCCTCCACTTTAGGAATCTTGATAGCGATTTGTTATCTGCATTCATTGACTCCTCCCAGAAATTTCCCAAGAGTTTGGCAATGGATGGCTGACAATACTTGGTTCACTATGGTACGTCTGGTAGCTATGGATCATTTTCTTACTTCTAGTTAATACCTTCTTGAAGATTTGAACGCTTTGTCTTTGCATGTGTAAAATTCTAAAGCACCTAAATTTAGCACTAATTAAACAAACTTCCTACTCCCACACGAGATTTTTATAAAATACGTAAATCAGTTGATTCAGTCAAAATTAAATCCAAGCAAACACACATCTCTACAGCAAAATACTTAACGATGACTTTAAATGACAGCCAGCATTGCTGAAGGATATAATTTCTACAATGGTCCTGCAATTGGTATTTGAGAAAGAGCTCTCATTGCGAGGAGTTTTGATTCACAACTTGCTTCTACCATATCTACATATATAAATAGATAAGCAAATCCTCTGTGAAAGCGACTACGTGATGCTTCAGAATATTATTTAAAAAAAAGGGACGACAGCTATTAAGAAGAATAGCTCAGACTTGATGTCTTCATTGGAACATTATGCTTTTGGCACTTCGTCAGTGAAAGCATGACTTTTCAAATTTTTTCGTTCTACTTTTGTCCTTCCATTTTTTCCAGAATTGCTTGCGACTGGATTTTTCAACAATACTGCTGTCAGTCGAGTTATCTTCGCAGTCCAGGCAGCAAATCTATCCCGCAAGGAGGATCAGAAGCAAAAAGAATTTCAGTCGACAATTCAAAAAGGATTCCAAGCTGATTAAATTTGCATTGGTATTATTGAATGAATTTAATACGGTTTGGATGGGAAAGAATAGTCCTTTGCAAAGAGCGATAGAGATTGGAGAGCGAAATTTTTCCGTTTAGAAATTAGATTGGAATGATCAATATTGTTACAAAGTAATACTGTTTAGGCAAGATATTACACTAAAGAGCAAACTTCAAAATTACCAACCTTTCCTGCGCATTCTATTTTCATAACTCCCTTGTTTGTACAACATGCTCAATAAATTATTTCTCATAATTCATGAGCCATCTTGCGGCAAATGAAAACTCATTTCCCTCGTTTTTTATTCAATCTCAAGGGTACATATTCCTGCATAAAAGATTATCTTCAAATCATATCCTCCCCCAATTTGTAGGTTGTTATCAAAGAGAGAGTTGGTTGGTAAAAATTGAAAATATTTTTTCCCATTTAGCTCCTAGCCACACATGCTATAAATGTCTTTATAAACTAAACCCTATTTTCTTAAACCTATTTTTTTTTGACAGGATCTCTTTTCGCAGCATTCTTCGGAATAATATCCTTTCGGTTAGCATTTTTCAGCCTATAGTAGATGTTATCAAAATTCCATGTAAACGAATAGTGGGGTTGAGGGTTTTTCTTTCATATTCTAAATCTGTGTGATATATGAGATGGCTTTTGTCGATGATTCTCGGGGGCTATTTTTCAGATAGATTTTTGATGACCAGCATTAAACAGTGAATGGATAAGATATGATTCTGAGAATTTGTTTAGAAGAATGCTGATATGTTCGATATTGTAGTGCGAGTTGGTCGAGAAAGTTGATTCAACGATAAAAAAGTAATTTAAAATTGTCATATTTTATTGAAATATACGAGGAGTTTACACGTATGCGATTTGGGTAGTAAAATTTATTGATACGTTTCTGTTATACATACGTATTAGAAGTATTGTGATGCGGACGGGAACGGTTCAATTTAATTTTTCAGAATTAATATAATAAATTTCTAATTCTTTTTCAAAAGTGATGCATAAAATATTCAGAACGGTTACAAAAAATACTGCTCGTATTATTTTTTGCGATGGACTGTTGCGATTGAATCTGCAAATGACTTAAAATTTGCTGAATTTATGTTGTGAAAATTTAAGGTACCAGTCCACTTAAAAGGCGAAAAAAGACCATTTTTCAAGCATTTGTTTCTCAAAAACTTTATCATATTTTCGACCGTAATCGTTCGGTCTTCCTCAGCGATTGATCGAACGATTACGGTCGAAAATCGATTACGAATCCAAATAAACTTACACAAAATTAAAAGGAAGTTGTCCCTTTTAAAAAACAAACACACGTAGTATTTTGTGAAGATGAAATCAATTACTAATATTTATCATATATTGGCGTGAATCTATTTTTATAGTATTATTTCATATTTGAATAATACAAAAAATATATAATTTTTATTTTCGAAGTTTTGAAACAATCGTTACGCCACGGCAGGGAGATAATCTATGGGTTGGTAGATCTGAAACAAAAAATTTAAACGGCACTTCAAAAAGCAAGGTCTCTTACACCGTAATCAACTTCCCTTTTCATAAAAAATGGCGGACTTGTAAAAAAAAGGCAAAAATCGATCTTTCTTCGTTGTTTTTTTAACGGCAAAATATTTTTCTTCAAGTTTTTGGATTACGGTTATTACACCTCTCTAACAAATAAAACGCGTCAAAGTTTTTGAAAATCGGTTCGGTAGATCCGGAGATTTTCTCTCTGCCATGTTTAAAAACGTTGTTTTGCTAAAAACGTGTTTATAGTTTTTGTTCCACTTTGCTGGCAAACATTTTGTGAAAAATGAAAAATTAGACATTTTTCAAAAACACGCAATTATATGTAGAAGTCTTAATAAACACGGAACACATGCGATAAAGTAGCAAACATAATGAAACCGGTATTTTAGGGAAAGGGGATGAAAGAGACGCTACGTGGCCGACAGCTGATCGAACACCTAAAAAGATCCGAAAACGCGCACACACTCATAGTCGCTATTTATATATTAAACTTTCGAATTTCGAAAAGATTTTTCTGGAGGTCATTTTTGAAGTTCTAAGGAGTCCAAAAATACAGAAAAAAGACCATTTTTTGAAATTTGCAAAGTGGACTAGTACTTCAATAGAAACTTATGGCATTACCGCAGTTACAGAATCACTATATCTTTGATTGTGGTTGCTTCCATATAAAAATTATGGAAATTTTAAATGATTTTTAATCAAAATTGAACTTTTAATATAATTTTGATTTTGGCCACCACAATTGTGTACATGAAGAAAAAGTTAAAACACAAATGTGAAATATATTTACGCCGTAAAGCTAACTGGCAAAGGATAACAAAGTGAAATGAAGTGTGATATAAGCATTTACGAAAACGATTCACGATCAGATCACACGAAACAAATAATGTTTTTAAAGCTATTTTTATTTTGTTACCTCCCATATATTATAGCCCGTTTTTATCATCGATACTATCATAGACAGGTTTTATCATTGATTCTAACAGAATATTAGTCGATAATTTTTTGAAAATGTCTGCAAGCAAGTAATACAATAAACATAAACATAAATAATAGTGTGTTATCCTTTCACTTTCAGTATTTTTCTTCCTGCAAATATGTGTTATGCAAAAATCCTATAAACGTTGAAACTTTCGTCGCGAACCTCACACATCCAACTTACGGAAAATAGAGGACGTCTTAGATAAGTGATGGGGATCCTAACTGCGCACAGTATGCGGATTTGCATCCAGTAGGCTATTGATGGGTGGGTTCAGGGGTATGTTCTACCTTAAATATTTGTTTGTTGTCATGTGTTATCTGAATTTTGTTACAAAAAAAAAACTAAGTAGAATAATTTAATGTAATGCCCGCTTCTAGGATTACCTTGTGACGCGATGGTGAAGTCAGTGAATGCGCATAAAAGCGTTCTTGCAGAAGAGTAGAAGGTGCACCTATTTGATCATTGTATTTGATTGTTTTAAAACTGCTTAAAATTAGAATTAGCCGAAAACGAGCTTCGACCAGATTTCGAAAGAATTGCGCTAGCCTGTCAGCATTCACCATGCTTTTAGTTTCCGTAATGCCCAACGAATTCGTTTGTACGACACTTCAATTTCTTTGAATCGCTTCTAAACTGAACGCTTTGATAACCTTCAAGCTTACTGCATTTAGACACATTCGAGACAATTTCGAAGGCCTTAGAAACAACTAATGCCTAATTTTAAGTCGTCCATTTTTGAAATTTTTAAGAGTATTTTTTAGGGGGTATTTTCAAAATATTTTAAAACGCAATGAAAATATTTCAATGCTGACAATTTTCAGAATAATTTATAAATTTATATTTTCCAACACATCATTATTTGTGATATATTCGATGGTAGACCCTATTTTAAAACGTTATTTTCAGTTCTATCTTGATGTTAGTGATGTTAGCGCCACTGATCTCTAGTTTTGAAATCAAAGCGGCGAAGAGTTGTACGTGTCTATTCGTTTAAAGACTCTAAATTTTCCAAATAATTTTGTTTCTAATCTCATTCAAATTTCAATGAAACTTAGTACACATTTGGTTTAACCTTCCTGAACCGATTGAATGCTCTCGGTTCGACGATTGTTTTTTAATATACTCAAAAGGTTCGTTAAATGCCAATATTGAACTGGGATGTAATTTTATAGTCCTTTTGGTTACTATTAAATCTTCATTGTATATTCACTTTGGATTTATTCGCAAGCTAATAACAATTTTTGACTATATAGTTGGTATAAAATTATATTGGAGAGACTCTGGAAAAAACCCCGGCTACACTCTCAATAAAATATATTTTTGTATCTGCAATGAATCAAACATATGCCAAATTGTGTATACTAAAAGGTTTGATTAGATTTTTGCTGTGCAGCCGTAGTACAAATGACGATATTAAGAAGAATTTTTAATAAATATTGTGCTCAATCTAAAATATATTTGATGCATTTTAGTATCCTGATAAATTCACATGAACCTCATCCAAATTTTTTATGTAAGCAGCTTACTGAATGTTTTTTGCCAATGCCAAGAAACATGCATTTTTCCCGTCCGATGCAACCCCTCAACGTGACAGGATATTAAAGACGGGCACAGTACAACATTATTAAGAAACTTTCCTCCCCAGATGCCAAGGCAATTTCGTCTTCTTCAAACACATATTCGAAAGAATAATATTACCTTAGAGTCAATATTCTTTCCAAGTATACAGACGGAAGGTACAACCATACTCGGCAGGAAATCGTTCGCTACATTCCTTGCATGATAGTGAAAGGATATAACATTGTGGGGTAAGTAGGATTATATAGAAAGAAATGTTCTACGTCAGATGCGGGAGATTTGCAGGATTTCATGCTATTGATAATAATATGTTGAATATTATATTTCACAGTATCTATTGATACGAAAATATAGAAAAAACTGCAGCTGAGAATCGACATATGTAAGTTTTCATGCCGATGTTACATAATTTAAAATAAGAGTATTTATTCAGGGAACTTAAGAATTTTGATCTCCCGTGATAGCTAGATATGATTCACGTTTCATTTCGAGTCGGAGGATTGGATATCGTTGAATCGTTGAAGGAGTTTGTATGCGAATTCATTTTAAATCGAACAAAATATTGAAACAGCATATCTTGTGTGAGAAATCGGCCTAAGTTTGGAGTGTGTTTTTGGATACATTGAAAATATAAAGGAAAATCATTTTACAGTGAAAAACATTTTCACTACCTGTAATAAATGTAAGTCAGAAATTCAAGAAATCGTGCGACTTAGATAGGTTTTTTTTATTCAGTCGGAGTTGGTTTCAAAATTTAAAATTTACTGGATGCCGATTAGCTTTCAAATCCTCGGGAGTTCGACGCTTATTTCAATGCGTAAATTTTAAGTGAAAAACAAATTTAGCTTGAAGTTCAAATTTTAAACACTTTTAGAATCTAGTTTTGATAAGGGCACAAACTCTAGTTACATCTTTGTTGCTCTTGAATAATCTAAAGTTTGGAAATACTTCATATAAGTTTAGAATAAAGAAAACCAATATAAATTTCGTATTTACGTGTGTTAGTGTGCTAAAATTTATTTTTTCTAGCAATTCTTTCACTTGCAGCAATAAATGAAATATTCTACAAATCCGCCGATAGCTTTCAAGAAAAAAATTTACGATCCAGTTATATATTTGCAATGAAACAAGGGAAGGATATTCTCTAGTGATAGTTGCTATTAGTCTTAAGTCAAGATACATTTAGGATTATAGGCTAATGAAAGGAGAATTAGGCAAGTTCATTGGAAGTAACTATGCGATAAAATTGATGTGATGTATATGAGTTGCTTGATGGTTTCTATTTGTGTACTACAAATGCTGAATGGGAAAACGTGATGACATTGTTAATGTTAGCAGAGATAAGATACGAAAGTAATTAGGTCAGAGGGAACAATGCTTTTTACATGTTGGCTCGTTATCTTGTCTTATGCTGACGGATTTACGTATTCTTAGGAAAAAATTAATTGGATAATCAAAAATTCTTGGATCGTACAAGGAAACTTTTATCGTTTACTCTTGTCAGCCGAATATTTCTTTTTACACAAATATAATATCATCAATTTAGGAAGCAAACTGGTTCTTTAATATTTCATTTGGGTTAATGATCGTCATTTTTAGCCAGTTTAATCATATAGTTTTGATTATTTCAAAATTTAAAATTTATATTTATATCATTTATAACTTCTAACGAAAAGATTTTTGTTCAAATTTTACTGATTTTTTAAACTTGTTCTATTTGAGATGTAAACTTTTACAAAAATATTAGGCACACTTGGTTTTTGGATCTTTGCATCGTATTGAATATTTTTTTTTTAAATGACGCTACGAAAATGAACCTAATTATTGATATTATCGTCCACGTCGCACAGCATTAGATCATATCTGGTAGATTTACTGACATGTTTAACTTGATTATGAAGGAATGTAGCGCGATCATTATCCAAGCCAACTTAATCTGATCATTTATTTCTGAAAGTTTGGATTCCGAACTATACATTTGACAGAAAAAGTATCCGCAAGCAACGAAAAGGACACAATATATTTAGAAATTCACGGTAAAGAAAACTGTTACATTGAAATGTCTTATCATCAATTTTTATTTAATAACTAAACTACCTTTTTATACATTTTTTCTTGAACATATCTTTAAAAATTAAATATCACATAACAAAAACAAAAAACTAGCATACGTACGTAGCAATATTATTAACTTCCCAGTTCCCTATGGGAAGTTATTGTAATGGGGTCGATTTTGCGAATCCCAAATTTTGACATATCTCCACGTTTTAAGGTCTCTAGAATCCAAATCCATCGTTTTTAGAGAGATGTCTGTGAGTGTGTATGTACGTATGTGCGTATCTGCGTATGTACGTATGTGCGTTCGGAATTATTTTTCGTCTCGATTATCTCGAGAACCAAAGATCGTATTGACGTGGAACCGTGGCTTTAAACGACACGTAATTACGTAACTTAGAACTGAATGAGTTTTCAGCAAAATCGGTTAAGCCATTTTTTATTTAGGATGAAAAAACTGAAAAAACTGAAAAAACGACTAAAAATTTCCTATTTTTAAACTGTTGATACGCACTATTAATTCGTGCAGATACCAAATACCTTCATAGTAATGTTGTTGTTATTGCGCGTTTTAACAAAATTGTGATCAAATTTGTAAAAAATGTTATTTCAAAAAAAAAATAAAGATTATTGTATGAAATTTCAAACTTATATTATCAGGTTTGGGTGAATGGGAGTAGAGACGCTAATGCAGTTAATAATTAGATATTGTTATAAATACATTAATATTGTTAATAACAATCAAATAATATTAGTTATAATTTGATATTGTATATATAAAGTCAATTATAATTATTCAGTAACGGTCAAACATTCTTAATAACGAATGATTATTATTAATCATAATTAAATACCCACAATAATAGTTGTGGATTCCGAGGTCGAGATGGAGAACGAGGTTGAGGACGAAGTGGAGGACAAGAAAGATGAAGAGGACAAAGAGGACGAGGTTGCCGAGGCTTTGGTAGAGGATGACCAGGTGGTGGAGACGTCTTCCTCTACCAAAGCTTTTATGGTTAGATAAAAAATTGATAAAAATAATAAAAGTAATTATATTAATTTAGAATAATAATGTTTAATAATAGTAATTATTAATAAAAGCAAATTATAGCATTTTATTCACCCCACTGGGAAGTTAGTCGTGTGGGCCTCAAGGGTCGCACTTAGACCACATTTTTAAATATCAGAGTTTAGTAGCTTTTGGCATAACCTTTTCGCTTGAGAACCTTCTTAAGTTGATGTGGCATGGAGTGGGCCAGTTTGGATGTGTCCTGCCTGGCTCTTTCACTACATTCATTGATGATGACGCTTTTAAGCATTTCTTTGGGAGTTAGGCTGTGCTGACGGACCCTGCGCTCCATGAAATCCCGCAAATTCTCGATGGGATATAGGTCAGAGGATTGGGGTGTGTACACAACTAGTGATTTGTGTTGTAAAGCAACCAAAGCTTCACAATGTTTGCCGCGAGCTTAGGATCAATATCATGCTCGAACCAAAAATCATCACCAAAATCCAAATGCACCCTTACCCACTTCTCTTCAGTATTTTGCGTATAGTGGCTTCGTGTTTCCGATCCATACCAAACGATTTTTTTATGTTTTCACTTAGCATTTTCTCTTGGATTCATTTTCCCTGATTGTGATACAGATCATATTTAACGTACGGTCAATTTGCTGGGTCGACCACAACGTGGTTTTGACACAATGGAACCAGTTGCATGGAATGTTTGTACTGGACAGAAGAGTGAGTTCTTCCTGTTATATGGCCTATTTCGCGGAAACATTTGCTGTCTCTTCTAAATTTCAGGAAAGCTTTTCTCTCGCCAGCACAAATTTCTTTAGTTTTTGGACGCTATCGCAAATTCTTGTACAGAAAACATTTGCAAAGTAATGAATTCACTTCAAAATCTACCACCAAATAAAATAAAGCTGTTATCGGGTCTAAATACATATGTATATATGTCGCCGTATAACACGGTTTTGATATGTACCGAAACTTTTTCTGGTCAAAGGTGCTGTCAGGAAGCATTATGAAATATACTGCAAATTACGAAAAATTGTCGAATTTATGTGATTATCAAAAAAAAAACATTGTTTAAGATGACAACTTTATTTACTTGCATGTAATGATACTTTCTCTGGCAAGTGTATATTAGATGGCCCAGGTGTATGCAGCCATTGGTTTCTTCTAGGAAAGTGTTATTCAATTGAATTTTTAATTATCATTATTCGGTGTACATGCATGATTTTCTCTTTGCTCGGATTCATTTGCAGCGTTATCCTTTATTAAGTCTTGATTTTTTTTTTTGGAATTCCAGGCAGGCAAAATTATTTTCACCAGCTAATCCCAGCTGTGTTAAATAATCATCAAACATTTCTAAATTCATTGCATTCCAAATCTAAATTCGAAGGACACTACTCAGTGCTGTTACGAATAGTCCCGTCAAAATGGCGTTCCTCTGTCGAAATTGAGCATTCAGAGATTCTGCAGCCTCTTCATACATTTTCACTCTTGAATTTGGCTTCCGATATATATCAGCCAAAGTTTCTGCATACATTTTTTTGGATCTATGGTTGCTGGGAGATATTTTGAAGTAGATTAAGGTTCATGGTAGCAGTATTTGATTCTATTAGATGTGCCCATGATTTGCTTTAACGTTTGAATTTGAATATCTGAATCTCGTCTGCTCGTTTGTGTGCGACGCATTCAGTGCCTTTTGATCCTTTTTCTGATAACATTTTGAATATTTGACCGTCGTCGTTTTCACCTGCTTTATTCTTTCTCGGCGTTTATAATGCTACCCTTACTTCCAAAAATTCTAAGATGTCTGCTTCTGATGTTATTGTGTTTGTTCCTATGATGCGGACATCTTTTAAAGCATTGCAAACACTCATTTCTTACCAATTATGTTGAAAGTGTTTGCTGGGGTTTCTTCAGGCTTTTAATTACTTTCATAGCAGCCAACATTATCTTTCTGTTGTAGATTATGATGACTTTTACTATCTGTTTACTATTTTTTTCATACATTAAAACATTTACGTGTTGTCCCTACATATTGGCAAACGTGCTGAGCAACAAATCTATATGGTCAATTTAATTTATTATCAATATTTTTACGCAATTTTGCAAGGCATATAAAATGATTTGAGTCACAATTTCTTCAAATTTAAGAATTTTCAGTATTTTGCTTTAAATTTTTAGAAGAATTTTCTATTTGATATCCGACACACCGTGATACCTCACATTCTTCTTCCTTAAAAAATATAAACATAAATCCCTTGAACATCAATTCAAAGTCCAAAATTTTAAAAATCAAAAGAAACCAGGACGTGATTGATGCAGTGTCAAAGTTTTCAGAATATTTTAATAGCTTTCAACGAGAATTCGTTGCATTTCAGAAAAGACTGATGCGTTGTGAATAATTCAAAAATGGCTTCTCAGTGGAAATGGATGGAATCTGAAATGTTAATATAATTAGAAGTGAATGTGTCCTGAATCAGTTTGTAAATGTAGCTCTAAATTTGTAAAGTCACGACAATAAGATATTGGATGAACATCAGAATCAATTGGCACGTCACAAAGATAGTATTTAACATATCATATTGTTGCTAAATACGGCGATCGAATTGCTTCGGTCGTTAAACTCATATTCCAGATATAGGTCATGACGGTAGTTTTATTTTCGATGAAAAGATATCGGAAAATGTTAAGGTTCAACCGAATGGGTCGTCTAACCAATAAGTTGAACAAACTTTAAAGATTTAACAGCAATCTACGTTTCACTTCCTTATTGAATATACTTTCCCGTCAACAGTTCATAAAATTAATGAAACTTCTTAACAGGCTCTGTAAATAAAGCCGCAAATCAAAGGCATCACAACTTCTTTCACCAGAGATATTTGAATGAAAGCATCAACGAATCATTTAAAAGCCTTCGAGCGCCGATTGATGAAACATTTATACTTGAGTATCTTTGTATCTAAAGTACACATTTACGCACGCCAGACTATAACTAAGTGTATTTATCAAGCATAAATAAGTGTTGCTAATGTCAGGTTCAAACAAACTAGGCAGAAATGCGAACGATTATGACCCAAACGTACGGCGTATTGAAAATAGACAGAAATCCAATCTATTTTGATGCGTGGCATATTCGAAGATATTTTCCTTCGGAAACGAAGTACTACTGGAGTAAGTTTTCACCAGACATCAGACACCATGCCGGTTAGTGAAAATCCATCCATTGTTTGTTGTGTGGAAATATCTGAGAGAATGGAGCGGTTCCGTGCAAGATCAGCAAATGTGTTTCGATGCAGTTGAAATTTTGATGGATTGTAGACACCGCGAGTGGTAATGATTGAAATTGAAGCTTATGAAAGATTTCATGGTGAGCTTTTGAAAAAATTAGTCCATGGTTATACCTGGAGATGGAATACAGTATATGTTGATCGAATGAATAATCTATGTTTATAGTTTATGAGCAGAGATACTAGAGAAGTAGCTGTAGCAACAATACTGGGCCCGGAAAGAAGCAATCATAGATTTATAAATCGAGATTTAACTGGAACATAAAACTTTTATGGAAACAAATCTTGCATAGCAATAAATTACAAAACATTATCTTATCAATAATGAATTATTTCAAAACAAAATTTAAGTCGCATCTAGCTTACAATTGATTTTAAAAAATTGCACAAATGTGTCATTCGATTTCGAGTCTATTGTTCTTCATTTTTAAAAATATCGGCTGAAAATAGATAAATTTAAAACAATCAAGATAGAAATTCTTGAATTTATTAAATTTCGCTGTTTGAGCTGGGATCATTTTTAAGTTCAGTTAAATTTAAAAAAAATTATAAAAATGAAATGTTACGATATACTTGTATGTACTCTAAATGCTCAAGGAAATTGATAGAAAATATATTCACAAAAAATTCGTTTCTGGATATTTTTGTGTAAATATTTGTTTAGCAGTTTCTGAAACATAATTTGTAATTATAGATGTATCTTCATAGGAGCAATAGTAAGCATCTTAATAAAAAAAAATCAAACTAAAATATGTAATAGAACGTTTATTGAAGTCTTCTATAAAATTTTACAGAAAAGTTGCTAGAAATTCGTCAAAAGCTTAAAATCATAAGGAAAACTTGTGCAGAAAATAAAATGTAGTTATTTATACATTGAAGAATTATTCCAGAAATACACTCATAAAACTTGAAAGGAACAGATAAAGAAAGCAATCATTCTGATATATTCAAGGCAAATTGATTTATTAAAAATTATGTGAAATTCTAAATTCTGTGATATTTTTGACAAAATTTTAGGAGAAACAAAGTATTTTGTAATTTAAAACCGCCTTTGTTATTACATATTTAATTTTTTTTACTGATACTGGAGCATAATATAATTTTAATTTGTTTACATACACTTTTTAAATTTTGTTTTTAATATTGAAGTGCATCAAAAGAGTTGAAAAAATAAATGAGATATCAAGAACACTGGAGGGCGCGAAAAAAAAACTTCAAGGTGCATGATTAAGATACATAAATAGACATATTCTGGAGTATACTAATTTTATTACTAGTTGCTAAAACACTGATATGAGGCTAAGGCTTAAACTGATGTGACACTGGTTACAGCGAATGATACAATTTCTAAATTTTTGGCTATATTTTTTGCACGTTTATCGTTACTTTAAAAGTGCACTTTTTTAAAATCTTATTTCTCATTGAATCAGTAACGATTGGTTGTTAAAAACTCCAGTATTCAATGAAGCTATGAGTATGCATTTTCATTGCATTGGCAATGTGCAAAGTGTGTAATTATCAAACAATATCATTTAAATGCTACCTAAACGCTTTGACATGTTTTCAAATGAAAAAATCGAAAACACGTGTTTTTGTGGCAATGTAAATCGGCATGGGGTAGTATACGAAGGTAGTAGTCTAGAGGTGAAATAGTTTGACAAATGGGAAACTACATCTTTAACATCTTGGTCTTCGAACGAAATATAACACATGGAATACATACATCGTAACAATAAATAACTTTCATAAAAACAATCAATATCTCCTGCTTTGAAGGTCTCACCGAATACATGTATTCACAGACCATTCCAATAAACAATTTAATAAAGATTCAAACAAAATTGAAAACAACTTGCAGTTGGTCTGCTTTGCTCAAATGATTTCAATTGAACAGCACCACAATGTAATGCTGACGTTCAATTACAATATTCGTTACATGTCAATTAACTTATTACAGCCCGAATCTACCCCCGCCGTTTATCCTTCATTAGTGGGCGCTCGTTGTGGAGAGAATGGGTAGTATTGCCTCCAGCAAATCAATTATGGTTTCCAACGAATAATCACTACCACGTGTTGGTAATTGTTGGTAATAGACAACGTGTCAATGGAAGTGGCGTTGATTTTTTTTGGAGATTCATAAATCGTGTTTGCTTACCACATTTTATGAGGCTTATGATGATTATTACTACAATAGATACATTATTTGGATTGTTCCCACCCAATAAAAGTCTATAATGTTCATTTGTGAACAATAATTTAGCAAAAAGCTCTTGAACAGCCACACAACATGATCTACATACATGTTGTTTGAAAGATGTATAAAAGACAAGCCTATTCAAAACGAATCCACTTGTGAATAGGATCTGCCTTTTGCTTCCCAGCCCTTCCCTAACTACAATTCGTAGCTTCTTTGAACCCTCATTATCGTCATCATAAAAGTCATTATAGTCATCAACCTTCCAGCAACTTTTTTTATGTTTCATACAACCATCAACCTCCTTTTTCGAATGACCAGGATAATGATAGATCACATAAACCACCTTGTTTTGGTTTGGTTACGCGAAGCGAACAATATAAATTGCCGTGAACGAGAATAACTATAAATAATGGCACTGGAAACATCTTCCACACAAGAAAAAATATGACTCAAACAGTGTTGACCTCGTCAGATAGAATCCTTGGACTACTAATCCGCTCCATAAAGAAAATGGAACAAGAAAAATACTCGACATAATAAATTTTCGCCTGTTTAGGATTCGAGGCACGACTATCAAAATTAATTATTAAGCGTTGAATTTAATCTTTGTCGGACGAATTGTGAGTAACACCAAATAAAAGTCTGGTTTTGAATTGGAAATGTGACCACGATACTAGTGTTGGATTGTATGAAACAAGCATCCTTGCTTTAAGGAGGCTTATCGGGACCAATTTGCATAATTTTCAGCATTTGAAATTGTTGAATTGTTTTCGTTCTCGAATGGGACCGTGGAGGAATATTAATGTTTGGAGATTTGCCTGTAATGAAATCATGTCTGGATTCAAGAAACGGTTCAGATGATGGCCTGTACTTATCAGATAGTTTGCATGAAACGATTCAAAATATTCAACTGAAAGAATCAAATAATCTCGCATTCATCAAAAGTTCCAAAAGCCAACATGCCAACACCCTTTAAACCAAAAAGGTCTTTGTTTCTATGCATTTATTTAATGAAGTTATGGGAATATTAGGATACGATTTCATTTTCGAATGAATCACAAATTGAAATTCAACACGAATTTTACACGCTTCCACAGATCTCTCTATCATTGACTCTTGTTTAAAATTCACAGGCTAATTAGCGCTCACTAAATTTTGGTTTATTACAGGCACTTAACTTCAAAGCTAGTTATAATTAACGAGTTTAATAAAAACCACTAAAAGTACATAGACGCTATCATGGGTCAAATTTATGCAAGTGTGTCCATTAAAAGGATCACTTTTATAGCAGTGCCAACGTCGGCTAATTTGGTTTGAAAATTTTAAAATGATTCATCGTAAAACATGATTGGAAAAGGCCGAAATGACAAAGGGATGTCTGTGAAAGTTTTACCGATATGAACTTTTAATTGCTGGCATAATGACGTATCAAAAACCAATAATGGATTGATGACGATATAAAGAATATTTTGAAAGCTTTTTCATATTGTTTGCTAATGGAAACATCGAATGGTATATAGACTAGGATCAAAATTTTCCGCTGCAATGATGCATTCAAACAATAATAGTATTAATTGATATTTTAAAGGGAAACCCAAAGTTTCAAACAACATAAATGGAAGAACTGTCCAAACTTATCTGAGTTTTTGCCACTTGTTTGTTTATGTAAATCATGAAAATTCTTAAATAGCACTTTAAAAAATGTTTAAAAATCACATGTTGGTGGAACAAAAAATTCATAAGAGCATGATTTTCCTTGGTAAATGCGAACATTTTAAGAAAAGCTAAAATATTCAAGTTCTCCTTTCAAAATCAGTCGTCAGATGCGAGTTGATGTTGCAGATATTCTCAAAATATTATTATTTATACAAATTGAAAAAAAAACCTTTCAGACTGAGGACTTTTTTCATATTGGTGAATCTCGGATAGTGTACAATTCACTATTATTTTAAGACTTATGTTTTTTTCCTTAATTTTTTTTCGTAATGAAATCAACATTCGCTTTCAAAAATCAAACCAGGATTAATCAATATATTTGTGAAAATTCGCCAGATTTTAAGTAGAACACAAGAACCATTTAGAATTTTAGTGTCCTATAACAAAAAATAACTGTTTTTAAAATGTTTAGCCAACAAAATGGAGGTCATGTGAATTCCCCTTGCTATTAAGTGAAAACCGTAAACTTATCTTTATGGACCTTGTTTGGTAGTTCGATAATAGGAGAAGAAATTCGATGATAGCACTGCCAATTTTATACAGAAATATGATATTTTTACTTTTCTTCAGAACATGGCGACAAATTAAAATAACTCCACTACAAATATTGCAAACAAATCACACTCAGACTATTTTCCTGATATTCTTACACGTTGTGCAAGTGATAACTTAGTTTCAAAAAAATTCTAATAATTTTCCAGTCTCGTTCAAGAAACAAAAAGGATATTACTTAAAAACTATCTTAATTTTCGATTCAAATTAATACAAATAAACGTTAGGCAACATGACTTTTCAAGAGTTGAGCCCCAAGACGATGCGGGAAAATTAATTATTCTTGCTTCCATTTGGGTCTTATTATATCTAATTCTTAAATGTCACTTCGTCAAATTAGTAGCACAAAACATCATTAACAATCAACAAAGTTTTGGTCCCTATTAACAAAAGTAACTTTTCAGCTTTGCAGCGATCCGAAGAATGGTGAAAAGATTCACAGAAACACACAAAAAGAAGCACCATTACTTTTCTTTCATTGTGTCCTGTCTGGAAAGTTAACTTATTAGGGTACGTTTTATTGTTGTTGAATGTATTTGAAAAGTCGTTGAAAAGCTTTGCGGAGAAATTTTTAGCCTATACATACTTTTCTAAGAAATATAGCGTGCGGAAAGTGTTTTATGTTTAACATTTCGCAAATGCCTCAAAATGTTAACAATTTGTCAGGAAATTAGCGAAACATCACCAGCAACTCATTGAAGCCCAGAAATTAAGTTAACAATAACATTTTGACACTTCTTAAATCATACCTCCATAATTTTCATGCAAATATCCAAGGAATTTTGATGAACAACTTAGAACCCACAAACTTATCATAAATCCGTTCTGAATCTTTCAAAATAATAATAAATACTCTTCAAGCTTGTCGTCTTAGATCCTTGTTTTTAGCTCTCAAATATAATTCCCCTTAAGCGACAAAAACAATTTGCATAGCTCATGCTTACGTTTTCACTACTACGTTCTCTAACACTCCAGGCAAATCCTTTTCTTCCGCGAAGTTGGACCAAGTATTTTGCAAACAGGATATGTCCCGACGGGAATAACATTATCCGCTTCTTACCACTACCGGTATTTTCGCAAAGTGCGGATGATAGTCATGACAACTTGTAGTTATCACCCAGGGGCTTGTCGTTCTCCTTGAATCCTGACAGTGGCATGATGAAATTTTTTCGACTACAAACAAGCGCGGGGAGCAAACTTTTCGGCGAAAAAGAAACAACACCTGAAATAGTGAACATCTTGGCTTGCAGGTGAAAAGCTGAAAATAGTGTGGATTTTTATCTAAGTATATTTCTCCGTTCGAATCTAAGAACAAGGCCTGAGAGCAAGTGAAAAATACCAAAGTTATTCGAGTGCCACACACGCTGAGTGGCTTTTATCGGTTTTATAGTGTTGAAAAATAGGAAACAAGTTTAGACGACCGCAACATTGATGGGGAATTTTCTGGCAAGTACAAATTCTGATCCTTTCATGCGGAAGGTTGCGGATAAAGTTTTCAACTACTATTTGTATGTAATCACGCTCCGTTGTTAACGATGAAAGTTTGGTCAAGTGGATTAGTTCAGAGTTACTAAAAATGTTACTTAAAAAATCGTGCAAATCTTAGTTTACATGCAAAATATTTTACATGGAAATCACAAGCTTTTGTGGAGCGTAAAACTTGAACTTTTAGTTAGTATACAGTTGTTTAAAATAAAAACTATCCATTCTATTTCAGGGAGTCTTTTGTACAGGAACTTTCAGACATGAAATTTATCAGTAGACCTCATGTTGCAAATTAACATTTTTTCAAAGTAGTGATCCAAACAACTCAGAGAGAATGAAAATTATTCATGTAACATCTGGGGCATTTCACGTGAAACCGACAACGAAAAAAAGTGAGGTTCTGAAATTCGTTCATATTGGGCACATTTGTACTTCTAGGGTATATGAATGTGTACACATAATATTTTTGTTATTTGATGTTTGGTTGTTAAGATATGGGATTCTAAAGAATTCAAATTTTCACAGCAGGGGTTTTTTGAAATTTTATTTTCATATTGAAGTAAATTATAATTAAATAACAAATGTAGTGTTTTGTATAGAAAATTTACTGTTCTTTTTGATTTTCAAATGAGATTCCGATTTTGAATTTTTTTTCTAGTTTAAAACCGGAAGTGAATATTTAAAATATTTTTTTCAATAACTTCGACCATTTTTATTTTTATTTTTTGTATTGTAAAATAAAGCTTAACATGTATGCAATTTACCATAAAAATTGCAGAATGGGATCTGGATTAGTTTAGGAGATATATTAATTAGAGTGCGTGCATGTCGCTCTGAGCGTGATACCTGTCGCTTGTTAAAGTTGTTTGGTGATGTAAAAATACATTAAAACGTCGATAATATTTCAGTACAATTGATTATTTATTGTTGCCTTACCTGTTTGTGTCATTCTGAAGTTATTTAATACCTTAATTTTGAATAAAATGTAAAATATTTCCATTCCATTTTACATCTAAACTTTTCGGAATTTTTCTTATATTTTTAAACTTTCGGAGCCAGTAAATTTGATGGATTAAAGTGCCGATAACTGTAGGGAGGCAAAAAAAGTCAATCAAAATGATAAAACTTATTAACGAACGTAGCTCACTAAGAAAAAAATAATGGAAAACAAGCGTTGCGCTTTTATCTCTTTCTATTATGTAATTCTGATTCGTTTTGATGAAGTGATTCTTTTTGCAATTAAGAGATGGTGTTTTTATTCGTATTTTGTCACCACAATTGAGAAAAAATCACGTAAAATAATGTTTTATTTTGAAAATGGTTTCTACACATCATTTCTTTCAAAATATTACATTTTATTTTCAATTTAGGTATTCAATAACCTGAGAATGACACAAAAGGGTAAGGCAACAATAAATAATCAATTGTACTGAAATATTATCGACGTTTTAATGTATTTTTACATCACCAAACAACTTTAACAAGCGACAGGTATCACGCTCAGAGCGACATGCACGCACTCTAATTAATATATCTCCTAAACTAATCCAGATCCCATTCTGCAATTTTTATGGTAAATTGCATACATGTTAAGCTTTATTTTACAATACAAAAAATAAAAATAAAAATGGTCGAAGTTATTGAAAAAAATATTTTAAATATTCACTTCCGGTTTTAAACTAGAAAAAAAATTCAAAATCGGAATCTCATTTGAAAATCAAAAAGAACAGTAAATTTTCTATACAAAACACTACATTTGTTATTTAATTATAATTTACTTCAATATGAAAATAAAATTTCAAAAAACCCCTGCTGTGAAAATTTGAATTCTTTAGAATCCCATATCTTAACAACCAAACATCAAATAACAAAAATATTATGTGTACACATTCATATACCCTAGAAGTACAAATGTGCCCAATATGAACGAATTTCAGAACCTCACTTTTTTTTCGTTGTCGGTTTCACGTGAAATGCCCCATCTGCTTTAAGCATACTTTCTATTTGAAAATCTATTAAATATAAGTATGTATATCTTGCCTTGCTTGAAATGGACAAAATTTTAATGAAAGTTTGAAGTTTTATTACAAAAATCTGGCGTTCAACGCATTAAACAAATTGAAACGACAATCACCCACAAGTTTATTCATTCAAGCACCTAACACATCATACACACGATTATTATTAATAGTGTCCGTTTCTCAGTAATAACTTATTGTATTGTATTTAGATAGGCAATTAAAAAAATTACTTCTAAAATTTATATGAAGTGTAGAAGGTCGTTAAACACATCAAGCAAAACAGCGCCCAACGTGGGCTGCAATATATGCAAGTTAAATAATATGTCGTGTCTTATAAAGTGGATTCCATGACATGGTCTTTCAATATGCCGCAGAACATTCGTGAATTCTTAAATATCTCTAGGTTTTTTTCATCTTAGCATTTTGGAAAAGCTGCAGGATTATTTCTTTCCCAAAAAAAAACAAATTTTTGCCGTGGATTTTAGCACGCGAATTACGTTTTCGATATTTCAAGGAACTAAAAGATCTTGAATGGTTTCTTTGCACGGAACCATTTAATAAAAAGAACTTGTTTTCATATTTAATAACACTGTATTGCTGAATCGATGAATTATTACTAAATAATAATAATTGAATAACAACTCTAATTCTGATAAATGTTAACTGATATGATGGTTTAACAATAATTGAAGTCTTTTTCCAAGGATCTAGCATCACAAAATTGAAGGCACACGTGCATCTAACAAGATATTCCTTAGAATTTGATGGTTCAATTAGTTTCCATTCTTTACAAATATTGATTTTTAAGTGAAAGCTAGTATCTAGTTGAGTTAAACGTGTTTCTTTTTCAAAAAAAAAAAAATTAAATATTTTTACATAAATAAATAAAACAAAAGCTGAAACTGATAAACGCAGAAAAGAAACTACAGTTGCGGAAAAAAAGATTATTATTAAGCTTTTTTGTCAAGGTAAAACATATCGGGAAGTAGGGATAATAGTTGAGAGATCATTTTCTTCAGTAAGAAATGTAGTCAACAAATGGAAAAATGACGGAACTTTAATTAATAAAACGGGACGCGGACGAAAAAAGTTACTGTCATTTAAAGATGAACAATACATTCGACGGGAAATAGAAAAATGTCCAAAGAAGCCGTTTATTAATTTGAGGGCCGAAGTTTCTCATATGATCCAAAAACCGATATCCAAGGAAACTTGTAGAAGAACATTGCGAAACCATGGTTTAAATGGAAGAATAGTCCGTAAAAAGCCATTTATATCAGAAGCCAATAGAAAAAACCGGTTCGAGTTTGCGAAAACTTACGAAAATGAGGGTCGAGATTTCTGGAAAAACATAATATTCAGTGATGAAAGTCAGTTCAACCTATTTGGCTTTTATGGCAGACAAACAGTTTGGAGAAATGCGAATACCGAGCTAAAGAAAGAAAATTTGTGCGGAACCGTAAAACGTGGAGGAGGCAATGTGATGGTTTAGAGCTGCATGTCTGCAGGAGGAGTCGGCAACATGGAATTTGTTGAGATGATTATGGACAAATTCAAATACCTCAATATCTTGAAAAGGAATTTAAAATTAAGTGCTATTAAATTAGGACTATCGGATGCGTTTTGGTTTCAACAAGATAATGATCCAAAGCACACCGCACATATTGTAAAGATGTGGTTGCTTTATACTGGTTGGTTGGTTGTAGTGGCAGCCCTCTTCATTAAAAAGATGACTCACTTAGGCCAAGATAGGCCCATTGTGATACCACAAAAAAGATAAGGGCGGCACTAGAACCTGTGAGATGACAAGAACTATTTCGATTCTCGTATGAAGCCGGCTATGCAGCCGATATTTAAATCGGCTACTTCCGTGAGGCTGTCCAGGAAAGGTGAACCTAAGGTTTTCATGCGTTACCTGGACACTGCCGGGCATTCACACAGAAAATGTTGGATTGTCTCTTCCTCTTCTTCCGATCTGCAACTTTGGCAGAAATCGTTGAAGGGAACGCCCAATCTTTCCGCATGCCTGCCAATTAGACAATGCCCCGTCAGTATGGACACGATAGACTCAAGGTTTCACGACTCGTGTTCAGGAACTGCTTGGTGCGTTTTAATACGCCGAAACATTTAAAAACTCCACCCCAGTCACAATACCTTATCCCAATTGAACATTTGTGGTTAGTACTTGAGCAACAAATCCGAATATTTTCTATAGCGAATAAACCCGACAATGATAACAAGGAAATAGCAAAATATTGGCCCAACCATAATCAAAGCTAAAGGATATCCAACTAAGTACTAATAATAAATTATTTTATATTTTTAACTTCCCAGTTCCCTATGGGAAGTTATTGTAATGGGGTCGATTTTGCGAATCCCAAATTTTGACATATCTCCACGTTTTAAGGTCTATAGAATCCAAATCCATCGTTTTTAGAGAGATGGCTGTGAGTGTGTATGTACGTATGTGCGTATGTGCGATCGGAATAATTTTTCGTCTCGATTATCTCAAGAACCAAAGATCGGATTGACGTTGGACCGGTTTTAAACGACGCGTAATGACGTAACTTAGAACTGAATGATTTTTCAGCAAAATCGGTTGGGCCGTTTTCTATTTAGGATGAAAAAACTGAAAAAACGACTAAAAATTGCTTATTTTTAAACTGTTGATACGCACTATTAATTCGTGCAGATACCAAATACCTTCATATTAATGTTGTTATTATTGTGCGTTTTAGCAAAATTGTGATCAAATTTGTAAAAAATATTATTTCAAAAAAAAGATTAATTTATGAAATTCCAAACTTATATTATCAGGTTTGGGTGAATGGGAGTAGAGACGCTAATGCAGTTAATAATTGGATATTGTTATAAATAATTTAATATTGTTAATAACAATCAAATAATATTAGTTATAATCTGATATTGTATATTTAAAGTCATTTATAATTATTCAGTAACGGTCAAACATTCTTAATAACGAATGGTTATTGTAAATAATAATTAAATACCCTCAATAATAGTTGTGGATTCCGAGGCCGAGATGGAGAACGAAGTTGAGGACGAAGTGGAGGACAAGAAGGATGACGAGGACGAAGAGGACGAGGTTGCCGAGGCTTTGGTAGAGGATGACCAGGTGGTGGAGACGTCTTCATCTACCAAAGCTTTTATGGTTAGATAAAAAATTGATAAAAATAATAAAAGTAATTATATTAATTTAGAATAATAATGTTTAATAATAGTAATTATTAATAAAAGCAAATTATAGCTTTTTATTCACCCCACTGGGAAGTTAGTCGTGTGGGCCTCAAGGGTCGCACTTAGACCACATTTTTCTAGTGATTTGTGCCTTGAATTTTTTTTGTTAATTTTTTTTTGTTACTTTATTCTTTTAAAAATTTAATTAATTTTTTTATTCATTTTTGTATTTTTAGTCTTCAATTTATTAAAAAATAATAAAAACAGCAATTTGTGATAATAAAGTGACATTAGTTTATATATGATTAAGAGTTTTCATATTTATTGCTTGTGCCTTCAATTTTGTGACTATATGTATATGAATCTAAATAGTGCGATTCGGTAGTATAAAAATGGGTATACTTATTATAAGTTCTGACTTCTGAGCAGCATACATTGTAATACGACACTCTATGTTTAGAGAACATAAATTATGAGATATCATATCTAAAATTAGAGATGAGTAGTGCCTTCACTACTCATGTTGTGAAATAGTGTTTATGGAATATTATATGGAAAGATAAGCAATCTTTGTAATGCTGATTCGAAGCAAATTGAGTTGTTATGATATCATCCGTATGTTTGGATAGCGATATAATTCGAACGTAGAACCTTACACATACTTTTAACCCCAAAGCCTCTATTATCCACGAGATGGGTATTGTTACCCGACACTCTTCCAAGAAGAAGGGCAGGCACACTGACTTGTGTGCCGAGACTAATCGGGTATCGAACCTTAGGCAAGCAAGGGATCGAAATCAACGTTTGGATAACTGCTCTGCTGCTAATCTGCACACATTTGAAACAATATTCGGAAGAAACGTACGAACGGACAGAGATGATAAAAAACGTAATCCTCAAGTAAGTTGTACAATGTGAACTTATCCGCAAAGAAATACGTCAATTTTTTTTAATCTAATAACTTTTCGCGGAACTCTAAACTACACCTCTAACCTTAGCCTACTTATAATTTCGTTTTAGGTCTCCAAATATCACGGAAATACTGCCCCTGCTTATTGGTCGGACGTACGTTTTATGCAACTTCCAAACGTCCACGGTGAGAAGATCTCCATTTTCAAACGCCCACAGTACGAAAAACTCAAATTTCTCTCCTTGCGTTCAGTCCCTTCGTCGCATGACGGACCAATTCGATTTATTGATTCAAAAATAACGTTTTTATCTATACGCCTTGGAAGCTGGTTGAACTTTGTCCCAACACACATGATTTCTCCGATGGCCGTTTTTGGATCGCACACTTTTCGTGAGGAGGATTTTTGTATCCAGTTGACAATATTAGTTTGACTTCAGCGATAATGTCAGAATTGTTTCCTTATGTCGGTCGGTGTTCCTTGGTCGGCCGGGAATTGTACGCCGTAAAGCGATGCAGCCACCGCCAAATCTAAACTCACTACTGCCGCTGGAGCTGGCATGCCCAATGACAGAATCGAAGGAAGATATAGGTTGTAATTACGTAATCGCTGTAAGTTTCGCCAATTACTTCCAGTACTGCGGAAAAGAAGTTTCGGATGAGTGTGGGCGGCTCAGACCACACATTGGGATTTGCAGCCGATCCTCCTCGGGCAGGTTTTTTATTCGATGAGTGCCCACATACACAGTCGTCGTGGACAACATGCATAGAATATAGTTTATGGCCGCATGCGTTCCCTAACCATCCTGCATGATAGCCCTTTCGACTAAAACTTTTTTCGCCGCCTATTGTTGCCGCGTGAATCATTTTTTAAGGTTATCAAATGTATCCCAATCGGTTTTATCATTCCCGTATTGCCAGTTCTTGAGAACAATCTCCAAGCAATCCCAATCCTTGCCATCATTTGCCTTGATTCTGCTCTTACGCCTGGCGGTTCAGTGCTCACACTATTCCTTACCTGTAACTCATCCTTAGCTTTGCACATTTTGTTGAGCACTTTCTGATTGCAAAGTTGCTGTTGTTCTCAGAGTTGGCACGGGAGCTATTAAGTAGACTTTCCCTACAATTATCTTACCTCTCTAATAATGTTTAATTTCCTTCGCACTTCCTCGGGTGGTTTTATTAAACTATGAGAAATTTTCGCACCGGATGAAAAATATTTCAGGCTTCTTTTTTAAATTTTATTGGCCACGATGAGTAGCTAACAGGATTCAATATGAAACGGAAAATATAGTGGAACGAAAATATATTTCTTTAAACTTTCAGTCGACTTTTTACAATCAAAAAGGAACAGGCGGCATCTTTTGAAGATTTTCAACCTCTAACAACAATAATGAATCAGCGTTCAAATTTAAAGCTGATTCAAATCAATGCTTGAATCCGAAATTTGTGCACTTGCCCATATAACAATATTAACAAAATGCTTTAGTCAAATGGGAAACAAAAAGTACCAAAAATACATATGTAAACAAAATGCATGCAATTAAAGCCTTAAAAAGGGCACAAGTTCTGGAAAATATAACTGCAATTTCGCATGTTAATTTTTCGAACAATGACATATTTGTTTACAATCCAGTTGCAGTTTTTCATTGCCGTAATTTGCCACTCAAAAATTCCATTTATTTATTGGAAACAAAATGAAATCCTGTCCTCCAAAAAGTGTAAAAGTTAACGTCTCCTACTAGAAAAAACTCACAACAATCGGAGCTATACGTGCTACGAAGGACAAGAATCGATTTTAATTCATGTTTCATCAACAACATGAAAGCATACCTATTCAAAAATGCTGACTCGATTTAATTATTTCAATTATTTACTGAAAGAGTAAACCAAATCTGAAATTCCAATTTTGTCATCGTGATTTATTTGGGCTTCTCTTTTTAAACTCATTTCAAAAGGATTTATGCGTAACTCACAACTTTTCATCAGCATAAAGTCACCAGCGAGTCCTTTTCATGTCCATAAATCCCAAATGAAAATATGACAAGCAGTCTTTCGACTCACCCACCATCATATGAGCCACTCGAAAAAAGGGAATAGCCAGATTTGACGTCCTTTTTTCGGCAGCCATAAACAAAACCCATGTCACTGTTCAGAACGGAGGCCATATGGCAATAATAAAGAGCCATAAAATTAACCTTTGCCATATTCTCATGTCGCTCATCTACAAAAGGAAATATGTCAAAAATTCATGGGCAAGCTGTTGAAAGTTATCCGGAAAAGCTTCCTTGGAGCCATGAAGGCAGGCAGAAAAAATCATGTAAAACCCCAGCGACTGTGTCTTGTACACTGGCCACACGGATCAGAGATTTTTTGTGAATGGTAGCCGTAGGTAGTATCAAGTCCTTTTGAGAAAAAGTTGACGTTCGTGGACAATGTATACAACGTATTAAGGCTAGAGAATAGGTCAACTAGCAATAATTAGATCCGCTTTTATGTAGTGTATAGGGTATTAAAAAGAATATAGAAAAACTGAACTGATACAGAAAATGTCCCTTGGATAACAGGTCAAGATTATGTATTGTTTCGTACCTAGATCACATATGGACATGTAAATCTGAGCCACCTTTAAAATATATTAAATTTTCCAATTATCGTTTACGAAATGTTATTGAATGTTCAAAAATTTAAAATTCGCTATCATAATAAAATATTCGATCACGATAAACCTAAAAATCAATGCAAACCATTTAATTATTCAATTCGGTCAGTAGATTGGAATCCATAAAATATGAATTACAATTCAACTGAAATATTGATGGTCATTATTATTACAGAACCAATCAATATTAAATGACTTCATGCAACAGTAACCCTTTCACAATCAAGCCAAGTTTCCATGATGGTAAAAGGGAAGACGACTCATTAAAATTTGAAACGGAAACAGACAGTGTCTGTGAATAAGAAATAACCAAAAGTTGGAGAAAATTCAATGATATTTTCACATTAAATTTTAATTTTAAAGTGCATTAAGAATTTATACTTAAATTTGCAAGACAAGGGCTGACATGGCTGGCTCACTAATTTTTTCACAGCTTGTTAGAGAAAATGGTTGCATTTAATTTCCACAATTTTGTTGTTTGCAGTTTCAGAAACCGCATGTACGTTTATATAATTTTATAAACACATATGTAAACTCGTTCATTTACCTAACATTTTGGGGACAAGTGGTCAGATGCAGAGAACCATCATTTCAAATCATATTTGCAACAACCAGTGGTTCTACATCAATACAACTTACAGGAAAAGATTCCAACGGTACTAGAGTCTATGTATTTAGGGGATTTCCCTGTTTTTGTCTGCACGTGTGGACGCAACAAAAAGCGCCCAGTGAAAAAGCTGATTCAAATGAATCAGTTACAAAATGTGGCGTAAGCTAAATCCAAATATTCCAATAAGGATAAATACTCCAACGGACAGAAGAATTATTATCTAATACCATTTTCTGAAAACACTTATAAGCTTTACAAAAACCTGGCGGTAGCACCAATTTTATACCGACATCAGCTCCAGAAGTAAAAGCATTTCTGAGGATAAATATTTAAATCAGTATCAACAAGTTGCGTAAATGTAAAGATTATTAGTCCTCATTTTGTAACTTCTGTTATTATTGGAGCTCTATCCGTCAATATATGTCAAAAAACCCATAAAAAGAGGTTTAAAAGTAGGAGTACGTGCTCATTCAACCGTCGGCGTCAATTTTTTTGTACAGGAGGCAATAAAAACCTTCTCAAAAGCAATGTAAACATTAAAATTGACTAAGAAACATTTTCACCAAAAATTGTAGTTGCAAGGTCCTGCATTGACGACGACGATATGCATGTTTCAAATTTATACTGAGAAGGTACAGGATATCACCGCAAATAGGCTAGGATATCGAGTTATCAAAGAGCTAAGAAGAGAGTTAGTTGCCGGCAATCATATAATCTTTTTGTTAACTATATAGCTTTTAACAATGTCGTACATAAAAGACAATAAGTGGATGCAAATCGGACACCAGAACTCATTCATAAATAAACCCACAAAAAATTGGTCTATTTGGTGGGATATGTCAGGAGTTATCTATTAGGAGTTGCTGGATCCTAATGAAATTATCACAGCGGATGTATATTGTTATCAACTCAGTTTTTTGAATGCAGCGTTAATTAAACAAGCCGCGAGGTGCGACCCTTGAGGTCCACACGGTCAACTTCCCAGTAATATCTACATCAACATTACAACAATGAGAGGTAATAGTAACAGGAATGAGTTAATATGAATCATATCGTCTACGGGAGGGTTCATTGATTATGTAAGGTTTTTGGTCGATGAGGACAGATTGAATATTCACGCGGATCAATCGGTGGGGGCCTTTTTGATCTTGAAAATTTTTGTTGGTTTTCAAAATTTAAGCATTTTTTTTTAATTAAAAGACTATAAAAACTATTAAAAATCTGCTCAAATTATGCAAATATCTTAAAACTTTGATTGAATTTACAACAATTTTTTTAGAATAAAAGATATAAAGTAATAGCACTCGTATGAACCCTCTTTACATGATAACTTTGAATGATTTTTTTATTTTTAATTTAGTTTTTTCATAATCATGGAATAAAATTTTGCCGGTTTCTCTCCAAAAACTGATAAGAATGTATACATTTTATAACCTGGATCACTGTGCTGTGCAAATCAAGTTAAAAAATATTTTCTATGAAAAAAACCATGATTTTTCGCATTTTCTTCTATTAAATTAAAAAAACGGCTAAAACGAATTTTTATAATGTTAAAAACTTCACAAAGATGTTAATACACGTCAATTGACACCTTAATGATGCAAATATTATATCTGGTTCGTGAGATATAGTGAATGATAAAAATGACCTTGAAAATCATGATGACTTTTAATGATTTTTTATTTTTAATTTATTTTTTTACGTGATCATGAGGAAAAGTTTTGATGACGTTTTTGCGAGCATTGTTTGGAGTACATAAATTTTATAAACATTGATTACTAAGACTTGCCAATAAGGTTAAAAATTTATTGTTTTTGAAAAAAACCTAATTTTTTGCACTTTTTTTTAAAAAAATTGAAAACAGCTTCAAGAATTTTTTTGAAAATTTGATAGAATCACACACGTTAATACGCGTCGATTGACACCTTGTTCAAAAAAATCGTATGTTTGGTTCGCGAGATATAGCGCATGACAGAAATGACCTTCAAACGGGCAAAACAGCAAACCCCCCCGACCGAAGTTTCCCAAAAACTAATCAGCTCTTAAGATTGCAAAGACGCTTCGATTGACACCTTAATCAAGTCGATCGGACTTTGTTTACGTGAGTTATGCTCGTAGAAAAAAGTGTCCACGAACGTACAGACGTACGTACGTACGTACGTACACACACACACATACGTCTCCCTTTCTAAAAACACTTTATATATACTCTATAGACCTCAAAACGTAAAGAAAAGTTGAAAATTTCAATTTCGATTTTCGAGGCAATTACAAGAACTTCCCATATACTGGGAAGTTAAAAACGCCCTTCTTTAATGAAAAGAGGGAAGGCTCTTTTTCATCACGACAACGCCCGACCGCATACAGCCAAAGTCATCCTGGAAAAATTGAAAAAAAATTAATGGCAAATTATGCGTCATCCAGCATATTCCCAAACATTGCTCCAAGTAATTTTTAATTCAAAAGATAAGAAATTTTATTCCGGTGGAATTCAACGATTGTTGTGGTATGATTTTGTAGATAATCAAGGAAAATGTATAATCGATTGATATTAAAGTTAATTGTGTTTTTCATGTACATACTTCAAATTACCTTAAAAAAATGCGGGATATTATAGACTAACCTGATATTATATACTTCAGTATTTCGCTATATTATTACACATATATCAAAAGTTGAACGCCACCGGAAGTTGCATATAAAATTGATTGTGTATCATTTTTCTAAAATGCGAGATATACCAATTTTCAATTTCCTCTTCGTTCCAGTTTCCATGCGAAAATCCATAATGTTACTAGCTTGTATTCTTTTGCATAATTCCCGCGAATTGAACAGGACATTCCACAAAACGTTTACTCTTCAAATTCAACCCTTACTTCAACCTTACTTCCTGCAAGCCATCAATTTGCTAGTAAAAACGATTTGCTGCATGCCTTTCACTCCGACCAGACTTTCCAATGAAAAGCTTCTTTAGAAAACTTACTTTCTCGGTGGCAGTCCGAGGAAAGGTAAATTAATTAACTGTGCAAGGTTGAAAAGGCATATACCCTAACCTCCCGTCCACTTCTTCCCGATTGCAATCGTCGATTCGCCGCGTTTCTATGCCAAGCAAAAAATCAATAAAAAAAATTATCAGGGCTAAAAACATGCAGAAAAACTGCCCGCATGACAATGGGGAAACTGAAATAAACAGGGAAAAGCTTAGTGAAAAATTCATTAATTTAGTAACGACAGCATGGCGAGAGGAAAGTTAACTTGTGATGTAGGCAAAAGAGGTAAATATGAGGCAGGATTTCGCTGAAAAGCCAGACTACGGCCTCGTTACGGGTTTTTTGTTGAGGCAACAATTTTTTCTGTGGCGGTGTTTTGTGGAAAATCGTTTCGATTACCGCACTACCGTTTGAATGAATAGTGCTGGTAGAAGCAACAGTTGGTCTATTGTTGTTATCGTAATTTTTTAATTAAATTCCTTGAATAATGTACTCTGTGTTACTATCCTGAAGTTATTAGCAACTGTACAAATATAAGCAACAAATTTCAATGCAAATTTGCTGTTGAAAATAGTAAAGGCAAAAATGAAAATGTTGGAGAAAATTGTGTTTTGAAAAGTTTTCAGGGTACACTTTTCAAAACTCTAATTATCAAGAAATTGTTGGGGATAATCACTGAAGCAGCAATGACATCATAAAAGGGGTTGTTTTGCCTTCAAGGAGAAAATGCTAGCAGCCAATGCAAACATTTTGATATTGTGAACTTATAATTCGATGCAATATAATTTGATAAGGTTCCGCGAAACTGTTTTTATTTATTTTAATTTTATAATGAGTATTTATTTTTACTTGGAAATACCTGCAATGCAGCTGTAATTGTTGAAGCACTGAAGTGTCCTCTAGGATAATTTGATAACCAATAGTAGATTTCCAACGTAACTATTCTTAGATATCCAATTCATCAACCTAGCTGTTCTGCAAACTCCTGCAAATGTCCTTAACCATTTTTCTGTCGGTTTTCAATGTGAATTCCCATCTTCTTTCGACATTATGTTTCATTACATGAATTATCCTTTCTAGTCTTTAAATTTTGTCAATATTTTCCTGGTTTGTAATCAATTCTACTTCAATGGGAGGAAAACCTCTGTGACTTGCCTAATTTAAAAATCCACAGTTTTTCTCTTAATATGTTTTCGATTTTTACTTTTTATTCTTTTTAAAATCAACGTCACTAAAATACTATCTGATTGTATCAATTCTAAATTTTTAGCATGAACTTATTAGATGGGGGCGTTTACATTCTGGTCACTTAATTTGTCTACCAACACGATTAAGAAGAGAAGTCGGCCGTTCTCATCCGACTGTTTTCATTCTTAATTAAATTGATTGTATGTAAATAGTGTGAGAGCTAATGAAAATATAACTCTTTCTTGGAATTCAGTTGGCGAAGGCTTTCGTTCGGAATTCTTTTAAACTCGGTGCTATTGATATGTTTCGATAGAATGATGGCTAAGCGATGCACGATAGTGAAAGGGAAAACGTTTTAATTGCAAAAATATGTGTTCGAATAAACATCACCACAAAAAAGCTTTTGAATGGTCTTTTAGAGCAAAGCATAAACTCTGCTCGTAAGTTGCATCAAAGCATCTAAGAAAAGCAATCAAGCTAATCGTTTAATTATCTACATCCTTTTCTTTTTTTCAAAAGCACCCTGCGGCGTGTCTCACAAGAAAATCAATATGCTCGGAAAACTTTCCAGGACACGAACAAATAAAAAAATACGTTTGTTCGATTGCCAATTAGTCAGACTCCAGTGTCCAACTTCTATGATAATATGAGCACTAACTAGTTCCTCGCCTTCTCCTCTTCCGTCATCCATCGTGAATTTGAAAAGCCACCTTGGCTTAGAGAAACTACAAATGACTCCGAAAATCCATTCATTAACTAAAAGCTTCAAGTTCATTTTGCTCCTTTTTCTTCCTCATCCGTTCGGATCCTGTCGCTTCTGTGGCCAAATCGAATGGTTTAGATGACCTCCATCATATACTCTTGGAATTTGGTAGACCAATGTCTTAATGTTCACATCCAGGACAATTAAATCGAATCTGCTAGCCATGGAAGCGTTTTCGAAATATAGAGTAGTCTGGTGGGGGAGATGTAACTAGGGCAGAGACGAGTTGCGCGGGGTAAGTAGATAATTGGGAACTATTTGTATTATTTGGATCAGAGTTTGGTTGAAAGGGTCCGACACCACTCAAGTCAATGAAGTGAAATGAATTTGAAGTTTGAGTGAGTAGCGAGGGAATTACTCTCTTTGACTAGGGCAAAGTCAGAACGAGGACTAGCAGCTCAATTTGAACGAAATTTCACAATTAATGGTTAATTGTTGTCTTCCCACAGCACCGAAAACAATTATTGTATTGAGGGCGGAGAAGCAAATAAGCTTCTTATGCCATCATGGACGAGAAATGCAATCGAGGACATAAATTTGACTTTGGACCGATTCCCATTAAAGTCACTTCCGCACGACTAACTTTCTGGATGAGTTTTTGTACGTAAAAGGATTCTTCGTTTACCATTCTAATGGTTTTTTATTTCTTTTCTTTTCTAAGAAGCAAATAAAACGTTTTGACGCAGGTCTTGACTTTTCGTGATACACGAAGAATTTTCTTTCAAAAGGACATTGAATCGCGTGTTCTGAAACTTGGCAAACATTCAAATGCTGCATTAAAGTGGTCGAAGGTTGAATGGCCTTATACATGGAAGGATCTTTTTTCTGATAGGATGCCAAGTTATGTTTCAAGAATGAATAAATGAAATTTGAATTAAGCTTTAGTAAGAAATTGTAGCTCAATTTACATTCTATGAAGGAACAAAATTCATATTTAGATAATATTTCAATTTATTATGTGCTTTGTCACGTGATATATTTTACGGCTGGAAACTTTTTTCATTTTATATCAATTAAGGTAGCATGTTTTATACTAATGCATTGATTCCACTAAATAAACTTAAAAGCATTAAAATAATGACAGTAGCCATATTTGCTTGTAATGAAGAATGTGATGAAGTCAATAACGTAAAGGTCTGAAAACAGCATATATAGACGATCAGTCCAGAACATTTAATGTCAGACCCAAGACTGTGTTTGACTTTTCAACGGCTACGAAGATGGTGATTGCTGGCAGACCATCTCAGTTCAGAGGTAATGCATCAGCGGTTCACTGTTTTAAGTCTTCGCACCCACTCATAACCTAAATTTTCCATCACCGTAAAATGTCCGCTAACGATTAAAAACAAAACGAATAACAGGAAAAACAAAAAACATTCCGCTCAAGATTGTATTTTTCGGGCACCGATCGGCCTTACAGTCGCGATTCAAAAATATCCTAAGAGCACATTTCAATTAGCGTGCTGAGGTTCCGAAGACCGCAAAAAAAAGAGTTAAGATTTAGAACGGCCATACATTCACCTTGAACCACGTGGCTTCAGTAGAGGCTCGGCAGGCATTAATGTAGCTGCCTGGACTAACCCTTTCGCAGCTTAGCATGTGCCATAACGCATAATTTGCGTAGTTAGGTATTACTAATACCTCCTCTGTTGGGAAACGTACAACAACAACATGGATTTAATCAATAAAAACAGAATTTCTTTGTCGACTTTCGTAACAGATACCTTAATTGGTAATGGAAATACACACAAAGAAACTCCTTTTCAATTCATGCTGTGAATTCTGTATTATATTTATCATACTCACTAAATAAGAAATTATGACCATATTTTGTCTATGAAGACCGTAATAGCCACAACTGCACAAATTAAATCTCTTACAATTTTGCCAGGAGCAACTTTTTGCGAAGGGCACAATTATCAAGACATAGAATGTGTCTAATTTTCGTTTCCTTTTCGGGATGGTCGTCATATGAACGAACAGATAGACACTTGGACCAAAGTTTACACTTTGATTGTCTATACATTGGCAAAAGTCACGAAAACACACTTGAACCACCTGTTTACTGGTGTAACCAGAATTGTCGGGGAGAGATTTTTTCCGAATCCTTCATCGAGACAGAACATTTTCTGCGTACTCCACATATGTTGACAACGTATACCCATCCTCTTCGGCTACACATAGTATAGTTGTACAAATGGCATACACTCGAATGTACATACATTCAACTAACCGTTCGGTTCAAATGGGTAAAGATTTTTCCGCAGAAATTTTTGGACTAATTCTAAATTCCATGGTCCCTATAAAGTTACCCTCAACAACGACAAAATGCCTACATTCACTTCAATCCTCAAGCTTCCACACACCTTGCATCCATTCTCGGTGACAGTCAGAGCTCGACTCGTCAACCTGTTATACTACAGTCTTCATCTAACCTGCCAAGTACCGCATCCACCACTGTGCGTGGACCATTTCGCGACAGCAAGTACCAATGTTGCTGGCAGTGGTCATCTACGCGTCACAGAATTGCAACAGCACAAAGCCGCACTTTTTCGAGCTCACTATAGATCGGAACAATCTAGTTAAGGAATACGGTATTTTTTGATGGTTTATTTTTCATTAAGGGGGGAGCCTGCTACAAACGCTTCAAAAAATCTATATTTTCGAGAATTTTTTTGGGAAGGAAAGAAATGTCCGATTGAAACGAAACTTTCAGCGTTTATTATTACATATTTGAAGAGTCTTCTCAATTTTTTTTATTAAGTTACATGTAATATTATTCTTCGTACAAGCATTTCGCCGAGGCGCCTCGAGTATGTATTTCTCGTGTGGCGGGAAAGATCCTGGTCGCAATTTCCATCAGAAACAAACGAACCAAAACAATTTTATTTTTCAATAATATAGTTTCTAGTTAAACCAAGAAAATTCCAGAAAAGTGAAAAATTCAACAATTTTTCGCAAATTTAAAAAAAATTCAAATTCAAATTTCAAAGTAGGTTAATCTTAACTTTCTTAAGGTTTTTTAGGTTCAACTAGAAGAGAATTTAATCCCAAATACAATGCATTTTGTCCCGTTACGATAGGACGCTTATTCTTTTCTCTATCTTTCCCGCCAATTGGGAACAATCGTAAAAATGAAAAGCCGAGAAATCGCCCGTCAAATTTTTGGTATATAAAAAATCGTAATTTTCTCGAACTTACCGCATTAGTATGCTAATCAGCGATTCCTGGTCCATAGAGTTGCCCTTCTGATAAAGACCTTCTACGAACAGTCAATAGGGTCTCGAAGGACCGTTAGTCCCTTTGCATTATAATACGTACAATAGATCAAGGGGCGCAGCGTGCGCGGTCAGAGCGATCCGGCAACTCGTATACCTGTTCGTCGCTTGCTCACTATTTATTCTGTAACTACGAAAATATTTCGAATTTGCTTCTGAAATTTTTTAGGACACATTCTTGGATAGTGTGGAATGACATTTATGCAAACAAAAAGCATCGATTTTTTGAAGCGTCTAAAGCAGGCTCCCCCCTTAAGAAGTTTTTTTTACCAGTTATCCTCAACGATTTGATTTCTTGTTTATGAAATAATAACTTCGATTATGTTGATTAAATTGTTAGTATTAGGTTGCTCAGCCGAAATATTTACCTTTGAACAGTTGTGGTTGAACGAAGTTCCATATTTTATATTGTTTCGCAGCAAACAGAGGGACAGAAAGACAACTTTTGCTTTTTGAAAATATCGAACGTGCCTATGTAAGCATCTACAGATTCGCTAAGAAAATTAACTGGCATTCTTTTATTTTATATTTTTCTATTTACCTATGGCTGATTTGCGTGAATATTGAAATTTATTATGGTTAATCTCGCTTTCACGATAACAAATAGTAACATCCAAAAAACAACGTAACACCTTTCATTCCCACTTCCACAAAAGGATCAAGAGACAGAACGTTTTACGTGATTGATAACGACAACTTTTCAAAGAAACAAACAATATAGAAGCCTTATTTATCTGCTATTCTAGAGAAACGATCCAAATTGGTAGTCATTACGCAATAATTAAGCGGATTGTCTACCTCTCAACAATAGACTCTTTTCAATAAAACTAAGACTCGTCTTGTTTACGCCTTAACTTTCGTCGTCCTTTTCGCTTCAAACGAGACTAATTCCACGATATACCCAATTTTGTGGAGCCTTCTATTGTTTCAGAGAAGAAACCTTATCAACTTACTTATCTCTTTCGTTAAGTCTTTCCACTGAAATCCACAATCTTTTATTGAACTGATGCTTCAATTAATGTGAAGCTTATATTTAGTTTTTCTAGGAAGCGAAAAATCTTCTTTTACAGTATGAAACCATATTTTTTGGTTGGATGGAAAAGTATCCTTAAGAGCCAAAATTGTCGCGTGGAACAAATCATAGAACTTTGAACTTTAAATCGCCACATCAAAAGCAATTTTGTTAGGTAGCCTTAATCCTTAAGCAGTGAGAGCACAATGTGTGTTTATTGGACCCCTTCAAATCCAATATGCTCTTTTGAAATGCTTTCAGCTTTAAAAAAAGATCATCTATACATCCATATTCACATGTATACTCGTTTGGATTCAGTTTACAAGGATATCACATAGAATTGGAATTCAATTGTTCATATGCATACATTTTTTGGCTTCCAAAGCTAGCAAATATTTAAATTTTTGTTGGTTTATTACGAACAGTGAAAAAGAAACGTCCTTGTATATTGCATGGATATTAGCTTCACATTCAGAATGAATGTGTTTTTAGTTGGAACAGAGGATACTTCGTTGTCGGAGTTAAAACTTGTCATGGTGCACACCCACATTCATTTCGAGAGCAATGACGTACGAATAAACAATTTCTTTTGGGTTGAACGCAATTTTAATATTTTTTTGAATAATGGAAAGAATATTTCAAAGGATTGAGTCACACTGACGTATTTTTATCAGGAGAATAGTCATAACGTTTCATTTTATTTTTCGGCGGGAAAATACGACAGGTGTTCTCGCCAACTACGTATATTTTGAATACTTCGTCTCAAAAATGTGTATTCAAAATAGATCCTTTTATTTAGATTTAATATCAAAACATATTCTTGGTTTGTAAAAAGTTGATATAAGCAAGAAGTGCAGTTGTAATATAAACCGAGAACAATTTCTGTTTTTTCATCCCTATGCAAAATTCTGAATCAATTTTTGTCGTGAAAAAAAATCTTGAAAAACTTTGCCTCTTGTTTTCTCGCTATCTACCCCGAAGTCTATGGTGAATATAATTTGCAATCACTGCCCTAGAGCAGAATTTGTTTATTAACAAGTAGCTTGACAGTTTCTTATGGTGGTGGATTTCAGATGTTTTCATTCAATTCTCGAAAAAATTGACCAGAAAACTATTCTTATCATTTGAGAACCACATTAACTCTTCCAATACTGAGAATCGTTTACTTACTTCGATTCGTTAGGTTTATTCTATCTGAAAGGAATTTTCTTTGAGAAAGCCTTTGATTAATCCTTTATACCGATTAGAAAAACTGAAAATTCAATATTTTTTAAAGCCAAATCGCATTTTCTGAAATATCTCAGTGTTTCTTGAACAACTTTTCTCGTTATTTATCCTAGAAAATTAATGTTAATCTAATCTAAAAATTATCATTTACAAGAATTAAATTAAAAAAATATTACCTTACTCAATAAAATATAATTTTCTAGCAAAATTGTTCCCCACAAAATTCAAAATTCACTGAATCAGTTACCTTTGAACCACCCATCTCGACCTTCAATGTCCATGAACTGCTGTATCTCTTTTCGGTTGTGTTAACCATCGTTTAATCTAATTTATGGGACCATGAATAAATAAGAGCAACAGAATGAATAATTGCCCTACTAATCTGTAATAAGCTTCTCTAGTAAGCGACCTGTGAATATCCTTGATTAATTGCATAACTTCTCTTGATAATATGCTGGCAAACAGTTTTAGTCCAGGCAAACTATTATATTGCTTGCCTAATCGAAGAGAATCCTCTTTGTGTAGTAAGGATTAATAGGAACGACAATGAAACGAGAATGACATTTGCAATTACTATTATTTAGAGACATTTCAGTGAGTACTACAGATGAAGCGAAATTGAAGATATAATACAAAGCAATGGATATTTCTATTGAAAACACGGTATCAGGTATTAAATTCAAATATCTTTACATATTAGAAATAAATTGAAGTAAAATTAATGTCGATATCTGACTTTGTTGAATAATTTCCAACTATTCTGTTTTTAAATAGGCTGAAAGATCATCCCCTTTATATCCGAACAATTAATGTGCAGAATCGATGATTTCGAAATAAGTGTAAATTTGTGATTAATTTGATTCCAAAAGTAATAATTTTTCGTTTGTAGCAACGAGTTTTTAACCAATAACAAAAGTCAATCTGACAACAACGTTGCCGAATATTTAAAATTTAAAAACGAGCAAAAACCTAGGAAACCCGAGACATTCTAAGAAAATAATAAAAATTAAGCTTTCCGTTATATTTAAAAAAAGGCATTTGAATCTATCTTGAAAAAGCGTCAAACTTTTAAATTTAACAACCTAAATAAGAGCTTAAAGGATTGTTTGCCGACAGTACCCTTTATTGGTAAATTTAAAACTGATCAGTTCTCATATTAAAAATCTACTCCATATTATTTAAATATTTCAATATCCTTACAATCTATCCTTACAATCCAATATAATCAAATACCTGCCTAGTTTATTGTGTGAAGTGTCGTACGTGGCTAAGGGTTTTCAAAGGCGGGACAGCCTTAAGTTTCGCCATGAATAATCCTGGCTTCCAGCGTAGATTGTTTAGAGCATCTTTTTTTTCTGATCGGCCACGCAGCGTGGCGAACGTAACAGGGATAATCCTCGGGGAGGAAATGTTCTTCAAAAGTTGATTATAAAACGTTATTGACGGAATCGCTGAGAACAACTGTATTTACATTATTCTCTCCGGTCGCGGTGAGGACCCCCTATAGGGGGGTGCGAACGTGGTGGCTTTGGTTAAGACCCATATGCGGGTAGAGCCTTCCTAGATGCGCCCTTAAGTCGTCATGCTTCCGAGCATGGGGACTTCTGCAGCATCCTTGGGGGTTCGGTGTGGAGTTACGAGGTAACCCGGTGCCGTGACCGAGAGATCGGCAGAGGATTAGGTGGGCCTCGCTTCCACCAGTATGGTCACTGAGCCTGCACTCAGTAGGCAGACTGGTACTCCCAAGTGGTGGTGGGAGGGCGCTGGCAGCCGCTTGGTAGCTGCCCGTTGTCGAACCGCGGACCGTGGAGTTAAGTCCACTGGGCAGACTTCCACGTTAAGTATTCACGACATTCGGTATTTGCATTATAACTCCGCTCTCCTTCTGAGAACTGTCCCAAGCCAGTGTAAAGGAGGAGGGATTCTGACCGATTCTTAGAACAACATCATTACAACAGGATGCTGAGGTAAAGGTGTGCCGAATAATAGGGTCGCATACTGATAAATGATGATAAGCCCTAAAATACGGCGATCAATCCCGGAGCTTTGCAATGGGGCTCAATTAAAGAGGATATGTCTGTGCTTCCTCGAAACCTTACCAGGGGTATACTGGTACCAAGGGGTCCGCGGCCCCAGCGACTTATTCTTGTCGGTGTCAGTGAGGAACCTGCGGAGGTTGAAACTTGGAGCTGTGGTTGTACACCCATTAGCGGGTACTTTCATTTTTAATACAGTTTGGGATCGGATTAACTCGGCTAGCCTTCTATATTGTGGTGCATTGACATGTTGTTGCATTTACGACAAGGATGCCGTTACCCAAAAAAGCGGCAAGGATGCTGATAGATCCAAATCCTCACCAAGGATTATAAAGACGTCCAGACAAACTTTGGACGAGATCTGGAACCTGTACTCGAAAAAGCAGTACTCATACTTAGTTATGGGTTACTGACTAGTACGTTTATGGGAGTTTTGGTGTGAACTTCTTCGTAACCCTGGCTTAAAAGGCCCGTGTTTTAATGATTCAGTTCGGAGAGAGCACGTTAAATCAGGACCAAATCTGTATTCACATTCGTGCAATATAGCCTTTACGAGGAATCCAATATTTGATGTCTCTCACTTTCAACTAATCAATGATTTTATTTTTTTATTTTCTTATTCAAAATCCTGTTAGAGCTGTGAGTATTCCATTTATTTATCCGACTGAATTTTATTTTAACGTCATTTTAAAAAACGATAGGATAATATTTTAAAAATATTGTGTAAAATTTTTATATTGACATATATTCAAATTAGTTTAAAATTTATAAAGATTTTTATTTGACCGTGAACAACCTGCTTCATATCTTTAGCAAGCTTTCAACGCATTTTTCTGAAAACATGCCTTTTGAATACGAAATACAAACACCTGAGACTCATAATAATCGAAATGATTTCAAATTTTCAAGCATAATCAGAAATTATAAATTTTTGCAATCAACCACAATTTGTTTTTCTTCTCCTAAATTTATTTCATTTTAGATCGCTTTCTCGTGCTATTCATGTAAGTATTTTATAAATATGTAGGCTCTACTTTTTTAAAAATTAAAATTTAGCAATTTTTGCCGGTGTACGATCCGAAAGGTCATGCGGAATCCAATTTAGGGTTCATACATGAAAATCGATGGATCCATCGAACTACTCAACTTGCTTCGCTAGCTTATTATCAACGTATCCTTTCGATTACAAGCGAGTGAAGTATAAAATATGACAAACGTGGAGAGCTGGATTAAATGCGATTAACGAAAACGAGGTCACCTCTCCACTACAGTTTAATTACCTTACTGGGTCGGGCCGCCAGGATTGTGTAGTGTTCATTAACAGGAACGGCAAACTGATGCAGTGAATTTTAATACTTGCAAGTGTGTTAAATTGGTAATCAGATAAAAGTAGAGAAATTTAACTTTGTTCATGGTATTTTTTATGATGTTATGTATTTATACTTGTGAAACGTGGAAAATTATGGCGCACGGTTCCATTGAGATACGAAAAGTCGGGGGACTGAAGAAAATGTAGTCAAGTTTTGTAGTACGAAAACGTTTGCATAGCAAACCATAAATAAGTTGAAAGGCAATAACAAAACCAGAAATAACAAATGCGAATAAAATTAAGAAAAGTGAATTCACCAAATGGTTTCAGAATAAAATTAATAAGATTTGTGATTCCTTCAAGTGTTACTTTGGAATTTGCTTCCATACTACGAACAATACCTTTGATATGTGCTTTCTTAATGGTTAGAATTTTATTACAATCTTTTCCCCAATGTTTAATATTACTGAGTAGTTTATCATACCTAACATTTGAATTGAATAAAAAAAATCCACTCTTAATTTATCATGAATATGATTACATTAAATTGCGTTTCTGCAAAATATTTACTGAAACTACATAAAATCACTGAACATCCCAACATCCTGATTTATAACAACAACTTTTCATCCATTATTCAGGAAAATTCGCATCTTCATATTTCGCAAGGCTCTTTTGGTGAACATATTTCGCGACGCAATTTTCCTGATACCGTGAAAACGAATTGACTTGATCAATTTGTGATATATGTACATTAAAGTTCATAAACTTTTCGTTTAAAGTTCTGAATTAACTTTCCGCAAATGTTGCTGTCCTGAATAACTAAAGTAATTAATTCATTTTGCATTTCAAAGTAATTAACATTTACTCCGTATGTTTCTAAAAATACATAAATTTCAGCTTTTCCCAAAAAGTTCATATTTTGTTTGCAAACGATCCTCATTCAACATACATATTTCATACCACATCCTTAGTTCCAAATTGAAACTGCTCTACGAACTACGAAGCAGAGCTAGTGCACTTATTATTTTTCAAATTAAAGGTAATAAAAGTGTAGTAAACGTGGGAAAAATGGAATCACCGAGAGCATGTCCTAACTTTACCACCTGTATTCCCGGTGATTATCATTCAAGCAAGGACTCGAACTCCAGAGAACGTGGCTAGCATTCGCGCTACAGCAATACGACTATGCCCGTCCTTGTTGAATTCACTTTTCTTAATTTTATTCGCATTTGTTATTTCTGATTTTGTTATTTTTGATGCTCGTTTTCTCTTTGTCTTCCTGGAAATGTATGTTTTCCATTTCATTTTTTATGATGTTATGTATTTATACTTGTGAAACGTGGAAAATTATGGCGCACGGTTCCATTGCGATAAGAAAAGTCGGGGGACTGAAGAAAATGTAGTCAAGTTTTGTAGTGCGAAAACTTTTGCATAGCAACACAATTATATGAAAATGGAAAACCATAAATAGGTTGAAAGGAAATCAAGTTGTCAACAATTTATTTCTAATTGGTTACGGTCGACATATGAAAATGTCGTTAAATTGCTGAATCAAAGCGTGAAATCATGTTAAGGACAAATTAACGATAGCGAATGAAAGAAATTATTTTCCGTTTCAGCTATTCGCTATGGCAAATTCCTTACGATGTTTCGTTCGGATCGCTTCTATTGTGATATTTTTACGATAGAGAAAATTATTTTGAATAAAATTTCTGAGGAATTCTATGATTCCATTCAAGTGGAATTTCGATTGAGGTTTAATATATGAGCATAAAATGAAATGAGCAAAGAATAGTTGAAAGTCTGGCAAAGGCAAAAACAGAAATGAAAGAATTGCTAAATAATTTTTTTTTGGAAAAAAGTGTACGACATTCTAGAATTTATTTCTGAATGCTTCCACAGTTATAAATTCGATTTCTACTACTCAACTACATATTAGATTGTTTTGATGAACCTAGAGAAACCTTCAGGCATTTTCAATTTTGTTTTGAATTCTAATCGTGATCGTTTATTTTAATCACGTTTAGAATGAACACAAATGAATATTTAAAAAGAAAACTATGAAAATATGTGGATTTAATCCTCAATCAACCAAGCCGCGAGGGTCACACACGTCCTTGCGAATACCTTTTCAGTAAAATATAAGTAGGTATTTAAAAAAAGGAAAATAAAATAATAATAATAACAAGGAGGAACATAATAATACTCGAAATGAAAAGTATGATATGAACTCTTAGCAGTATTTGGCATGAATTAATATTAATCGTATCAACCCCCTTCAGAGAGTGTCCATTAATTACTCAAGGATTCTGGTGGGAAAGGGTCTGATTAAATTCTTACAAAGAACGGTTAGTGGTGAGAGGGGCGAGAGCAAAACTTTTCCTAAGAAAGTCGCTATTTTCACATCGAAAAACAAAAGGGTGTAAACGAATATTTTAGTGAACTTGAAATTTCAGGATTATTGAATGCAGTTTTTGTTTTTGCGCCGACTTAACTAGATTTTTTTAGTGTCATCATTATTTTTGGTAGTTGTGTCCAATAGTTCCAACGTTAACAAGTGCTGTATACACATTGTATTCGTGCAATTTCGCTATTTTACCTTAGAAAGACTTATAATCATTACTTAAATAGGGGAATTATTGCAGCAGATCCTAAAATAGAAAACGAAATTTTCAAATTTTCCTTTTTTAGGGTTTAGGAAGTAATTTCAAAATATTTTGTAGAAGGATGTTTGTTTATACGTATGTCGAATAACTTTTTCTAGAACGATATCTCACGAAACCAAAGTCGTGTCGCATTGGTTGAAATGTCCTGAGCTAATTTTGGTGAAATTCAGTCGGGTGGTTTTTTTATGGTTTGACATATCCAAAGTCAATTCGTCACGCATGATTTTTCACGAAGGAAACTTTGTATTAACAGAAGAGCAAATAATATCGAGAAAAATTTTATTTTTAGAAAAACACATAATTTTTTTTCGCAATCTTTTTATTAAACTTAAAACAAGGATGCTGAACCCATAAGATTTGTACCTAATCATTCAAATAATAACAAGCATTGCTTGAAACTACAACGACGTCATTAGAGTAAGTTAAAATCTACTCTAAAATGATACAAAATTCCATTTATTCTAATATTAATAAGGCCATATGAATGAAAAATTTAATTGATTGATAACACGTCCTATTTATTTGACAATAAGTCAAAACGGTAAATATACCATTACAGTATAAGTTTCAAAACCTTAATTTCAATATATCAGTAATTGACTAAAATCAATAGTAAATATAGACAATTGCGAATCGAACTCTTGCACTGAAGGTTCTGTATCATAGAAAACCCTAACAAAAACTCTAAAATCAAAGTTTGTTCAAAAATTGTGACGTTAGAGTCTATCCCAATTCCATACAAAAGCAATTTTAAAAATTTTACGTTTGCTCTGCTAGAAAACCATACAAGCATAGTAAAATTATGATAATATCCAATTTTCCCTGTTTTCGCCCCTCAAAAAAACTTTTTGGAATGCTTTTCATTAGATCGTTTTGGGGACATGCGTTAATTTCAAGTCGATACCTCATTTTGTTTAGGAGTTAGAAGTCTCCCACAAAACCCTAAAAACAATTAAAACAATATTAAATTTAAAAAAAATCACGAAACTTTTTTTTGCATGCTTTGTGCTTATTTCATAGTCCACAATTGTTTAAAATTTTTAATATCGAATCTTATTGGACCGAGTTTTTTCGTACGAGATATTTTTGTAAGTGGATATTTTTAATTAAGATAGTTTTATCACCGGATATTTTTGTGCAAGATTTTGCTGTATCGGATTAATAGTCCTGCATCTATCTAATTTAAATGGTGTAGAAATATTACCTTTAAAAACTCTGATATCTCGATTTCACCAGCATTTTCGCTGGCACCCTTTTGTCTTTCAAGAATCGATTCGAAAATAGCCAATTGCATTGAAAGGTCCCTGCGATTGATCCGCATAAAGATCAAATCCGATCCCCCACCCACGAAAACCCTTGTGGCGTTCATTAGTAGCTTCTTTTTTATTGGGGCTCCCATGGCTAAAGGTTTAGAATGTCGGACTCTGGATCTCATATCCCTCGGTTCGAATTCTAATTACGAATTTGACACTTCATCACTTGTAATCACTCTTACATAGAACGCCTGAAGGTAATAAGATGGGTTATTGTTATAAAAAGGGGTTTTGATGGGTGGGGGAACGGAATGAATATTTACGCGGATGATATGATTCATATTAACTAATTCCACTTACTATCTTTCATTTTTATCATTATTATTGTATATAGCGTAATTATTTTCATTATTTTTATTATGCTTAATATTTTTCAAATTTATGTAGAGATTACTGGAAAGTTGTCTGCGTGAGTTTCAAGGATCGCACCACGCGGCTTGTTTGATTTTATTCCAGTTAAAGTGTTTATTGTAAATTTTGTTCAAGGTACTAGTCCACTTAATAAATTTCAAAAAATGAATGTTTTTGCATTTTTCAATTCCTTAGAACTTTAAAAATGACCTCCAGAAAAATCTTTTCGAAATTCTAAAGATTAATATATAGATGATGACTTTGAGTTTGTGCACGTTTTCGGCTCTTTTTAGGCGTTCGATCAGCTGTCGACCGCGTAGCGTCTCTTTCATTCTCCTTCTCATGTGTTCAGTGTTTGTTTAGACTTCTGCATATCAATTGCGTATTTTTGAAAAATGTCTAATTTTTCATTATCCACAAAATGTTTCTCAGCGAAATGGGACAAAAACTTTAAACTCGTTTTACGCAAAACAACATTTTTTAACACGGCAGACAGATAATCTCCGGATCTACCGAACCGATTTTCAAAAACTTTGATTTGTTTTATTTGTTAGAGATTATTACACCGTAATCCACGAGAATATTAGCAAAAACTTGAGAGAGAAAATTTGGCGGTAAAAAAACAACGAAAAAACGGTCGATTTTTGAATTTTTTTTACATAAGTCCGCCATTTTTTTAACCGATTTTTTTTTTGAAAACGGTGGTGGATAACGGTGTAAGAGACTTTGTTTTTTGAAGTACCGTTTAAGTTTTTCGTTTCAGATCTATCAATCCAAAAATTATCTATCCGCCGCGGAGTAACGATTTTGTCGGAGCTTAATGTCAGTGCCCTTTATAAAAATGTATAGTAAATAAAAAATATATACTATAAAAAAAGATTCATGCCAATATATAATAAAGTTTCTACGAAACAAAAGCTTGAAAAATGGTCTTTTTTCGCCTTTTAAAGTCGACTTGTACCTTAAAAGAAAGAATTTCATTTTCGATTTGTTGTTTTGGAAAAGATGTTATGACTGTTCATTGCAGTCTCAGTAAAAGTAGGCTAACCTTATTTTTATATCTTTTAATACAAAACATATTAGAAAAACTGATTTTTTCATTTGGGTGTTTTGACCGTCTTTTGGTTGTGTTTTAAGATTATTGAAAAAAGTCGTGTTGTTGCTTTTCACCAAAAATATTATGTATTTCCTTAAATACGTATTTCACGACTCGTGTACAAAACACTGAAGAATGTTGCAAGTAGCAACCGAAATACGTATTTGAGGAAATACATAATATTTTTGGTGAAAAACAACAACACGACTTTTTCAGATGATTTTTTCATTTATATTTCCGTAAAGAAGTTATGTAGCACACTCACACTACGAAACCAAATCAAATATATTAACAATGTATGGAATTAATGTGATTAATAATTTATGTTAGTCAAATTGACTAATGCCTCCTCGTAGACAAACTATGATTAGCATTCCCAGATTAAATTATTTAGAAACACAGAACTGTGTCTTGGAATTTCTGTAAGAGCAAGTCCAAGGCTCATTACTATCAAATATCACACCTTTTCAATGAACTCTCCTATCTTTTCTGTTCACCGCTATAATGAATATGGGTTTGACCTATATTGCTGGGCATGTTAATTACAATGCCAAACATTTGATAATGAAAAAATCAGGAAATGTAACCACTAATTGCATAACGTTGTGGTGTCACTCGTTTTTAAATAGTAAGGTCAATAGTTATTTTCTTAGCTTCTTTATTCTTCCGCGAATAGACTCCAAGATTTCAATTCGAATTGATGCCAAAACAAAATACTCATGATTAGGACAACACACAAAGCCATCACATCTTTCATGATACTGCGAAATGCAATATGCATGAATCATGCACGATCGATAACCTACTGAGTCAAAGAGTCTTCTTGAAAACTTAGTCATTTGGGTGAATGCGTTTACGTTTGTAGATTTCCATTAGGCAAACAAATATTAATAATAATGTTTATGTATTGTTTTGATAGATTCTATGACGCGATAAGGTCACACTCATATTTATCGCAACGAGTGAAAATCCAGTAAAAGCGTTTTGTCCCGGGCCTTATCAATAAGTGAAATTTTGATGAAATATGTATTTTTCGGTGCTTGGACTGATATCACTTAATTAGTGCAAATGGCAAGCTATAGATAATTTTTGCAATATTACCATCGAAACATGCAAAGGCCATTAGCACTGAGGTGGTTTTTCGTCGGGGAAGACATGATGAAGACATGCATGACTCACAAACTTACCTTGCCCAAATTTATGAACCCGTGATCGTTCGCCACCTGATCCGCCTTGCCGTCCAGATCGCCGTCCGGTATATGGACAGCCCACGTGGGCGTGTAATGGCCAATCGCACTATCGTCACCAGTTTTGTAACCACTATTGTAATCACTATCGGCGAAACCATCGTAAAAGCTATTTTCGTCACTAATCGAATCCGTTTCTCGGCTAGTACTAAAATCGTTCGTGGCGTGCGCGGATACACTTCTACTACTACTAAATGCGAACACTAGGGAAGCAGCCAGTACGCCTCTGAGAAATCCGGGTCGGCTGGACCTTAAACGCGGGGTCACCGATAACGTGACGGCGGGTGAAGACATCCTTGACGGCGAAACAGGTTGGCCTGCTTTAGTACTCGTCGGGCAATAGGATAACAATCTCAACACTGTTTGGAAAAATCGGCTAAAACTATAAAACAGATGCCAGCTAGGATGCAGCGTGGGCCCCTGTTGCGGGGTTTCGATGCCCGCCTTCGACCTGTGATCTGAGATGCTCACTATCCTCGGCGGTTCTTCCAGATATTCGCCCATCGTTTCGTTGCGGATACAGATATCATCGGCGGTGGTAGCTCTGCTGAAGATGTTTCCTCGATCACTGCCAATTGACCTCCTATCAAAATCGCACTGATCGTGAGCCTTAGAGCCTTTATTGCTGCTCGTACTTCGGGTCCATCGAACCGCGTCTCCAACCATTGTTGCGCTAATTTCCAACCCCTAATTGTTGTTCACCAACCGCGTCCGCGCGAACCGTAGATGCGACTCCGCCAACACTTGCCGCCGAATGACTACTAGTCGCGAGTATCGAAGAGTATTGCATTTACCCGAGTCCAAATAAACAATCTCGCGAATCTACGAATAATTGATAATAATTTACAACGAAAATATCACATGGAGTCGGGCACCCTGCGCGTCTGCCGCCACCCCGCGCTCAAATCAAATTCCGATATGACGTCAAGCTGGGGCTGGTTTCGTGCTGGTGGTGGAGCTCCCGGTTGAGTGGTGATGGGTTCAAAAGAAGAATGTTACAGCCGTTTCGCCGCTGTTTGATTGGCCGCGCACTATCTCCGCGATTTTTACATGATCTCTCTAATTGAATTAATTAGATTTAGAACGTGATCAGCGGTTCGTACTGTTTGCTGTCGTGCTACAGATTTTTTTCAAGGCGAGATCGCGGCTAAAAGTTCATTTTCGGATGCATTGTTGCTAATGTGTGGATTTTCGCGAGTAACGGTCCTCCGAACGTTCTCAAAATGCTAATAAGGCGTCGCATATGTGCACTTAGTCTCCAACTGGAGCTTCAAGACGAATCCTATATTGCTTGCCTATTAGGAGCTGCGGCGCACGATGATTAGCGCATCGTCGATAATCGAATTATTCGCCGATAAGCAATCAATTTGTTGTGCTTTCTTTCCGGTGAGTGTTGCAAGCGAACTTCATCAAAAACGTGGCAAATTTCATTGCTTCTAGGATGTCTGCAAAATAAAAAAAAATGCAACGTTAATTAATGAGATCATAAACAAATTTCAAACCAATTTTATCATTGAATTCCATTAAGTTTGCCTCACTAAGTGCCGATCTTATCATCGTTTTAAAACACGCAACAAAAAAAAATCAAACACATTCCTCAACATCAACTCTCAGTTCAATACATTGTTGCTATTGTTGTTGCGTTATCAATTTATTTGATTTTATCAACGAAACATTTGCCAAACAGCTATAAAAAGAAAGTTCACGATTGCCAAATTATATCAGCGTCAATTTCATTAATTTTTTATATTTTTGGATTTCAACCGACACTGGCAATCTCTACTAGAAGTGATAATTTCAATTGGTATAGGCGTGAAAATTATCATTAGCATTTGGATTGAGCATCACATGGAAAAAAATTTCAATTTTTTTCGTGGTAAAGTTTGGGATTTTTTTAAAAAATAAACACATGTCCATATGCCCTGTATCGGATCGTGTTGAGTGTAGAAAATGCACGGGGGTATGAAATATTATCAGCATAATAGTTGCTTTTTGACCTTCGTATACAGTGACGGCATAAATTCGGCTCACAATTTTAAAGTGTTTATGACTTATTCGCTGACCGATTTCAAGTAGTTTTTCACCCTGCCGACTCATTTCAGTCCGTTGTTTCGGAAGAGTGTGGGGAGAATTGGATACATGTTGTTAAGGACATAGGCCTGATGATTGAGGAAACTGAAAAGGCCATCAAAGAACTTGATGTAAGTAAGGTCCCGGACCAGATTCACTTCCACTCTTTTTCCTGGATCACTGTTCTAACCTATTCAAACCGTTTCACACATTTCTTTAACAAATCTCCCTTGTTAGGTGACTTTCCGAGTTATTAGGCAACTTACCATATTATACATACACTCTATGAAAAATTAAAGAGGCGCTGCAATACTTTCAACTATATCTAAGTTGTTTGAAAAGACAATTAGTGATAAACTCATGAAAATATTTCAACCATATTTGAATGAACAAAAACCTGGGTTTCGAAAAAGCCGCATAACTTCAACCAACCTGTTTATGTTAGTCAAAGACACTGTTAATGTCATGGAAAGGCGGCGGCAATTTGATGCAGTTTCCACTGATTCGAGAAAAGCATTTGATCCCGCGAGGTTGCGAAAAAGATACAGCAAGGAAATCATCTAGCGTCTGTAATGGTATGGTATTGTATCAGCTACGAAGTTGCGAAAACGGGGTGAAAACTTCAGCAAAAAACTGTCAGACGGATATCCTTGAGGAATGTGATAATGATGTTCCGTCACTGGGTTTTCCAGCAGGATTTTGATCCGGCACATAAGGGTGTCAAAATGGCGTTCAGGAAGCTCAGATTTGAATTCCTTGGATTGTAAAGCCTTAGAGAGAATGGTCTTCTACAAACGACGTTCCAACATAGAAAGCCTTCAAATCAAGCAGTAGCTAATTTTCATTTCGAAACAGTAAGTACTGCCATAGATTGGCCAGTCATCTATTAACAGATTAAAAAGTTGTGTAAGAGTTAATAGTCCAGGGTGGATCTGTTTTTAGTTGGCCGTTGAGAGGGGGCACACTGATTTTGGCAGGAAAAGTTGTGGAATAAGTCGTATAACAATAATTGACTTATGCTCTCTCTCAGTCGGGAAAATTAAAAAAAAAATCAAAATGTTTAAAAATTAAAAAAAATTATTTTTTCCCTATTTTTCTCACTCCTAATTTAAGACGGCTCATTTTAGGTTAAAGTTGGGTGGCAATAAAAGTTACGTAATAAAATTTTCTATCTATTTTATAGAATTGGTTAAAAATCTTAAAACATATAACCCTTGCCGCAAAATTGCAATTACTATAAAAAATAGGGGAAAAAAGCCTTTTTTTATTTAATTTTTTTACCACTTAAAATGCACTTTACAATTTCATAAAATAGCAAACAAATGTTCTTCAAAATCGATTCGGTAGATTGCCCATAATAATTGCTGGACTCTAAAACAGTGCTGGGCGGCTGCGGATTCTGTTGTTCTCCAACCACTGAATCCACAGCCGCCCAGCACTGTTTTAGAGTTTGTTACCAAGTTTAGCAAAAAATCCTGAGGCTGTCCTAATAATCCGATTACAATTTTGTAAAACGTGTGTGATAGGTGAAGAACTGTTTTATATGTGAAAAAAATTTCAAACTTTTATAATCTTAAGTTTTTGCCTTGCAGGCTTTCAAAATTTTTGATTTTAATTTAGATTGCGCATTTATTATGGGAACTCTACCGAATCGATTTTGATGAAAATTTGTTTGCTATTTGATGATATTGTAAATTTTTTAGACAAAATATGAAGGTCCTCAATACATTTTAAATGGTAAAAAAAATTTAAATAAAAAAAGGCTTTTTTCTCCCTGTTTTTTATATTTATTGCAATTTTGCGGCAACGGTAAAATATTTTAGGATTTTCAACCAATCCTATTTTATAAAAAAATTTACTACGCAACTTTTATTGACACACTATTTTGACCTAAAATGAACCGTTTTCAACTTAGGAGTGAGAAAATTAGGAAAAAACGATTTTTGTTAATTTTTTTAAACATTTCGGTTTTTATAATGTTCCCGACTTTTTTAAGAGGGAGAATGGATCAACTATTGGTATACGAGTTATTTCACAACTTTTTCTGCAAAAATCAGTGTTTCCCCTTTCAACGGCCAAATGTAGTCATTTTTACACAGATCTGCCCTGGTTTATAAAGGCTATCATTCCTGAGCAGAATGAAATGGATAACATTTGGATATAATCGTTCCAAAAAATGAGACCAAACAAGGTTTCTGATGTTGATGACACTCCTACAGAACTACTGAAGGACGGCCGCAGCAGACTGAAAAGATTTTTACATGAATTAATCGTAAGAATCTGGACAAATGAGATGATACCCGATGAATGGCGTAAATCCTTTTTATGTCCAATTTCTAAAACGCGAGGCAAACTGTGTTATTACAACTACAATGTTATATCGGTGTAGTGTGTTGTCTCTCAACATATTGACAAAAATATTAATAAGTAAGCTTAAAGTGCATGAATTCAGAATCATCGAAGAATACTAAGGTGACTTCAGACCAGGTATAGGTCTACAACTGATCGAATATTCTCAGTGAACCAGGTACTGGGAAAGTAGAATATGTCATCAGAAAAATACAAACTGGGACTCGAGGAACGCTAATATTAAAATCATAGAAGGTTCTGACAACTTCACGGTTACGGCAAGGAAAAGGACGAAATTCAATCATGAGACTAAAACAAATCCTTGAAGTTATCCGGTGGGAAAATTCAAATATTGCGAAACTGCGTTTTTATTTCATTCTAGTTTCACATAAGGTTTCGTCGTATCCAGATCCGTATTCAGGGTTTTCAGGACCGACACCCAAATTTGAACGAATTTTTATTTGTTTAAAATAATCGAATCTACTTTTTGGCAGTCCTAATACCCCGTTTCCATCTACGCCAAATCTCTAGATTCTGTCGAAGTGATTTGGTAGTGTTTCCACTTACAAATCGGATTTTGGCTGTCACTGTCATTGCAGAGAGTGGAATTGCAATGGATATCGACGATAAAAACTTCGTTACCTTTATGTAACACCAAAATGACTTGTCATTCGTATTCAAAACACAATTTGACACTTGCTGAATGTGCTGAAATACAATTATTTGCAATGCTGCCACACGCAACCATGAGATTTTGAGTGGATTTCGATGAAATCTACAAGATTTACGATCGACTAGATTTCGATTTTTATATGGGAAATCTACAAGATTTCGATAAGGATTTGGGAAAGTTGCCGAAATCTAGAGATTTGGCGTAGATGGAAACGGGGTATAAGACGAGGCAGTCATGGCTAAAGGTCATTTAGACTATTCGTTTGGCCTTTCGAATGCAACAGAGGTAGTTTTTCACTAGTGTTTGTTAATACTTATTACTTAAAGTTTTCAATCAGCATAAAATTGTCGAAGTGAAAAAAGTCAATCTTATCCCACTTCAATGATGCTGGTACCACTTTATTCGAAAAGGATTTTCACACGCAAATCGACTATAGACTTTACCATCGCGAACAAGGCCATTTTGAAGGCAAACATTACAATATTCTACTGAAAGTCCGATAGAGCGAAAAGGATGGCGAAAGAAAAATTCGAAGCTAGAATCCCTAGACCATACGGCTGCAGTCGAGCTCATTATGCACTGGATGCAGATGCCTCAGTCTACCCTTTCATGGTCTACTACAAGCGACTACGCATAAGATGCGCGGCTAGGCGATTTCCATATTCAAGCACTCTATTATCGAATTTCTTCAATTCTCGACGGCGGCGGCCCACAACAGAGATACCCGCTTCCGTCAACTGTGACTGTTGGCAGTTTTCCGACAACCCAATAGAAGCGATGACGTCATTTTATAGTTTCTAGAGAGTTTTCTACAAACGCTATACATCCTATTTAAAAGTAGCGAGGCCAAATAGATGGAAACATAAAGAATACTTTTATTATTGTGTTACCCTAGACTAAACTTGCTTTTATATGATTAAAGTCTATCAGTCTAACTACATCTTTTTTATGAGAATTATAGCTGAAAATAGATTCCCAAGAACCTTAAATCTACTTAATAATAAAATGAAATGTACAAAATGAAGAAGATTTCGTCAATCCCCGTGTTTTTTAAAACTAAAGTGAGCGAAATCCTAAGAGTCACGAGAAAAATAAGGAAGAAGCAGTAAGGACCGATGAATCATCTAGTCTACGAATTCTCAACCATGGAAACTAACCGATGGCCATCCCTAAAAATTAACTTTGTCTACTTCATAGGCGAATCGTGCACAATTAGAAACGTTAATCTAAATTAGGGACAGCATATTTAATGAAAAACTATTCTGAGACCATAATCGTAATAAAACTTTACGAGTGTTAATTTCTCAGCAACGTTGCGGTATGCTAAAATAAATTTTTGAATTGTACAACAATTTTGTTAAATTTCGCACAAATTGATACACACAAGTTGCAGACAACAAGGATCGACTTCAGCAAAGCGAATGCCAAAAAAGACTGAAAAGCCACCCAGAAGGTACGTGGATTTGCATGAACGCAAATTTTTTACGTAGTGAAGTAGCATTAAACCATTTTTAACTATGCAATGAGACTCGACCCTTGAGGTCACCACGAACGACTTCCCTGTAAAAAAATGTGTTTCATAACATAAATAATCAAAAATTTAAAAATGATAATCCCAGCAATAATCAAAATAAATATAAATAATAACTCAGATGAAGACTGATTTTTGAAAAATATTCCAACGACTTTTTGTGAACATTTGACGGGCAAGAAGGTTCGCAAATCCTTGGATAACTGTAAAACTACTATAATTTGTTTGTTTCGATGATGCTTTCTATTGTTGGCTACTATCTAGTGTTATCCTATTACAATTATTAGTTTCAAACTAATCAGATTTTACTAACCCTACAAAAACTTTCCGAAAGTATACAAAATGGACGAAAATTAATCCACACACACAACAATAATTTCTTATCGCAATATTTCTTAGCGGTTCAGAGGCAATTTGGTTGCAAACTGATTCCGAAAGCCAGTCAAGTAGAATTTGTCTTATCGAAAAGATTATCTGGACTTGAATTTTTTGTCCGTCGCGAAAAATGGTGGAAGCTGTAGATACAATAGCTGCTCAAGAAAGAAGAAAATACGTAAACCAAACGGACTTGGGTTATAGCAAAACTTTCTCTACGATACCAATAATACTAAATTACGGTGGCTGGTTTTGAGTGGGAAACAATCTAGTGTTCGACCAGAGGAGCTAGAAAGGACTATAAAATCTTGATAACCATTCGATTTAAGTGGCAATTTTGTGGCGGTGAAGTGAAGCGTACTATTTACAGGTTAAAGGTGGAGAGCAGATATTCGTACAATGACTGGGATGGAATTGAGGGTCCTGCTAGGTGTGCAAACACATTCGAAACAGCTCTCTATTATTCTGCAGGTAGTCTGACTTGCTTTAAATGGGATTCAAACGTCATACAGTGCAGATATGTGCTGCTGTCTAAGATTATACTCAGCCTGGACTGTGATACCTAGTTTGTGCTTTCAATTGCCCAAACCAGATTATAAAGTCGAAATTTTTCAATGGTCAAATTTTAATTAATGGAATTTTTCTCCCACAGATCTATTTGACATTAGCTTTTCTGGAAAAAACACCACCAGGCCACATTTTTTTTCCTTTCGTTTGTGGTTTTCATCAGTTTCAGCACTTCCACGTTAGGTACGAAGCAAACGACAGACAAGCAAATAAAAAACTAAGCGTCGAGAGCCACCAAGAACTGGACTAGATAAATTAGTATTACAGCACTTTTTGTCTTCTTTCTTTTCAACCGCTTGCCACCCTCTAGGGATGTATTCTCCGGCCAACACTTAGTGTAAGTAAGTTCTTTTTATCAGCACTTTTCAATTTCATTTGCCAACTTTCGCAACCAATTATTTCTACGTCTGTGCTTTGGAACCGTGCTTTGGATTTAATTGGTCATCTCGTTATCCGATCCTATCATACTGTATCTTTTGACTGTTTTGCACCGCAGTATCTGTGCAGACCAGTGAAAAAGTTTATCTGTTCTAATTGCTTTATAATTTACGGCGCTTAGTTCACATGAAAGCTGCACTCGATTTTTGCTTTCATAATTGAATATAAAACTCGAGAACTGGCAACTGGATCACTTTGCTGCCCATTTGAAAACGTTGCATGACAACGTGGATGTCCAGGATTAAGGTATTATGCCCTGAAAGCTGTAATTTGCCGACAGGAAGAAAAGTTGTAAAATAGTTTTTCCTGGCAATTTATACTTTATCCGGAAAAATATTCAGCTTTATGAGTTTCACATAGAGAGAGCTGAAAAGTTTGATGATATATATCCGATATTGAAGCGACGATAAGTTCAAGGACGCAAGGGAAAGATTGGACGAGTTTATTGAAACTGTTTTTAAACAAAGTATGGCCTGCAGTTCTGGTTTGTTCAGGTTGTTTAGTCTGATAGTTTGTTTGGAAAACAGAATAAATGCAATGTAGAATTTTGAAGGATTACAGAGAACATTAATTTTTAATGAGCAACTTTAAACTGGACTTATCTTGAGTAGTTCGACTATGCGACTTTTTTGAAGCTCTTTTGAGACTGGCGATGTCTTCTCCGTCCGTTTTCTTCCCTAGATAGCGGAGTTGGCGCTCTAAAGAAAATCATAAATCGAGTAATTCGTGAAATTCCAATGGCATTCAGCAATCGGCTCCACTCGCACTTCTTTACGATTACTGGAAACTACCGCTACCGGCAACAGTATCATTTTCCACGTTAACTAGAAAAGCGTATCGAGAGGGATGCAGTAGTTGGGTTTTGAGTTTTGTGCTTAATATGGCCTCAAATGACAATCATTGACTTTTCACGTGGTACCACCAAATTCCTTGTAAGCCTATCAATTAGTTGATAGGGTTGGATATTTGTCGTATTTTCGTTTTGTAGCTAATATTATCAATACATTTGACGCCGATATGCAGTTATCAAAAGTTAGTGACAATCGAACTGAAATGCTTTATTCATTATATTATGACGAGAGGCATAACGTTTATTAGAAAAATGTTTTATAAGCCAATGTGTATGTAGACTTACTTATCACTAATATTTATTTGCGCGACCATTTTCAAAAGTCATCAAGTATGAGCATTTTCGGTTTTCTTATAAAATATGAATAATGTTCCCAAATTCCAGTGATGCCATTGAAATAACTTCCTAGCGAAAAAAATAGACAGGTTTAAGTTAAATATTGAAATGATACAGTCAAGATGGAAATATTCATATTAGATTATCACATTGTCCTTCCAATATATTATTCCGGAAACAAGTCATGCATTATTCGCCTCACATACATGCCACACAATTGTTCATCACCGAATTTATCGCAATAATTCTTTTTTGTGTTTATTGTCCACAACCAAGCGCTATAAATTTGAAAGAATGGCTTCTATGAAAAATTTACGATGTCAACTGTGAGAGGAGATCGCTCACGAAATTTATATCTAGTTTGTATCCTGCACAATCGAACAAACTTTTGCACACACACACACACACACACACACACACACACGCGGAATCCAACATACCGAGTCAACACATGTTCGATTTTAATGTGGCTTGGCCGCGCCAAGAATAAGCAACATCTCGACTGCCAAGGAACATGCTGCGATAAAAATGTGCTATGCAAGGATATCTTTTATCTTTTGTTTTATCCGATTATACGGTGGCAATGTCCTTTTATGTTGACTACTAGAATAGAGGAAGCTGTTACGCTTTGAACAATTTTACATTCCATTGTTGTTGATGAATTGCCAAATAACCAGGATTTCATTCGAAATAGTTGTCCCATTCTACATTCAGGATATAATTCGATATTATTTCAACATTGCTTTTAATGGATGTCATATATTTTGCGGCGACAGAATAAATAGAGTATTGTAAGAGTCCATTCTATCACAATGAAACTGAGTATTTGGAATATTGTTCATTCGTGAGTTATTGTGGTAATTCGTTGGCATTTATTCTGTACTAATAATTCAGATTTGCAGTCGAAAATATCGTCCTATCTCCTGGAATTAATAATTCATTTGAATGTTTGTTTTAGAAGCTGTTAAATATATGTTTATCGTAGCACCAGCAAGTATTTTTATTTAAAAGCAGATTTTTTATTTAACTTTCAGTTTTAAAAAAATTAAATCTTGTTAGGATTGGTTAGTACAACTTTTGGCTGAACTGGAAGATTGATTAGGACACTTCTACTACAAGTTACTTCATGATAGCTCCTCTTTGCTATTACGCACAGTTATATTCAATCATAGCTTCCTATGCTACTAGCCCTGGGTTCAAATTGATCTGGTATAAATTCAACACAACACAATTGTAAATGGCATTCCGAGGAAAGAAATGGTCATTAATTTGGGTGTAGCAAACTCATTTTGAAAAAATGTCGGCCTAACATACTTGTGCTACATATGATGTCAAATAACAATCAGTGATTCTTGCTGCAATGAAATTTCGATAAACGATCATGGCAGGATCTGAACTGCTGTTCCGACCACTATTGCGTTAGGGTAAAATATCAATGCTGGATAGCAAAAGCAAGGTTGCAAATCGAAACCATAATAACTATATAACAAATCTGGCGGATGACCTCAAACTTACATTGCCGAAAGACGGAGATTCATAACTTGAAAAAAATTGCATGCAGTTTAATCCTTCGAGTACACACCTATTTTTTGGATCATCGAGAACATATGGGGTTAAATTGACCCCAACCACTTTTGAACATCTATAGAATCGCCACCACTAAAGATTTTCATTTGAAAAAAATTGAAGAATAGTTTGAAATCTCTTTCAATAGTTCTCACACATTAGAAGTGCATTAAATGTCCTTAACATACCCTAAAAAAATTCACGAAAAATCAGTTTCGCCGCAAATCAGTTTTTTTTTTATAAAATAATTCGTAAATTTTTCAATTTTGAATATTTTTGGCTAAACATTTAGGCGGATACTCTCAAGACATGACGGAATAAAGAAAAAAATTGTAATAAATTGTTCCTTGAAAAAAGGTATTTATTTTTGAAAATTTTAAAATTTGCATATATAAAATAAACAAGCCGCGAGGTGTGGTGACCCTTGCAGGTAAAAGAAGCTTTTTCTACGTTGTTTGTTACTTTCATATTGGTGCTTGAATGACAAAAAAACAGTAGCAAAAATGAATGTTATAACGCCCACTGAAGAGTCGCGTGGTGACCATTTTTAATAGTTGTGTTCAAAATCGTCATGACTTCGGCATAATCATTGAATTTGTATTTTTTCACGAGTTTGCAAAAATGTAAAAGTAAACTATTGACTACAAAACATGTTACCATTCAAAGCGGTTATTACGACAAATGCAAATTTGATTAATTTTTGTGGTTTTAAATTGTAAGCAGTTTTTTATTAAAATTAAAACACGGTACTATAAAAACTATTAAAAATCTACTCAAATTATGCAAATATTAATAAACTTTGATTGATTCAACAACAATGTCTTCAGAATAAGAGTAATCAGGTAATATCATTCGTATGAACACTTTTTAAATGGTAAGTTTGAATATTTTTTTTAAATTATTTTTTTTTGTAATCATGGAAAAATAATTCACAAAAACGGATAAGGATTTATAAATTTTGGAAATATTTATTACGCTGTTGTGCAAATCAGGTTCAAAATTTATTTTTTATGAAAAACCCCCAGTTTTGCAATTTTTTTTAAATTAAAAAACGGCTCCAACGATTTTTGAAAATCATGAAAACATTACGGAAATGTTAAGACGCGTCGATTGACATCTTAGTTATGCGGATACTATATTTGGTTTGGGAGATATAGAGAATGACATGAATGACCTTGAAGGTCATGATGACTTAAAGATTTTAATTTTTAATTTAATTTTTTTCATAATCATTAGAACAAATTTCGCTTGTGTTTTTTCAAGAACAATTGGCAGTATAAATTTTTTATAAACATTGACCACTGCGTTTTGCAAATCAGGTTGAAAATTTATTGTTTATGAAAAAAACCCTAATTTTTTGCACTTTTTTTTAATAGAGTAAAAAAACAGATATAACATTTTTTGAAAACTTGACAGAACAACATTAATAAAAATACGTGTCGATTGACACCTCAACGATGAAAATCCCATGTTTGGTTCGTGAGATATAGCGCATGACAGCAATGACCTTCAAGAGGTCAAAACAGCAAACCCCCCGCCCGAAGTTTTCCAAAAACTAATCAGCTCTTAAAATTGGAAAGACGCTTCAATTGACACTTCAACCAAGTCGATACAACTTTGTTTACGTGAGTTATGCTCGTAGAAAAACCGTCCGCGAACGCACGTACGTACGTACACACACACATACATCTCCCTTCTCATCTTCTAAAAACACTTTATATATACTCTATAGACCTAAAAACGTAAAGATATGTTAAAAATTTCAATTTCGATTTTCGAGGCGATTAAAAGAACTTCCCATATACTGGGAAGTTAAAAAAAACCATAAGTTCGTCAATTTTTAATGTTTTGAGCTAAAAATTTATATGGATACAATCAAGACATAGTAGAATAATAAAAAAAATAGCCTTGTATAAAAGGTTGTCATAATTGGATTCGTTACGCATATTGGTAATGGTAACTTTGAGGGTGTAAAAAATCATAATTTTTTTACGTTTTAGAGTTGAAAAACTTTTTTTTATTCAATAAAATATATAAAAATAAAGACAAAACAAATAAGAAATAAAGAAATTACTCATGTTCAGCACAATGGTTGCACAAATATACCCGATGATCGTTGCACATCGGTCGATTGAAGAATGGGCACACCATATTTGTTTTTTGGTCCTGCTGACGAGAGCACAAAGCATACCTTGCTCTTTTTCTGAGCTGAACACGTTCCAATCGAACAGTTGGGATCCTTATTCCTAAAATATGTTCGATCCGTTTTCGAATGTCTGTACGCATACAGATGTTCTATATTTTTTCTCGTCGATATGGCTCGGCGAGGTGAGCCACAACTTCTTTCAAGGCAACAAGGGAAGATTTCTTTTTGGTGGCGTCGACGGCATATTTACAAGTGTACAAGCACCTGGCATTCACGATAGCTTGATCGAGCATACCAAAAAAGTATCGCTTTGTTGCACGGGATTCACTGCTGCCAAAATCTTCACCGGTGTCTTCAGCCAACAAAGCATTACGTACACTAGATCGCAGATTTTATGCCATATTGCTAGAAAAAACACTTGCAAACTTATTTTTTGGCCTTTTAAGTTAATCTATTCATTTATAATGTAAAAAAAATTGAAGTTTTACCTCAAAATTGACGTCGAGTACACAAGGGGATCAATTTGACCCAACGCTTGCTTCAAAGGCTACTCAACGACAACTGACGACGTGAGACTGTCTGCAAACAATGTAAGCTTATAGTCAAAACACAGATATACACTTAGAAGCCTATAATACCCCACTCCCCCGCAGGACTAAGTGCTACAATCGGTCAAAGTCGCCGCTGGGGTCAAATTTGATCCCTTGTGTACTCGAAGGGTTAAAACAGGCGTAGCATCGACACACAAAACGGTCACGAAAATGCGAAACGCGATCCTGTTTTAGCGTATCCTTGGACCTGTGAAGTAAAGGCAAACCCGTTACAAAAATTAATGATATGCACTCTTTGAAAAGCGATATTAATCCTGGCAAAGTGGCACAAACTTTATTGGGCCGATCAATTCCAGGCAAACTTTGAGTTAACTCAGTGCATTCAGATAGTAGATACCTATTAAGATTCACAACCTGGAGGACACCATCGTATGACTGAGATAGTTAATGATTTGGGCTGATGCACCATTGAAAATTGCATTCTGTTGAAAATTTGTGAGTGACAATTCTGATTAAACTCGGCCTTCTTGAAAACCAAGAATCTCAATTTTTAAACTCACATTTATTTACGAAACTAAATTCATTGCTCAAATAGTAGTTGTAGTAGTAGCAAATAGCACATCCAGTTTATTCTACATACACACCACATTTCTAATCTGTATTATTCATTCATGAGAAATTCCGCGAAAACTAGCAAAAATTCTGAGACTCGTTACGAAGCTAGCAAATAAAGGCTACGAAAAAGCATTCAACCCTATTTACTTTCCACTCCTTTTCACTCGCAGTGGAGCATCACAATTTCAACTTTTCTAACTGCAAGGACTATTCACTAACTATATTGTGCTTTCGGTTTGATATCGTGCTTGAGTGCTTTAGATGGTCATGAATCGTGAACTGGAACAAGATTGTTGAATAAGAGTGATTTCACGTATGTAGATATGTATATCGTACTCGGAATGAAGAGGACACGGAAATCGTATACAGATTGATGATGACTTCTTTTGTGGTTACTCTTCCATTTGTTGGTAATTTTACTAGTCATCATCGTTAGCGTTTCAATGGGATTTTTATTTCGTCTGAGGTAGTTGTAATGTGAATTGTGGATATAAAAAGGATACTTGAGCTTTTAAATGCGAGCAGTCAAAAAATTTCGAAAGGAATGTAAACGTTTTAGGAGCACTTGCACAAGCATGGACACATTGAATTGGGTATGGCAAGAACCACTTGACGCGTGTACGCGAAGGACGAATAAAAATATGTGAAATTCGCCAGCAATACTGAAAACCAAGATATAGAGTTTGAAAAACTGGATTGAACTCGTTTTCGGCTGAATATTTTGAGTTAATTGCAGGTTATCGAAGTTCAAAAAACATGGATTCTTTTTCAAGAACGGAAGAAATTACTCAAAACTGAGGTTTTATTCTGTCACCAACGGTTTATTCAAGATAGAAATTATTTTTATAATAAATTTAATATTTTACATTCACAAATTTTTGTAGACATCAAAATAACGTTTTCATTTTTCCTCAAAAGCTTTTATTTCAAAAGAGATTTTTCGATGAAATGAATACTACGTTGGAAAGTTTCTTTACAAAATTCATATGGTGATATTTCCCTGAAATAAAGGATGCAATCCCGAACAACGTTTTATAACTCGTCCCGTAATGGCTGCCCTTCTTGTAGCATTGGCTGAGTAATATGAGCAAGTAATGTGAGCCAGCAACAGTCGAGAATTAAAAACTCTGGATATTGGCCAAAGTTAATGAGCAAATAACCAAACAAATGCTAGCCCAACAAAGACATTCAATGAATATGTTGCTTAATCAGTGTATAAAAAATAATATAGTACCGAAAAAATATTGTCCTCACGAGCAATGTATATTTTAAATCGCCACTATCATATTGTCCGAAGTTTGGAAAAAGCATTTTCAATTGTGTGTGATATGGAGCTGTTGTCATCGGGGATTGAACCTGGCAATTCAGGCATGGAGAACAAGTGCTCTAGCGATGATGATAGTTGATAATGGAAACATTCGAAACAAAGTCAGACGTTAGCGGTTCTCCGGCGTTAAATAAATGGCGATTAAACACTTGTCATTGCTAGTTCAGCAATGATATGTTACTGCCTGTATTCTTGGAGCATTGGTCGAGTGATGGGAACCTTTGCATGACATAAAAACACTGTACGGCAGGCAGCGTGAAATGGAGAAGTCATTTACGCCACTTGATTTTTCATGGCTTGCTAGATTTACATATCACGAATACCTAGTGCTTCGAAGATTACAAATCAGTCGTCATACTAGTAGTAGAGATGGCCAACATTTTAAAAAGAAGATGAAAACTGAAACTCTAAATATTTCGGTAGCCTTGGCTTCCACAAAAATGTTAAGTACGTCAAACATATGCAAAATTTAGTTTTCAGCAACTTTTGCGTATATTTTTTCTTCGCAATGGCGATAACCGGAGAGTTATAAGATAAAAGCAATGCGGAAAAGCCAAGAATCATCTTTCGGATGTTGTAACTTCTGAATATTTCCTTTCATTGCAAAAAGTGTCCTAAATTTTCTTAAAGACAATTTTGTCAAGACTCGTTTGCAGTATTGTTTGTTGCAATCGATGCACAATGGTGGAAGTTACTGCCTCTCAAAGGGGGAGAAGTTTAGTAAAAGGTGTCTTTTTATGCTCAATAGACGGCGCGCAAGGATACCGTGTATTTTCATTGAGACAAACAAAAATTTTCAACATTAGTAGGGAGATCACTAGTTAGCTGAAGCTCAAGTTTTTATTTTAATAATTACTGTATGGTTATAAGCCGCGAAAAACGGAACAGTAACGATTTAATTCAACTGATTCCAAACACAATCGTTATGGTCGAATCAATTTTTATAAAGTGCTTCATCGTTTAAATATAGGTCCTCAAAAAAACAGCAATGCAATAATGCGTAGCGCTGCTCAAACTGATGCTTAGCACTGCTCAAACTGATGCGTAGCGCTGCTCAAACTAATGCATTTGATATTTGCATTAGTTCGAAGGAAGTTCATCTCAGAATGCTTCATTTGTCTAGGACTGTATAAGCTTTTGCGTACATGTAATAGTGTAATAATTTCTTTGAGTCTATTCATTTTTTAGTCAAGAGAGCATGAATTGCATTAAATAATTCGAAAAGCTAAATTGGACGCCATTACGACAACTCAATCCAAACCATATTTGAAAAAAAAAATCTCTATTTCCACTACTAGAATCATCAGTTAACGCTCGTGATCCTGAATCCTATCTGCAATACTATTCATCATTATGCATCTAGTGAAGTATCTATTCAATAAATTAGGTAGCAGCTTCAAAGCCCCATCGAATCTGTGCCAGCCTCGAACGCATTGATATCAGGACATCATTAATTACAGCCTTATTATATTGTCTACAAGACGTTGCTTCCCAATCGAAACGTATAATAAATGGAGTCCTGATTATGTGGCAAATCATATCACTTCGTTACGGCTGTATTCGGATTTATATTCTTAATGCGAATATCTTTTTCATACATGTATCTACATATTTGCTCGATACGATTCCAACTGGCATTCCAATTTATCTTCCCGGACTATCATAAAATCGTAGGAGCACACGTCCGTGCAAATGCGGTATAATTTATCGATTGATGCTGGGTCTATTTGGTATCCTTTTTTTAACGTGGGCTTCAGCTTGGACGATGTAGATTATGGTCGATATTACAGGCACGTTCATAGGATTCATGGATAGAAAGAGGATGATGGTGGTAGCAGTGATGGGGTTTAATGTAATAGCTCCTGAAAAGCAAGCGAATAAATTATATTGGAGTTATCCTGCTGCGAAAGTAGTTGGTGCATCATTTGAAATTCTAGATTTGCGCGGTTAACAAGAGTTGAAGACTGGACTTACGTCGATTTGTAATTAAGTAAATTAAAAATTTGGGTTCGCAATTCTCTTTGACAGCTGCTACTAGTCTATGCGATGGAATTTCGTATCCTCGTTCTCGTTGTGATAGTCAACTCTCGTCAGCTATCCAAGCACATCGACCATGTATCTCTCCGGAAACCTGAGGAATGTTCGCGCGAACCTGAGTGATGTTCGCGCGAATCTGAAGGAAATTTGCGCGAATCTGAGTTTGCATTTTACTCTGCAAGATAACATTCAACACAAGATCTTATGCAAAAGTACATTTTCAACGTGTAGAATTTTGTCAGTTTCGTGGAAAACTAAATATTTTAATACATAATTTGTAGGAATGGAAGAAAATTCATTCATAACATATTCAGTACGACCACACCCAAGCATATGCAACGCTTCAAGTAAATTAATTAAATGTATCTTTTCATCCGAAATTTGAATAAGTTATCTTATTTCTGGTTTTCTCTTTCAACAAAACATTTCCATATTTTACATATGCTACACCACAACTTTTTAAGCTTTCCTCCGGATTTCTTCTATGATGTCGTAACATCAGAGCATAACTCCGCTATTGTTCGTTACATACTAAGGACGAGCATTCATACTTGTTGGTGCTGACGTGCACACTTGAACTATTCACCAGGCACCACCCAAAAGCAAAAAGCCTTATTGTTTGCAATATGCTGAAATATTAAGGACATCACATTGTGCGCGCTGTACCTTTAGTTTTGCCGGAATTTTGAATTGTATGCGCTTCAGCAAGGACACTCGTGCTTGTGACTTGCAAATGGTAGATGTGTGCAGCGTTTTTCACCGAAATCTGAAACAATTTTCAACAATTCAGAGCTGACTAATGTATTTGTCACAGGAGACGGGAGTCCTGCGAGTCCTGAAAAGTCAAACTGAAATTTGTTACAGTCAGTATTTTCCCTTTATCCATTGTCGTAACTTCCTTGTTTCTCTTCTGCACATATGCACGCCTAACCTTAATTTCCAGAGTCGATGGTCTAATGGGTTTTTAGTTTTCAGTGTTATATCCACACCAAGGATCTTTTTACCTTTCACTTCACCTTTTAACTTGTTTGTTTTTCAGAAGTACGCACTTGGTTTTTAGGAGTGGATGAATGGTATTTGGTGGGTACACGTTTTGTGGGAAACGCTCAATAAAGCATCTTGCAATAGCATTAGTGGCAGCGCAAGGATGGTTGATAACAGGATATCATGAAATTAAGTATCACTACAACATGATGGATGCAAAAATGGCAGTATTGCCACAGAAACAAAGCGAGTTAGGGATGTTAGCAGAAGCTCCTGTCGCGATTAATTTGTGCTTCCGCGACAGTTTAAATTAATTATCTGTTTTCCAGAGAATTGGTTACATTTGATTTGGTCATTATGTTCTGCTTTTCTGTTTGGCAGTCTGAGTCTTTTTCATTGAAGCAATTACGTAAGCCGGTCTTAAACTGTTGAAACAATATTTTAAAAATTTTAGGGTAACATTTTGTCCGATAATTGCTTTAAGCTTCTGTGGCAACAGTTTTGTAGAATTCATAAAACTGAATGAAATGAAAACAACATATATTTTATTTATTTAATATAACATGATTTCAGTATGTAAATCCATACCAGTTTGATCTGAAAATATATATGGATAAAAACTTTAAGCGAAAATTTGATGGATGAAATCGGTTTTTTTGTGATATTATTTTACACCGATCGTTTGTGCTTGTTACCCTGATTTTACTCCGGCTACTGGTCTGACGTTGAGTTCACTGATAGGCATCAAACCGTATTGTCGAAAACTATTTCGCCAAAGAGCCTTGAACCTGGTACTTGGTGGATAGAAAGCAAAAGCTATATACTACTACTTCACTCTATAGATGGATCAAAACTTTATCATTATGAACATACAAATGTGTCTTAAACAAAACTTAAGTTAACTTCACACGAGTCGCACTGCCAGCCACACTCACATCTGCACTCGCATCCTTCCACTTACATTATGAGAGAACTATTATCGAAATTTGAGTCGCAAATATGGTCTCAAAGATTGCATACGTACTGCCGAAGTTACATAGCAGGCATAGCCATAGGTGCGTACACGATCGCTCGCTGTATAAAGATGCAAATACAGCTTGGAGTGCGACTGCCAGTGCAGCTCGTCTGAGACTTGCTTTAGTATCGAGCTACACCCTAAGGAATCGTTGTATATTTTTTCAGTTAGTCAATGCAGATAAATGTTTGCTTCAATTTCGCGAGGTAAACCAAATAAAAACCTAGCTTCGAAAAACATATTGATGAATATATGAAATTTATCTGCAGAATGAAAAAGGTTACGACGTAGAAGACAATAGTAGGGGATTAGGTTATGCAGCTGGATTGCCGAAAAACACCGGGCCTCAGTTTGAAACATCTGAATCTAACTTTTGTGGAGTTTTTCGAGTCGTTCCTATTCTGATGATTCGCAAAATATTATAGGTTGAAACGCAACTTTACAAATGAGGATCTTGGTATATTTGAGAAGTTTTAACATTTTGTCGATGAACGGGTAGAATGTTTTTATACATAGGTAGACATAAAGTATGATCCCTAAATGTGTCGATCATCACCATATCAGAGTATAATTTATCATCGTAGAAATAATTCCAAAAACAAAATGGATCCAATAGATTGAAAGATTCCAAGAAAATAGATACAATTTTTAAAGGAGTAACCTTGCCTTTTAACTGGCAGTTAATTTTATAGAGCAGCGCTAGTTGACTTTCTGTTTAATATTTCGGGGTTATTTACTTTAGGATAAATACATACCTTGTCTACAAAAACTTCAAGACTGCATCTAGCGTTCAAAAGAATGTCAGCAGTAGAAATGTTTAAAGAACTAGTACTTAAACTTGGGTATACCTACCGAACCGACTAGAGGAGTTGAGTGAGAATTGTTTATTTTTACCACAAATTTCCTTTCCCATATGTATGTTTGTAATAATTTCACTAAGTGTATTGAAAACGTGAAGTTATCTAGTTTGAAATGTTGTCCGGCATTTTAAACCGAGTCGAAAGCTTTTTCGTTATCTAGATTGACAATACTGGCATAGATTTTCCACCATCAAAACAAGCATTCGAAATTCACTGAAAATGTGATGGAATGACTGTGACGAAACCCAAAATGTTCACTCGGTATCAAACTTCTTTTGGTAGTTATTTCTTCCATTCTAGTTAGAATTATTTTCTCAAAAACTTTACTAAGGGTAGTACTTAGGAACTTAAAGGACGAAAATTACTTGGCATTTTAAATTACTCCTAGGCTTTAGTACGAAAATAACGATCGTTTTCGTGCAGGAAAGTGGAAAGCACCTCGATTTGAATATACAATTAAAAATGAAAGTGATTACAACTATTAGTTTCTGTGGAAAAGTCTTTCAACTTCATTGGGTTCGAAGAAATGAAGAAGGCCACAGCAAATCCAGAAGGGAGTTTATCTAAACAATGGCTGGCGGTGTCTTCAGAAGTTTTATAGTTCCTGCTGTTTGTTACAGTATGAAAATTATAAAAAAATTACTAGAAGCTTTTTACATGGACCAGATCACCGTTGTTCGTGGGAAAGTGTTGTGGATCAGACATATGCATTTGTTTCAGAGTTTTGAAAATCTCCACATACTCTATGGCTTCCAAGCATAGCTTGCTAGCATGAAACTCGAAGCGAACATTACAGGTCTATACTGCAATAATGCCATTCGGGGGAAAACTGACGAGTCAAGCAGGGGTGCATTGCTCAAAGTAATCGTAAAATCATCCATTTTTTTTAGGAATCACAGTGGTGTGTCTTCAAAAATAGACTTCACAATGATCTTCAAGTGGGAACTATCGATGAGGCCATTAAAAGAAATGTCAGATCATGTAAAAGAGGTTGCTATTTGACTTCCCGATGTGGATCACCTACTCTGGAGACTGAAACGAAACAAAACACATGCGCTCATGAGATAGGGCTTTTGCAATTATCCGAGCTAAAATAATCAAAGTCATGTACCTATATTTTGATTGCCAATCAAAATAAGTATCACATTAATATTGCTAATTAGTTTTTTATCTCGATACATATACTTCTTCAGCAGATTCAATGGAATTTTGAACAAAAAATGAATCAATTTGGCGGGATGTCTGGTTAATCTGCGATTATCCTTGACAGGAGGCTTTTCAGCTCATGACCCTGACATCTACAGCTACGATAATTCCTGCTGATACTTATGAACATTATAAAGCAATAGAAAATGGTTGAAGCTATGATTCTTAATTGAACACTACAATCTCAACATGAGTCAAGGTAATAATTTTTTGGAAGAATGCACAAAATTCATTGATCCAAAATAATTCCTTTGTTCTCTTCATTGATCAACGACAAACCTCAATTTTCCATTTTACAGCTTTGAAAAAAAAAACTACAATACAAACATAAGCCAATTCTTATGCAACACAAGATTCACTCTTGGGAGAGAAAAAACACTATTTTACCCTCAGTATTTATACAATCCTATTTCGCAATAATTTTCCATCTTGTCTTTTAGAATCGTCCACAATCTGGTTGAGTACATCCATTAATTTTCAATATATTCAACGAATCCGTTGTTGAACATATTCAAATAACAATAAGGATACAACCAGCCCATCAACTGGCCAAAGAAGGAAAAAAATCAACAACCTTTCCTATGACTGTGCGATATCCTCAAGACGTTTACATTTCCATCTGGTTTACATTCTTTGCAACTGTGCAGGATACGAATTTTTTATCAAGCATCCATTGATGTAACACGTCGACAGGATAACCTATAAAACGCGCAAAGCAAGAAGGATTCTGTTACCACCCCGTCAAGCATGCATTGCTATGCAGCTGTAAGAAAACTGTGTCGAGTATTCAAGAGCACTACTGAAAGCTGTCGGCAAAAAGATTTGAAAAACAATAGGGACAATGTGATTTTTCCTTTTCGAAGGATTTGATGTTGGAATCATGCTTTTTTGAGTAGTTTTTGGCAAAGAGTGTGAACATTTCAGTGGAAGATGGTATGGGCAATAAGTTTATGGAACACGAACTGAATATTGCTAAAATTTGTTCAGAAACTGCATTACAACGTTAGTGTACTAAAACGAGGCGTTCAAAGTGTTAGCCAAGAATCTAAGGAGGCAACTTGTAACAAGTTAGCAAGGAATGCAAAAAGATTGAACAATTGTTCGATGAGGTGGGACACGTAAAAAGCTTAATAGGTACGGCAAGCTAAATACTTACTGAACTAGTTTGAGCCACCGGTTAACTCCTTAGCAGATAGTTGAATTGAACATTTTTGATAACACGATAAATTACATAAACTTTCTGGGAATTTTCTACAGCTTATAATAATTGTTGATGTTTTTGCTTTAAAAAACCCATCGCATTAGTATTTAGAAATAATATTGAATGATGTGTAGTAGTCGCGGCTACTATCGTGGGGTTTCCAGAGAACATCTCTTTGGTCAATAGCCGTCGTCCACGCTGACTTCCTCGTTGAACGAAACTAGCTGTCTCATTAGGCATAATGCAGCATTTTTTTCCAGAACACCGATATACTATAGGGTTTTTTGCTTAGAGGCATAGAATTTTTCAAATAAATAAAACACAGATAATTTATTGACATGGGCAAATCTCTAACTTTATTAACTCGCAAATTTTATGGCATTTAGTATTTAAAAATAATTTCAGGAATATAACCATCGCGATTGCGTCTTGGGAAGGCCATCTTGGCGGTCTAATTTCGCACCACTTTTCCAGCAGAGCCGACCTTATTTCACCAAGTCTTTCAAGTCATCAATAGTTACTGGTGTATCAACATAGACAAGTGATTGAGCGTACACCCACAAAAAGGAAAGTCAAATCACATGATCCTAGCGGCCAGTTCACAGGCCCATTTATTCAGATGATTCGTTAACCAAAGGTCCGGCCCAATAAAGTAATAGTTTCACGCGCTATAAGGCATGTTGCGCCATCCTGTTGGAACCATTTGTCTCTCAGATGAGTCGCATTGATGATGAGGCGACGAAAAGAGGTCAAGTTATTGAGAACAGCATCGACTCGATAAATTTGGATACTCGGTTACATCACCTTTTACAGCAGCGATAGCTGTCTCGGTACGCACTGTATGAGCTCATGTTGGATGAACATTGCCCACTAGAGTATACGTGGAAATAAATTTTTCTTTCGTATTACATATGAGTTGCTAAGATGGACGATTATGAGTACCATAAATTAGACGAAGTGCTCTATAAGTTTGAATTTTGGAAATCAATTCCTACTGTTTTGGAACGTTGTTTGGACGTTAGCATTTGTTTGTTAATTTGTCAAAGTAAATCAAACAAAATAGCAGAAAAACAGCAAAATTTGAGAACTACAATGGCTACTAAAATCCTATAACCTATGGAAAAGATTATTCATCTTGCCGGTAATCAATACTAGTTTCGTTCAGAGTGCATCGACTAATTCATATTTATTGGTAGAAACGTAGCTCATCATTAAATCTTCTTGATCTTCGGATCACGACATCTCTGTTAATACACAACAGCACGATGAATTCTCAAACAGTACAGAGATACTCGAACACATGTAGGGATTTCTAAGTGCAATCAAAAGGTCGTACCTATGATGGGAGCTTTAAACCACTACTACCACTAAGCGGGCAGTCTAATGTAATACTTGATAAAATGCAAGATTTCCGCAGAGTTTGGAGTATCTAGGCTCATTTTCTCGCATGAAGTTTGATACCGCAAAATTTGGTATCAACAGTGGAGCATGGCGGCGGATCTGTGATGGTATGGGAATGTTTTCCAGCACGTGGAACATAAGTTTATGGATATATAAATATTTTGAAAAACAATTAACATGCTAATGCTGAACAGTTGGGAATAAGACAGGATTTTATTTTTACCAGGCTAACGATCCTAAGCACAATTTAAAGCTGTGACTACTATATAGCTGCCCAATGTTTCTAAAAACAAACCCCCACCACCCAGCAATGCCACACATGAATCTTATTGAGAAATTATTGGCAAAATTTGAAGCGAATTCAAAAAGCATGAAAAATGCTAACATGAAACTATGTATCACTGAAAAACATTTAAATGTTTAACAAATTGATTTTTTTCGATTGCCACATAGAATACAAATGTTCAAGTATGAGTGAAATTGGGAATAAATGAAGCTGTAACTTCATACTTTGTCAATTTATCGAAGAAAAATCAATAGCAATCAAAATGTGATGGTCGTACCGACATCCTTCCAGTGCATTCAATATGTAAAAATCGTCTATTTCTCTAAATGAAACCTTCAAAACTCAAATGGTTTTTTTGAGGTGCATTGTGGCGCAAGGTTTATTTTCTTATACATTTTCTCTTAATTAAGTTCTACTTCAACATTATAAAGCAAACTTCAAAACGCAATTAACTTTTGAATTTTCCAACTTTACACAATTGTCTGTGTTTTTCCCACTATAATGTTTCCAACATAATATCTATCCTGATTTGCACACGCCAACATTTGTATTCACTCGATCCTTTCGTCAACATTACAAAAGCCATTTATAATTTATTACACCCCCCCCCCTCTACTCCTTCCTTGAAAACATCACATTTTGTCTGCATACATTGTAAGCTAGTCTGTTGAAATGTTCGCTACACCCCCATATGTTTCATATGTGGTGGCGTGAATGCAAAACATTCGTTAGTTCAGTCAACTAAGTATTCCAATAAAGCTAAGCTTAATGAAATAATTCATGAATCATGTTAGCAAACAAAAAGTCGAAGAAATCAAGGCACAAACTATAATACAACGGTAAGCTCTTGTGTCGTTGGTATCATTTAGAATTCAAACATTGTTTGTATTGTTTGTTTTGAGCACTTGTCCTGTTTTAACATTATGTAAGCATACAGATACATATGTAATTTTGTCATCATTATTATTCATATGTTTTGAAAATGTAGCGGGACAGGATGAAAGGAAAAAAGAATGTCAAAGCTTTATAGTATAATGTTTCAAATATGTTGACCATTTGCTCGAAGCTCCGCATACTTTTAAAAACTGCATGGATACCGTGATACCAACTGTTTTCCATATTAAAAAAAACATTTTTTTCGTTTCGGATCAAACAAAAGAGCGTACAGGATAGTTACTTCATTAAACCATTTTAAAAACAAATCGGTTTCAAGTTTGATTTCTGACTAACATAAAAACGCTACGTCTTTATTAACAAACACGATTCGTCAATGCATAATGCAATCCAGTAGCGTACCCAGGATTTTGATAGGGGGGGGGTTATATTTTTGAAAGCTTGACTAGGTACGTTTGCTAGTTCTTCGGTGTAGATATGAAGATATAATTATGTGATGGTACTTAATCATACTTTTTCACTGGTCAAAGTTGGAGTCCTCCAAAAATAATTCTGGCAGACTTTAGCTCGATTGCATGTCTGGTTTCATTTACTTGAATGATGATATTTTCATATAAATTATAAAACTATGCGCTTGACGTGTGAAAGAATCTACACTGTATTTGTAGACTTCCTTGGAACCGTAAAGTGTATATGCATGTTTGCAAGTACATATATTGAAAAACCTTCAATACCTACAGGCTAGAAAAGAAAGCAACTAATGAAGTAAATGCCGTGAGAAAGTGAACTGTCACTAAGCACAGACAGAGTATTATCGTAATCAGGGCTGGTTAAGCTTGTTTGCAGCCCATGCAGGGAAGCAACTCTGCGCTCTCAAGCAAATTTGTCGTCATTTCCACATAACGCATGAGGTAGACTTTTTGTACGCGTTTTTTTAATGAGGTGTCCCCAATAGGCCTAATCCTCAGATTACAAATCATATGATAAAATAAAAACAATCCATTTTTGAGGGTGTTGATCAAAGATAGAAAGAAACTTTCAAAAATATAACTATTGCTACTAAGATATGGGTGCGAATTAAAAAAATTACACTTTTCTGGAATTTTACTTCGAAAACTTTCAATCAGGTGACCATATTCTAATGTTCCTACCAACTCTTTATCTATAGTATATATAAAATTGCTAGGCTTCATACAATAAGTAACAGATAACGGCACACATGGATCCAATTTGTGCAAATTATGCCCGTATCACCCCTAAGTGATATCTCTAAAGCACCATAGGCCGTAAATCAGGCCCATATGGGTTTCACTGTGAAATAGATTAAAGATCTAATTGCGTAGAGATACTGAATCTCACTCAACTCCCACGTTCCAGAGTGTCTCGGCGAGTAATTGTTAAAGTGGGTGACTTAGTGGTTAACGATAGTTCAAGGGTCCTTGCCGACAAATAGTTTTCGGGGATGAGATTTGATGCCGCACTATTATTTCACTCAGCTGTGAATGAGAACCTGAATCAAATGAGGGTAATAATCACGGGTGAGCGTGTTCCTGACCACTTCACATCCTAATGTTCCGTTGGTCAAGTAAATGAAATAACTCTAATATTGCCTGATGGCCCAATTTTGGCGGTTGCGCCATCGATTATTATTTTTACCAACCTCTTCCCACGCAATGACGAAGCCTTATGGACTCCACGTATAAATGATCGAAGGGAAAAAACTGGCTGTCTTCCTTGGTCTTCTACGTCGCTTCTACTTCTTTCCAAAGAAAAACAAAATCCAAATTATGTATGCGCATCTCCTTTCCAAAATTTCCTACGGCATCTTGAATTGGAGCCAAATTTCTAAAGGTAACCTCATGATCATCTCCAGACTAGTAACGAAGGCGTATAAAACCATTTACAATCTCCCTATGCTAACTCCAACGAGCGAAGTTTTCAAAACAGCCCAAGAATTGAATTTGCAAGGCATGATTTTCATGGAAAGAGCTAAATTCATACATAAGAATTTACACCGTAATGAGTATTCCGCTGTGAAATTAGATAGAATTGAGGAAAAAAACACTTACAGAATGAGAAGCATGAATAATATAGCTAAAGCATTTGCTAGAACTGATCGGCTAAAAGAAGACCCCTTCAACAAAGCTGCCAACTTTTACAATACACTACCGGACAAAATTAAAAACATAGCGAATCCAACTTCCTTTAAAACGACACTAAAAAAATATCTCCTTCAGGACCAACTTTCGCAGTAAGTCACAAGTACAATCAGCTGCACTAAACTCAAAACCAAACATGTAATCAACAGGAAATAATAAAAATAAAAAATAAAAGGACACTAAAATTTACAGATTTGGTACTATCCCTTATACCGATTCTTATCGTCTGGGAAGTACTATGTCCTAAAATTTTAAATACAGAGAGTTACTAAATTTTGATGGAGAGAGTGATTGAAGGAAACGGAGGTGGTTTTAGTCGGTAGAAATCCGGCATGCCGAGAGGCAGGAGCTGATCGGTATCTTTTGAAGATTTCCACCTCCCAACATTGAAAAAAATATGCTTGAGATATATAATCCATAACATTCGAATCTTCGAATTTTTTAAATTTACGCGAGGTGATCAAAGTTTAAAAATGCCGATAATGATACAAACTTAGTTTTCAAAACTCATCTACTTGTACAGTAACGGTGAGAAACAGTATAAAATGGGATTTAAATTTTATGTCCAAGCATAAAACAGAACGCTTCGCCGGATAAAATTATAGTGAAATATCTAAACGACGATTTTTTTCATTAGCTTATTTAACACATCTTCTGTAGATGGAGTGAGATCTCTATGAATATTTAGGAGTGCCCATCCATTTAGCCGTTCATTGCTAGTGGAATTTCGCAAGTATGTTTTTAGTCGTCGTAATGTTGAAAATGATCGTTCGTTTGTAAACGTAGATACTGGGAGAACAGCCAATATTTCTAGCGATTTCAATATATTCGGCATAATGTTTGAATTACACATGCTTAACCCATCTATGGACGTTTTTGGGCGGTTTACTATTTCAAGATACCCTATCTTTCTGTACCACAGAGTCAACTCAGCATTCAATTCTTCTTCAAGGGGGGGGGGGGGTTAAACCCGTAAACCCCCCCCCCCCCTTGGGTACGCCACTGATGCAATCTAAAATTGCTTGGTAAACAATTGTAAAAAAACAACTTTCCAGCAGGATATTAAATTTTTCATCATTCTTTCTAGCGAAAAAAAATTCTACTGTCTCCACTCATTCCGACGGAATACATTTCTCTAGACCGAGAAAGCAAAACTCTCTCCCATAAAACTAATAAATTGAATCTCGGCTTGAATAAAAGAACAGACTGTCGGGAAAAAAAACTTAGCAAAAAAAAACAAAATTTCCCATCAGACACGTACAACTTCATAATTTTCCCAGAAAAAAGCCAGAAAATAAGTTTCAGTTCGTGACATTACATTTGGGCCGGCAAAATGATCAGATTTTGCAGTCCACCCGCCTCCATGATGTGCCGTGCAGAAGCAAGTGCTAGAAGTTCATATTATCTTTCCAATCTTATCCAGCTTCACACCTCACCCCTTTCTATCTGAATGTCCTGACAAAGTTTCCATGTCTCTTCCTTTATTCACTTTTCCTATTTTCCTCTTGGCGGGAATCTGTTTACACAGCATGGAATTTCTACGTAGGACAGTCCCCAAACTAACTTCCAGAACACTAACAATAATTTCAGTAATTCGTGGACAAGGACAATGATATTCAGGACTGAGTCCTGTTTAGATTATTATCATGTATAATACATATTCACGATATATGTACATATGATAGGCTTTGACTTACTTAGATTGCGAGGATAGCTTTGTTGACCACAGAAATGGACATTTGTACGGTGACAAGATGAACTGATAAAGATGTGTTGATCCTTCTGAATTGCGGTCGAATTAATACAGTTGCCTAGAGGTGACAAAGTGGGTGGTCGCCATTAGTTTATGATGTTAGTAGAGTCTGGAATATGTTACAAAAGAATGAAATAAATGTTTATTATGAATGTCGGTCTAAAATTTTCAATAAATACAGTAAAAAATTCAATTGCAATTATTCAATTATATTTGAAAAATAGTAGATAAAAAGTAAATGGCCATTTTTTAAATTAAAAAAAAATTTTTTTTTTGATGAAAAATAGTCAAAATTAACGCATTTTATTATTTTGGTTAAAAACGTGTACGAGCTCACTAATATCGCTTGCTTTCCCTCATAGCCAAACGAAAGCTTCCCGGATAAAAAATAATAGTTCAGCGCTAGGATTCGAATCTAAACTGCCATTAGTGAGAGCCAGAATCGTGACGCAAAAATTATTATTATATTATTCCAAACCATTTCTTATCACAAAAATTCATCGTGAAATTATTAACGAGCGAACATATGGGTCCTGGAATAAGTTTTTTTTGCGGAAATAACAATCAAAAATCAAATTTGAAATACTATCTCTTTTACAAAAAACGAAACCGAAATAACGGCAGAAAATTTATATTCTTCGTGTATAAATTTTAGGAATCTTCCTTCTAAGATGTTGGCTTTTTTAATAACATATTTTTTCTGGGAAGAAATATTTTTAATGGGGATATAAAATATGAAATTGCAAATGATCAAGCAGTCTTTGGAGTTAACTGTTATTTAGGCAGAAGTTTACGAATTTAGGCTTCTAAGAACCGAAAAACTCATAAAATAAATGTTTTCTAGGCAGACAACCCAATTGCCAAATTTCTTAGAATCAGCTGTCGCCTTTGAGGCATCTTAAACACCCATGTGATGAAATTGGTGTTTCAGTCCTTTAGACGATTAGATTTCCTGCCTGCTGGGAGAAAATTCATTTTTTTCTTAGAAATTGTGACTAAGCTTACAAACAAAATACTAATTAAATATCTTAGATATTTTGAATGTAAGTTGCCTTAAATTTTAATATCTTTCTTATTTTAAAGGAAAATATTTGGCTGAAAAAATTATATGAAAAATAGTATTATTTTGGGACTATTTTTTTTGCAGTTCAACGAAAACTCGAAAGTTTTTCCAATTTTACGCCAAACGAAACAGAATTCAAGTTCAAACACTTTCACACGCCCACCGAGTCAATCCTTTATTTTGCACCTTCAACTCTCAAACAAATAACATTCACTTCCCATTTAATTAGTCACCTTCGCATCAAGTACTCTTACGAGGACTCATCTTAAACGATTTCAATCAGCATACGAATAGCTTTCCTTCTATTTGCATTCAGCCTTTAAATGTGGGCTTCCATTTCAATCCTATTTAGCCGCAAGGACCCAAAGTACCATTCACATAATATAGAGAGTTATTCTGTAGTCTTCAAAGTCAAGTGCAAAATACACAAAGTTTTATTATTCAGCCGAAGGACCTCACCATGATATATATTCACTTTAACAACAACGCTGTAATACTTAGCGTGGCGTTTCTGCAAGTGACACTCGAGTCAATGATAAATTATTTGTATTTCGTCAGGATTACGTTCGCTGGCTGGTGTTTATTTGTATGCCTTTCGTTGTTAGTCTAGTCCTCGGCTTCAGCAGAAAATCAGTCTAATTAAGAATTCTCTCCGCAAGGTAAGTAGCATTTCTCCAAGACTCACAGTCATTATGCTTTATTTCCATGAATGGCCTTTAAGTTTATGATCCTTAAAACAATCGTAAGCGCTTTTGTTGGACGAAATACGGAAATGGATCTATTTCGACGAAAAGATAGATCGTTGATAAGAGTTTTTGTTGCAAAAGAAACTTTCGCTCGGGAAGCTTCATTAAATTAATATTAATATATTTATTTTCATTTTCCTAAAATAGCGAACAGCTTATCTTTTGTGTCGGCCTCATATTTCGATTACATCCTGGCAGTATTCCTCCACTAATTGCCTTTATTCTTAGCGACATTTTAGTCTAGCTATGCCTTTTTTTGCCAGCTATCTCGACAGCAACAACGAAAACGGAAACGAGCATAAATTATCTTGGTTGACATCAAGTCGTCCTCTCATTTATCACTTATTCGGCTGAGCATCCAGAGCTACAGATAACTTCACACAGTGACAGGAAACGTTCAGGATAAAGTTCTGACACGAAGTGATATAACACTTTTCACCGTGCTGATGTTGTTGCGAGTATCAAATGAGCATGAAAAAGGTGACACACAAGACATGTATCTAGATGCCGAACATAGTATGAATGGGAGTGTCCGGAAAGGACAGTGTTCAGCAGGATTCACTACGAATACTGTCACAAAAAGCGAGAATGCAAATGTTATTCTGGTCAATTTAAATATTGTGTTTATTTTTGACCGAGTGAACTGAAACGCTGCGGTCGTTTTGCATCTGTTTTGTTTGTTTGTTTTAATTTGTGAAATCTTTTTTAGCGGCTATGCTTGATGAACAAATCATTTTTATTTAGAGAAAAAATCTACACTTGAATTCTGTCCAACGAAAAATCAAATTTTCTGAACAATTTCATTAATACATACAACTGTTTTATTATTTATTATTTGTATGTTTCATTCTACGTTTGTTGATAAAATAAGATTTTTTTTTACATTTTTCGGGATCTCCAGTTTTCGATCTTTTTTCGGAGTCCTTCTATCAGACTTTTGATTTGGTTCTTGCCTATGTTTTTGGTTGTTTGATTCCACTCTTTACGGAAATCCTCCACGTTCGCAACAGCTATTTAGTCTTCCTTACAGTGCCTTTAATGATTGTCCAATATCGTTCGATCGATGGAGGAGACCTGGAGAAAGAGTATCTGTGCAGTGTACAGTGTGCCGACTGTAAAAAATGGCGGATGAATTGGTAATTTGAAGACAATAAGAAACGAAGGATACCTGGAGATATTAAAAAATAATGCCGTTTCAAGAAGAACCTGAATCACTTATGTAAAATGATTGCAAAAAGATGAACTGGCTGCCGCATTCACCGAAACTTTCTTCAATAAAACTTCTCCGGGATGAAATGGATAGAAAAGTACGTGAGACGTTATCTGTAAGTGCAGTGTGTGTTATCTTTGGATAAAGTTCCAAGAAGTTTGAAATTCATTTTTTGAAGAAACACTTTTGAAATTCATAGGAAGAATGCCACGAATATACAATGCTCAACATCAATGAAAAAGATTTCCAAAAATAAATACAGAATATAATCCATTGAAACTAAGCAAAAATTATAGTATGTTAATCAAGAAATAAATATATACGTTTTATAAACACTTATTTACTTAGTTTTTGTTTTATCGTATTATAAACATGGTGCATGCTGTCTTCCAATATATATGGACGGTAGGGTTTGTGTAATATCGTTCTTGATACACCCGATGTCACAAGAACGAAGCCACTTCCTGGATAAGATGTCCCCAATGCCATATCCTCGATGAAATATCAATAAGAGCATTATTTTCGAGCTCATTTGCAATATATCTTCTAAACTTCGTCGTTTCTCTTGTTTTTTTCTTGCTCGCTGTACCATGTTAGGAAATATTTTAAGGAATAGTATAAGCAACTAAACGAAATAAGGCAACTAAGCCATATACACACAAATTTTCCTAATTACAGCACTACTCATCTTCCGATGATTAAATATAACTAAGAACTATTTACTTCAACTGATATGAGAACAATCTACTTTACTTTCGGATCCTTTCGAGCACTTCAGTATTAAATCTCTCCGTTATCATTTTAATCACTTCTAAGCTCAATCTTAATCAAGTGTTTTCGGTCTTCTTTTCTATATCTATGTTCAGTAAATATATTTCTTTCGTGATCCGTTGAAAATGGTCTTTAAATCTTCCAATATCTTTTGGATATCGAAAAATTAATTGGATTGCTTTTCACTATGCGTTTATTGAATTTTCTATTGTGAAATCAACTGAAGACAAGTGGAAATGTCAGAGAATGGATGAGAAAGGACGCCAATAAAATCAGTTTTAATTTTTCGCGAGAAGAAAATCCGGGCATGCGAGCTGCATTTGGAGACGCTTTTGATTTCTGTCCGACGGCAAATAACATTTTAATATTATTTATTGAGAAAGTCTTAGTTCAATATGCTGGCTTATTTACACTTACTCGTACTACTGTTTTCGAATATTTACTTTGAAACCATTACATCCTTTGACAAAGACTGTTTTATAAGAAAATTACATTTTTTTCTATTTATTCCATTATACTTTTATTGACACTGTTTCAATTAAACTTATAAAGATAAAAGACTAAGGGCAAGGCCAATTCTCATAAAAAAACTCACTTAAAGTCAAGAAAAGGATAATTCCAAGTTTTATTTGAAAATCACTTTCTGGCCCATGTAGAGATATCAATCATTTCGAATTATTTTTATGACACCATTAACTTGAGAATTCTTTCCTTGTTTGAAACATGCTTTTTGAATTCGATAAGTTGCTTCCAGCCAAAACATTAAACAAAATTTCAGCTCCCTAACCTTAATATCCCCTATTTCCGTTCTTTTGCGACTATTTGAAACCATTCTACAAAATTGACTTTTTTTGAGTCATAAAAAGCGTGGGTGGCTGTACCAAAGAAATTTTATTCCTTAATAATACCTTTTTGATTTGTTCTGGCTTGTGGGGGATCTTTATGAAGAAATTAATTTCAATTAGATTAAACTTTAGCACTAAGCTAAATGCGAATGAAAATTGAAGTGTAAATGAAAAATTTGACTAGAAAGGGTCATGAAAGTCTAGATCATTTGCAAGGGTAATATTTTATAATAAAATTTGAGGTTGGAAAATTTTCTTTCAGAATAAAAATAATTCAATATTTTCACCCCATTTTTATTTAAAATGGCCAATGTAAGGAAGGAGAAAGCACACATATCACTAACTTACTCTTATCAACAGGACGGGAAAGGAATGTGTTGGACGTTCCTTTAACTAACTTTTATCATTTATTATTCGTGCAATATTTTCAAAAACATATCTAGTGTACTGCTGTTTTTAAATAAATAGTGACAGTCCAATTATTGAAGAAATTACATTAAAATGATTGGCCCAAATGGAGTTTTTGACGTCGTACGTATCATTGTACGTTGAAAAGAGGCAACTATGCAAGATGATTGAGAGATACGTATATTTCATACTAGCCCAATGCCGAGACGTTTGGGAAACTTCTTCAACGGATTCTATTCAAGATTCTTCTGAAACTCACTCGAAACAACATTTATGAAAATATGGAATAGAAATGTTGAGACATCATTTCAAAGAAGAAATGTTATAAATGACTCTGCAGAAGCGCAAATAAAGGGTAACTAAACTACAGCAAGACAGATCTAAGGCACGAAATTCGATCTTTTACTTTTTGCATTTAGGGTGCAATTTGCTAATCTCCTTTTCTCACTGAAATTGTGACCATTCCTAATCTAGATAATGTTTTATGATATTTTTATTTTTATTTAGTCATGAGAAACGTGTTAATTTTATGTATACATAAGATAGTGAATAAAGCTACTGATGGGTTAGTGTTTACTAACGATATACAGAACTAAAGATTTTATGTTGAAATTGCTTCGTCAATTCCAAATCAAATTGACATTCTTGATCGTTTAGCAAACTTTAATTGTTAATAAATCATTCGAAAATGGCGATGATGATTATAAAAATATTGATTTAAAATTTGTTAATCAACTGTAAGGTCTCACGGCGTTGAGGACTTTCTTTCCCACGACAATCCCTTTTTCCTTCTTAAGTAACAGTATCATTTTCTGTAAATTCTTCACCTAGTGCGCAAGCGAAAACCCCGTACAGATGTACCAGCACTTGCAAATCAGGGAATTTTCCTATAAAAACGCTCGTGTTTTGGAAAATAAGTGTTACTTAAATGTCTGGTGACAAAACCTCTTCGTGTTGCCTTCGGGTTGAAATAAGGTGAATGTCTGTTTATCAAGGATAGTTTTCGAACTTCAGTTGAGGCCATATTGCAAACCAATTGGTTTATAAGATGCTAGACGGTGGAATGTCTGGTGGATTGGATGCAGTTTACTTTTGGATTTTACACGCTTCGCATCGAAACGTTTTAATTCTTTGATTCTCGATCAGGTGTATTGTCCTGAAACAATGCAGAGTTAAGGCAGTGTAAATTTAACGAAAAATCTATAAATACAGCTATATTTTGTGAAGCATCGACATGAAATTACCTCTTTATTTTGGCTTTGTTCTTTCTTTATCAGAATTTCTTTTCGGTTCGCAACATTTTTGTTTTCTTGAATTTGGAATGCGAATTTATAATGTTTGATTGTTTTAAGTTGAAAAATTCTCTTTATGATATATTATTTTTTATTTATTTATTATTCTATGATTCTTACTATTATTCAAAAAATAAATATGCACCATTATTCAAAAATAAATGTTGCCTCAAAGTAGACAAAGTTTCAGTGGGTGAAGTAGTCGACTTGAATCATTGAATATTGGTGGACGTATCGCGCGCTGTTATATGCACATACGTAAGCGCTAGGACATGACAGGGTAGGCCCAGGTAGCAATATCTTTGCATGGGAAAAACTACTGTAAATGGTTGCCTGCACAATTTTATCGTATATCATTCATAATTTTGAAAGGTAGTTCGTTTTGGCCAACTTCGTTGGGATTTTTGGCTTTTTCTGTTAGATTTTATTTGCGGTTTTCTCTTGGTAGGCGCGCGGGTGTTTTTCCAAGTAGAGTTGAAGGCATAGCCCTAGGTATTTAATTTTTCAAATTATGCATTGTTTGCTTTTCGGCTAAATTTCGTAATAGGGCAATAGAGAGACGAGATTCGAGACCTACGCCACTGAACTTAACAAACCCCATAACGCGCCAGACTGAGCTGACCTGCCAGCAGCCATCTCACCTCTAGCTGGGTAGACGACGTACACGAATAATAGCGTTGACACATTGACCCATCATCAGTACGAAAAGTATCATCAGCACAAAAACCCCCATCATAATGACGGAGAGATAAGCACGAAAAAGACCAAACTTATCTCGATAAGTACGAAAAACTGCCATCTATGTTTGGGAAGAATAATTAGAAACCATCTACCGTGAATAGAATTTGACATATTTATATCAGCTGTTTAATATTTTCGAACCAAATCTGACGTGCCATCGCGGACAGTTGACGTTTGTCATCGAAACGACACCAAAGACCGAATGATAATGACGAAACCAACGACGAAAACATGTGTGTCACCCCGTCATTTGAAGTTTCGTGCTGATGACACTTTTCGTACTGATGATGGGTCAATGTGTCAACGCTATTAATTTTCACAACAAAAGAGTGTGTTGACTCAGCAACGGAACTGAATGTCCATGATTTTAATGAGATTGATTTTAGTCAGTTAGCTTAGAATTTTGTAAGACGCAAATTTCAAAACATAAATATCCGCATAATTACAAAACCATAGCTTTATTTAGCAGTGCAATATAATAAATTTCACAAAAGTATTTATGCAGCTTATCAGTTTTTGTTGAAGTATTTAAAACAGGCTTTACAATTTCCAATAAAAATTCCTAACCATTTGTGGATATAAAATGTCAATGATCAGAGCTAGTTTTTCCAATCAATAACAATTCATAATCATAAATTGAATGAAACTTCTACAAACAATCCGAAACAATTTCAAATAAAACCTATTCACTTATCCCAAAGACCAAACATAGCTACCACCTTCCTACGTCCTCTTGCAGTTAATCTCTATTTTATTATTCATGTGTGCATTTCATCACGAACCCGAATTTAATTTGAAAATTTAGTGATGAATAAACACAAAGTTCGCTATGGCAGCGACGTTTGGAATAAATGATTGGAAAATCAACTGTTTTTCGCGAAAATCCAAAAAAAAATAGAACGCAATATGGTTTTCGACATTTGAATTTCCACATTTTTGATACATTTTACTGGAGGCATTGTGTTGTGTTGTTGGGTACAATGCAAATCAATTTTATATGCAATAAATTACTAGAGAACTAATAATAACCTACATTCCCTGTTTTCCTAATCACAATGCAGGGAAATCGAATCGATACAATTGAAAATTGTTTGGAATTCGACAAACCGCATTGGTAAACACAAACACTGTCTGATTTTAAGTTGTCGCAGTGAGGGTGGAGTTTGATAAGGGGCCTTTTTCGTTCAATGAGTTAACACATCCAACCACAGCCATGAAAACTTTTTGATAATGTGTTTAGGGTTAAACATGGAATATTTGTTTCAAATATCAAATAGAATTCATGCATTTTGGTCTCGTTAAGTATATCAACTATTGCGCTAATGAAAGGGTGATAATGTGATATTTTGAGGATTAAATACAAGGATACAAATGGAATTTATCTATGGGATTAAGATTTTGAAGGATTATATTTCGCATTCATTTCTGTTTGGAATGTTAATTTGGATTAAAAATAGGATAAAGTTGAAAACATAAATTCAATTTAAATAAATTTACAGCGGTATTAGACCAATTGGAATTATTTTAAAAAAAGTAATTGAATTTTAAATTCTATTTTAGTTATCAATTAACGAGTTTATGTGATTAACTAAACAAAACATTATTTCTATTCAGCATGACTGCATTTTTCATTAAGTTTTCAATTGATTTGATAGCTACCTTTCGATTTGTTTGAAATCATAAGGAAAAAAACGTAATTTACATCGCAGAAGAAGCAAATAATTTCAAATATATTTTAACGCTCCGAATCGCTACCGCTTTCTTGTTTATAGTAATGTTTGCTCATATAAAAACTTGAACGCGAGAGATATTAACCCCTTGAGTATCGGAGACTTTTCCCAAACATATGCGAAAATTACCAGTGGTTTTTATTGGTGTTTCGGTGGTACGGTAAATGCTCTCTATCAAAGTCAATTTCAAAGTATCCTTTTCGAAACCTTAAGATATTATATCTGGAATATTAGAGTATATTTTGGATCGTACAATATATATCTGAAATTTTACACCTTGTAGAAAAGGACACAACATTCTAGAAAATATTTAACATGTGAACAAAATTTGTGCACCAATTTGTATATTTACGTACATACGTACATAATTAATAATTGTTTTCACATAATTCATAGTATCCAAAAATTCAAAATAATTTTCAATAAGATTCATGATCTTCAATATACAATACATAAAGTCCTTTATTGCAGATGGAGCATATATGATTAGATCATTACTAACATTTTTATTGCTGCACAAAAAACAAAGTCTTAAATTACGAACTGGTAATTTTACTAATCCATAACGTAGTTTTTATAGAACCAATAGAAAATAGTACTTCTTGTGACTTCTTTCAAAAGAATGGATAATAGACGAAGTGAATTGCAAGCGTGATATTAATAGGCTGGCACCACTTTCTTTTTAGTTATATATGAGTTTAACACGATCCTAGCGTTGGCCTTCCATCAATATATGAGCACAAAATCCCTTCAAACATTTTACTTTAACCTTGGCGAACAAACCTTCGTCAAATCAACGACTCCAATTTTACTTTTTGTTCCTTAGAATATAAGAAATACTTTAAAAATTAACTAATTTGGAAACACTAGACAAAAAATAAAAGAAAATATTTTATATTTGATTAAACTGTTTTTAAAATCAATGTTAACGGGCGTAGTCAAATTGACTACGGTTTTTAATAATGATCAGTAAAATAAGGTTAATTGTCTAAGGTTGACAGTTTCAGATTTCAATTTATTAAAATGTGGTCTAAGTGCGACCCTTGAGGCCCACACAACTAACTTCCGAGTGGGATGAATAAAATGCTATAATTTGCTTTTATTATTAATTACTATTATTAATAATTATTATTATTAAACATTATTATTCTAAATTAATATAATTACTTTTATTATTTTTATCAATTTTTTATCTAACCATAAAAGTTTTGGTAGAGGAAGACGTCTCCACCACCTGCTCATCCTCTACCAAAGCCTCGGCAACCTCGTCCTCTTCGTCCTCGTCATCCTTCTTGTCCTCCACTTCGTCCTCAACCTCGTTCTTCATTTCGGCTTCGGAATTCACAAATATTATTGAGGGTATTTAATTATTATTTACAATAATCATTCGTTATTAAGAATGTTTGACCGTTACTGAATAATTATAATTGACTTTATATATACAATATCAAATTATAACTAATATTACTTGATTGTTAATAACAATATTAAATTATTTATAACAATATCTAATTATTAACTGCATTAGCGTCTCTATTCCCATTCACCCAAACCTGATAATTTCATTTCGGCTTCGGAATTTCATAAATTAATCTTTATTTTTTTTTAAACAACATTTTTTACAAATTTGATCACAATTTTGCTAAAACGCACAATAATAACAACATTACTATGAAGGTATTTGGTATCTTCACGAATTAATAGTGCGTATCAACAGTTCAAAAATAAGCAATTTTTAGTCGTTTTTTCAGTTTTTTCATCCTAAATAAAAAACGGCTTAACCGATTCAGTTCTAAGTTACGTAATTACGCGTCGTTTAAAACCAATTCCACGTCAATCCGATCTTTGGTTCTCGAGATAATCGAGACGAAAAATAATTCCGAACGCGCATACGTACATCCGTATATACGTACATACACACATACATACGTACATACACACTCACATACATCTCTCTAAAAACGATGGATTTGGATTCTAGAGACCTTAAAACGTGGAGATATGTCAAAATTTGGGATTCGCAAAATCGACCCCATTACAATAACTTCCCATAGGGAACTGGGAAGTTAAAAATTTACAAAGGCCAGAATTATGTTTACATTCCGAACTAAATGGAGCATTCGTGAAATATTTGGAATTTTGATTTTTTTGTAGACAAACCCAGTTTTTGGGCTAATTACTTATCCAAATATTTTACTAGCTTTCTGAAGTTGCTTGTGTATTCAATATATGTCCAACCCATATTTTAGTCATGTTAGAAGCAAAATTTAGAAAAAAAACTGTGAAGTAACGAAATAATTTTGGATAGAATTAATCGTGAAAGAAGGAGCAACATAAAATTAATAATAAGTTATTTTCGTTATTATTGCATTAAGCGCTGTTTGTAACTAGTTTGAAGTTTGCCGCACAAGACGAGCTCGGCGCGAAACGCACGAATGACGAATCCTATTTTAAGTCACATAAGTATTAAAGCCATGGCGACCCAAAGACGAGAAAGAGGGACCACCGAGCAGCAGTTTTGCGACGCTTTACGCATGCGCGAATTTGACGGATTAGATGCACTGGCTGTGCCAATTTCAGGTATCACTCGCAGACCGCGAAATCTTTTACACGTTTTAATAAAGCTTCACGTACTCGGAGAAATGTTTTACGCATTCAGAGAAACTTGCAGAATATTTCACGCATTCGGGGACACCCAGAGAAATTCGATGAATGTTTCACGCACTTGAGTGTGTAGAACACGGCCTAACGAGTCTCGAAAGAGACCGTTAAACCGTGCGTTTGACGGTTCAGTGACAAAAAAAAGAAATTTGAAACTTCGGTGAAGAATTTACAGAAAGCCTTTTTATGAAAAAAAAATTCCTCCATTTTGAACTGATTTTTCAATGATTATATTATCGGTGGTGATACATGGAAAAATAATATTAACTGACAAAATTCAGAGCACTTTGTACTGAGTGGATCTGTGGAAGATAACAAATTTTAAAATTTAATTCGAATAGAAATATTGTTTTGTGCCTAAGTCTTTAGCGTTGTCATCAATGTAAAAAAGTGACTCACGGAAATACAATTGAACTATTAATATTGAAAATATAAGGTTTCCAGGCTTACAGATTGACAGATGACATTATATCCAGATAAAACGTGAAAATAATTTTGATGAATAGGGCTTTATCCATTCTGAGATATTTACGACTGTTTTCAATCTAAATAATGTTATCTTTACTTTAAAGCTAGGTTTTTAGGAAGACCTATTTGAAAAGTATTCCAGCAAAAACTTCAACAAAGTACCCCTAAAGATACGAGATACAGAGAGAATGATATGAACTGTATAGCTAACTTAAATTAAATTTTACGGATATATTTTCTACACACGCAATACTGCAATATTTCATTGTGCAATACGAACAATGCATCTATTTATTCGCAGCTTATTTTCGAATCTCTAGCAATTTAATATTCATGGAATGGTTAGGATTGCTACCACATATGTTTTCAAGTTCATCATAGATGTGGCACTTTATTGTCTCCAGCATGCATGAAGGTGTGCTATTACAAGCGCAACATTGCATCTCGTGGTGAACCAGCTAACAAAACAGCATGGATGCAATTTAAAGCTGGCTCTGTAGGATTTATAGCGAGGAAAACTGAATGATAGCCACGCTGAACGATGTTGTTGATAATGATGCCATTTCCTCCACTTCCACTTACCATCCATACAGACTTCTCGCATAGTTTAAACAGTTGTCGTGCTTTTCTCAATTGAAAACTATATTACGGTTGAAATCTATTTTAGGAGGCTCTTTATAAAACGCATACCACAAGCATATCATATTCACCGTCATTGAGGGAAAATCCCGTCAATACAGCTATCAAGTCCTTCATATCTTGCGCGGATCACGTATCGTTACGTACTGTATGCTAAATGAATAACAACGGCATTAATTTAGAGGTGGTTTAGTGAGCTGAGCACTATACTTGGGAATAATTTGAATGGAAGAATTTTGATTGGATTTGTCAAGAAACCAAGAAAATTTTTCATATTGAAGTCAAATAAATAAAGTAATCACGAATGAATAGTTCAAATTTCGGAAAGAGAATCAAATCGATCAATGCCACGGGAAATCTGAAATGAAATAATCCCAGTTTATATGATTTGTTTTCAGAATTACAAATTGTATAATCTCCAAGGAGTAACAATTACAGTATATATTACTATCGAAAATGTTAATTAAAACTACTACCAACAATTTATACGTTGGTTCTCCTTAGAATATTATTCAAATTCTGAAGCGGTAGCTGAAAATTATACAAACATTTTATTGGCGCCCAACGTGGTTTCACTGTCATACAAAATAATTTCAACGTTCAAAAATGAATCAAGAAAAGCGATTTCATTTGTTAAACTTTTAATTAAAAAATCTGATACAATGACCCCTTTCCGTATGGGTATTTAGATTATACCAATAAGAACTATTCATTACTTCTTGCGTAAGAAGAAAATTGAATTAAGCAATCAATATGTGCCGCACATATTGATATCAGAGTCCATACACCTTGTGTCTAAGGAATGCAATCAACTGTCCAATCATATAATCTATGATCTATAGTAAAACATATTATAGACCTGATATATCGCACATGTTCACCAATGATTACCGCAATGGCTTTCCAAGGCATACCAAAACGAGGATATTATACTTCAAATCATAGAGAGTGGGTAGAACTAATCTGAAATTTACTATTCTGACTGACTAATTATCTGTTCTATTCTAATAAACGCAATATATTTGTGATATAAGCACGTCACTCCATATTTTCGGGATCCTTATTGTTCTCTTCCTTTTTACATTTTTTGTTACATCTTTCAATTTATTTCCGTTTCATTTTGCTGATGTGACATGCATTTGTTGACTATTTATTCTCGCATGTCATAACTTCTAAGGACTTTTTCCAACTCAATGAACAGCGAGCAATCAAACAAAATAGGAAACTTTAACAACATGGATAGGTAGACATTATTTGACGATATTCCAGTGCCAGGAAAATATGAGAGGCGATGATGGGCTATTTTTTTATTCATTTACATATATATTGTGTCAATTTAGGCATAAATAAAGGGTGTTTTCTCAGAAACTTTTAATGGCATTAATTGAAAGATTTCGAATCTAAATATGATTTCACCACTTTTTTTTAAAGAAAATATAATACTTGATATGTTTTTTGGCGATCGTCACCGACAAATGATTCCTAATTTTTTGAATCCCAACATAAATGTCAATGGGCTGAGAGGTAAATGGTTCCAACAGGATGGCGCAACATACCATCCAACGCGTGAAAGCATTGCTATTGGGCCAAACCTTTGGTGAACGAGTCACCTCCAGAAATGGACCTGTGAACTAGCCACACACATCATGTATTTAAGATTCCATTGAATTCCTTTTTTGTAAGTCTGTCAATTCACTTGTCTATGCTGATAAACCAGCAACTATTGATGACTTGAAAATACACATTCGGCGCGTTATTGGCGAAATAAGACTGGCAATGCTGCAAAATTGGATCGACCAGATGACCTATCGATTTAATCTTCGAAAATGATTGTCCTTCAAACATCAATTCTTACTCTGCTTTTGCATAACTTGTAAGTCTCAATTTGCTATCCTAAAAGTAATTTCTTGTCTGTCGTCTCTCAATTGGAAACGAAAACTCATCAATTTTTCATAGAGCCAGGAAAACGCATCAGTAAGTTCAAAAGCTAACATGCAACTGAAATATTTATTCACGGCCACTTAAATGACCAAAATTCAATTAGATCCACACAATGTTTCCTGATTACAAGAAAATTGGATGCACTTATTCGTTTTTAAATTAAATTGTTTGAGAGCTTCTGGAAAAACTTGTATTTAAAAAAAATAAATTACCGTCTGAAAATCAAATTTGAAAAAGCCAGAGAATTGTGGTGTTCCACGTCGGGAAACAGGCAGAAAGAACCCATATATTATATATGTTAGGTTTTATTAAAAAAAACACACACATACACAGAAGTGTAACGACCGTTACCAAGTAAGTAAGATCAAACGGAAAAACCGAAATATTGAAAACGAAATGGATAAAAGTTTTAAGCCTTAAATAATTTCGAAAAGTCACTGCGTCGAATATAAAATGGGATCTGAATTTGTGTATTTATTTTCGGCTAAGAGGAGAACAATGCAGCTTCGACAAGTGGATGCACAAAACAGGTGAAACTAACATGAAATTACTATCTCGATCCAAATCCATGATTTTTTCATGAATAAGTGAGCCTAGAAAACAAATAGAAAGATTTGGAAGTAGCACTTACATTACTTTCACGTCCAAAACCAGCGAACAACAACACGAAGAGGAATATATTATTCTTTCAAACTTTCCTTAATGGATTTAAGTAAAACTCGACTCATGATTTTTTTTATGATTCTCAGAAATATCAACGCTGACAAAGAAAGTAATACATCCTTTACTTACATGGAAAAAATGCCAGTGATTAATTTCAACAAACGTTTTTGCAACCGGAAACTTTTGTGCTACTATTATTCCCCCGGATCTCATTGAAAAGGATATTCAGTGTTGTTTGCAATATGCAAGTATATTGGCTTTTCTTCGATCCGCCCAAAAAAATCTCGAAACGCATTTTGAAAAGCAGCGTGAGCGTATTAATTGAACCCATTTTCAGTACTCACTTCACTTGAACTTACCAAAACGCAACCATTTCGTTTTTGATATGACGAAAAAAATGTGCCAAATTACCGGAAAAGATAAAAAATAGATTACCTTACCAAAATTTTTAGGAAAAACTTTTGTTCTAAAAAAAATGAGTACTTATTTTACAAAAGCAGGACGAGCAATAAAGATCCGACGAAAACATTAAACAAGATTATTCACCACACAAAACAACTTACTCAGCTAATCTAAAATTTCATCGGAATCCAAACTTTTCAGCGCAATTGTGTCCATGACAAACCGTCCTTAATCTAAAATATCCCACAATCAAAACAAAAACACCACTAATCCAATTCATTTCGATCCTTGGCAAACTTAATTTCAGCATTACATCGATAAATATCCGATTCCATGATTGCACTACAGCAGCTTTACAATTGGCGTCCATTGAGCGTCACTCAAGCGCGTAATCGTCCTTTCTCATGTTTCATCGTCTCGATTACACCCTCCTTAAGCACGCAACAAATCATTATGATTGAGGATAATCCTTCAGCCACGACTCCGCGCTCTCCACCTAATTTGCATTAGCCAAGGCGACGTGGGAAGACAACAAGTGGATTGCGATTGATGGAGAAATTGGATGTTGCTGACGTTTTCAACTTTCAATTGTTCCCTTTCGTTCTCATCGGGGTTTGTGCATATGCATCCAAACAACCAACCCCTTGCAATGCAGGGCGCGAACAAGTACACAAGCGCTTGTTTTGCATTTCAGTTTAATCTCATCCAATTATCATTATACTAATTTCACGGATGCACTCGTTTTTTTCAACCCTTTCTAGCCCTTCCAGTTCTTGTGGTTAAAGGGTTATTTCGTGCATGAACAGCTCCGCTCGCGTCGTATAGGGTGCCGTTGAATGATATTTTTTTTGGTTTGATTGTTCTGGAGTGATACGGAGTGATTGAACGGTTTTATAGAGTAAACAATGTTATTGAAAGGCGCAGATACATTTTGATTGTGCAATGATATTTAGTTTAGAAATATTTCGTTCTCTTCATTGCGTGAAATATTTATGCGAAAATAGTTTAGAAATATTGTGCTGAGGGTATTCAACACAGCCATCGAAAGTTTCTTTAAACTACTTATTGTAAGCCGTCCCTGTGACAACATGGGCTCTTCCAAACCGTTAAACCAACACAAATCTCCTTACACTTACCCAAATTGTCGCAAAGGCTCTCGACAATCGTTCCGAAATTGATTTAGTGTACACTGACTTCAGTAGGGCATTTAACACTATCAACCTTAATGTTCTACTTCAGAAGTTTGGACCATTAGTCTTCTGCCTGGAGTCCTACTTCAGTTCTCGTCCATGTCGTGTTAGTCTATGAGCCGCACATTTTTCTCTCTTACATTGTACCTCCGGCGTTCCTCACGGGTCTATTCTAGGCCCTATTCTTACTCTATATAAATGGCCTTCCTTCTGTCGTAGCGTCTCAGTGTCTTCGGTATGCTAATGACTGAAAAATTTACAGAAATATTCGCTTCCAAAAAGATCTGGACGCGATCGATTCTGGGAGTTAAACCAATTTTCTCTCCCTTAATATCCAGAAATATCACAAAATGAACTTGTCGTTGAGGCCCAATCTAATTGATCATATTACACGTTGCACAATCCTTCTTTTGCGGCTGTTTTTCAAATAACAGATCTAGGAGTGTTTTTCTATTTTTGAGATAGAATCCCGAGTTTTTATTATAATAAAAGATTCGTTTACAGCACGCCTACCGCAGACCTGTAATATATCGAAAACCAGCACGTCTGCACGAATACGACTTTTATCCAAATGGCACGGGCTTGCTGCGGGCGTTGTGCGGGCAAAAAAAAGAAGAAATTATACGAATTCTTTCGCACTAACAGTACTATGGTTTTGTTGATATTCCCCAAAAATAATTAGGCGCGAATCTCAACACGTAGGTTGAATGATTCATTCGACCTTGTCTCCATGAATGATTACGTCAGAGTCATCAGTCCCCAATTGATGCATGTTAACCTGAGTTTCGATGCCCGTTGATAATGTCTTCTCAAGGTAAAAAGATTCTGCCTAAAGTAAAGATTCTTGCTTAACGTGAATCTCCTCAAACGAGACATCAAATGATAGATCCTGCACGTACATCAATTCTTCCCGTGTTTGAAGAAATTCACATTAAGTTGGCATCTTTACTCCGACCGGAGTTCATTTCAGTAAGAAGACGTCCGAAAAGGAGATCGAACCACAGACTCACATGCTGGAATTAGGGCTTACTGCAGGCCCCCTGCTAACTAGTGATGAAAGCAAGCAAGCCGGTTGCAGATCCGGTTCAGGTGAGTTTGTTCCCAATTCAGACTAGGTGCGGACGTAACATACAAACATAGTGCAAGCCTGCTGCGCACCATCAAAATTTTGACCCGAGATTTTTGAAGCGATCATTGTTAAGCCCAAGACTTTCTGGCATACATTTTTTTAATATATGACCTACAAACGGTTGGCAGCTCTATTCTAAATTAAAACAAGCCACGAGGTTTTGGAGGACTTTTTACATAACTGGATATTTTTATATCGACGCTTGAAAAACGAAAGGGATGATAATATGCATACCACAATCACGTCATTACAGTGATTGAAATAAGGTAATATCACTTTTTGATTTTCTTTAGTTTCAATGTTTTAAACTGTCCGCAAAATTAATATTTCTATTTTATTTCAATTTTCCCCAAGTTTTCCCGCAAATTTCACGCAATTTAGAATCCAATTATATTATTGAAATTTTAATAACATCTTAAGCAACTTAACAAACTTCTGGAGTTTATTTTGACAGTTTGATTGCAATTCGTCTGAACCTGATGCACCAACTAAATAGTTTCCAGCTTCAAACTGACTCTAAATATAATTTTTGGAAACTTTTCAGAATCATCAAGTATCGCTGCTTCGTAGCTTTTTGCTGTTTTCATCTCTGCTACGCTCAGTGCTAAGGACGAAACGTTAATTCAATAACTTCTTACGCGAGACATTTTCCTCAGGTTGTTTTTCTTCGTATTTTCACTCTATCTCTTGCCTTCTATATAAAAAAGACAACACTTCGTGGAAAGTGATGGAAATTGTTCACATTTTGCCTAGAAAAACATTCAAGCGGCTTTATTTAAAAAAAATATATAAAAATCCCTAAAGCATGACTTGCGTTCACGTGGAAAACTTCTTAAACAACTTAGATGTATGTAGAGCAGAAGACACGAGAAAGTTTCATGGCTAGTTTTCAGCATCAAGAGCTTTGTACGGTTTGTGTTTTCCATGCGTTCATACTGTTTCCCTTTGAAAATCTTTAAAGAAGAAAAACAAACCGTGAATGGACATTTAGGTGACGCTTAAAACTTTGCACTTTTTGCAAGAAGGGAGAAAGACTGTTAAGTGAGTTCAAGGGAAATCTGTTTTTGTTACATTTTTAGATAATATATTTTGTTGTGTTTTAGTTTCCCTTACTTTTTGTCTTTTCTGAAGATGTTCTTCCTGTGAATTGTTTACTTGTTATGTTTTCTTGTTAAAAAGTAAATTTCTTTCAATAAAGAATCAATTTTCAGCTGTTGTTATGTATGTGGTAATCAGTATTCCTTCATAGATATACAAAAATAAAGAAAAGTCCTAAAACCTAAGGGGTATTTCCTTTTGAAGTGCCCGTCAAATACAATGGGCTTACAAGAATTTAGAAAGAAATAAGCTAAAATAAAGAGACATAAACCATTGAAAATTCTAGTAGGTCTATTGGACCAAGCGTCTTTACCAAGATTATTTTAGATTCTTTCCAAATTAGGAGTGAAAGCATTACCATAGGATGCCTTTTAGAGACATAGAACTTTTCAAACAAATAAAACATAAATTAAATATTGAAATGGCCGATTGTTTTGCTTGATTAGCTAATTTCATGGCATTTAATGTATTAAAATAATTTCTGGCATATGACTATCGTGACTGAGTCCTAGAAAAACCACCCTGCGAGTCCAATCATCATTTTTTGAGCATAGACGGAATTATATAATAACGCGTCGAATGGTGGCTTCGAAGTCATTAATAGTTGCTGGTTTATCAGCATAAGCAAGTGACTTGACGGACCCCCACAAAAAGGTGGGATGTAATTCAAGTCTTTTGAGTGTTATCCTCACACGAAAAATAGCAATTTTGCTTATTTACGAGCTCATTCAGCCAGAAATGAGCCTCATCGACGAAAATGATTTGACAGTAAAAATGCGGTTCAACTTAGCACTCATTCTCAGCCCATTCACCGAACGTACCCCGCAAAAAAGAGTCCAATAGCTTCAATTGCTGCACTAGTTGCATCTTATAAGGCTTTAGTCTAAGAATTTTCCTCAAAATTTACCATGTAGTCGATGAACAGAGGCCAAGTTGTTGAGAACGGCGTCGAATCGATAAATTTGAATCTGCAGTCACACTACCCGCTACACCAGCGATAGCTACCTCGGCACGCACTGTGCGAGCTCGTGTTGGATGAATGTTGTCCAATAGAGTATACTTAAATCTGAGCTGCTCAGGTGGACGATGAGCATCTCAAATTTGAGTAAGTACTCTATAAGTTTGGCGCATAGAACACGAATTTCAGAAATAAATTTCTACTATTTAGAGACGCTGTGTGGGCGCTATTTTTTGCATGGTAATGTGTCAGAGTAAATTAAAGATAATGTTAAATTGGCAGCAAAACTTAACAACTACAAAAACAAATATCTTTATCGAAAGTTATATACCCCTTAAAAATCTCCATATTTATCAGCACCAGTTCCTGAATTTAGATTATAAACAACTTAAGCTTGAATAGAAGGAACCCTTTGAACAAAGAATACGTCATTTTTGTCCTTACTTGGTTTTAAAGCTTTCAGTTAAACCAATCAAAGTGGCATCAAATGAAAAATACATTGGTTTTTCATATCAAATCGTATATTTTCCGCTTGTCTTTCTTGCGCATTTAAATTAAACACGAAAGGACGTTTCCGCTCATCACTTTCTATGTTTATTGTTATCTTTCAGCAAATTTTATTGCTGTTTTCACTATTCTTTTTGCATTTAACTTCCCATTTTAACAATATTTATGTGTCCACCACTTCATACCTTTCTGCCGTACATTCAGTCTACCTTGGTCCCTTATCATTTTGTTCAAGGAACAAAAACGAAAAGAAACTTTTGAGGTGCACCCCACGATAAGATAACAGGATAAATGTTTAACTGAAAGAAATCTCATAAAAATGTCTACGTGTGAGTTTTTCAAAATGTTTTCGTATTGTGAAACGTGATTTTCTATGAAAACGCGAATTTTCACCATTATATACATTCCATTTTGGTTTGTTTTTTATTTGTTTGTGCTGACTACGTTTTACAGTTTTTAGGGAGCATGCACAAAATGTCCTGGATGGCCATAAAATGCGGGAACGTGAATACAAAAGAATGTGAGAGAAGTTGGTCGGGGCACCTTTTCAAGCCAAGTTGACGGTGTGATAAGAAAAGACGACACTAACGAAAAAGGCGACGACAGCGAATAAGTTTCTTTTCGCAATTTACGAAGTTGATTTTTATTGGCGACTTGTAAGGACTTTTTTTTATGGCCGCGATATAAGAAGTGCGAGCCACAATACAAAGCTACTGATTTGAAGAAAGCACCGATTTAGGTTTTATTGGATGCGAAGTGTCGTGGTTATTGTTATTTCAGAATAGTTATTATTTCGACTGATAAGGAGAATTGAATGTGATGAATCTTGAATAGAATAGGTTTCAAGAACGCGATAAATGAAGCGTTAATCCAAGAAAATACTTGAATATTTCAAGGTTTCTTGGAAAGAATTTAGATTGGATTAGACCAAAAATTTACTGCCCTTTTAGACAGAGATAATAATATAGCGTTGGGTTAATACCTTTATATAACTTACGAATAAAATCAGGAGTGTGGTATTAGATTGCCACCAGTTTCTAAATATATTTAACATTTTGACTCTGCGCCCCGTGTACATCATTCAAGTGGTCAATGGAAGTGAGATCGTAGTCATTGCACTGCTGGGAACATTCCAAAAAATCAAAAAGGGTGAAGTATCGTTAAATAAACCAGAATAAGAGCGACCACGAAAATTTAACAGACGTGAAATGTTTAACATTTCAGAGTAGTGAAAAAATTTAAGTTCAAGTGCAGTGAAAATAGGGGTGAAAGTTTTTTTCTCAAAACATGGCAAAAAGTTTATGATGCACTGAGAAGAATGCACTATATTCTCATACTTTACGTAATTGAGTGCATTGACAACAAATTTTATTTTAAAAATAACACTAGAATTCGCAAAATATCATACAAAAGGCAGCATAGAATTTTCCAGTTAATTGCTTTTTAGTGACAAACGCTTCAGTTTGAAATGTTCTACTTTCATAGAATCACGAGAATATTTGGAACGAAAAACAAACGAGTTGAATCCCTGAAACTTAAGGGAGCAGTCTGGGCTTATTTTTACAAAAAATCGATTTTCCAAAAACGTCATTTTACGGTACTAAATATATGGAGAATTAATATATAAACTCTCATTTTAGCCGGTGAAGCCCAGATAAATATATACAGTGGTGGTCACCTAAATAGAACACTTGCAGTTCTATCAATAAAAGGGCATTTTTTTCAGTTTTTAATGAAACAGCTGATTTTGTAATTATGTATTATTCATTGAAACTATAAAAGTTTATTTAAAATGTGAAATGATGACTGTATTTGTTTGTAAGTAAAAAAATATAAACACACTAATTAAAATATGCGTGGCCACATAAATAGTACATTAATTTGCATTGCAGTAAAGCTATAAAAAAATATTTTTAAGCAACCGTATAAATTAATATTTTGTTGGAAGTCCTTTGTTCTTAAGCACAGCTGAAAATCGCCTTGGTAGACTCTTCACTAAAGTTTGACAGCGTTCGTTAGGCGATCTGAATTTGGTCTCACAATTCAGCGGCATTTCCAGGTTTCACCCTGTTGATGTGAGTTTCGACATCATTCCACAGGTTCTCGATCGGATTTAGATCAGGAGACTGGGCGGGCCATTGTAAAACGGTGACATTGTGATCACTAAGGTAACCCTTCACAAGACGAGAAGTGTGCATAGGATCATTGTCGTGCATAAAACGCTATATCAGTGGCATATTTTCTTCTGCAAAGGGGATCATGTGGTTCTCAAGAATTCGCTTGTAGACGTGTTGATCCATTTTCGTGTCTATCTTGATTATTGGTCCCACCCCATGCCAGGAAAAAGCAGCCCACACCATCACATTTCCGCCACCATGTTTAACAGTTTTCTGTGTGTATTTGGGATATATACATACATACAACATACCTTTTCCCATCTGATCCGAACCTGCAAAACTTGGATTCATCACTCCACAGCACATTTTTCCAGAAGCTTATCGGTTTGTTTAGATGTTCCTTTGCAAACGATTTCTTCATTTTTAAGTTCTTGTTTGTCACAAGTGGTTTTTTTTGAGCGATGCATCCTCTCAGATGTTTTTCTTGCAGATGCCTTCTAATTGTTCTCTCTGACACAGAAATATTGTTTTCTTTCAGAATACTGCTTTTTATTGCTTTGGAGCTCGAAAAAGGGTCAGCGACACTTGCTCTGTAGATAACATTGTCCTCTTTTTTCGTTGTTTTTCTTGGCTTTTTAGCTTTCGGAAAATTTTTGGCACTGCCATAGAGGTCCTTATGACGTAAAGCATTGTAAACTACCATCCGTGAACACTGCAGGTGCTTGGATATTTCCGTAATTGTTGAACCTCTGTCTTTCATGTTGCAGATGATCTCACGCTTTTCTTCGGAGCAATGTAGCCCTCTTCCCATCTTGAAAAATATTTCTTTATATTTAACTGTCTTAAAAACTAATGTTAACTGTACTTACTTTCAAATAAATTTGTTAATAGTGAAGAAAATTCACTTCGACTCACTAAAACTAAGCGTGTACTATTTGGGTGACCAGATAAAAACACTTCCTTTTACACTGAAAGACGCAATGCAATGGGAAGATGCATTGCGTATTTTATGACGATGCTCAAAACTAGTTCTAACATATGTGAGCATGCGATAAGAAATGTAAACATTCGATTCCTGGCTGCTTGTTTACAGGAAATTTAAATTGAACAGCCTGTGAGGATAGTGTTCTATTTACGTGACCACCACTGTATATATATATATATATATATATATATATATATATATACATCGATACAATAGTGTGTGTGAGGCCGCTTTGCATATGTTTCAGCTTTAAACATGTTTTTCTCATTATAACGTTTTTTGACCTGGTTGACACGATTTTGAAAAGTCTATTCGACCGATTGGGCTGAAATTTTGAGAAATTATTTAGTTCATATACAGTTTCAGTCTGAACTAGAATCACAATTTTTTTATAATTTTTTACCTTTTTTTCCATTCTAGTTGCAAAATCAGGGTCAAAAGATTGGAAAGTCCGCCATATTGTTTTTTTTTTCACCCAAAATGTTTAGATCTAGTTCCGACCATAACGTGCAATTATATTTTAAAATGCCCTTGGATTATTTTCGTTTCAGACTTACTTGACAGATATCATGTTAATCAGTTTTTAATAGAGCCCCATTATGGCAGCCATTTTGTCGCAATGGTTGGAAATTTGCAATTTTTTTTGTATACTTCAAGGTCCACATTTTATTATATAATAGTTTCAAAACATTCCAATAAATATTTCGATGGCGAAAACTAGTTAAAAATTCATACAATAAACCCAGGCTGCCCCCTTAACTCCAACAGTAAAATGCGTTGGTGGTTCGATGAATGTCTGTTGTAGATGTTTCGTTTTAATTTTTATAGATGTGTACCACGTACCATATACAATGAATTTGGAGAGAGAAAAAGGTCAGATGAATAACCAAGAGACATATTTTCAATCTAACATATTTTTAGAGCAAGCAATTGACGATTCTTACTAAACAATACAGTAAAAAAAATTAACATGTCAAGTGCAAAAAACTACAAAAATCCCACCAGCGGATGTGATGTGATGTTTTGATCGAAGTGAGATGTTCAGTGTAAACATTTTTGAATGACCAAAGGATAATGGACGACTAAAAAGACGCAAATAAAAAATCGTTTGTGAGATTTATTAACTAGAGAATGCGGTCATCAAGGCAAAATAGTTAAAGGTATTTGTTTCTGGAACTCAATACACGATTGGGGCTGGTGTGATATTGATAATGGCGACATGAAAATGAAATCAAGTATGAATGAATTAAATAAATTTCTATGAAATGGTCAGAGTTTAGTAGAAAAATATTCAAGCAGTGGTCATAATTTGTTATTGCAATAATACATTTTTAAGATGATTCGAGCAAAGTTGATATTGAAACGGAGATACTTATGGAAATATTTCAAGTTCAACGGATATAAATCTTGCTTTAACAGTTTCGTAAACAAAATAAAACACTTTGCTTATTCATCTCAAGACCATCTTCACATTCCCCGGGACATACCTGTTAATATTGTTATCCTGAACAGTAACTATCTATTTATCTGTCTGATGGAAGAAATGTGTCTCATCAATCAGGAAATGCCATTCGAAACCGTCCATTGTCATTTTCCAGTTCCGCAAATGGATACCGTACGAGTACATATTTCATCGTCACCAACGTCAACATCGGGCGACATGGTCGTCCCTAAAGAATAACGACAACAAAACCAGTCAGAAGAAAAACCACGAACGAGATATAGAATGACTTGCTATTTTTATCTGAATAATATCCGCATTCAGATCTGTACAGGTATCTTCGCATCTATAGATTCACTTCGAGTTAGCATGTACATTTCATGGATGGTAGTTTCTTTCCGCTTTTGAGCAATGTCAAGTGACCGCGGCAAGAAGTCGAACTCAAAGCATAAGGATGGCATTGTACTATGAAACCACTTATTTTGCCTCCACTTTGGACGGTGGCATTGGTCTGATGGTAGAATTTACTATACTTTGATACGGAATAGGACCAAGCATCTCAAATTCCCAAAGTCAGATGAAAACTGACGGTCATAACTGAACAGCGACTTTGTTTTTAAGGTAGGTGGGCGGGCGAAAAACGTGAAAAATGACTCTTTGAAAGAGTGCCAAGTTTCAAAAGGACAAGTACACAGTCAGTAACAAATCGTATGATTTTTATACGAGGCGAAGGGACGAGATTGTAAACAGAGACTTTGAAATTTAAAGGGGGAATCTTTTTATATTTTTGTAAATATGTTCTTGCGGAATTTACACCGGCAGCACACGAATAGAATTTTCTGATAAAGGACCACCATTTTTCAAATAGTATACGCTCTGTTTTGGCTTATGAGTTGTGACTCATGAACAGTTTCCTGCTTCTTTTGAAACCTATTATTTTTAATAGAACTCGATTGAAATCAAATCCCGATAGAGAAATGTACTATCATTGTCGTTTCGCCCGACAAAACTGATTTTCTATTCAAAATTACTTTTCAGTTTTTTTTATGCCCTAAGTAATCTACATTTACTTATTTTTTTACAAAGTTTTCATACTGATTAGAGAATATTTCTTTCAAATAAACACGATACTAGTTGTTTATCTTTTAACATTATGCCATTTGAAATAGGAGAAAAATTCAAATACAAGAGCAACTACAGTTTGCTACGTAAGACCGTGGTCACTGTTACATGTAGAAAAAAAATCGTAACGATCTATTTCTTTTTCTCTCAGTCCTCCTTGCTTTATGGGAGGAATCAGCTGTTAGTCTAATTCAATTGTTCTTCGAATGGTTTTTCGAAATGAATGCTGCTTACGCCTCGCGCTTCCAGGCAATTTTTTTATGTTCGCATGAAAAAGGACCTAAATTAACGCAAGCAGCTGCTGCGAAATACATGGGGAAGTCGGAACAGTTCGTAAGCAAGTAGGTGAATCGTGATGTGACAAAATGACGATAAAAAGATTCTCGCAGTGTTTTCGAAGGATTCAACTTTAACTCTACGCGAAGGTGCTGTCAAATTGGAAGCAAAAGGAATCGACATTTCATACGGAACGATTCGTAGGCATTTGATTGCAAATAAAGTGAAATATCGGAGTACTTTGGAAAAGCCAATGCTAAGTGAAAAACACATTGAAAAACGTGTGGCATGGGCGAAGGAAATTTTGGACCGCGATTGGAGAAACGTGTTTTGCTCTGATGAATCTTCCTTTTGGGCATTTGCAAGCATCAAACATGCCTGGACAACCGTCACTAGTCGACTGCTTTAACGTACTGTTAAACACCCCGTCGAGCTTCATGTTTGGGGATACTTCTCAAAAAAGGGTTTCGGAACTTTGTTCTTATTTACAAACAATTTGAATGCACAAAAGGACAATCCTAAAACCAAGCCAATGTGCCGGTTCATTGCGCGTTGTGAGCCAAGAGGTTTCTAGCCAAGTACACCGTCCCAGTGTTAGACTATTCTCCAGATATTGCACCGTGCAACTTTTATCTGGTCCCCAGGATGAAAACTGCAATCTGCACAAGATTTGAGTCCGTTGAAGGTGCGAAAGAACAAGCAGCACGCGTCCTTAAGGAGCTGACAGACGGAGACCTCCAGCACTGTTATTATGTTATTTTTTTGGCAAATAGTGCGCAATATTGAATAAACTCCGTTTAATCCTATTGAAATATCCCTACGAGCATTGTTTGATAGGCTATTCAGATAATAAACACTACACTGAATGAATGAGGGGAAATTGCGTTAGAAGATTAAATTGGACTTTACCATAGTCAAACATAAATCTAATCAAAAACATGTAAGGATTCAGAAAATCCAAGCTCACGGTAAGAATTTACTACAAGAATACCAATCTTGATACTAACGGAGATTTCATGGTGTATTGGGTATGAGAAAATTAACTTTTGGTATATCTTTTTAAGTTTAACAATGTCGAAGAGTAGCTCTCATTCAACAGACTGTATGGCTGCTACAGTAAAACATGTAATGATTTTACTTTTCATACTAGTACTATTGGCGATATTCTCGGCAAAGCAACAGCAAACTTTCCATGAAAAAGGAGATCCTTCAGAACCTATTTATTACGCAGAATGTTTAAATTAGCTACCAGCTAAAGCTGGGCAGCGATCAATTGACCACAATCTATTTGTAGTCTTGAAGGAAAAGGTCGATGGAGTTGCCAGTGTAGCCCTTAAAATTTTAAAATGGAGAGTGATGGATGTGTTAACTTTCATTGCATTATTTCGTATGAACCCATTACAACAAATTGCCAGTTTTCAACACTATCTCTGTCAGTTTGATTCTATTGAACATTGATCAGACCAACAACATCAAGCGCAGATAATAACTACGTTCTGAACCAAACCACCAAACATTCAGCCTGAAGATGCATCTCCGCTGAATTTTGTTTTAGAAAATTGCAAATAGAAACACTTATTTTTTCTATCGCACAAATATGTTCAAGTTCAGCCTTTAAACAAAAACAAGCCGCGAGGTGCGACCCTTGAGGTCCACACGGTCAACTTCCCAGTAATATCTACATAAACATCAACAACATTACAACAATGATAGGTATTCATAGCAGTAACAGGAATGAGTTAATATGAATCATATCGTCTACGGGAGGGTCCATTGATTAAGTAAGGTTTTTGGTCGATGAATATTCACGCGGATCAATTGGTGGGGGCCTTCTTGATCTTGAAAATTTTTGTTGGTTTTCAAAATTTAAGCAGGTTTTTTTAATCAAAAGACTATAAAAACTATTAAAAAGCTGCTCAATTATGCAAATATTTTACAACTTTGATTGAATTTACATTTTTTTTTTAAATAAAGGATATAAAGTAATAGCATTCGTATGAACCCTCTTTACATGGTAACTTTGAACGATTTTTTATTTTTAATTTAGTTTTTTTCATAATCATGGTAGAAAATTTTACCGGTGTCTCTTCAAAAACTAATGAGAATGTATAAATTTTATAAACTGGTATCACTGTGCGGTGCAAATCAGGTTAAAAAATATTTTTTATAAAAAAAACCATAATTTTTCGCATTTTCTTCTATTAAATTAAAAAAACGGCTGAAACGAATTTTATATTGTTGAAAACTTCACAAAGATGTTAATACACGTCAACTGACACCTTAATGATCCAAATATTATATCTGGTTCGTGAGATATAGTGAATGATAAAAATGACCTTGAAAATTTTGATGAGTTTTAATGATTTTTTATTTTTAATTTTTCACGTAATCATGGAGAAAAGTTTTGATATTTTTTCTACAAACATTGTTTGCAATATATAAATTTTATAAAGATTGATTATTATTTTTCGCAAATCAGCTTAAAAATTTATTGTTTATGAAAAAAACCTAATTTTTTTGCATTTTTTTTCTTAAATTAAAAAAACGGCTCCAAAGATTTTTTTAAAAATGCGACAGATTTACAAAAATATTAATACGCGTACAATGACACCTAAACGATGCAAATCGTATGTTTGGTTCGCGAGATATAACGCATGACAGAAATGACCTTAAAGAGCATGATGAATGTTAATGATTTTTTATTTTTTATTTGACTTTTTTTGTAATCATGAGTAAAAATTTTGATGGCATTTTTATAAAAACTGTTTGGAGTATGTAAATTATATAAATTTTGATTACTTGGACTTGACAACAAGGTTAAAAATTTATTGTTTTTGAAAAAAACACAATTTTTTGCACTTTTTTTCCTTAAATTAAAAAACACCTCCAAGAAATTTTTTAAAAACCTAATAGAATCACAAAAATTTTAATACGCGTCGATTTACACCTGGATCAAGGAAATCCTATGTTTGGTTCGCGAGATATAACGCATGACAGAAATGACCTTCAAACGGGCAAAACAGCAAACCCTCCCGACCGAAGTTTCCCAAAAACTAATCAGCTCTTAAGATTCTAAAGACGCTTCGATTGACACCTTAACAAAGTCGATACGACTTTGTTTACGTGAGTTAAGCTCTTTGAAAAAACTGTCCACGAACGCACATACGTACGTACGTACGTACGTACGTACGTACATACACACACACACACACACATACATACTTCTTTCTAAAAACACTTCAAATATACTCTAAAGACCTCAAAACGTAAAGATATGTTGAAAATTTCAATTTCGATTTTCGAAGCGATTACAAGAATTTCCCATATACTGGGAAGTTAATAAACATTGAAACTTCCGCCATGACAATCTCGTTGATTATTCTTTTTCCTACAATCCATTTGTTTTCATGTAGCTTCCGGGAAGCAAAAACCATTTCCACCAATTGGAATCAAAGCTGATTGAAACACTTTATAAAAGAAGAAGTAGGATTTCCAACCATTTCCGACAAGGATGCTATTTCGCTGCTCCAATTTTCTTGTCGTTGTATTAGATATGAAATCGTTTTTCAAGTAGCTGAAGAGTATTCAGGATGTGGTAGTTAAAATTTTGCAAAAAATACTTGCAATGCACTTCAAACGCTAAAGAGATGGCTTTCATCAACATCTATCGAATTTCGAAGCCTAACAAACTTTACTTCATATAAATTTTACGTAAACAACACCGTCGGTATTCTAAAATTTGAGATTCATTTTCATAAATTGTATCTTTACGATACTCAGCCTGAAATTCAGTATTACAACACCCCAACTTTCCAAAAAAGCTAGCTATCGTGCATAGAATATAAGCGGGCAAACTTAGGCATATCCCATTATTTCGGATTGGGTCGGTGCAGATCCTTGGGTTGTTAAAACAAAATCCTGCAAACGCTACGAATTCAAGGGTTGACGGAAAGCAGGAAGTTTTCTATTTATGGATGCTGATGGTTGTGTTCTGACAAAATGGCCGATGGGATCTTTTGACTTCTCACCGGAATCAATAAAACTGGATTTCAATTTCATTCAGTTTAGCCGAAACTTTGTTGTTATTGTTGTTGCTATTGTTGCTGCTGTTTTGTAAAAATGTTAGAACTCGGAACTTTTAAAGTTATTTGTATTCAATGAACAGGAGCTGTTCAATAAGAATTCTGTTGATTAAAAAGATTCCTAGGCATTATATTGTTACATCTTCGTCGATTGTTAAATGAGAAATTGTTGAAAAAATAGTTGCAATATCGTTTCCTTTCCAAAGATATTTCATAGTAAATTTATCAACTGAGAAGTCTTGAAAATTATTATAATATACATAGAAGGAAAAATTGTCCAAGTTCAAAAATATTCCGTTTTGAACGTTGAAGTTGTGATACTAAATTAACTATTAGAAATTTGTGTCACTTAAGCAATTGTAGCCCTTTTCTAAGATTTGAAAGAATTGACTTTAAGTTCAAAAAGATGATCGTTTCATTTACAAAAATGCAAAATAAATTTATAGTTTCTGCCAAATTGAAACAGCTTCTAAATCGATGAGGTGTCCCTTAACATATTAATGTTGGTGTAAAGTTAAAACTAATTTACAAATCATTTGCTATATTTTTCCTTCTTGAGACGCCATAGTAACTTTAATTATGTTTCTTTCTGACAGAACCAAGGAGTAGTTTTCAATTTCTTGATAATAAGTTGCCTTGCACATGCACAGTTGTTATGTACTCTAGCTTTTCAACAAGAATTCTAAGAGTATTTTTCGCAGACAAGTGCAAATTGTTTGGATATACTACTGAGAATTAGTATGAAGAAAAACGATCGATTACATTTCAATCGACAACCATTCAACAGCAACAATAGATAAAGCAAGAATAACAAATTATCTTTTGAATAAAACATCCATCTTCAAACAAAACAAACATTACATCAAACACCACGCAATGTACAAAAGAAACCTGATCAAGATTAATGATACTTTCCCCGGGTTGAACACTAGCACTGTCGCCGTCGTCACACAACACATCAATGGGGTGTTGCTCCCGGATAAATAGTGAACACTATTTCCCCTTACAAAAAGGACCTCTTACAAAAGAACGTGCTACACAAATGTGACCTGTATCTTCGTTCGGAATGGTGGCGTGTGACGGTGTCACTCGATAAAAACGAAATAAAAATCCACATAAAAAGAATGGAAGACAGGATCATAAATATGTTTGTGGAGAACGTGATGTAGCGAATAATTCATCTCGGTCATGCAGGTACAACAGCTGGAACTCTCCACTCTTTGACCCTTTGGAAGAAGTATGTCGTAAAGATATTGCCAACGGCGAGAACGGGAACATAGTGAAGACCACTAGGCATAGCTCGCATTCTCGCAACTTCTCATTCAAAAAGGCTATGAATTGCAAAATAAGGCTTCACTGCGTCCTCCAGAACCATTAAGCAACAGCATCAACAGCAACTTCACACATAGAATGCCGCACGTAACATGTTACACGAAGGTAAACTCATGTTAGAATTCACTTTGTTCATGCAAAAATGCATTCCCGGAAGCATGTGAATAATGCGCGCGAGGGAGTTGACCCTCTTTTTACCGTCGTCGTCAATTTGCAATCCATTGTGCTATTACTTATGATTTAGCACGTCGAAAACATTAAAATTAAATGTCAGCCAGCTTTCGCAGTCGATTTGTATTCCAGTCACGAAAATGTGGGAGCTATTAAAAACGCACATGAAATATGACGGCGAAATGTTCATGTGAAATGAATGGATGAATTGGAAGCCAGTGCAGATTGTAGGGTTCGATTATGAATCCCAAAATATGCTTGAAAAGGATGTAAAATTTTGAAATATAACACAAAAGGATATCACGGATTCCATTTTTGGCTAAGCTTATAAACTAGCCTATACGCAACAATTTGATGTGACCTGTTACATTCGCCACGCAGCGTAGTCGATCCGCACATCCCTAAGGGCAACATATGAGACTGCCCTGTCCTTGACGACCCCAAACCAGTATGCGGGCAAACGCTTCCGATTGTAAATAGTTTAAGCGGGTCGCCACTTCACACAAGGCGTATCTAGATTAAGGAGTATTGATGTATACATGTAAATATAGAGGAGATATTAAACTATATATATACATATACATTGGACTAGACATATAAATAGGAAGTAAGGTTGTTATAGAGAAGTTGCTCCTGATCGTGCACTCGAAAGCTGCGTAATTTAAAGTCAGTCCCATGGGATAATTTTTTTGATTATATGTATATCTGTCATGCTGACGTATGCAAAAACATGCCTAACTCGCCGTCAGCGTCCAAGCATTTGAATTCAACGAGTCAGGTTGGCAACGTCGTTGATACCAATCTACATGGCGGTCCTCCATTGCCAGCGTCCCAATGTGTCCGCCCAAATCCGGGCCAAAGCTAGGAAAGCTTCGACGAGTTCAGCAAACTTGGCTGGCCGTTGACCGCCGATACGGCAAAAACGGGATCGGGGGATCCCTTAAATATCGTCGGCAGAACAGCTGGCGGGATTAGTCGGTGCGGAGTATTGGGCTGTGGAGGAAGCAAAGCGGCGAACGGACGGCAAAGCGACGAACGGACGGGCCAGCAAGCGGCGTAGGATTAAGGAGGAAATTTGTAAGTAAACGTAAGTGTGTGATAGGGTTAGTTAGGTGAATTAAAAGAAAATATAATAGTGATTTTACATGAAATTGGAGTGATTTGTGTGAAGTGGCAAACGGACGTTTGTTTTCTTCTCCTTCTAAATTCCTTTTTTTTGGTCGGTGATTTTGGGTCGTCGCGAATCCTGTTCCCGTTTCCGGATTCGCGGACAGGGCAGTCCCGGCGCAGAAACAGGTGGCGCCCCTTTTTGGAAAAAAACTGTTCCTACACCCCTATACACGGGTTTAAGCCAGGTGGGATTGCCCAAACCATGGCCAGGATCGGCTGCGGTGTAGCAGCGGACATTACACGAGATATTGTTGTAACAGACCAGCAAAAAATTGAACTATTGTCAATGTCGCACCAACCCAACTCGAACCTGAACCTCCAAAGTCTTTTGGATGCTTGCAAATTGTTTTCAATATCAAATTTCAGTATTTTTCACACGTATTTATTCTATTTACCTTTGAACGCCATCTTTCACTCGCCATTTTCACATGTAATCCTGAAAGAAATAGACAAAAAACACTTTGAATTTATGAAAAAATAAGTAGGAAAAAATACTGCTTCTACAAATTATCATCAAGTGAAACGCGGAAATCTTCAACAGATGTTAACACGAACTGGAAACTTTCAATGTATCCTAAAAAAAATGATTCGAAAACGTTCAAAGGTAAAATGAAGCATTCCACCACATTTACGTTCGTACGTTAATGAAAGACTCCAGAAAAATATTGAAAATTGTGTTTACTTACTGAATCGAACGGAAATTTCAAATTATTTACGGTGCAAAAATGAAATTGAATTTAAATCATAAGTAACAAGTGTTGATCAGTTTCTGGAAACTGGGGGAACATTTTAATTACTTTTCAGAGATTTAAACGGTGCAAAATGGATTGAACAAACACGCTGAATATTCTGTGAATATTATTTCGTGTAAATATAATGAATTCTTGCACTAATAAAATTGAAATTATTAAAACGCGCCAACCAAGATATTTTGTAATTCGAATGAACTTGTGTAAATGAACACAGAATGTATTCTGGTGATGATGTTTACAGTTTTTTTTCCACTGAGAGAAATTAATTTTGAGTGCAGAAAATAAAAATAAACCTATTCGGTATCGTAAATGAAAATTGTAGCAGATAATAGATTAAATCGGGACATAGATACCCTGGCATCCTGATGTTTTTTTTGCAATTATTTCAATCTCTTTTTTGTCGTAGTATGAATGCACCAACCAAAACAGAGGTTAAGCAGGCAAATAGCGACGTGAAGCCTCCGAGCTGAAAATAGAACCAACACAAGAAAAACCTATGATGCTTAGTAAAGGGAGTATAAGTCCAATTTTTCCAAAAATGGCGATGCACGATTCGAAAATGATGCTTTCTTGTCTCCTGAAGAATCCAAATTATTGACTTATATGTTGAGTTTTGATACGCATTTGCCTAAATCAAAGGCTTGTCTCTTAAAATATTATCAATTATGACACAGATTTTATTAGGATACTTGAAATCAAGTGCAGTATTTGCATTGCTTGCACCGATACAGCATCTGTTCTGCATCTTATTTCCTGATCTGTAGATAAGCTAGGTAAAAGATAGTGCTTTTGGTCCAGTCAAATGATCCTGAATATGACGTCAACCGTGCATTTTGGGCAGAGTTTCATTGCAATGTGAGGGCAGCTCAACAGTTGGCTTAAGTTCCAGTTTCTACGGTTGCAGCTCCAATCGTCTGGGCGCCATTTTGAAAAGGAAAAAGTGGGACTTCCTTATATCCCAGAAACCTGGTCTCACTAAAAAGTTGTGTATGGCAAACATGTGTTGAATTGAATTCGCAGCAACTTTTACATACATTATTTTCACGTGGTGCTAATAATATAAAAAATTACACGCCAAAAACGTCACCCAAAAAGGGGCATCATATTTCGAGCGCTACGACTACTTTGTTTTCCCTTTTACCGCGGAAAAAATCAGCATTTTCTTTGCGATAACTTTCTTGTGTAAACTGTTTTTTACAATACCCACCAATACAGTTTAGGGGTGCCTTTGTTTTCAATTTGATGCTGTACCCAAAGAGTGTGCAATCGAGCTGAATCCTGTGTAGGGGAAAGCGAAAAAAGACTAAATTTATTCTTTCAAATTGATGTTGTGAATCGTTTATAGCGAGCATCAAAAGATTCATCAAATTTATCACCACCGTAGAGAGCAATTGAAAAACGCTCACCAATAGTTGTAAGTACTGCGGGGTCAACATTTTCGACCTGAAACATATTTTTTTCCGAAACAAGGTCTGGGTTCTTTTCTTATGGTGTCAAATTTTTCATTTTGCCTAATCTGTAAGGAACAGAGGTAGTATCGCAGCCTGGAAAGGCATGTAAATACAACATATTTTTCCAATCGCATCTGTGTGCGCCAAGCTTGAGGAATTATACATTTTGTGAGGTGGCTGCCCTTTTTGTGATGATCAAAAGAAGACATTGGAATTGGTGCGTCAAAGCGCAGGAAGTAATGTTTTCCACATTTTTCAAAATGTTTCCTGAGTTTTCCAAAAGAAGGATAGGTCTCTTCACGTGCCGTTTTTGGCTCAAAAATGAATTTTTCGCGTCGCTTATCCCTCTTTGAGATGCAATAACTACCGCCAGTGTACAGTGATCAAAACAAACACTATCGCAAACGACTTGTAACAAAATTTTCGTAAAATAGATAGCAAACGTGCTTTGCGCAAAAAGTGAAAACAAAGAAGTTGCGGGGCTCGAAATAAGATCTCATCGTTTCTTGTATCATTTTTGGCTTGTAACTTTTTTATCATTGATACCACGTGAAAGAAATTTCGGCACAAATTGCTGCAAATTCTATTCTACATAAGTTCACGTCACATTACTTTTTGATGGTAGCCAAGATTTCTGAGATATTTTCTTTTTTTCAAGATGGCGCCCAGAGCATTAATGGTGCGACCACAGAAACTCAAACTTAAGCATTCTGTTCAAATTGCCTGCCAGCTCAAAGTGTACGATTGACGTCATTTTAGGATAATTTGACTGGACTGACGCAAATGCGGAGAGTTCGACTAATCCCGGAATAAAGCCCGTCATTGAGAGATTTACCGTTGACCTCATATTTACGAGGCACTAGCACAAAAATTTTAACAGTAGATACACATATTAAAAAACCCGATAGTTACATGGATGATAATGACGTTACATTATTTAATTCAATTTATGTTAGTAATTATTGAATGTATTCTTCCCATTGAAATCGTATCTCTTAAAGAAGTCAATAAGAAACCATTGCAAAATTCTTTATTTACCTTTCACATTAAAATCCCATTAATACATAATATCAATAAAATATCTAGCTTGCAAATCTTTCGTTTCCTCATTTTCATCTTTTTGGCATGCAGTCAACAAAAAAGGAGACAAACAAGTAAACTGTATGAGCAATAGAATAATTAAAGTTGTCTACGGAGTTGTCGGCCGTATCAGTACGACTTGTAATCAACATTAACTACATTATTCTGTTAAATATCAAGTCAAGATCGTGTACAACCAAACAAGAATGTTGCGAAGGTTGTATGGCTAGCAACGGCAGCCAATCGCCTCTTTTACACACATGCTAGCATGTTGCTGTTATTCATGTTGCCATTTAGGGTTTTGTATTCTGTTTTTGCTAATGCACAATTTTTGCAATCCAAATAAAGAGGGTTGCAAGCTTGGAATCGTCTTCATTTTTGATAAGTAGAAACTGACTCGTTTCAAAGAATATTTATTGCTCTTTAAATAATTTATTTTAAGTATTTGGGACGCAACACTTCAAATTTTAAAGGCATTGGATGATTGATCAATTTCCATAGATTTTTCGGTAGTATAAAATCAAATTACAAATTTTAATCGAGTTACACATTCTTTCGATTTCAGATAATGCCAAGCAACACACCTCACACATTGCTAAACGAAGCGAAGTAAGTTCGGCTGTGAGGTTTTATCTCGTTTACTATACAGATGTGATCTTTCGCACTTAGATGACTAACTTTTCCGGTGCTTAGCCAATCACGTTCTTCGAGCAGTTTATGGACGACTTAGCTAGATCGATTTCTAGCAAAGCCTTTTAATGAACCCAGTGAAAACATGAATTTAAAACCAGCGCTTCCACTGTGTCATAGGCACTTTTGCGATCGTTCAGGCGATGGCGATGACGGTACGTGCTGGCGAGATGTCTGCGTCCTAACAGCAACAGTTGCCGCTATTAACACCCTGAGAGACAGAGCACGGTTGTTGGCTGGCTAGTACAGATGTATAAGGTAAGGCAAAATATAATTGCCAAGTTCCATCCCTATCTCCGTCTACGAATAGATTCGCTTAGTGGTAAGTACGTGAACTAATGGCGCTAGTGACTACACTACTAAATTTTTGATAAAAAAACGTCTTCTAACTTAGGTTAAAAATAGCGACATACAATACTAAACTAGAAACATAAAATTAGAAATTAGTTTAGAATGCAGAATTGCTTCAGAAATTGAATCTAACAAAAATAGAAATTTCTTTCTTTCGATGAAATCAGAAATCAGTTTGATTCAAATTTTTTTTACAAAAAGTGTGATTTTAACGAATTCTGAGAGTTAATATTCTTACCCTTTATTGTTGCAAGGAGGTAGCACCTTATATAATATTTCAAATTTACTATTAAAATAATGTAGTTTCTATTCTCTGGATTAAAAGTAGCTTAAATGGAGTTGTATCATTTTCTGGTTTGACCGACGATATCCTGGTTCAAGTCCTCGTGTAGCCTCTAAACACAGATCAAACCCACGTACTCAGAAGCAAAGTTCATCTCAAATTCCATTTATTAACTTCCCAGTATATGGGAAGTTCTTGTAATCGCCTCGAAAATCGAAGTTGAAATTTTCAACTTTTCTTTACGTTTTGAGGTCTATAGAGTATATATAAAGTGTTTTTAGAAAGAAGTATGTATGTGTGCGTGTGTGTGTGTGTATGTACGTACGTACGTGCGTTCGCGGGCTGTTTTTCTACGAGCATAACTCACGTAAACAAAGTCGTATCGACTTAGTTAAAGTGTCAATCGAAGCGTCTTTGCAATCTTAAGAGCTGATTAGTTTTTGGGACACTTCGGTCGGGGGGGTTTGCTGTTTTCACCCCTTGAAGGTCAACCATGTTATGCGCTATATCTCACGAACCAAACATGCGATTTTCATCATTAAGGTGTCAATCGACGCGTATCAACGTTTATGTGATTCTTTCAAATTTTTAAAAAAAAAGTTGGATCCGTTTTTTAATTTTTTTAAAAAAAGTGCAAAAAATTAGGGTTTTTTTCAAAAACACAAAATTTTTAACCTGATTTTCAAACCTAAGTAATCAATGTTTATATTATTTATATACTCCAAATAGTTTTTGTGAAAAGAACAGCAAATTTTTTTTTCATGTTTACAAAAAAAATTAAATAAAAAATAAAAAATCATTAAACGTTCAAGGTCATTTACGTCATTCATTATATCTCGAGAACCAAATATAATCTTTCCATCATTAAGGTGTCAATCGACGCGTATCAACATTTTTATGATGTTTTTATATATTAAAAAAATTGTTAAAGCGTTGTTTACGATTTATTAAATTTTTTTTAGAAAAGTAGTGTTTTTTTCATAAAAAATTCCATTTTTAACCTGATTTGCATATCGCAATAATAAATGTTTGTAAAATATATAAAATTTTATCAATTTTTGTAGAGAAACCAACAAAAAACTTTCTCATGATTACAAAAAAAAACTAAATTAAAAATAAAAAATCATTCAAAGTCACCATGTAAAAAGGGTTCATTCGAATCATAGTACCTTAAATCTCTCATTCTAAAGACATTGTTGTAAAGTCAATCAAAGCTTATTAATATTTGCAAAATTTGAGCAGATTTCCAATAGTCTTCACAGCACCATGTTTTAACTTTAATGAAAAAACTGCTTTGTAACCTGTCCCCCCTCCGATTGATCCGCGTGAATAATCAATCAAACCAATGCACCAAAATCCTTACGTAATCAATTGACGCTCGCGTAGATGTTACGATTAATATTAAGTCATTCCAATAATTTTTATGAGAGGTACATTTTTATTATTTGAAGTAGTATTATTTCCATAACTTTTATTGTGTTTAATATTTTTAATATCTATGTAGATATTACTGGGAAGTTGACCGTGTGGACCTCATGGGTCGCACCTCACGGCTTGTTTTCCTAAACGAATTCCCACGAGTTGGAATGTGCTTGAGCACCAAGGCGGTAAATAATTGCTGAAGTAACCCAAGTGATGGGAAGCTACATAAAAGAAATAATATAAACAATTCTTGGGGGAATTGTTAACTTGTTATAGGACAACAAATCAAATTAACGCGTTCACAACAAGTATTTCGAACGTTTGGCTACCCTAAACCTCTACCTAACAGACGAGTATCTTTTACAATTCCAATTCTCTCATCAATGAGGACGAGCCAAACTAGTTATGTATGTAGTTGCTCGTGTAAAGTGCACTTAATGGAAGCAACGTAAGCAGTCCCAGCAGCCAAGAAATCACAAAGGCCAACTTGATTTTGTTATTACAGCCCGTGGTTGGCTATCATATTGACTGCCATATCCCTGCCGCCATACTCGTAGTTGCGATGGAATCTGCATAAATACATTCACCAATTCAGGACTGAACGAATGTTATTCGTTTTCATTGATAGTCTTTCCGAGAAGCGAAATGAACTTTTCCTTCGGTTCGTACTTGAATCTTAAGTCAATTGTCTGTTGGTTGCTTCCTTTTGTTGGGTTTATTTCGAAAGAACTAGCAACATTCGCAGGCAGCATCACGAAGTCTGTAATTGTTCAATTTTCCCTTCATTTTCATTCTTCTTTTTTGATAAATTTTGCCTGGCGATCGTCTTTTTTTGTGTCGAAAATAATGGGAGACTCATTAAGAGTCAATCGTGACTCAATCGTCGGTATTTTCATTTATAATAGTTGATGGCGAGTCGGTTAAGAGTTAAAGACGACGCTATCTCGCGAAAATCATCGCGCATAATATGGAGATTATTGAGTTGTTTTAGCTACATAGAATCTATAATTGCTAATTAACGGTATTAAGATTGCGAAAATTATTACTAACTGATTGGAGAGAAATTTGTTTTAAGGGGGGGGTATGGTATTTTTAGTGTTTTTTTAGCAACAATTTAAAAAATTTTTTCTGAAATATAGTAAAGAACAGTTTATTTTATAAATGAACATCTTAAAGTACAATATAAAAACAATATTTTCTGAAATTTTGAAGTAAAAATATTGAAAAACAAGCCATCGACAGTGATTTGAAAAAACCGCCGCTAAAAAACCGGTGTTCATCATATCTAATGACTGGATCATCTGTAACCAAAAAACCAAAAAGAATCTGTTAGTTAATTAGGTTCTTCAGGTAGTGACGTTGAGTTTTTTCGTTTATTTTGATTTTTGAATTTTTGGCATAAGTTTAAAGCCAAAAAAACCGTAAAAAACAAAATTTTTCTTTCGAAAATTCGATCTTTTACTAAATTTTTTTTTATAAAAAACATAAAAAAATCTAAAATAAAAAAAACTCTTCGTCAGTACCTGGTGAAATGACTAAAGAATAAGTGTGCAAAATTTCAAAAGGATCGGTTCAATAGAATTTAAGTTACGTTGAACACCGGCTTGAAAAATGTAAAGTTTCAGAAAACGCGTTTAAAGTTTTTTTTGTGTTATTTTTTTCTCTACTCACACAGAATCGTCAATACCGGGCCCATATAGTGAAGGAGAATCAGCAAGGATGTCTAGAGCATCTTTCTGCTGCTGGTGGCGCAAAACTCGTGCTTCTTTGGTCTGCCGTGCAGCTTGTTGATCTGCTCTACTGATGCGTTCATTATCTTCTTCCCTCGCCCATTCATGAGAACTTGGACCAACACCTACGCCCAAGTCTTCCAAAAAGGCCAGCAGCGCAAAATTTCAAAATTTTTGAAAGTGCATGCAGCTACATTTGCTGCAATTTCAACGATTGTTGAGGTTCCACTCAAAACTTTTGGAGTGATTTTCCAAATAAGTTGATTTAGGCTCTCATTATTATTTTGAGTAAAACCTCCAGCACATCTCTCTAAAAGTGCATCACTGCTAAGATCTTCATAAATTGGTTTTATGGCTTCTAAAACATCACTTGGGAGTGCAGTGTAGCTATGTGTGAATGATGTGTTCTTTGCGGCATTATCCAAATCTTCAGATATGTTAGCACTAGTATTTATTTTTATTTTTTTCGACGATGTACTGCATTCAACTTCATTTGCCTTGCGTTTTGGAGGTACCTTTTTTTATTTCTACATAAATACTTTTTAGTAGTTTTTCTGACATCTGTACTAACTTTTTTGGCATTTTACAATATAATATGAAAAAAATTTGAACCGAATTGATAAAAGTTTACTCCGCACGTGTTTAACTGCTTTGTGAGATATACACAGCTGTCAGTCACACATATAATTATATATAACTACATACACACAGAAAAAGTAAAGAGAACTATAGAGAGCACCCACAGGGCCCCTTTTGAGACTTTCTATTAGGGCCGCAAAAGCGATTTGATGCATGCGATAGGCGCGAAAATACGGTTTGGAGGTACTGATATTAAAAATACCACATCTCCGTTATTTTTGCTCAAATCAACTTGAAATTTTCACACAATACTCCTAAAGGAATAGGGAATCGAATGAAATAAATAAAAAAAATCGAAAAATTTGAACAAAAATACCATACCCCCCCCTTAAGTCTCTTATTATAAATGTCTGGATTTTACTACATGTGAAAAGCGAAACATTTTAATTTGTCGAATTTTATAAATTCTACTAATAATCGCCAAGCAGCTTCGAATATGGTACTCGGTGCAGAGGAAACAAGTAATCTAACTACTAAACAACTTAAAATATCATATGTACATTCTAAATAGAAAATCGGCAAAGAAAAATAGCATGCTAGGAACATTTCTGGATCTAAAAGCAGCAGTTGACATAGTTCACGAGCAAAAACTATTCTCGATGATGAAAAGCAAAAAATTAAGACAGAACTGATAAAAATGATTCAAATAGACGGCAGAAAATTGAGTAAGCCAAAGATGTATGTTAGGCTCAAACGTCTTTGCTGAGTACATCGATAAAAATCAAATTTTTTCGAAAATTAAAACTTTATTGCGAGCGATTGTGAGACTAGCACTGGAATAAAGATGTCACATTTATTGGCAAAAAACAAGTGAGAACTTTGAAGGAATTCAAGAATTTATAACACGAATAAATAAAATGAATGTTATAAAATTTGAAAATTCATTTATCGCCTATTATTTGAGAATTATTACGAGCAGGTACTGAAAATGACAACTTTTAATAAGTATGGAACTTTTGAAAGGATATCTGTCATTGCAGCATGTGTAATTTCACTGTCATTTTGACAATATGCTTAATTTACTTTGACAAATTACCATGCAAAGACTAACACCTGAATAACGTCTCTAAATATTGGAAATTTATTTCCGAAATGTGCCAAACATATAGAGCAATTCATTCAATTTATGACACTCATAATCGTCCATCTGAGCAGCTCATACCCAATACGATGGAAAGATTTATGTCCACCTATACTCTATTGGACAATGTTCATGCAGCACGAGCTCGTACAGTGCGCACTATGGCAGCTATCGCTGCTGTAGACGACATGGTGACTGAGGATCCAAATGTATCAATTCGACGTCGTTCTCAACAATTTGGCCTCTGTCCGTTCAGTACAGAAGGGAAATTTTGAGGAAAGATCATGGATCAAAGCCCTATCAGATCCAACTGGTGCAGCAATTGAAGCCATTGGACCATTATCTGTGTCGTAAGTTCGGTGAATAGGCTGGTAATGAGTTGAAATCTGAATCGCATTTTTACCGTCAAATCATTTTCAGCGATGAGACTCATTTTTGGCTGAATGGGATCGTAAATACTTTAAAATCAAATCTTACATACACTTTAAACTATGACGAACGAAATCTGAAATTTTTTTTGAACAGAAGGAAATTCTACAATTAAATTCATTGAAATTCAAATACGTGAATCGCTGGAAGCTCGTTATTAGAAACGTTCAACATCAAATGGATTTGATGCATATTTAGTACCGTATTTGGGATACATTTGTAAATTGCTCGCAACGAAATTACAGTGATATCATTAGATACTCAAGACTTTTATTCGTGTTGAATTTTTTTGGTATAAAAGCTTCTTAGATCAAAGTACATGTTCTAGGAATTTCAGTTCAAGATATTTCTATAATAAATCAATTACTTTGTATTTACATTGAATATTATATGAAAGAGACTGAACGAATAGAAGAAACATATTTTTCAATCGTAATTCGATGCAATATTCGAAGTTGGGTGTATTGAATGATGAAAACAATACTATGCAATGATTTACCACCAACACTCATCCTAATATATCTAAGGCATCATACTTGGCGTATTGTTAGCTGCATGCAAAATTATAAAAATTGCTTGCATATTTGAAAATCAACCATTTAATTGTTGAGGCATTTCACTTAATTGAAGCCAAAATAAAGTGATCTTTATGGACCGATAGAAGTTATTAAAATTTGTTTCGTAGACTAAACAATAACATTTAACTGAGTTCACTTTTAGCTTAAATAATTTTATAAAATGTATTTTACTTTATTCAAGTTTGCTTTCAGTACATTCAAATCCCCTAGGAAATTGCCATGAATTTCAGCATGACCAATCTTATTCAATAACTCTCTTTGAAGCTTCAAAATCACTTCAAAAACAACTGCTTTCACTATCATAGTCACTACCGTTCAATTTCCGAAACAAGTAACTTTTCCGTGCGCTATAGTAATAAAACATAGTTTAGTCCTGTTAACACGGCTTTGCTGTCACATGGTCGGTAGCTGTAGCTGTTCCACATGTTGCAGCAACAAATAGCTACCTTACATGTGAGAATCCTTTCTACCAACACCCCAAACTATTGCAAACCATTGTAAATATTCAATAACTGTTTATTGATCCCTTGAAGTGTGTTACCCGAGAATTGGAGCAAACATATATGCTTGCATTGTAATGCAATCGATGAGCGAATATTCTTTGGATTGCATTTCTCAAGAGAAGATAAGCCAACCAGGGAAGAAAAGCATTCGATATATTGGCGTTGTGCAGACGTTGCTGTCATATTTACAATATTTATCACTTTTTGTTCGAATAAACGTAGCTTTGTTTCTGCAAAAAGGAAGTACCTAGGATAATTGGAATGTTAGATGTATCTTTTACAAGAAACGAGACAATATTACAGAAAGAAATTTAAGATAACTGCAAATGGTATTTTACCAGTTTATAAAGAAACCGTTTCATGGGATTTTTTTTTCAAATTTCAATCGCCGCAACCGTTAATTATAAACTGATGAAAGACATTGAAAAGCTTTTATATTTCGCTTCAGGTTCATTTCGAATATAAAAGAGCACTTTCACAACTTTCGAAGGATTTTTTTACGATATTCAAGATACTTTTCCAGTTTCTCTAGTTAGCTTACTTGCACTTTATAACATCAAGCATCAGCTTATGTGCTATTCGGTTATCCTAAAAATAATAATAATTAATTTATGATTGTATTCAGTATAGTTTAAAATTATTGAAAAAGTCGTGTTGTTGCTTTTTACCAAAAATAGTTTGTATTTCTTCAAATACGTATTTCGGTTACTACTTGCAACCTTTTTCAGTGTTTTATACACGACTCATCGTGTGAAAAACATACTATTTTTGGTAAAAAGCATCAACACGACTTTTTCCATAATTTTGAACACTACTAAAATACGCTCAAAACACTCAAATAAAACAGTATAGTTTGTTTTCCATATGACAGAGTGAAACGCTTTCAAATTTTTTCTAGCTGTCACTTCAAGGTTTGACGATACAAAAACCTGACTTGTTTACTGCCAGCAAATACGATTTTAAGAGCAAATATCGTCAATTTATTAAAATTTATCAAACATACTGTCAAAATTTGGTATGATAATTCTGAAGCAAATATAAAAAAAACAGTGTTTTCTCCAGGAGTATACATACATTAATGAAATTCAGAATTATATTGAAGCCTGAATTCTAGTAATACTGCGTTGGGTAGCTGAAAAATTTCAAAATAAAACTTCAAAATAAGGAAACAATTTTAAGCTAAGAAGCACAAGATTTAAAATATCTAAAACTCTTTTATAACCTCAAAATTAATCAGAATGTACGCTAGGATGAAAGCGAAAACTACTGAATTTTTCTAGTTCAGCCTATTTTGAATTATAGAAAAGCATATTTGGTACCGAAATGTGAAAGTGTGTGCATATTCTCGGATATGGTTCGATTTGCATGAAACTTTTGAAATTTTACATATAACAGCACGAAACACATCTTTAAGCTGAGACACTGCGGAAAAGGCATTGTTATGCACTACAAATAATAAGACGAGAAAGCATTGAACCCAACAAAACTCACATGGAAATTTTAAAATTGCTAAAGAATTTTGCGAAGCGACGAGTGAAAGTTTGCAGTACAAGGAGAAGATTCTGAAAATGGGCGGTGCATAAAACTCAAATTATTTTTTTTGCAACTGCTTTTGAGTAAAGAAGGAAGAATCTGTTTCAAAATATGTGATGTGAGCATCGTTAATTTCTCTCGGACTTAAAAAAAGATTCGCCATGTCTTCGCTGCTTCAATACATAGTTGATTGTACATAGAAACTGCCAATTTGTTGGCGAAGTAGCGGGCACAAGCGGGTGATACACCTTGCCGAATGCATCCACAGCAAGAATCAAGTATGTTTATTAAAATGTGAAAATCTTGTAAGGCCAGCGGAAATATTCCGAGGAAAAGTTTGTTAAGGCACTTAAATTTTGGATACACCCAGTAACTAGGCAAGCGATTAATGTCGCATCGTTGTAATGAGAGATGAGCGTTTGTTTGAAGGAATGGAAAACCCAAAAAAAAGGATTTTACAAATCTTCACTTTAAATCAATATAATTTTAAAGTGGAAACCATGCATGCCATACTTGGCATGCAATTACAGAGTGAAAGTTGAAAAAATAATGCGGCTTGAACAGCAATGCACATTATTCAAAATTGAGTATATAATTTATAATGACGGCGTTACCACGAAAGTAAAAGAAGTATGTATTTCTTCCCTTGTCAATGTTGGCGTTTATTTCATTTATTTATGAATCGCTTTTTGCATAGAACTCTACAGGCAATTATGGAAAAATAAAAATTTAAGTTACAGGTTAAGCCCATTTCATTATTATTTAAACCATTTTCATTTTTCTTTTGGCATTGTTTCAGCGAAGTCCATAATAGAAGAACATGCTTTTCATGACGTTGTATTTTCTTAGGCTGGGAATCATGCAACAACTTTTTTCTATATTTTTCGTGCCCTGATTACTAGTTGGCAACGTGAAACCACCATTTATAATTAGGGTAACAGAATTTCACAGTCACTTCCCCTCCCCTTACCCACTCTGTGAAATAGCATAGCTGGGGCATTGGTTGTAATGTAGATACTACTTCCAAATGATTCATTGTGTTAAAATTGCCGCTTCTATTTCCCTACTTTTATGTACCCGACATAATAGCGAAGCATATTCTTTTTCATGCTGTCGTTTTACGGCTATTTATGTGGGTGCAAAAAAGTTTTTATATGAATTTAGGCTTATTACTACATACATGAAAAATCATGGATTTCTTAAGTCCGAATGCGATACCGCTCTTGTTGGCTACAATTAGTGTGTAATATTCTCGTGTAGTGTTTTCAGTTTTAGCATTATTACTTTATTAATTTGTTGAAGATTGAGATTTTATTAACTTCCCAGTTCCCTATGGGATGTTATTGTAATGGGGTCGATTTTGCGAATCCCAAATTTTGACATATCACCACGTTTTAAGGTTTCTAGAATCCAAATCCATCGTTTTTAGAGAGATGTCTGTGAGTGTGTATGTACGTATGTGCGTATGTAGGTATGTGCGTTCGGAATAATTTTTCGTCTCGATTATCTCAAGAATCAAAGATCGGATTTACGTGGGACCGGTTTCATTTGACGCGTAATCACGTAACTTAAAACTGAATGACTTTTCAGCAAAATCGGTTGGGCCTTTTTTTATTTAGGATGAAAAAACTGAAAAAACGACCAAAAATTGCTTAGTTTTAAACTGTTGATACGCACTATTAATTCGTGCAGATATCAAATACCTTCATAGTAATGTTGTTGTTATTGTGCGTTTTAGCAAAATTGTGATCAAATTTGTAAAAAATGTTATTTAAAAAAAAATAAAGACTACTTTATAAAATTCCAAACTTCTATTGTCAGGTTTGGGTGATATTTGGATATTGTTATAAATAATTTAATATTGTTAATAACAATCAAACAATATTAGTTATAATTTGATATTGTGCATATAAAGTCAATTATAATTATTCAGTAACGGTCAAACATTCCTAATAACGAATGATTATTTTAAACAATAATTAAATACCCTCAATAATAGTTGTGGATTCCGAGGCCGAGATGGAGGACAAGAAGGATGATGAGGACGAAGTGGACAAGGTTGCCGAGGCTTTGGTAGAGGATGATCAGGTGGTGGAGACGTCTTCCTCTTCCAAAGCTTTTATGGTTAGATAAAAAATTGATAAAAATAATAAAAGTAATTATATTAATTTAGAATAATAATGTTTGATAATAATAATTGTTAATAATAGTAATCAATAATAAAAGCAAATTATAGCTTTTTATTCACTCCACTGGGTAGTTAGTCGTGTGGGCCTCAAGGGTCGCACTTGGACCACATTTTTTTATTTTTGGCTTCGTGGGCTATACGAGGGGTGATCAAAAAGTAATGAGAAACGGTTATTTCCAGTCCGCATAAAAATCCAACAAAAAATTTTTCGCTTGCTTATAGACTCACTAGGTCAGCATGAAAAAATCATATAAATAGACTACGATTCACGGGAGAGACATTCAGTTGAATGCGAACCGGCGAAGAGATTACATCAAAATTGAGAAAAACGAAATTAGAGCAGTCATTAAGTACCTCTGTTTGAAAAAAATGTCTACCAAAGACATACACAGCGACTTAGAGGAATCATTGGGGAACTCTGCTCCTCCATGTTCCACAGTTGCACGCTGGGCCAAGGAGTTTAAGCTGGGAAGAACATCCACTGAAGATGAACACCGCGAAGGACGCCCATCTTCGTCCCACACTGAAGATAACGTGAAAAAGGTCGAAGATGTTGTGTTGGCAGATCGAAGAGTGACCGTCAGACATGTAGCTGAGGTCACGGGGATCTCATACGGTAGCGTTCGAACAATCCTTGTGAACGAATTGCAGTTGAAAAAGGTCTCTGCGCATTGGGTACCGCGAATGTTAACCGACGAGCCCAAGAAAAAACGAGTCAATATTTCAAGGGTGAATCTCCAAAAGTTCCAAGCAGATCGGAAAACATTTCTGTCTCGTTTCGTGATCATGGAGGAGTTCTGGATCTACCATTTTGATCCTGAAACCAAACAACAATCGATGACTTGGAAGCGAGCCTCCTCACCAACACCGGAAGTTCAAAGTGTCAAGTTCGGCGGGAAAGGTTATGGCGTCCGTTTTTTTGGGACGCCGAAGGAATAATTATGGTGAAATATGTGGAAAAGGGAGCCACTATTTCGGGCACTTACTACGCAGACCAAATACGAAGATTGCGGGAAGTCATTAAGACAAAAAGACGCGGCAAACTGCGAGCTGGAGTGTTGTTTCACCAAGACAACGCTCTGGCTCACAAAGCCGCAGTTGCGATGGCTGTCATTTAAGAAACGGCATTCGAACTGCTGGAACACCCACCCTATTCGCCAGATCTAGCTCCCAGTGACTTCTATCTCTTTCCTCGTCTCAAGCAACACCTCCGAGGCAAGAAATTTGAAGACAATAGTGAAGTGATGGCCGCTGTTGAGACGTTTTGCGAGGGTCAAGACAAAAAAAATTCTCTCAGGGAATCCTGGGTTTAGAAAAAAGATGGACTAAATGTTTTGGCTTGTTAGGAGACTATGAAGAAAAATAAATTATTTTTGTAACTGTCATCACCGTCTTTTATTGTGATTCTCATTACTTTTTGATCACCCCTCGTATTATTCTAGTCTCACATCCACATTGTAGTTCCTGGTAACCACAACTTGCCAGTCTGCATCAAATTAATCGACAATCATCGGCACGCAATCGCATTCAAATTGTCGAGGTTTTAATTTATTTGTTCTTTTTCCATTGATTTCTTGACTTTATTTCAATTTGTGTCTTCATACGAAAATCTATAGAATAGTTTTTATTGAAACATCTACTAGCTTAAAAGCGCATTATTTAATAAATAATACACTTGCGTTGCAAAATGCAACGGTCAGCTCGACACTCTGTTTCACTGTCGATGACCGTCACTCATGCCAGCGACCACCGTTACCGGCAGGTTTGAGGTTGACGGCAGTCGTCCTGGAGTCCCAGTTGAAGCGATTATTGCGATTTTGTGCTACAACCGGGCTGATTATAGATACAAATATGCAATCCGATTATGGGATGCATACTTTACCGGCAACTTTCATCTACTTAACAGATGTAAAATTAAAAGGACTAACTAACTAAAACCAAATTCTCATGATCTGTTTTAATGGCAATAAGCTCTGATTGTGGTCGCAATTTCCATTGGTAAAATAAATAATTATTGTGTTACAGAAACTCAATTCGATCAAATATTTTTGATGAGTTACGCGAATGCAGATAATACTTCAACTAACCACGAGCTTAATTGCACAAGTAATTTAATAACCCGATTGTAACGTGAAGCACAGTTTGGAAACTATAGGAAATGTATCATCCATTGTTCATCAATTCTGAAACGTTTTATGGTTTAGACAAATCATTCAACTCGAAATCACTCACAGTGAATTCTAAAATCCCAGTGAAAAGATCAGTGAGGATTTGAAATCGACAAGAGTCGAAATTACGATTTTCAGAACACAAGGATGATACGTAATGATGCTAATATTAAATTACAAATGCTATCCTACTCCAATTAGGAATTGTTTGTGGAGCAGCTCATTCTGATGGGGTCAATTTACAAAAGCTATTGTTTCCATATTTGAGCAATATCGATGAAAATGATAATATTCATGTTTGTTACACGAAGAATGCACGGAAATAAATGATTGAAGCTATCATTGGAACGATTAGTATCTATTGGAATAGCTGATAGATAATAATCAACGAATATAGTTTGCAATTCTAATTTCGCAAATCGCAATACTGATGATACTTCAACGCACTAGTGGCTTCATTAGGCGCGTTTGTTTCGGAGCACACTGAGAAAACATTTCAGTGAATTTGGATAACTACATCACACAATGAATGGCCTGCAAACCAAAAACCAATAAATGGATGACCGTTTTTTTTTTTTTAAATTCTCTTCTCATATTAACCTCAAACGTAGCAAATGTGTTCTAGTTCCAGTAAATCTCATTCACTATAAACCCATTTAATCACAAAGCCGCAATAGTAACCATCTTAATCATCATTAGTAACGAAAACATTTTTCCGCAATACTCTCATTAAGCCTGTATCTCATTAACATGACAAACGAGATAATATGCAGCGTTCGCATAAACGAATGTAGAGTCCGTAATTTTGTTAGACGGTCTTGTAATTATTCCATTGATTCCATGTGAAAGATAAAAATGGAGAAGGACGCCTGATCTGAACACAAAATATACTAAAACTCTATATGAAATAATTTCCTTTGCCAGGATTCTGGTTTCATGTCTGTTTTGAGGTTGCATAATGTTTTGTGGGAATGAGCTCAACGAAATGCTCTCCGCAAGAACCGAGCAAGCATAAATGCTTATGAATGCAGTTTGTGTAATGGCATTCCGATTAAATAACGTAAGCCTGACTGTGTCAAAGGATTCATTGACTTTTGTTGGATACTGCGGCAATCAAAACTGTCCAAACGGCACGGGGGAAATTTTAATACATGATAAATGTCGTTTTCATTAGGCGAGATACGTATTTTTATTCTTTTGCGATATTTTTCATTTAGTTCTTGCTATGCATTCACTTTCCCAATTAGAAATTCGCAAATTTGATTTGATCGGTAATTGAAAAAATTGTGTAAATTTGAACAACATAAGTTTGCAAAACTATTTGAAAAGTTTCAAAAAAATCGAACCATATTTGGCAAAACTTTTCACCATCGAATCGAAGCAACTGTTCAGTACACCAACATTTTGTAAGAATGTGATTTATGAATGATAGAAAACCTTGAAGTATCATGAATTTACTTTGTAATAGAAGCTCTAAAATGTGACCATCATTTTCATTGGGATATGGGAACGACCGCCATCAGCAACAGTTGCCGGCAACGAGACTTCGCGCGCTGTCTATGCGGAAAGCGATTCGCCGATTGCGCTCAGGCGTTTGACGCGAGCATACTGGCGAAGGTTTTGATTTTTTATGATTGCTGATTTTTTATGTCACCATCGTAAACCACGAGCTTTCGTCATGTTAAGCAAAAACATCACATCTAGCATCCAGCCCTCAATCATGGTAGCCAAGATTTAGATCTCAGTGCTTTTTTCGGTTTTTTTCCTTTTTTTGTGATGGTTTCACATTCAAAGAAGCAAAATATGAAAAATAATTGCACTGATCTCATGTTTTAAAGAAGAAGAACGACGAACAGTTGTTGTACAATCACATTATTTGAAATATTTTGATGCAGATTCCCGCCAGCTGCAATAAATTTTGCAAAGACACCACAGTTTTCAAAGGATCTTAAAAATGAAATTCGGTTAGAGTAGTTGATTTTTACAATTCTCGGTTATCTTTTGAAAGAACTAGATGACGAAATAACAGTTGTTACGTAGCGTAGCTAAATACGATTTGAAAAAGTTCAGACAACAGTAACGTTAGAATATTATAACGATGATGATATCAAATATGATGATCTAATGGATCCACCAATCAAACTCAGCAAAATTGGCAAACACGATAACGTAAAATGTGGATCAGAATATTTCGCTAGGTTCTTAAGTTTTCCCGATTCTTTTTCCCGAAGCTGGCCAGTGCTGAAAGCTATGTTCACTTTCATTGTGTTTGTTTTCCCTTAAATTCACTATTTTACTGTTTAGTAAATGAAGCGAATGGAGCATAGGTATATTTTTTTAGGCACGGTTGAATATCAATACTTTTATCGCTAGTCACATGAGTTTGACTTCTATATCTTGGAATGGTCATTCTATCTCCTGAAGAGGATTTCAGGGAGCAGGAATAAATATAAGATGGGAAAATATGAAAAAAGCTTGGGAGAAGAAGGTGACTAGAAGGTGTGGAAAATTGTTATATCACGCGTCACATAAGATACCATTTTGTAACGGTAGATGAACGAATTTTGGCATCGGTCGGTTCAAAAGTCAAATTTTCTTCGTATTGTATCCACCGTCAACTGATAAACAGATCTTGAGATCTTCAAGTTTTGTTTTACGCCATTCGACTTTATAGAATTGGGAAAATAGTAAAATAAAAAAAACAGCTCCAACTTAATTTCATTGATAGCAGATAATATATGTTCATTTAAAATTAAAAGTTCCCTTATAATTATTTACTAAAAATGTAAACTATTTTGATAAATATTTTCGTGATTAAGGGGGGATATACATGGAAATTTAAAAGAATGCTAATTTTAGATTGATTTAAAAAAATATGTTGTTTATTCAGAAGATTTTAAACATGAAATCTTTGAAGTAAATGTCTCAAAGTACTTGAAAATATTTTTTTTATAATTTTTTAATACAAAATCGCGGCGATGCGAGCGAATGAAAAAAAACACCTCAAAAAATGCCTCGTGCAACTTAACGCCATTACCGGAGATCCTGCAACATTCAGAAGAAGAAAAATGTGTAAATGAGATGTATAGTTCATAGGTTGTTCAATAAAATTTATAAAAAAAAAATGAAATTTTTACATTAATTTTAGATTAAACAAAAAAATCGATTATTTTTCCAAAAAATCGCGTTTTAAACAATAATGACCAAATTATTTCTTAAAAATTACAAAAACATATAGGTGGAACGAGAAGATAATACTCTTTTGTAGATGTGGTATAAATTTGAGCCGGATCGGTTAAATATTTTTGGAGATATTTTATACGGTAGTTGAAAAAGTACTACATTGAGAAAAACACGTTTAAAGTTTTCACTAGATAAAAACCATTGCTTATTAGTTTTTATTAGAACTTACGCGTTAGTCAGTGAATTCAGTCCTAGTTCCTTAGAATCTCAGATTTATAAGAATATGGTAAGGATACACAGTAAGAGGACCGCCCATAGCGCCGGAAAGAAAGTAGGGACGCCGCCCGTGTGTTCGACTTACTGCGGAACGCTGCGCTGTCTATAACGGACTATCACTCGAGAACTAATACGAATATCGCTTCAAAACTTTTTTTGGCGTATTCTTAGAGTATTTGGAACATTTTGATGAAAGGGAAAATTTTTTGGGCAGTTACATGTATTTCCTCTCTTAAGTATTCAAAGCAGCCGAAAGTTTTTGGTGAACCTTACCTATCGCTTTAAGTAGAAGATATCTGAATTGAGTGAGTACATGGACGGCCTACCTACGCACATTATGCAGCCTCGCACGCGTTAGACCGTGGTAGAGTCATGATCGTGAACTGAAGTCACGTATTCCACGGTGAATGTACAATTACCTCAGATATTTTATCGTTCAAAAAATTCTTGTTTTGATTTTTTTTCGCCGATACATCGGAATCGAGTAATGTAATGGAAATTCGTTCTCAAGATGGTCTTGTCTTGTCAAAGTTATATGGATTTTCGACGTGAAAAAACTGCTAGAGTAAAGTAACAGGTGTACAGTTGATAGAGAATTTAGTTTTACTATTGGCACCATTCATTTTGATTGGAAATTTTGGATAATCGCACATTTTAATGGTACATAATTGATATTCAGATGATAATACGGGCAAAGAGTAGGGAAAATGGAACACATCTGAATTTTCAACGAACTAGTCTTGTTTGTCGACAAACACTTCTAGCCTTCAAGAGGTCAGATCAGGTTTAGTATTGGAAGTTTGCCTGCATCTAATATTTGAAATTTTATGAAATTCTAGGTCTTCCCGTTCAAAAATGAACGACTTGAAATTGCATAAGACAAATATTTTAATTTGATGCATAAAGACCGCTAATAATAAACCTGGGTGATTTAATCGGAAATTCGATAACTAACAATGATCTTCTAAATTGAAGAATATCAATCAATTTTAAATTGCATTTCAGCACAGGCTTTTTAATGAGAAATGATTATAAACTGTCTAAATATTCATTCCGTTTCAATTCCAAAACTGATTTCATCGGCTGGAAGATAAATAACATACTTCTGCAGATACATTGACAACTTCAAATGAAAGGCAGGATCAACCAGCTGCGACTAGAAAAAACTGCATTCAACCAGGTCTATGCTGACCTACGAATGCCAGCACAGGACAACATTTTGCGATCATCAAGACATGAAAAATCCATATTTTTTTTGTTGTAAAAAAAACTGTGAAATATTAAAATAATAAACTATGGAACAGTAACAATTCTGAATGTTTTATATTCACTATCCAACGGCTGGATGCTAATTCATCCTTGTGGGAATGCAACAAATATTGCAGATGAAAAACCTGAATCAGATTAAATTCTTTAGTGAATTTAATTTGGAAACGTGATAGTTCTGAAAAGAGATTTTAACTGGATTTCATTGAACCAAGCATGCACTTTGTTGAAAATATTTTGAAATACTTCAACAACTGGATATCATTCAATCAATTTCATTTCATTAATTTTTCATTATAATTACATATGGGTCATACACACCCAATTTAGCAGGCATTAAGCTAGTAACTTGAAATACTAAAAGTATTTATCGGAGCTAGTGATGCATGCAGGCTTCCTGTTGTATCGATAATATTTATATAATTATTAACCGAAAGGATTTATTATTTACGAATGACTGCTAAATGCGAAGGTCTATAACAAAACACATTCAAACAATTGCCACGAATTGGGGAAAATCATTTGGATGCACGGAAAGTTTTGTGTCCTGATTCATTTATTTAAACATGAATAGTCCTCGTCCTTCAGAGAATACTGAGTTATTTTACACAATTATCTTTCCATAGATTAAAAGATAGTAAATCGTTTCTCATTGAGGAAAACCCAGAAAACCGAATGTGAAAATGTAACGCTTTGTCGTAGCTCTACTCGAATTTCGTTAATACGAAAATTTCATTTTGAATTTGTGATCAGCCCGCAATAGCTGTTTGCTACGTGTCAAATTTATTCGGCTTCAAAACACTACGACCATTCTTTTATAAGCTATTCTCCGTTTAAATGCTTATTTAACTTATGTCGAAAATATTCTCAAGACTTGTGAAACTTTTCCTTCAAGAACTTCGTCTTGGAGATATGATTTAAGCTGGAAACTCCATTATCTCACAGCGTTCGTTCCCTATTTGTCATTCACTTTCACATTCAATCTAAAAACAGAACTCCATTAAAATTGTTTGTTGTTTTTAAAACAATTTACATAAACATATTGGCTTTTACTCTTGACAATGATGGTGTTTATTTGTTTCGTTTTTTGTTGGTTTAATGTCTCTGCGTTTCAAGGTGTTAACAGTCTTAGTTGAATAGGGAGTAGAAGTCGTATTAAGAAGTTGATTTGTATGTTTGTTGATTTTTTTTTGTACTGTGGAAAAGTCATATGGAAAAGAGTGACGGAAAAATTGAAGTTTTCACTCTCAAATTTACAGAACTATTTTAAATATACTTGAAATGTATCTGCCCCTGAGTATTGAACATTTGTTAATGACGACAAGATGCATTTCATCATTTCTACTTCAATAAATTAATGAAAATTTCAAAAACAAATCTTGAATTTTGGAGTATTTAGTTTCTATTATTATGACTATACTGTACTAACACTCACGCTCAATATGTTATCAACATTGATAAGGTTGCAAAAATAAGAAACATCCGTGCTTGTAAATAATCCTTACTAATGATTTCTTGATTTATTTGCGAGCAAAGAATTTCACTACGGCACGAATCACTGATTGCTATTTGACACCGCATACAACACAAACAGCTTAGTAGCGTACATCATAGGTTATGGCAACCATTGTGATAGTTATGATGATATGTTTTTGCACATTGTCCCACCACTGGTCAACCATACATAACCATAGACTGGATTTTACGTTGAAAATTCAAGGTTTTATTATTCTCAAAAAGTTGGCAACCTCTATGAATAAGTGAGGTAAAAAGTATGAATTGTATTAAATATTTTGGGGCAGACATATTCTCGAGGATGATCGGTTTTTTTGTGTATGAATGCACGCAAGTTTTTCAAATTTTAGGCTAATTTGAGCATTTCACCGTACGTGTAAAATAACGCACTTTATTACGATTGTAGTGAATTTTTGCGGGTTTTAAGTGTGTCATGGAATGAGTATTTTGCGAACGAAATTGCAACGTAACTTCATGTAAGCAAAAATTTCGTTTCATTGACCTCATGTAGGTTTAGTTTCGGGGCTGAGGCAACGCACCTTTTTGTCGTGCATGTTAAGTTGGGTTCGACGTCTACCCGGCTAAAGATGCAATGGCTGCTGGCAGGCCAGCACAGTTAAGCGCATATTATCGTGGGTAAGTTCTCCATTTTAGATCATGAATTTCACTTTCCGATATTCAGCCATCTATGTAACTGCCCAATTACAAAACTCAGCCGAAAAGTAAACAATTCAATGAATCACCCATCCAGTTTCCGAGGTTGTACTCTACTCTAGAAAATTCGCTCGCACCTACCGGAAAACGACCGCGCACAAGCCTACCCGAGAGACCCATAAATTCATACTACGTTTCTAAATGGAAAGAAAACTGACTAAATCCCAATTTTACGAACGTAAAAAAACAGACACATGGATAACGCGTCAGCAAATAACGTCTCTCAACAAGAAGACGAGTTTCAGCTGAACTCACTATGCACAGATGACACTGCCTGGGCCCACCCCATCATGACCTAGCGCTTGCGTATTCGCATGTACGAGCGCACTAGGCCCATCACGGGTACGCTTTGTTCGCAGTCATTTCTTGTTGGGCACGCGAAAGTTTTCTCGAGTAAAGTTCAAGGTAATCGGAATTTGATATTTGGCCTTTTTGGCTTGTTTGCTTCCGATCGAAGTTCTTAATCGGGCATTCAAATGGCTGAATCTCTAGAAATGGGATTCGTGGCCTACGCTACAAAATTTAACCACGACATTATGTGCCGAACTGACCTGGTCTGCCAGCAGTCATCGCAGCTCTAACTAGTTAGAGACCAGGCCCGAATTAGTCTGCAGTTTTAAAGAAGATATAAATCACGAAGTATAAATTTTATATAATGACCATCTGAGGCATGAATACCTGATGGAATACTAGAGCATTGGGACAAACATTCAGGCACTTTTAGAGAAGGTTGTTTCTGAATAGAAGAATTGAATGATTTCAATAAGGAAAATCAATTTGAAGAACTTCATGTCATACAGTGTAAAAGGGCGGACTTTTTTGGGATGATTTTTGAGGATTCGACGAAGATAACAATTCTTCGGAGGAGTATTGCCTCGAGAACTTTACTGAAAGATGTTAGAAGACTTATGGAGTTATAACTCATGTGGTGGTTTGTGTTTACTCCCTTTAAGAATCGAGAAATGTAACAACATGTTTGCATTTGCTTAGAAAGCAGACTTTATGATATAGTAACTATAATAGATAAGGCTTGGACGAATCACAGCCTTGTAGGGGAAATTTTCCAGTCCTTTCGGTTAATTGGTTTACACGTGAAACTTGATTATTGTTAAATTTTTTACGACACTACTCACATCAAGAGTTAAAAATACTATTTCAAAACAAACACAGACTTATACTAGTCCTTTGATTGAAAACTTCTACCACAATACACCAGTTTTGCTTCACTGAAAAAATGCTGGAATATTCTCACATTTTCTACGATTTATTTTATTCAAAACCTTTTGGAACTTTAGCGCTGCTCGTCTAGTGCAAGAGGTAAGTTAATTAGACACTGTTTACATTCAGTTGCTAAAGACAACCAACGTACCGACTAGACTTCATTCAGAAATTGCATTTCAGCAAAGAGTTTACTTAGTAAATTTTCAGGAGTGAATCCTACAACACTTGAGCTCTTGCATTAAGCAAGGGAAATCTTTAAGTTTTCACTTATGCTTGAAGTTGCGGTTTGAAAGTTTGTCGAGAAGTTTGCTAAATTTAAACAAGCGTTTGTGCTGCCTAACAAGGAATAACGAACATTTACTCCTCTTCCGACACGCACATTTGACTAGTAAATAGATAGATCTAAGGGTTGTTTGATGCCATGCCATTCCAAATTCACACGATATGTTACCAATGAGAACGAGCTTCCGTTTTAGACGTTTTAGAAGACGCCGATCCAATAAAACTGTTGATTCAATCTCACACGACAGTCAGCTAACTTCCGAATACTTTCTTTTTGGTTGCGAGCAGTTGCATCAATTTCCCTTGAACATTTACCTCGGAAAACTGTGCGATTACATAATTCATCTCCCGCTGTTTTTAGGGAAGCATATACTATAGAGCACGGATGAAATTTTCACCCAGCTGTTCCGTTGAAAAGTAATCAAGGCAAGTCTTGAACGTTTCCATTCAATTCGCTCTTTGCTGTGAGTGATCAAGAAAACGTGAATCGTGAAACTGCTTCTAAGGAGCTTTTCAGGATGCTATCGATGTTTGCCTGGTAGTTACAGTAACATCACAGGCTGTCGTTTGGCTTGGCTGACTGCACTTCAAACAGCAGGATACCTTCGACAGGAGGAATCCTTGGACCCACTGCGGCGTTTCCTTCTTTTCCGATTCCTACTGCAATGCTGTAGAACGATGCACAATTCTTACATCACTTTCCACCACCAAATTATGTGTTTGCACCTCACAGCGAAATGATGTCGAAAGTTTACCCTAGTGATATTGGGGTGTGGTGTTTTAGAACGAAAAATAATTACTTTTCGAAATTGCTACACGTTTCCCTCATCCCGCTCAGATTCTGGGCCAAGCCACCAAATGGATTTTAATCGGGTTTTAGTGGCATTTAACCAGTTGATGATTATTTTTCTAGGACACTATCCCTAGGATTAGATTTAGTTGTGGTTGTTGTCTCGGAATGATTCGATTGTTGAAAATAATTGGTTGTGGTTATCTTGGTAGGGATTATATGGATTATAAGGATGTTGTGTGGGCAGTAGTATTGCATTCAGGTACATATCGTTGTCGTCTGTTAATATTCAACTGTGTCCAACAAAAACACCAAACAGAATTGTTTAGATAAATCATTTGAATTTAATCAGAAAGAGTGAAAGACAAAGGAGTATAAACAACCCACTTCAAATTCAAAAAGATAGTGTGGAAGTTTGATTCGTATTTCCCATGGTGGTTGTTTGGATTCCAGGTCTTCATATTAGTGAGGGCTTAGCAACCATTTCTAGGATTACTTTTTTGCTGTGGATTGGATAAGTGACAACAACAACAGAATATAATATTTTATTAATTCTTAGGATATTTAAATACATCAAAACAGTTGCGAGAACTGTTCTAAAAAGTTTCAGGAGACCAATCTAAATCACGTGTAATGATATCTTGGGTTCAATTTGAGGTGGTGAGACGGTGATACGATGATGATTTAAGAAAACAATAAAAGAATACACTCTTCCACATTATTTTATTCCACTTCTGTTTGAATTTTATGAAACATGTGCGGCAGTAATCGTCAAGCGGAAGATTCTTTGTTTTATAACAGAGGACACACAAAAGAAATCCAAAATCTTTTTAATAATTTTGATCAATTAATAAATATTAGAATTATTTTAGCTTTATGCTGTACGTAACTTTTCTTAATATTCCTAGCTTCGTTGATACTGTTGAAGTTTAAACTCAATTATATTTTTTTTAAATTCTATCTATATTGCATGACACACAATTTTGTGGCAAATATCTTTTCCATAGACTACAAAAACTATGTATATCTGATCTGGTAGTTCATAGTTATTGTCGATATGAAAGCGTGAAGCACTGTTTTTGCCGAGTGCGGCAATCACACGAGTTAAACACAACGCGAATCGCAAGAATGACGAATTCTATTTACGGCCACACAAACATAAAGGTGTGGTGGCGCCCAGTTGGAGAAAGGGCGTACAATCAACGAAATATTTCACGCATCTGAAAACACCCGGAAAATTGTTTCGCAAACTCGAGACATTCCGAGAATTTTCACGCACTGAAGTGTGTGAAACACGGCGTAACGAATTACGAGCGAGACCGACAATTCGATCGTTTTATTCTTCAGTGACAAAAAGTTTATTTCGATGCTTAGAAGGAAAGTATTTCCGATTCAGCTAAACTAGTATCATTAAACACAAACAGCAATTAGAAAGCTTGAAGCTATATATTTTTGAAGAAAGGCATATGCCTGCCATGATCCTTTTTCGATAACTCACCGCGTTAATAATAGTCAGAAATGAAATTGGAAATGTATGCCACGCGCACCGATTGACATTCTTTGACGAGCTGTAAATCGAAAACTATTAATCGTACATCAAAACATTACAAGTCAGTTTTAAAAATAATATAACGATCTGTAACTTTGGTCCTAATTTTTTTCCCCGCAAAATCAGTACTTTTTTAAATACCTACTCGGACCAAAAGTTATGTGACAAAATTCAACGCGTTCGCGATACCGGTTTTCGATACGTCATACTATTGTTGACAACTGGTGTACATTTTAAGTTTTTCGTTCACGTGTACAGATAGAGTGGAGTATAAAAGAAAATCGAATAGCAGTTATTTCATTACATGAAGCAGAAAATCGGCAAGTTAGATTATCAATTTGTTGCGCCCCTAAAAACTGACACAAAGATTTGTTTATCGTGCGATCCAAAAATTCAAGGAGATCCATAATATTGTAGATCCATTGCGTTTAGGACGTCCCTGTGATGGCCGCCTTCCGATCAACAGGATATATGCATGGAACAGTTGAAACAAGTTGGGATCACAAGATGCAAACGTTTTTCTCGAAATCATTTTTTTAAACAATGTCAGCAACGATAACAATTTTCAATATTTTGATTTTTTTTAAAAATTTGATAATTATTTTTTCTAGAGTCTTTTAACTTGTTTTGATTGAGAATTATTTATAAATCATAAATTATTATATTAAATATTATTATTATTTTTAAAAAAATATTGCATACTAAAGTTTGAAATACTGTAATTTCTTCATTTTTGGAGGGGAGAAAATTCCTTCCATTAAACTATTATTAATACATTGTTTTTTAAGATTCTTGTTTAGTCTTGTAGATTGCAGAGTTTTCGGCGAAGTCATTGAGTCCTTAAACGAACTTTATAACAAGCAGTAGCTAATTTTCCTTTAGAAACATTGCATTTTAACAATGATGACTGGCCAAATAGATTAAAAAGTTATATAAAAGTTAAAGGCGGCCATTTTGAATAAATTTTTGTTAGTTGCAGTTCTTACAGTGCGTTGTAGTAAAATGCATTTCTTTAGGTCAAAACTTCTCCTTCTAATTTATAAAAAAAAACGCGCTTATCCTTGTGACAGAGATTATGGCACGGCTGGGTGTAATAAAAAAAAATAGTTCGAAAAATATAAAGGTGGTATGTTTCCGCATTGCCAACCCATGAACGAAGTCTGCACAGCTTCACAAGAATCTATATCGCAGGTTCTACAAAAATTTCATATAACTCATGTTAGTAAGCTTTTAAGGTCCAAGGATGTGCCTTCGAATGCGTCGAGAAAATGTCAATTGCCTTTTCTGAGGCCTATATATATATGTGTCAACGTTTCACTTTCGATCTCGTCCTTTTCATTACCGTATTTCCCAAGGTAAATAATTGTAGTATTTTTCGTTTGTTTGGCATGTTTCTCTTGGTTTGGTTATGAATTTTGTTTCCTTTTGATTATTCTCCTCAACTCACCTTTCTACTGAAATTGGATAAGCCTAACCCCATGTAACGCCCATGACACTTTTTTGATTGGACCCACGTGCTCCCTTTTTATCATTACGCAACAAGTTTTTTCCCTAAGAATATTTTTAGTTTAAATTAAATTAATTCTATAAAATTTACATAAATAATTTCAATATCGTAATATGGCTCAATAATTTAACAAATCTTTCATACATTTTTTTGAACTAATTTTAGAAAATAAAAGAAATTATATAAATTTAAATAGCTCTTCTTTTGACATTTTATTTAGTCATCAGTCCATGAGCTTCAAAACCAGTCATTTAGATTTTCTCTTACTGGAATAGCGTATTCTTGTTCATTTTCTACGCTCCTTTCGTTTAAACATTTATCAAACAATTCATACGAAGATGTTTCCACTTTTTTTTGGAATTTCAGTATTATTTTTTGCCCTCTTATTTTTTTGGGTAAATTATGGCTTTATGTAACCTGTGTTAGAACCTCCTACTCTAGTCAACAACATTGTCTTCTAGTGTGCAATTTTTGGTTCGCAACTCTGCTAACACTATTTAATGCACATTAATGGAGGTTCTTTTTTGTTCCAGATTATAGGCTGGTTTCTTATTAAATTTAGTAGAAAGTATGGTTTCGGCGTGTCGGATGGCATCCTCTTTAGGTGCTGTCATTTGCCATCCGTCACGAGACAGCACGACCACGGCTGGCTTGTTGATTAATGTGCATTAAATAGTGTTAGCAAAGTTGCGAACCAAAAATTGCACACTAGAAGACAATGTTGCTGACTAGAGTATGAGGTTCTAACACAGGTTATAAAATAGCCAAAACGTAGGCATATATACGAACCAATTGACGGTCGTTATAATTCGCAGATGTAAATTATAAAATATAGTTGAAATATAACGAGCTTAATCCATCAACAAGCCAGCCGTGGTCGTGCTGCCTCGTGACGGATGGCAAATGATATCACCTGAAGAGGATGCCATCCGACACGCCGAAACCACACTTCCTACTAAAAATATAGCTTTATGGTTGTTGAAAGATTTAATTGTAGCAAAATACTTTGCTTGAAAATTTTCATTTTTAACTGTTTTCGAAGAAGTAACGGCTTCCAAAGAGTGCTGGTAGGTGGCGTTAAAAAAAACACAACTATTGAAAGTATTTAATTTTAAGTATAATTTTTTAATGGGAATATTTGTTTATGTTCAATAAGTTTACTTATTGCATTACGTTATTTACATCAGAGCCCACCCACCTCTAAAAACTGGCTTGCAACAATATTTCAATAAGCATCCACCCGTAGAAGCGTTGCGTATTTTGTGAATGCTTCCTAATCTATTAAAATTGAGATAAAATCGACAAGGACTATAACTTGAACTTAGAGATATTAAAAATTTCAGTCAATTTTGTGAAGGAATGATTGATTCGATGGCAAACGTACTAGCAGCAATGAATAATTCTGAGACAGAAAATCGGTATAGACAGACAAGTAACTGCGAATACAAGAAGCCAATAACTTGTGTCAGCTAAAAGATACCAAGTCAAGATTCAGTCCTTCCCTTCTTCAGCAGTGGATGAAGCGAACATCCCGAAATTCAAAGATATAATATGGGAATGGGAATGTGCTATTACATCGAATGGCTCGTGGAAAGAGAAAAGAAGAATAGGGAAAATTGGCTTTTGATCAACTATTTTGTGTTGCTTCTTTTACAGAAGACATTTCGATCCCTGGTAAGCCTCATTGGATTCATCGTTCAAGGGAACGAAACTAAGAATCAATAAGCAATTCAGAATATTTGTATAATTTCGATTATTACATACGTATTTATTGAACTACCAGCAATTTTTCTATAGCCTGAACGAATTACTATTTCAATCAATCAAAGTTGAAAATCAAAATCTTTCATTTTCTTGCCTCTCATTCCGTTACAATATCAATTTCAACTGAAACCTCTCATATTTACCATAATTTTCATTACAGTTGCTAACTAATTCATAAACTTCAAAACCACCAATTACAATATCTCAAGTCATTGAACAGCTCGAATTTGCCATAGTTAGTCTAGCATAAATTCGTCCTTTACTTTCCATCGTAGTAGATTGTGGAAAGAAGTTCAGTTATGCTGAACGATTTTCTGTAATTAGTGGTGAAAGCGCGACACGATGATAAATAGCTATATACAATTGTTTCGTCCTTGTTACGGTGTTTACTGATGCCGCTTTGCTTATTTAAATTCAAAAAGTGAAAGCATTACTCTTTGTACTAATTGAGTAAAAATAAGAGCGATGACTTCAGGTCACAATTTATTCACATATTCCAGTCCAAATCCTTATTGGAAACTGCCTTTCATTTCAATAAATTCTTTCAAGATAACTTCCGTATAAAACTTTATAGTTTAATTAAAATTTAATTGGACAAATTCCTGATAATTAAAGTGCTTACCGCAGACGAACGGGAACATTTCTTGCCGCTGAACATGTCAGGCGACAACTCGGCGAAACGACACGGGAAGGATATAATTTTCTAGACTATTTAAAATTTTGAAATTAACTTGGCAGGGAAATCGCTAAATGCAATAGCGACGAAATTACTTTCTTGAGTTGAACATACAGACTTTCGTCGTTCTTATCGCTCTGGTATCTGCGAATGGTACGGCGATTCTGGGATCTGCCGCACAACCTACTAAGGACATGGAGCAAGAATAGCGTTTCCAAGGAGCAGGTGAAATTTGTTCGGGAACGATGTCATCTATTCATGCCAGTGGCATTGTTGTAAAGAAAACGAACTGCAGCAACTTAGGATAATTCCACGGAACAGGAGAAGAATTTCTGCGCTTGCTATCAGTTCGGAAGGTTGTATAGTTAGAAAGGAGTTCGGATCGGATTGAAAAATTACTCGATTCTGGATCCGTTCCACCATGGAATATAACTGTTGGTTCACCGCAAAGTTAAACGGTTGGTTTTCGAGGCAAAACAATATTAAACTGAATGAAGGGAATCACTTATTCAACTGCGCTCATCTGCACCGCAATCAATCATCCTAACTAAAATAAACAACCTCAAATATGAAGAAAGAAGATTTCCGACTTTAACTAAGTAAGACAGATAGCAGGATCAAGAACTGCAGGCAATAATCACATTGCTCAGTCAAACACGATTTGAATCACACAAAAAAACTTTTTTATTCTATGCAAAATTTTCATTGAAATTCTAGAAATAAAATTAATCGCGTCCAAGTAATTCTTTCTGCGTATTTTAAACTTATTCAACATTCTTATCTTCGTCACACCTCATCGAAAATTCACTTTTCTCGCAGTAACGTACCATCGTTACATCTCGCCAAAGAAGCCCAGAGAAAAATTCATTTTGCCACTTGGCTAGATACAAAATTTCCAATTTAAATTCAATGAATAATCTATCTTTTGATGCTGCTGATTCACCCAATAGTAAGAGAAATTATCAGCCAATCTAAACGGCGAATTTTTCAATTTTGAATGTTTTTCCAATATGAAAACAAGCTCAACCAATACGAATTCGTGGCCCCGCATTTCCCCCGAAAACTTGACTGGTTTGTGATTTTCAAAATATGCTAATCGAAAAAGTTAAACTCGTTATGAATTTAGTGGTTGCATTTTTATACACTTTCCGGGTAGGTTGCCGATGAAGTTTGCAACTCTCCCAGTTGGTTAGTGGATTTCGCAAGGACGACATTGGAGTTCAATGATGTCGCAAACAGTGAACTATCGTCGCCCCTCCATTGGGAGTGCAAACAATAAACGTGCACGCTGCGAAGTATGTTGAAAGGATCAGAAGGACGACGACGCAGTGCATGTGATGTCTATGCATGACGATGATAGATGCTCAAGTGAATTTCGAATCCTTTTCATTGTGCCAAGTTGAGCGTGGCGATAAAGTTGATACATTCGGTTTGAATTTGAATTTAATGTGGTATGCATGGCTTGAATGCAGAAAAAGAGGACGTGCAGTTCCTTTTTAGCATTGGAATAGGATGTAAGGTTACATAATTTTGAAGTAGCCGTAATTGAAGGGAAAACTCTGAGAAATAGTAATATACATAACTTTTGGTTTATTATTAGGTTTTGATGGATTCCTGGTAAGCCATAAAGTGTTTACTAAGCAACAAACGTTACAAAAGATAACCAAAGTGCATACAAGGAATTCTTCAAATGTTTGAAACTTTTTGAATAGGACTGTACAGCTATATACAATGGAACACCATTTCTACATAAATTAAGACTAGGGTTTCTAGGCCATAACTCTATCATTAAACATGAATATTTCGTCAACAGCTTGCTACGAGAATCAGGTTACTTGCAGAACTGAATGAATAAGAACGATTCACTGTCCCTGGCATACATACTCTTCTGAATATTCCAAATACTATCCACCAAATTAAGTAGCTTGCATTTTCTTCTTCAAATACCTATAATTACCTTCCAAAAAAAATCGTGTAGGTATATTACAATGTCTGACCACTTTTCCCTGAAATAGTTCTCAAAATGTGACGAAAAATGGAATATGTTTTATTGAAAAAATAAATGGCACACTTACCAGGTTTCGTGCGGATCGAGGCATATTTATATAATAAATAAGTACTTATTCATCAAATGTGTTGATTAATAACAAAGATTAAAGCTTTTTTCGAGCTACAATATTTTTTTCTTATTAGCGGAAAACGAAAGGGCCTTTGGCATTGCTTCATACTAATTGTGATGTACTAGCTCTATACGTGATCCGAAAAATGGTTTTAGTGATTACTATCGTTCCAACATTCTTCGACAAGAATGATGCTTATCCAAACATCAAAAAGCACATGCTATCACGCAGAAGCAACTCGAATCATATTATGGTGTATCTAGTGATTCTAGACGAGCAATTTGCAGGACTAACATACATATAATCGATTTGGATTTGTAAACGTTTACTTTATCCAGAAAAAACGCCTCTAAAACTTCATGGTAATGCAGTCCAAATAAGTAGCAACAAATATTAATAGAAAAAAAATTAAAGATAACTGCTAACATAACAACAAACAAAACGCACGAACAAACTAATTTCCTGTGTAGGCCATACACTTCCACTGGACGCCTAACTTCAGCTGGGCTCGACAGGTATTTATGTCGCTACCTGGGCCCACCATTCCATGACCTGCTACGTACAAAACTGCATACAAAACGTGATTAAGGCCTCCATGCTTACTCAATCGGGGCGTCCACTCCTTTATGTGAAGAGAAAAATAAATAATCCGCAAGAGAGCTCCCGAGGTTTGAGCATACTTCTTTATTCATTTTTATCACATTACTTTTTACATTTTCTAGTCACCATTTACAATAGAACTTTCATTTACCAAAAGAAAAGCATAACTATCATAAAAGCAGATAAAATTTCACATTCGGTAGTTTTTTCATTTACATATTCACCATCGAGTAGAATAACTAAACCGAAAAAATATATTTAAAATATTAGCACGATTCGAGTCGAAATTTCAAAGGCACACAGAAAATCTGCACCACACTTGTACGAGGGTCCACATCCCACTTGCAGCAGGCCTGCACGCTTTCACTGTTTATTTGAGATGGGTCTGCAGTTTCAGCATAGGCTTGAGGTTCGATCCCCGATTACGATAGCTTCACACGACAAATGGATTTCAAACAAAATTAAAATGCGTAATCAATGAGAATCACGTCAAACGAGACGGCAAATAATAAGTGTACGTGTATGTGTGAAACTAATAGCGAAATCCGGCTTTATTATACCATTATCTCTGAGGCTTAGTTTTTACGATAGTAAATATTCTTCTATTTCAATTTTTTTGATTCAACTTAGAAAAAATGTTGCACTGATAAAACAAACGTCGGTTCAAGGAAGTTTACCTCACTACAACGAAGTAACGCTTCAGATACTGCGTCCATCATAGTTTTTTTGTAATCTACCAGTGTATTAGACTTTAGGTAGTTTATTTAGGTTTGTTTGTGTATGGATAGCTTCTCTAGCTTCAACTTTGAAGCGAATCGAAGCAAATTCAAGTAACGATATTTTGTTTAGTCAGCTTTTTTTATATTCAGTAGTAAAGGTTGACTGTTGAATGGATAAATGATTTCATGACTATCTAAATCACATATGAGCATAAATTTTTATGCTCTCTACCATTTGCTTCGAAAATGCTAGTGTGATTGTATAGCATTATAGAGGAGACATTTCAATAAAAATATATAGACCAAAAATCGAAGCTGCATAGGAAACAGTCAACATACGCTAGTTAGTTAACCAAGAGCTTGTTCACTTAAAGCGTTTTTATTTAGTGAAAACTACAAACAAATTGATCATTGTGGTTGAGGATATCACATGTTAGGTAAGACTGCAGACCTAGTTCATGACAGTGGAAGATGAACAAAGAAAACATAGTCTTGCCGCCTTTTTAGTCAGCCTTTCGTTTTAGAAACACACAGGATATGCAGCTTACTATCCGCATGATTTTATTCTTTGACATTCCTAAACTCAAAAAAATCGATGAAGTTTTTTTGGTTTTGAATACAATTTCGTACATAAAATTACTATTGAAAATATCTAATCATGACGACTAACACCTTCACCTACTATGCATTTAAAATTTGTGATTTGTCAGCAAATCCACTACAAAAGGCATCAGCACAAAGAAAATCTAAATCTTACTTTACCCAGTATCCTTATACGCGTGTATTTACATAGTTTCTTCCTGGCAAAATAATCCAAAAAACGCTTATTTTTCTTCAAGAATTCTTCAGTAACAAAGTTCCCGATGCAATTCAAAACGATTAGGTAATCAGGATGTCGTAAATTGCCTCATGTTTTAAGACTCCCACAAAGAATAATCACATTCTTCGTCATGGTAAAAACGGCAATCACTTGTCAAATCATACAATTAAATTCGAACAATATTATTTTTTCTACGATAACGACTCCTTTTTCACGTTACATTGTCGAAAGATTAATTCATTCCTTTTTTATATGTAGGCCGATGGAATTTTCACACGAAAGCCACTCACCGATTCTCGATTGAACTATTTTCGACGATGTTTGGTGGTTATATAGGTCACTTGCTTCGCTCCTTTTCTTTCGGCCGCGAGCACATATACAGGATTGTAACCGAAATTCGTAGGAAATTTAATATGGAAATTATCTGCCGAATCTTTGTTACTTGCGACCCATCGTATCCGAGCAGACCTACGATTGTATTTGCTACGGCTACCCTCTGACTTTCAAAGGACCCTTTCAATTTGTCCTCCAATTTGCCGGCGATTATTAAATTGAAGACATTCGTATCGGAAAAACAACGTGAAAGCCTTTTCTGTGTAATTTAGATATAGGATTGCATGTTGTATCTTTATCGATATTTTGAACCCTTTTCATGCCAATGACTGGGAAAGTTTGAAAAGGCATTTCGAAGGCCACAAAGCCAGTGGGAGTGAGTGTGCAAGTAATATCTGCGTTTGGCACTAACCAGTGAACTGGAAATGTATCTATGAATTGATGAGATTGTTTTCTCGGAACAAGTTGGAGGAGTTGGACTTTACATGAACATTCATCATTTTTGGGCCTAGATTTCTTGGTTGATGATTGATATAGGTGGCAAGTGTTGTTTGCCGTCGAAGGTTTGACCTTTCCTGTTTCGTGTCTAAGAAAATGTTTCTATCATGAATTTCATCTTGACATTGCGGCATAAATGATTCATCTTGTTTCTGGGCAACGAGTTCGGATCGTGATTTGGCTGGATAACGTTTCTATCACGAAGGCGTGGAAGGTTGAATTTGAACTATGCTCCTCATCCAATTTAATTGAAAGCTTGATGCTTTTGATTCTGTTGTCAAGGAAACTAGCATCATCTATATTGTGAACGTTGTGATTTTGAACATTCCATTCTTGAACATTCTATTCTTGAACATTCCATTCTTGAATATTCTATTCTTGAACATTCCATTCTTGAATATTTCACTTGCAGTTACAACTTGTCAGGTGATTAATTATAATTGCTCATCATACTGAACCAAGGAATTTTCATCCGAAACCGTTAAGGTGCATTTACATTTCTCTTAGCTCCCTCACAATGTTACCTTCCAACGACAACTTTGTACAAATACAATTAGTCCTTAACGAACGTCGATAATTCGCAAGGCAACGAAACATTTTTGAATTGATTCGAATTTTCTTGAATCCTTTTAAAGTCCATGCTAATGAGCAGAACGGCATTTGCTACCAAGGTAATCTTACGTCGAAAGACTGTCGGCATTCACTGTGAGGTTTGGGAAAGGCAAAACGAACCGGGAGCCAAACCAAACAACCAGAAAAGCAAAACAACATTTATCTGTTGCTATTTGTTAAGAAATTTTACAATTAACGTCTAATCCAGAAGAAAAGTTGATTGATTTCATTTTAAGGACAGCCCAGAACAGCCAAAGGATCACGTCTAGCCCGGAGCTGTATTCGCATTGACAAATGACCATTCTGGATGGTTCAGTCGAGGTGAAATCCGTTGAATTGGAAAATCCACCTCGGGAAATTTGTTTTTCGGTTAATTTATTTGAAATTCTTTTGAAGCGGATGAATAAGGGGTTTGGAGCACAGAGACGTTGGCAAAAAGTTGAAAAATAAAATAAAATTCTCCGAAAGGGTGAGTAAAGGCGTGGGTTCAACATCATAAAAGGTTTTGCTGGGACGACGAAAATAATGAAAAAAGACAGAGATCGGTAGGGAAAAAAGCTAATAAAGTAATGCGATTTTCAATGTTGCACGCAGTCGAGACAGAAAATGGTCGATGTTTCCTAATTAACAGCTAATTAAATGTAAACTCGTCGGGAAATTAATGACGTTGATATTTATTTTCGAATAAGTTCTTATTTCGATGGGTTCGTTCATTTGTTTACCAGACGCCTAGCCTTGGATAAAACGTTGAGAAGTATTTTGCACTGTGTGAGTTTCATAAATCATTTATAAGAAACACATCGGTTTGCATCTATTATTTTGGATATTACATTTGAAATCTCTTAAATGCAGACTAGCCGATTGAGAGAAAAAAGATGGCATGAAAAATCCACGCTGAGAGCGAGGATTATTCAAGGCAAAACGCAGAGCTGCCAGCTCTCGATAATCCTTAACCACTTTCAGTACACCATGTAGGTAAACAATAGTGATGTGAAATTGAATACGCGTACCACACATCACACAAGGCAGGTGATATATTGAATTGAAAGATTAATGAATAATTTATATAGAGCTCATTGGAGTGGATTTATTTAGGTTGAGGATATTGAATGATATAAATCTATAGTGGATTTATTTAGGATAGGAATATTGGATAAGATACATAAATAGAAAGTCATGTTGTTATGGAGGATATTGAACTGCACATTGCTGTCGTATTTAGTTACGAATCGATTGTATGCAAATTGTGTTTAGTATCTTAGCTGGATATAAATTCTGTAAAAGTGATGCTTGCTGCAATTCATTCAAAGGCGCATTGTAACCATGCTGACACCTGACACTGGCAACTCTTTTGGACTTGCCCACGTATGCTGAAGTTATACCGAATTTGCCCACATCGTTCAACAATTCAAATGTAACGATAGGTTCAGGCTACTCGTCGCCATACAGAAGAAACGACTCAGGTCGCAGTGGTACGGAAATACTGCGATTTTCATCCGGGTCTCATCCCTGTGGCGATTCATTTTCACTACGACACTTCATCGCCAGCGACACAATGGTTCCGCCCAAAAGTCTGCCCCCACACAACAGCCGTAGTATCCAGTTACAACGATGTAGCCAATCATAGAGACCACGCGCGGAGAATTAAAACCGCCCAGCTGACAAGCATCGGTAAAAGTCATAATACTGGTGGAACGATAGGAAGCGGAAAGAGTCCGGTGAACTTCACTAGTGCGGTGACCGGTAATAGTAGCGAACGGGATCGATCAGCTACACAAAAGCAGGTGAAGCCGATGGAATGGTCTTCTTTAGTTTGAGACGAGTGTGAAAATTTGGCCGTTTCAACTTTTTTGAACGGAACGTGGTGGTTTTCATCTGAAAGCTGGTACGTTGTGCAGAAAGCGTGGAAAGATAGCAGTTTTGTTGGCGTTTTTCTGCTGGGAGCACTGAGAAGAGGAGATTTCGGCGGCGTGAGGAAGAAGAAAAACAGCCACGTAATCTTAGGATCATGTCGTAAATAAATCGTAAGGATAGTGTAGTGCGGACTAGATTTAAAAAAAAATGCAGAAAATAATCAAATTTCTAATTTTCAACTTATAATTTGACGTGCGTTGCTAAAATACCGTCGGTGGTCCGCAAAGCGTTGTATTTCGGATCCGTTGTTTTTTTTCTTTGTGATCTTTGGTCGGTACGGATCCAGGTCTCATTTTAGGATCCGTGAACAGAGCAGCCCCAGTGCAGAAACAAATGGCGCCTTTTGTGTATTCTATTTCCACGCCCCTGATCGCGGATGAAGACCGGGTTGGATTGCCCGAACCGTGGCCATGATCGGCTACGGCGAAAAGCAAACGTAACATTTGGATCTCAATAAATATTGTTGGATTTTAGATTTTGGATAACTGTTTATGCATTTTCAGTTAGAATATTTAAGATTTTAATCTTATGACAAAATTAATTTGATCGATTTGTTTGAGCGGCTTTCATTATCGTTTAAATATCATTAATATGGTTTAAAAATACGTTCATGTTTTAAAATTTCAATCATCTAGAACAAACGACCAAAAATAATTAATCAGCAAATAATTTCTGTACAATTTTTTAAGCAAACTATATACAGCAAAAGGATTTGCAATTTCAAACACACAGGACATATCGCACAAAAAGAAAAATGTACCGTTTCTGGCAATGATTGCCGAGATCCAGCAAAAGAAACTGAAAGCTATCTGATTTATTTTTAGGTGGATTATCAAAAATAGTTTTAGAAGTCTATAGTTTCTTAACACGCTCAGTTAAATCTAGAAACTTCATCTTCCTTTCAAAAGGACAAAAGAAAACAAGCAAAGATGGTGACGAAATTAAATTACGGGGACAGGTAAGCGATATTTAGGCTAACGAAACTTAATTTTCACTTGCATAAATGAGATAAAAATTAATAAAAATTCACAAATTTTAATCAATATCAATCGTGTTGCTGTTTCATTTATTAAAATATGAAGTTCACAATTAATTATTCGGGCAGCTATGGTGAATTTAGATCGCTATCGAAATAGCTCGTCTGGAAAAATTAGGGAACATGTAGACCCGAGGGAACCTCAAAAGAAGAAATGAAAATAAATTTCAAACAACGAATTTTCTGTTTTCTGTACACACTAAGGCAGTTAATACGAAGGGTGTCAACTGCTGCAAATTTAAGTCCTTTTGAAAAGGTACCCATAATAAAATCACATAATTTTCTTTCATATATCAAAAGCCATACTCAACGTGTCTTCATTTACTCTAATGATGGAACAAACTCGAATAATGTACCTGTGTGTTTACGGTGAAGACCTATCCAGACGAGGTTGAATTTCGCAGTCTTTTAATAAAACCAACTTCTTAGTTTCGTTAAAGAAATCGTTTTTGGATTTCTTTTATCTCAATATTGATAAGAAGCATCTCACGTCCTGCTTTTGTTTTTTTATTTTGTCTATTGAAGGTCGAAAAAATGCTCAAGTTCTTGTTGATATTTACCTGAAAGAAAAGTAAAAACATTAATATCTCTCAAGGTCAATGTAAATTTACAAAGTACTTGATGAATAAACAACAGCAATAAACAAGCACTCTCTTCACGCATTCAAATCATCTTAATAAAAACATCACTGAAACTTTTCGATGCGAAAAGCAACAATATTCCCAGAAGTAGACTCGTCAAAATACAAATCAACCATCAGTTTAATTTTCCAGCCGTTTCAGCTGATAAAACCATCTTTGAGGACCCATCAAGCTTCGTGATTTCTATCGAACAGCAACGTCACTATAACAAACAATGAACAAGCAAAGTTGTTCACATAGAACAGCTAATCTGTCTTATGTACAGCGCCACGAAACGAATCCCTATTACACTCCTTCAGCTACCAACATCAAGCCCATCAGGATATGGTGGATGGGTAGCTTTTCCTTTTGGAAAATTCTCCATTTTCTTCTTTATAAATATTTGAATCATGTTGCTTCGATTTCGAAGGGAGATCAAGCCCGTTTTGAATCAGAATTTTCCAATTTCCAAGGGTTATTCGCTCGCTACTGAATAATGTATCTTGATACAGAATTTGGAACAAGAAGGGAATAGCAATGGGACGATTTTGGAAAACACATAGCAGGCATACACACAGATATTCATTTTGCGAAACCACAAATTACACTGTTCAGGGTATAGTTTTAACAGTCCCGTCAACGGTTTTAGGATGCAATCATTATGGTTTGAAATAATCCATCAATGCCCGCTTACACGTCTTAAGGACGATCAAGCTTATGTAGACGAATAAAACACTCTGTTTCATTGGCCAGCCTTCTAGGGATCACTGACGATGGAAGACTTGGATTTATTGGAAAAACAAGAGGATAAACGCAGAAAATGATGGAAATCTTGAAAATGTCAAAGGTCCTTTTGGTTCAATGGATTTCTTGACAATGAAACCATGACTGCCCCTCAGAAGCAAAAGAGCGAGGGAGATATGGTCGAAAAGGGCATGGGATTTTCTAGAAATACGAGAATTAACGAGATTCTTACCATCCATTTAATATGAATCAATGAGAGCTTTGAAAAACAAATGATTTATTTGATACTGAAAGTTTCCACTTGGGAAACTTCTAATTTCTGGGGCTCCTAAATTTGTTCGGCTTACAAAAGAAAGTCCAACCCTTATCAACCAGCTAATTTTTATTGATAATCTTATTTGTCAGCGATGGTTCGGAATGGTATCGTTTTATTAAACAAAAATAAATTTCCGGCCTCCCAATAAGTCATTGAAACTACTTTGAAATTTATTCTCGTCCTTTTCCTTGCTGATCCAATGAAATTCCAATTTAAAAACTTATTTCATTTTCATTGCACACATTATCCTTTCAAAACAAACGTGTCGTGTCAGTTCAAAATAATGCTTACTTTTGCCATTTTATGTCACACATATCCTTTTACTAGCTCGCATTCATGGCTGTTGCCCATAACAACTTGCCAAGGATAATAATGATGTCAAGATTTATAGGTTGAGTGGATTCAAAATCGATATTTCAACGTGCGGCAACGGTTGTGCCACCAGATTATACGTCAAGTATCTGAAAACACTTAATCTCACCTCATCCACTGTCGTCACTCTATCGGTTCTATATCATCTATACAGAAATGATTGTCGACGCTTGGCAAGGATTCCCCGGAAAAAATTACCTGGTGAAATATGATACCGACTTTTTTTTTGTCTCCCGGGCAAAGGAATTCAACATTAACGAAGCAATAAATCAGTTTTAAGAGTTGTTGCCATCGAATATGAACGCGAATTCTAAGATGGATTAATGTATAAACAAGGATAGATAGATGGTGGTTAAGTATTTACATTTCAACAAGGATGATTTTTCGCGGGAAATATAGACATTTTATTGGAAATTCCAGTTTGAAATGTGGCAATCATTTATTATTTCAGTACTCGATGGGATATAGATAAATTTCTATAGTTATGCATTGAGAGCGAAAATTGGGGATATTTTGATCGACAGGATCAAATAGAGAACTGGAGTCCATGATTGTCTCTTGGGAAAAATAGACTTGAAAAAAGTATATAACGATTAAATTTAGATTAAACTTAAGTGGAAGTGTCAAAAATGAAATATAATTTATACATTTGTACTATGCCGCGTCGTAAGAGGGGGAAAGAGGGTTACGGCAGCGTTTTCTCAATGATTTTCATGAATTTGTTTATAGTATAAAAAATGAATTTAATTTATTGAAACTGAGAGAATATTTTATGCATATATTTAAGTATATACTATAAAATTTTTGAAGAATTTCCTAGAAAAACATTGAAAATATTAGCGAACCAATATTGCAGGTCACAATCAGACTCAGCATTTTGTGTACATTCTGGAAACCGCAATTTTCATCTGAAATCAACCGAGGTTGGAATTTACTTTTATTATATGCCTCTCTTTTATATGAGCCTAAATGCTATCAAAAAAATAGAAAATTGAATTTTTTACAGGGGTCAAAACTAAAACAGGAAAATACTTTGCCATTTTTTACAACTTTTTGCAAAAAGAAAATGTATTTTGAATAATGATAGTATTTCGATATTACGTTAATATAGATCGAAATAAAACGAAGAAAGTAACTGCCAATTTACAAAACGATCGGTTGAAAACTTTGCAAACTAGCGTGTACGCAAGTTTAAAAAAAGGCATTTTGAGAAAAACACGATCGAAAAAATAGTAGCGCTCGGGGCCTGAAGGAGAGCTACTCACTTTAATGGCTTATAACAGTAGAACGAGTCGGGATGTTCATTTAAAATTTTGGGAACATATTTTCTAATAGTTTTACCAACAATTTATGAAGTAAAAAAAATCAATTTTTTGAACCGTCTAACCCTATTTCCCCTCTTAAGGGGTTGCATAGGTCTTGTATTTTCAAAAAAATGATCAATTTTTTTTATTCTATATGAAAGTATGGTACTTCAAGAGTGTTCAAACCAAATTTGAAGTAAATTCGAGAAATATTACCGGAGTTATAAAGATTTGAATACCGAGTAGTATGCAGCGTTGACAATTTATAATATTTTTAGCTGAATTTTTTTACAACTTCTTGAAATGCTAAACTTTTATGTGTGTGTATTTTAAATACAATATATTTTTGGTTTTTAAAATACAATTTTTTGAAAAAGTTTTTTTTTTCTTCAACACCTATTTAACCCCTTAAGAATAAAACCATCTTCTAAACAGGTTTTTAATTTTCTTTCCACGACTCTTTATTTTAAAAGCCAGTGAAGCTACAGCCACTGAAATCTATGGACATGTAGAAATGCGGCAATCTTTTCAAGGATTTTGTCTGCGGGTAGCAATGTAGTTGACGAACTGCACCTTTTTGGTACCGTAATATCGAATAAGGACACTTCTAAACACGCTTTATTTTGCAACAATTTCAATCATAGCTTTAGGCTTCATCCGTAGATAACGAATTGATTTCGATCGAAATTGATAATATTGTTTTGTCAGTACAAATTGTAGGATGTTCATTTTAAAATGTTGAGATAAAATCTAATATTTTAGCCCATAGATTCAACATAATGAGAGAATTTTCAATTGAATACCATAACTTCGATAACAACTGCGAATAGAGATCCTCGTCCGTCCACGCTGCAACCTTTAATTTTGCTGCTTATTAAGCTTAGGGTGAAATTGAAGCAAAAATGCGAAAAAGGAAAAAAGGAACGGACTGATTTTACGCTGGAAATTGTTCCCTCAATTTATTCAATCACACTTATTAGAAACTTTAGGGATGCTTGATTCCAGCTAAGAGTCGCGCCAATCGCGCGAACCTTGAATTTTCGGGAAATATCTATGCAATATGATGAATAAGGAGTTTGAAGGTGGGCTTCAATTCGTGTTAGAAGTCACAGCAGCGGATATAAGTTTGGGAAAACCAATTTCAATTATATCATCTACAAGTCTGCTATACTTAACTATTTTGATGGATCCACTTTGATCCGGTTTTGATATTCGTTTTCAGATGTCGACTTAAAAAGGGGACTACAGCCTCAGCAACTTACGAGTCACCATTAGAGCTCCGGAAAATCACAAACTGTCTGACTATGACTTTTTCTCGTAAGAAAGAATGCGTCACACGTAGCGTTCTGAAAATCCTTGTTGTTTAGTTTCAACCCAAGCATGATTCTCAAAGTTTTTCAGAACAGCAGAATCACGCAATTGTTTTTGTTTCAAGGATATTAAAAAGCGAATAATTTTCACAGATTTTTTTTGATTAAATTTGAAAATTTCTGGGACATGTACCTTTCCAAATGCATCCAAACCACATATGGTCACTTTTTGTGGGGCGTACCCTACGCTCGTCATATTGTCTGTAACAGGTAATAAATTATAGCATATGTAAACAATTGATAATGTCACTATTTTTCCATAATTATGTGATCCAATAAACAGCCGTAAAGTTCCAATCAATAGCCGTAGAATTCTAGCACTGAAATGAATTTTCCTTGTTCAACATTTAAATACAAATTTATCCACGAAAACATAATAAATAACATTGTCTTTGGTTGCATGATTGAACCCATAAAGTATAATTCTAGGGCAATATGGATATCATCTTCAGGCGTAAAAATCTAGTTCAGTAAAATTATCGGAAAAATAAGAAACACTTGTCGTGATATTCGCCAGCGAAATTTTCACTATACCTACTTTATTTTCAGGTTGACAAATTCTGCACAAATAGAGAATAATTTGACGTATCTGAAAATATGCACTCGTCAAAATAATTTCTTTGATTAAGCTGGAACAAGTAAAAACAGAGAATATTTGAACCAACCTGTAATTTTTTTGAAGTTTTTTCATGCTGCAATCAACAAGTTTTCGTATTTACTTTATGTGAGATCTACCGCCAGCGACAAAATACGGAAAATCGTGCATTATTTTCAAAATGATCATATGGTCTACGACGTCAAAAACATAGACTTATCTTCGCAACTAAATCGTTCATTCAACGCAAAACATACGCACGCCTTTTTAAAATGTACGGTTAGGCCACCGTTTTATTCATAGGACCTTTACATTTTGGGATTCATGGTGGAAATGTCGGACCAACGACCGCCAGCCATACAGTTGTCGGTAAAGGCAGTTGTTGATGAGAGCTACAGCAGTCGACAGCGGAACTGATCTCAGAAGTCACGATTAAGCATCAAAGGGTGAAAGATGGACCGTCGGAGATTAGGATGGAAAACGTGACATGCTTGCGTGGAACTGGTTTGAGATTTTAATTCTTGCAATTTTGGTGCACGATAGCATGTAACGCACAAGTTGGAGCCCGAAAATAGCTTTTCACCCGTGAGGCTACTGACTTGAGTAAAAAAATCTTTGCAATCTATCGCTTCCTCGGAAAGATCAGTTGTTGTACTTCGTAAGAAATAGTTCATTCTAGTAATTCACTTTACTTACAAAAGCTTTCAATCCTCAAAAACAAAAAATTGAGTTCGTGATAGGGACGTATTGTCCTGAATATTTATAAGCGTGTGAAAGGTCGTTTCTTTTGCTTAAGAACTACCAATATGATATATTTTCTATTCCACCTCGATTGGTCTCGCTAGAGTTTTCAAATTTCTCTTGTCTTTCTGTGTTCCAAGTATCCTTTGCGAGATTTATATGAGTTTCAGATGTAGTACGTCAGTATCCGATTTGTCAGCTTGCACCTAGAATAACGAAGCGCTGAGTCCTCTACTGGTCCGCACGCTCTTTCGCATTTCTCGTAAATCAATGTTGCAGCCTAGACAAATTTTTGAGCCGTTTTCACTCACGAAACTTGGTAATGAAACATAAATGTGCATTCGCGTCAAATTGAGCTAATCTGCCATTCTCTAGCCCTTTAGTCTTCGGGAGATCGTACAAATTCGTTAGTTTCTTGTCTCGTTTATCGACTAAATGTCCTTAAAGTTATCAAGGATCAACGGTCTCTGACCAAACAAAAATTCTAATATATTTTCCAATTTTTTTGACGCTGATCACTCTATCAAAAATATTCCGAGTTTTTATTCGAAACTTAATTTTTTAGTGAGAAAATTATGTCTCCTTATGCAAGCTATTTAGATAAACAAGCTTATAATTTTCTATGTTGGTAGAAATGATACAGAATTGGTCAATGATTTTGATGCAACAGTATTTAAGAATGGACTTGATATTATGATTGAATTTGTATAAAGCCTTAGGATCGAACTTCGTATTTGCAAACGGATTTATCAAGAAGTTTTATAACAAACATGTTTGGTAAATAATTAAGAAAGCATTTTAACATTAAATTTTGTTCACATTTGAGTACTTAAAATAACAATGAAACGTAAAACAACTAGAGTACACAATTTTTCATCACATTTCTTTTCAAAAGTTCACTAGCCTGTGATTCAACAGTAAAAAAAGACCTCAGTTCAAATTTCATACGCTCAAGACTTCCTTCGGTTTCAAGCGCTAGAACACACTTTCAGCGTCATATGAAATTGGCTTGCATCCTAGCAACGCAAACATTCCCAACAGTCCTAAAGTTTACTTCAGGCTTTTTGCTTTATAAAAAATGGTTCCTCGACGAAAACTTCTCGCGTGTTATTCGGCATACAGAATTTTGTCTCGTTGCACGTCCTTGTTTATAAACAGGCGCGATTTTTATGCCAACATACTTTTGTTTATTTTGACCGGAAAAAAAAAGTTTTAATTAAAAAATATCTCTATTGGATACAAAATCAACACAACTTTTTCACTAGAATCCTCTGATGGCGAGTGTTCTCATTGTACAGACCAGCGAAAGTCCTGTCGTCGACGGCAGCGTTGTATGCCTTATATCTTATATGTCACAATTTTTTATTGTAGCTGTTTTTGGTCCTCCACAATGACCGATCCAAGCAGTTTATCGCCTGGTGCGGCACTCGACTCCTAGCTCATTTACCTCTATATATTTATTCGTCCTGCCACCTTGCTACCATCAATTGGAATCAAGCTGTAGAATGTATATTAATTTGTTATTTTCCGACAACAAACAATGTGTGTGTGTAATTTTTTATCATCATTTCGAAGAAAAACTACACATAAACAGGACGATAAAGGCAGTAAGACGTGGAGCTTGAATTTGTATTGTGACTTGGCTTATGTTGCCGAGCAGCAAATGTGTATAAGGAAACACGTTGTTGGCGGCGAAAAAAGCGTCGTTACTAAGAAATCATTACTTGAAAATTAGGGAATAATCGAAGGTAAACATTGTGAAATTACTTTTCGAGGGCGTAGACTTTGCATTGTGGGCTTTATCTTGTTGCTTGGGTATTTGTGACATTAAAGAACCATTAGCAAACTAAGCGATTCATATGAAAGGGCCTGAACAAAGTGGTTGAATTATTATTATTATTTCTAAATTGCCTTCTCGACTTTCCTTGAATCTTAGGATTTCATAATATTATAGCACAGCGATGGGCGCATTGCTATTTTAGTTTTAAGTGGATGTGGATGGAGTGAAATTAAATAAAAACAGTAAATTTACACGAAAAAAGTAAACATTCAACCAAAATTTGAAACCGAAATTCCATTTTTCATCTTCATTACCACCACTTAGAGATTTGAAACTGTAAACATCGTGAAATTTTCCATTTCAAAAGCGGCAAATCATTATAAATATCTAGCGGCAATTATGAATCTATTAACCATAGTAACATCATCAATTTTCAGAGCATGGTGCTATAATAAACCCATCATATATCTTAAAATGTTGCAGTGCTTCCATTCGAAAAGTTTTAGGAAAACGTGCCACACTCTTCAGAAAATTTTTACCTTGAATATTTACCAAAGGGCATAGAAAATATCAAGGGGTGAGTAGAGTGAATGATGATTTGCATGATATGATTTGTAGCTAAATTTTACTATAATATTCTTTACGAGAAATATACATGAAATTTCATATTTCGATTGATTCAGCGAAATCAAGGGTAATTATTTTCATATTTTTTTCGATGTCTTGCATGAAAAAACATTATTTTTACGAGAATATGTGCGTTTCGAACTGAAACGAAATTACTTTGCATAGACAAAATATCTGAAATGGCCTGAAGATTAAAAATTTCTTGTATTTGTTGCATAAAACAACAAAAATTCAATAATCTGAAGTGAAGCTTAAAGTCTGATGTAGATGATTTGAAATGTGAGCTATCATATCAAATAAATCAAACTCAACTTTAAAATTGATCAAATATCTTTACACAGGCCAGTTAAAATGATGAAACACATTTAACAGTCTTACATCTTACCATCAACTTGTACATAATTTTTATGCATGAATGCATTAACATGATTATAATATATCGAAAATCTGTCCACGGGAAAATGTTTTGATGTTTTTCCGCCAGAGTGAATATTGAAATTTCTAAGAAAATTAGTAAACAGATTAGAACCCAATATCAAACCTGTGCTAGAAATATTTCGAAGACAAATTTCACTTTGAAGCGTCAATTATCTAAAATTTAATATCTGCTACGCTACAGAAGAACCTACGAACAGTAGCGAAAAATCAACAAGAGATCTTTCTTTGGAAATATTTCAGGCAAGTTAAATTTTGTTATAGAGGTGACATTAAAGGAATATCGAAAATTTTAATCGATACGAGTGCCGCCAAAAATTTTAGGCGGGATCAAAAGTCACAAAAAGTTTTACATGAATAGCTCGTTAATGTTCCAAGAAAAAGTAATTAGTAGCAAATCGAAAGCATAGGGAATTACGAAAAAATATGAAATAGGATTTACGATTTCAGAGTTAATGATATCTACAAAGCTTTATCCTCCAGGTTTCGCACGTTTTTTATTTGCTTATTAGCAGTTTTGGTCCACAATTATTTAATGAATTTTTTTGATCAGTTATCGGTTAAGCCAAAAAAGGAAATTCTAATCATAATTATTATTAATCATCTTGAGGTAGATACTAAGGACTGTATCGGAAAAAAATGACCTTTAGTTTTTCCTGCATAGCTCCTGTTTGGGAAAAGTTTAAGTCTTCATCAGGTATGCAAAATTAGCTATAAAATGAGACAAAAAAGAACTCGAATCCATTCGTATTGTAAGATCACTCTTGAAAAGATATCATCAAATCAAGAAAAAGTGCGTAGTTTAATTGTGTGCAAATATATACCTGGAAAATCCCCTTTGTAATTATTCGATACTAGCAAAGGAGACCGATTCGTCGATTGCGACAGTGAAACGAACGATTATAGAGTACAAAATGGGCCTATATGTTGCTAGATAGTCTGGATCAGGGAGAACAATAGGTCTAAACGATACAAATTTGAACCGAAAGGTAAAGATGAAATTTTTGCAGAATCCTAACATATCCATTCTAGATATGGCTCAAAAAGTGCAAACATCGAACGTAATAATTCAGAGGATTAAGAAGCATTATAATCTTAGATCATATAAAGTCCAAAAAGTATCCGATCAATCCGAGGAAAAGGAGAAAGAAGCGAAAAATCGGGCTCGAAAGCTATACAAGGATTACCTGACCAAATTCGATTGTGTTGTGTTGGACGATGAAACGTACGTGAAGGCCAATTTCGCACAGTTGCCTCGTCAGGACTTCTATACAGCAGGTCAAAGGGTGGTGTTAGCTCAAAACATAAAACCAAAAAAGCACAAAATTTCCCAAGCGGTATATGATTTGATAGGCAATATGACGATGTGATTTCAGATCAGAGGAATTTGTAGCAAAGGGTACCATCAATTCAGCAGTATACATCGAAGAGTGTTTAGAGAAGCACGACGCATCTGTAGCATTTTGGCCAGATTTAGCGACAAGTCATTATGCACAATCGAAAATGAAGTGGTATGAGGACAACAACATCACTATGGTACCGAGAGCAGCTAACCCTCCAAACTATCCAGAACTTCAACCAATCGAAAGATATTGGGCTGAAATGAACAAAACATTAAAGAAAACAAACAAAATTGCTAAATCGAAAAGGATCTTCAAAATAAGTGGAGAAACGCATATAAGATGGTCGATGAGACCGTTGTACGGAACCTAATGCGTGGAGTTAACGGAAGTTCCGAAAAAAATTTCCCTTGAAATGAAAATTCATTGAATTTTCATGTAAATGTTAGTAAATATAATGTAATAACAGAAAAAAATTAGTTCGATGACGTAATTATAAAGGTCAATTTTTTTCAATACACTCCTGTCGACGTACTTTTCCTTGAGTAATATTACTTGTGTACGGTGTACTGGTCCAACGCCAAACCACGAGAAACATTCCCAAACATTGATGGAGCCACCTCCGTCCTTAACAACAGTTGAAGTGTAGCGAGGGTCAAATTTCTTACTTCTTGGTCGTCTTACATATCTCCCGCCATTAGAGCCAACGCGATTTATTAACTTCCCAGTATATGGGAAGTTCTTGTAATCGCCTCGAAAATCGAAATTGAAATTTTCAACTTTTCTTTACGTTTTGAGGTCTATAGAGTATATATAAAGTGTTTTTAGAAAGAATTATGTATGTATGTATGTGTGTGTGTGTATGTACGTACGTACGTGCGTTCGCGGGCAGTTTTTCTACGAGCATAACTCACGTAAACAAAGGCGTATCGACTTCGTTAAGGTGTCAATCGAAGCGTCTTTGTAATCTTAAGAGCTGATTAGTTTTTGGGACACTTCGGTCGGGGGGTTTGCTGTTTTCACCCCTTGAAGGTCAACCATGTTATGCGCTATATCTCACGAACCAAACATGCAATTTTCATCATTAAGGTGTCAATCGACGCGTATCAACAATTTTGTGAATCTATCAAATTTTTAAAAAAATCGTTGAAGCCTTTTTTTAATTTTTTAGAAAAAAGTGCAAAAAATTAGGGTTTTTTTTCAAAAACACAAAATTTTTAACCTGATTTTCAAACCTAAGTAATCAATGTTTATATTATTTATATACTCCAAATAGTTTTTGTGAAAAAACCAGCAAAAGTTTTTTTCATGATTACAAAAAAAATTAAATAAAAAATAAAAAATTATTAAACGTTCATGGTCATTTACGTCATTCATTATATCTCGAGAACCAAATATAATCTTTCCATCATTAAGGTGTCAATCAACGCGTATTAACATCTTTATGATGTTTTTATATTTTAAAAAAATCGTTAAAGCGATTTTTTTGATTTATTAATTTTTTTGGAAAAGTAGTGTTTTTTTCAAAAAAAAATTCATTTTTAACCTGATTTGCACATCGTAATAGTAAATGTTTATAGAATTTATAAACTTTTATCAATTTTTGTAGAGAAACCAGCAAAAACTTTTCTCATGATTACAAAAAAAATAAAAAAATAAAAAAATCATTCAGTCACCGTGTAAAAAGGGTTCATTCGAATCATTATACCTTAAATCTCTTATTCTAAAGACATTGTTGTAAAGTCAATCAAAGCTTATTAATATTTGCAAAATTTGAGCAGATTTCCAATAGTCTTCACAGCACCATGTTTTAACTTTAATGAAAAAACTGCTTTGTAACCTGTCCCCCCTCCGATTGATCCGCGTGAATAATCAATCAAACCAATGCACCGAAATCCTTACGTAATCAATTGACGCTCGCGTAGATGTTACGATTAATATTAAATCATTCCAATAACTTTTATGAGGTACATTTTTATTATTTGAAGGAGTATTATTTCCATAATTATTATTGTGTTTAATATTTTTAATATCTATGTAGATATTACTGGGAAGTTGACCGTGTGGACCTCATGGGTCGCACCTCACGGCTTGTTTTTGTTTCGTCGCTCGAAAGGATGAATTTCCACTCATTTTCCCAGGTTAAATGTTCTCGTGAGAAATCCATTCTTTCCTTCCGATTAGTTGCCGTTACCAGGGCCTTCTTCCTGGTTATCCCGCCATGTAGCCCGGCTTCCACAAGACATCTTCTGACTGCTCTCATTGGAAATATCACTTTCTCGGAAAAGTCGGCGATGAATTTCGACAGCTGATCATTTCGGATCCGTCTCCATGTATGGACAATTTGAGTATCCATACTGTTAGTTGTCTTTCCGACTTTTTTAGCCCGAGAATACCTTAGACAGTCCCGTGGCTTTCCACGTGTTTCAGTGCTCCGTAAACCATTTTGATAGAACACTCTAGGCGGCTGGAAATTTGTCGATATGACAAGCCTAACTTACTCAAGTGTACAACCATTTGCCGAACTATAGGAGTGCAACTCTTAGCCTTTTCCATCGTTATTGAAATTGAAAACAGTTTTTAAAACCCTGAGAATCACGTTGAAACTGTTTCGAATGCAACTGACCTTTTCTAACTGAACATAACGAATTTGCGTGCCATCCTATTTATAGTAAAATACAATAGCGTGTCCCCTCCAAGTTTTGCGTTTTCAAGGACTTTTTTATTCTGTAGTCCTTTTAAAAGAAGCATCGGACAATTTTTTGCCTCCCTTAATTATCATTGAATAAAAAAACGTAAGTCGAATGAGTTATATCGAAGGATTCATAGACAAATTGGGTTTTTCTTAGTGTGTCATTAATTGCAGTCAAACAAGGTGATATTTCATGCAATATGAACAAATTGACTATTAGATCACTGCAGTGCCATGTAACCCAAATTCTTTCACGTTGAAAAAATTAGCAAGTGCTACAGTAACTTATAACCATAACTAGCAGCTGAATTCCCAATATATAGAAACAACTTTTGGATCGTAGACAATTTTCTATGGAAGAATTAAACGTTTTAAAAATTGAGAATCACTGAAATAAGATAATTTTAAATGTTGCTGCATCTGCTGTCTTTTTATCAATCTTCTAGCGAACAATAATTCAATTTTCACAATCAGATTACCATCAATTCAAGTTCATTCATAAACCACTACAGTTTTTCATTGGACTTTCTCTGACTAACGTGACAATTTATGTCATACAATCAAACATCTCTGATTGAACGGGGGGGAAACTACTTATAGATTTTTCTTTGCACTCATACAAATCAGGCCGTTTCAGTTTTACGCTCTGTTTGCAACTTTTACTAGGAAAAAAAACTGTAGGAAAAGTGTTGTGGTTTAATGTATTTACTTTCAAACACCTAACGATACTATTCATTGCTAGTTATTGGCGGTACTATTTTCTTTGCCACTTTCCTGATTCTCTTATGACTAAAGATGGCTGGAAAAGAAATCACGATAGGAAAAGAAATTATCAGTTGCTCTACGAAATCAACGAAATTATAGAACAAAACTGGTAGGCAATGAAGAAGATGGTCACAGAAGGAAAAGTACAAACAATGACTGTGTAATGAAGTATAAAAGATTGTTGGTTCAAGTAGAAACTCGTTGAGGATAATATATGTACATTATAGAAGATATTTTCAAGTGAAGAATACAGAAAATGAAGAGTCTAAAGAAATTCAAGCCCGAATTATAGCAGTAACTGCAAAAGCTGTTTCAATTTTACTTGATAAACGTATTGGCATAATAATATTATTTATGGTATATCTTCAAATGGAACTAAGCCTCTCAGATTGTTTGGAAAATATATATATTTGTGTTTAGACAAAAATTCTGTTTGAGTTTCGTTAATCTATACTTTAAATGCGAAACGCCCAACAAAAAACCCTGTGAATTCCTTAGCATCATTTTATAATTAGAGAAGCAGCTATTACCAAAAAGGCATGATCGTCTCATCGAAGCAAAACATCTTTTCAAATAGAATGCCATCTCACACTAATCCAACTCAAGCATCCCAACCAATTAGACAGGTTTATCTTGAACGTTCCTAAGAACAACCAAGGTAATTACTGTAATTTCGAGGGCTCTTCAACTGGAAAGTCAATTAAAATCGCATAGAGTATCTTCGCTAACTGCGGAAATGTTCACTTTGAAATCAAACTAAACATTAAATATGTAGATGTATCTGGACAGTTGGCCAAGATCTTTTACTTTTTGCTCAGATCTGCGAATTGTGTACAGTAGATATTTAGATGCATGCTTGCATACCCATGACACACTTCAATCCAAGATTTTATTCACTGATTTAGAAAATTACAGCCTGGACTTGGACCCGGCCCGAAAACCATTTGAAGTGGTCATCGATAATATTTTCAAGGTGATCGTGTTCAAGCAGCAGTTTTTGTTTCATCGGCACCGCCATTATTACAGGTAGGCAAGCTAATAGCGGAACGGAACTTAAGACAGGTATGCGGCGCCGGAGGTAGTTCTTTTAGATACTCCGGTAAGTTTTTTTCTGGATGTTCTTCCTGGCAGTCATGCTGCATGCAAACAAGCGTGAATAAGGGAAAGGAGTTGAAATGCTAATTGTTGTAAGTTTTTTCTGTGTCGTTGGAGATGATGAATTGGATGGCCATTGAGCAAAGGTTAAATAGTTCGAGTGACAGTGAATGATCAATCAAACGGGCAGATAAAATAGAGCTGGTTTTCAGAATCATTGCTAAAAAAACAAGCCGCGAGGTGCGACCCTTGAGGTCCACACGGTCAACTTCCCAGTAATATTTACATAAATATTAAAAATACTAAACAAAATAATAATTATGAAAATAATGCTACTTTAAATAATAATAATGTACCTCTCATAACAGTAACTGGAATGACTTAATACTCGGCCTCTACAGTCGAACTATCCACGGCCGATCACTACTTCACCAGATCTTACAATAATATCATTGTATTTGACTTCCTTAATGCTGACTATCACAGCATAATTACCTATCTTGATCAGATTGACTGGGATTCTATTTCAACGCTAAATATAGACGATTTGGTGTCGACTTTTTATGAAGTAATTTTTGACGCCATTGATAAATATGTCCCCAAAATAAGAAAAAAAGACAAGCGCTCAGAGCCATGGCTTGACAATGATCTTAGGCAACTAAGAAATCATAGAAATAAGTTATATAAAATAATCAATAACAATGACAGTGTTAGTGCGGATGTTAGATCTGAATACGACGCAATGGCCTTAAAATTTAAAGCCAAATCCCGAGAAGCCTACGAGCTTTACCTCAACTTAATGGGCGAAAATATAATCAATAATCCCAGAAAATTTTACGACTTTGTAAACACTAGGCGGAAAACAACTGGATATCCAACCCACATGTCAAAAAATGGTCACAGTTCATGTTGTCCGAAAATAATCTGCAACTATTTTGCTGATCATTTTCAAGGGATTTTCGGCCCACCCGTAACGTCACCTGTAAGGTTACTTACAACTAATACTTCCCCGGCGCCACTTGACCAAGACTCGTACATAACTAAGGATGATATCGCTAAAGCTATTAAACAACTTGATCCCAACAAATCCCCGGGCCCAGATTTGCTTCCTCCTAAATTTTTGATACAGTGCTCGGAGCAACTCATACAGCCGCTTTACGTAATCTTCAACAAATCCTTAACGCAAGGTATTTTCCCATCCATTTGGAAGACCTCCCACTTAACGCCAATTTTCAAAAACGGCGATAAACGTTCAATCGAAAATTATAGAGGCATCGCAATTTTGTCCGCCATTCCTAAACTGTTTGAAAAAATTATATCAGAAAAACTAGTCCCTGTAGTCGAACCCCGGCTTAATGAGCAGCAACATGGATTTCGAAAAGGCCGCTCAACCACTACCAACTTGATGATCTTCACGTCGAATGTTCTCTGTGAAATGGAGAAAGGGCACCAAACTGACGTAGTCTACACCGACTTTAGCAAAGCCTTTGACCGGGTTGACCATAATATTCTGATTTCAAAACTTGCCAATTTCGGCATTTCATGCTCCATGATCAGCTGGCTTGCATCCTACCTTCGGAATAGAATCCAGTTTGTGAAATTTCAGGGTTTCCTCTCAAAAAAGATTTTTGCCTCTTCTGGAGTACCGCAAGGTAGTCATCTTGGTCCACTTCTCTTCAACATTTTTATATCTGACCTATCGGAAATCTTAGACAATATACCTCATTTGCTCTATGCTGACGATCTTAAAATGTACCACGTAATCAGAACTCAATCCGATGCAAATTTCATTCAATCTAAACTTGAATCATTGGAGCGTTGGTGTAACCAGAACAAGCTTATTCTTAATGCTGAGAAATGCCAGGTTATGAGCTTACACCGTAAAAATACTATTAACAACTATACTTATCATCTAAACAGCGTCCAGCTTAAACAAGTTAAGAACGTTAATGACTTGGGTGTTATCCTAGACAGTAAGCTGCGTTTTAACTTACATTACGATAACATTCTGGCCAGAGCCTACAAGCAACTCGGTTTCATAAAAAGACGTGCAAAGGAATTCAAGAATATATGGGTCACTAAAACCCTTTATACTGCTTTCGTTCGTCCTTTACTTGAGTACGCCTGCGTCATCTGGGACCCAATATTCACCATTCACAGTACCCGTTTCGAATCTATTCAGAAACAGTTTCTACTTTTTGCATTAGGAGATTTATTCAATCCCAACGACTTCAACATTCTCCCCTCGTACGAATATCGACTTAATCTTATAAACCTATCAGCCCTTTCGTCTAGAAGAATTATGTTATCTTCTTGTTTCGTTTTTGACATATTAAGGGGTGTAACTAATGTTAATTTAATATCGAGTAAGATTACACTCAACAATACAGTTAGACAAACTAGACACACTCGCCTACTTACTGAAAACCTACACCAAACGAACTACGCTACCAATGAACCCTTCAACAGATGTTGCAAAATTTTTAACAGCGTCAGCAAACATTACTCTCCATCCATATCCAAATACACTTTTAAAAACAACCTGTCCAATGCGCTTAAGTAAAATAATATTATTTTTTTCTCTTTTACAAAATAAAATGAATTAAATAAGTTTGATAATGTATTGCATTTGTAACTGCCTTGTTTGGCGAAATAAATAAATAAATATTAATCGTATCATCTACGGGAGCGTCAATTGATTACGTAAGGTTTTTGGTCGATGGGGACAGATTGATTTGATTGAATATTCACGCGGATCAATGGGGGGGGGGGGTTTCTACGTTATTTGTTATTTTCATATTGATGAAAGCTTTTTTTATAGCATATGATCTAGCAAAGTATTGACTACGAAACATTTTACCATTCAAAGCGTTCATTGCCACAAATGCAAATTTGATTAATATTTTTTGATTTGCAAAATTTAAGCAGTTTTGATATAAAAATTAAAACACGGTGCTATGAAGACTATTAAAAATCTCCTTAAATTATGAAAATATTAATAAACTGTGATTGGCTTAACAACAATGTTAATAATAAGAATAAGAGTAGTCGGGTAAAATCATTCATATGAACACTTTTTACATGGCGACTTTGAATGATTTTTTATTTTTAATTTAATTTTTTTAAACATCATGAAAAAGCGTTTTGCTGGTTTGTCTCCAAAAATTGATAAGGATTTATAAATTTTATAAACATTTATTACTGTGTTGTGAAAATCTGGTTAATAAATTTATTTTTTATGAAAAAATCCTAAATTTTTGCATTTTTTTTTGTTAAATTAAAAAACGATTTTTTAAATATAAAAACATTACAAAAATGTTCATACACGTCGATTGAAACCTAAGCGATGCAAATATTATATTTGGTTCGTGAGATATAGTGAATGGCAGAAATGACCTTGAAATCATGATGACTTTTAGAGATTTTTGATTTTTAATTTAATTTTTTTTTGCAATCATGAGAAAAAATTTTGTTGGTTTTTGCACAAAAACTGTTTGGAGTATATAAATTTTATAAAAATCGAATACTGTCTTCCGCAAATCAGGTTAAAAATTTATTGTTTATTAAAAAAAACCTAATTTTTTGCACTTTTTTTTTCTTAAATTAAAAAACGGCTCCAACGATTTTTTTCAAAATTTGATAGATTCACAAAAATGTTAATACGCGTCGATTGACACCTTAATCATGCAAATCGTATGTTTGGTTCGCGAGATATAACGCATGACAGAAATGACCTTCAAAGGGTCAAAACAACAAACCCCCCCGACCGAAGGATCCCAAAAACTAATCAGCACTTAAGATTGCAAAGACGCTTCGATTGACACCTCAATGAAGTCGATACGACTTTGTTTACGTGAGTTATGCTCGTAGAAAAAAGTGTCCACGAACGTACGTACGTACGTACGTACCCACACACACACACACACACACACATCTCCCTTTCTAAAAACACTTTATATATACTCTATAGACCTCAAAACTTAAAGAAATGTTGAAAATTTCAATTTCGATTTTCGAGGCGATTACAAGAACTTCCCATATACTGGGAAGTTAATAACGGAACGAGTAATTAAATACAATTCATCTACACAACAGACTACAGTCAATGCTTGACGAGAAAAGCATTTCTTTTATATTTACACCACATTAAAGGAAAACAGACGTGAAGTCAACCGGAAGATGTTTGCAAGGTTCTTTATTGGATACCGAGATTTAAATTACCGAGTTCAGTCCGTTATAGAATATTCATATAAACTACTAACTAATAAAATGTTTTAAACAAACATCAGGCAACGTTTTGCTTAAAAATGTGCTACATGTGATAATCGTTCTAAATCTCACGGCCGCCTGGTCGCTTTCAGCTGTGGAAAATCTTATCCGGGAAGGATTTCGCTTCAAACAATCCGAAATTATGGAACTGTTAAACAATTACGTTCCTAGTATCTACATTATGCTACAATTATTTAACACGATAGCATTCATGGCTAGCAACGTTGGGCGCCACCCTGGTTTATTGCTTTTTGCCGAGTTGGCTATGAGACACGAAGAGGACGCAAGATTGATTCTAGGAACAAGATATGATCCTTACAACCGTTTTTCATTATCCAACCGTTCAACAATGAGTTTTCAGTATAATTTACATATCTAAATGAACGAACGAATAAATGTATTTGTATTTGAACATTGCTGATTTACTTTAAACTAATTACATCTACAATTATTCAAAAAAAACAATACTCCCCGGTGATCGAACCCACGGCGATGACGATTATTCAAAAAGAAAATTAATACCCTGACCGGGGATCGAACACACGACCCTTTGATCTTGAACTAGTAGCACTGCTGCCTACACTGCACCGCTTCTGTCAGATGCAAAAATTTACTAATCCATAAGCGACACTAAAAACTTTCTCTCAAAACTTATCTTATATCCTTGACGTTATGTGCCAAATTTCATCTAAATCTGAGACGACAAAGTCAGAGCCTCTCCTTGTTGGTGAAGTCATGTCAAACTTCACTCTAGTAAGTCCTTCTGAATTGTCTCGCTAAGACAGTTGCTTTTATACTACTTTCTGATCTGCATGTGACTTGACTCTGCTTCATCGTTTTTGAAATCATCATCTCACGTCGCTGGCTTTCACATGGCTATCACTGGTCGCTCGCTATCCAATCTTCAGTGGGTGCTTCTGCTGTCCCGATTCATGCTCTTCTACACGATTCTGCTCATCTTTCTCTTAAGGTATTAGTCCACTTTATAAATTTCAAAAAATGTAATTTTTTTTTGCCTTTTTCGACTTCTTAGAACTTCAAAAATGACCTCCAGAAAAATATATATTCGAAATTCTAAAGTTTAATATATAAATAGCAACTTTGAATGTGTGCTCATTTTCGGCTCTTTGCAGATGTTCGATCAGCAGTCCGCCGAATAGCGTCTCTTTCATTCCCCGTCTCTAAAATACCGGTTTCTCTGTTATACATTTTATTTGCAGCCTTTTTATCTGTGCTTAGTGCTTATTTAGACTTCTACATGTCAATTGCGACGTTTTCAAAAATGTATAATTTTCCATTTTGAAACAAAAACTTTAAACGCGTTTTTTGCAAAGCAACGTTTTTTAACATAGCACCCACCGAACCGATTTTCAAAAACTTTGATGCATTTTATTTGTTAGAAAATATTACACCGTAATCCACCAGAATATGATCAAAAATTGAAGAATAAAAATTTGGTGTTAAAAAACTGCGAAAAGTCCGCCATTTTATTTCTAAACTGATGTTTTTGAAAACGGTGGTGGATTCCGGTGTAAGAGACCTTGTATCTGAGAAACAAGTTCTTGAAAAATGGTCATTTTTCGCCTTCTAAAGTGGACCCCTTAAGGGGCATAGGTCTTGAAGGAAAAAAAAACAACTTTTTCAAAAAATTATATTTTAAAAACCAAAAATCTATTTTATTTAAAATTTACACACAAAAAAGTTTAGTATTTCAAAAAGGTGGGAAGAAAATTCAGCTTAAAACATTGAAAATTGTCAATTTTCCTGCAGTTTTCCTCGTCCAACTTTTTTTTGCGGTAGGCAGAATATTTCGGTACAGGTTCATCTCAAATCAAAAATTCAAAAAAATTCTTATAGTTTATGCTCTTGGCTCGTGCTTGAACGAAGAAATTAAAAAAAAATGAAATTTAAAGTTTTGAAATGGGCTTGAACGAATTTTCGTATCATATTTTTCAGCATTTTTCCGATTCTCATCGTTTTTAAAATATTTTTTATGTATAAAACAAAAACGAGTCGACCGATTGCAAATCCCTTTGTTCAAGCAAGAGTCATTTCTACAAAGAGAAACTGTGCAAAGTTTCAGCAAAATCGGTCGATTCGTTCTCGATAAATTGTGCCTACCGCACGGAAAAACAAAGTTTCGAGAAAAACGCGTTTAAAGTTTTTTTTACCGCGATTTAATGAATTAAAGCTATTTTTTAGTGACTTACATCGAGTCGTCGACTCCAGGTCCATACAGTAATTCGTTCGCTTCATTCGCGATATCCAGAACATCCTTTTGATGTTGTGATGTTTGATGAAAAAAAGGAGCTGATTTTACGCGGTAGAACCGCACTGCATGCGTACAATGCGTACCGACCACGTGGTATTCAAATCTCTATAACTCCGATAATATTGCTAGAATTTACTTCAAATTTGGTGTGAATACTCTTGAAGCACCATACTTTTACTTTATTACTGTAATTTCACAGAGACAAAAATTACATTGAAAAGATTAGAAAAGATACCATTCTTTCTTGTTATTGCTTATTGATACGAAGTTAAAAAAAAAAACAAAGAATTATATGACGCGCGCGAAACAATCAGGAAATGAAGTTACTTTCACTGGAAGCTTCGAATTGAGAATGGTATTGTAGAAAAGAAAACCTATACGGTGAGCTTTGTTGTAGTGAAAACTGGCATGATTAATACCAATCCAAAACATTGCCTATCTAGAACAGAAATTCCAAACGGATTACAATACTCTCCAACACAACTCATCAATTTTCCCAGAAGTTCTAATACTTCTTATCGAATCAATCCACAGATTTTTTATCTCTTTTTTAGTGTGTCGCATCGTGCAAAAAGCTTCACACGAACGAGATCCATGACGGCCAATCAACTATGAAATTGTGTTCGAATCAAAATGAATTGACACAAATCTTCAGTATGATTCCAAAGAAAATTGAGACACACAAAAAACAGTGTCAAATCAATTGACGACGTGGCACAATGAAATCTCAAATAAAGCTGCCGAAAATCATCTTAAGATACAATAACAAATACGCCGCAACAAAACTTTCAACTTGTTTTTTGTTGATTTGAGTTGGTTAATAGTTGGGCTTTTTGCAATAGAAAGGAGGCTAATTTTTGTTTTGAAGAAGTTGGGATGGCTTTTCAAGCTTAAGTGTAATGATTTTCTTGTCGACAGACTTTTCTAGTTGTTATTGATTGAGATTATTGCTATTGAGTAGATATTAATTTTCCTTTGCGTTGCACTCGAAGTTATGGGAAGAGTTGATTATTCAACAATCTGAGCTGGAATTTGGTAATAACGTTAATTTAGAGAAAGCTAAAAGGGAGGGAGAGAATCAAGGACAAATTCACGGATATGCAAAAAATGTGCTTACAAAGAACAAGAACATGTCTACAGAAAGTCCTGATGTTTAACGTGGTAGCCTAGCCAGTAATAGTGTAACTTCACGGTCATCTAATGATTGCAGGCTCAGTGACCTTACTGGTTGAAGCGAGGCCTACCTAAACTGCTTGCCGTTTTGGGGTCCCGGCACGAGGTTGAACATGCAACTCCACGCTTAAACTTTCATGATTTCATATACATATAGTCTTCGTTTGCGCATAACTTTGGTTAATTTTGGTTTTTTGCGGGCCGCCTACATGAAAGGTTGTATTCCTTGAATCGCCGTTCCAAAGTTCTCAGCGATATTCTGACGCGTTGCGCTTCAGCAGAGCATTCCGCATGATTCTTCTATCCGTTCTCGGTGTTGTTCTTCTTTTTCCGCGGCTATTTCCTCGTTTGTTGCCAGGGACCGTTGCTGAATCGGTTGAGCTACGCACAGTTTTGGCAATATTGACCACGGAGGATTTCGAAATTCCTACAATTTCGGTAATTTCGGCATAACTTGACTTCTTTTCATACAACAACTTGCGCTATTTTCTGACGAAATATCAGCCTTTTTACCCATATTGTCTAAATTATACCACTGACTTGGTAATAATAGTAACTTCACTTCACTTCTCAATTTTCCTAAACTTCGAATGTCATTTACTTGAATTTCACTCACTCACAGATTTCTACTTGTTTTTTTTTCACTTTGAATATTTATAACTTTGATAACTGCCTGGAACATGCTTCAAATTTAAAATGATAAGAAATGCACTTATTTATAATTGCTGTTTTGTTTCAACATCTGGGAATTTTGGATTACCCATTTTATAACTTACAGGTATAGGGAATACCCAACAGATACATAACTACCCCTTTACCGAGAAAAAAATAGCAAAAATGACACTCAGTGCTCATAAAATTATCAAAATTCTTCAGAAATGCAATCAAACAACCACGTTCGAACCACTCCTAAAGGATGTCCTCATGACGACCGGCGCGAGATGTATACGTTCCTTCCTGGGTCCCGGTATGCGTGGTACCAAACTAAACCCTGGTAAGACTTCGTGATCTTGAGCTCCACCCAAGATCACTTCGGTTATGGGCGCTATACCGATTTTGGATCAGTACGCGGAGACGATACTCTCCAAAGGCTGCACTGGAATCGATTGAAGTCTACAGATTTACTGTAGGGTTTTACATGGTTACTTGTCATAGATAACCTTAACACCACGGCTTCATAGGCACGGGTTACGAAAAACTCGCACTAAGGCCTCTAAAAACGTACTAGTAAGTAACCTATAACAAATATGAGCACTGCTTTTCGGAGTTAGATACAAGTCTTATCCAGAGGTTGCGCGGAATTCTTCATATCTTATGTACAGATCGGACCTATCTTACGTCCTTGGCGCTCTTTGGAGTTCAGCTACCTTGTTGAAAGACGCAACACCACGCCAAATGCACCACAATACAAAAGGATTGCCGCATAGCTACCGTTTCTAAACTGTACACATAATGAATATACCCGCATAGCCGCCAAGTTTCAACGAAACAGGTTCCGCACCAACTCCGGCAGGGACAAGTCTCTCGCGCCCGGCTTTCTTGGTACCAGTATACCCCTAGGAAAGCTTCGTGGTTCCACTTCGAATGAGTCCCGTCGTAAATCATCCTTTAAAACTAGTGGAATATATGATATATCCTGTTTGTGTAGCTCAGATCTTCCTCGTTGAAAGGAAGGATTAAAGTTTACAGTCACGGCCTTTGCAATCGAAATAAGAACAAATTTAAATTGATATTTTCTGAACATTTTTGACTGCGATTGTCTAAGAGGGATGTCACAATTCGAACAAAAACTTTTTCGTGAATGCACACCTCACCCTTGTCCTAAAATGCGAAGGTCGTTTCCTTTTTTGCTTATCATCATCATTACAATCACCAGAAGAACCTTTTTGTTCTTAGTCAGCTGCCATAAATTACCTCAAAAGGATTTATAGAAGCCCTTCTCTAACGAGGAAACACTTCAAGCATGACTTGCTCCTTACAAGTTTCTGCTTTATACATACACATTAAAAATAAAGCATAACTCTTTCAGTAGTCTCTCATCAAGCCATAAAAAGGCACTCATTTCAATTTTCACAATATCTTTCACATTTCTTTAATATCGTTTGCCATCCTGTTGTTATTTTCATCCAAGATACGATCGTAATGTATCTCATTTCTGGAATTCTCGTAACACGTCGAGTAGAAAGAACTTCAGGAATTGCTTGCATCGAATCAGACAACTCGCCTGATTGCTCCTCTTCGGGCATTTTATTCTTGCTTTCTCTGAGAGTAGGCATAACACTCACATCTGCCTTTGATTTAATGTTGTAATTTTCATTTTCACACACAGTGAAATTATTTTAGCGGCACCCTCGGGGAGCGAAAAAAAAACATTTTACCATTTTCAAAGAACTTGGCGGCACAGATCCAGTTTTTCCTCGTCTGAAGTCAAAGACACCACCCTCATCCTGACGCAGGCATCACAGCAGGCAAACTGGCTACGGAACAATTGATGATGTAAATGAGAGGAGCACGAATGGAATATCATTCGCACCTCTCCTTTTGGACTCATGTTTTTATAAGCGCCTCCACGCCTACTGCTACTACCCACACTAGCACTTGAGAGAATAAATGGCTATTCCCGGACGAAATAAAGGTCGGTAAATACTGACCGTAAATCCTGACTCGATTTTATATTTTATTTTATTTTTTTCCCCGGCAAATTTACGGCTATTTTACATTGGAAAGATAATTTTTCTTGCCCGGTGGGCTTGCCAATTTTTTTGCTTGCTTTTCCTTGGTTGCGTTTTTTTACAGCGGTCGTATATCTTTTTTATAGCGCTGCAACTAGAGGGAGTTTAAAATAGAGTGTTTTGGTAATAACAGCATGTTACGGAATGTATATTTTAGGGAAAACAATAACATTTCATCAAACTAAATGAAAATATGCCAGCTAAATCAGCGAACTAATGAAATTCAACGAATTTCAAGGAATTTGGGATGATGAAAAATGCACACAATTTAGTTTTTTAGAGCTATTATCTGTAACTGAAAAATCAATATCTAAAGGCGAGACTTATAATCAAATTGATTCAAAACTAACTGCAGCGACTGTATTTCGTGTGAATAACTGAAAAATATCATTTTTCGCTTTTGTTTCTAATTCCAGGACACTTATACATCATTTTTCAGAGACACACCATTTTTAATTTCATAACCAAATCAAAGATTTCCAACAGCTGAATCTAACTTATCATGAATGCTTTTGACTCTCAACGCTTGGTTGATGTGTAAATCTTCAGCGAGAGGAAAGAAATCCTTTCGCATCCTGATTTCAATTCCTCTTGAAAATCGCTTCTGAAAAGTCTCACCATGATACGTTTTACTTGCAACCGTTTCTGAAGTCAAGTTGTTTCATTCAAAGCAACCATTATTGCGTTTTAGAACAGACTGTCAACTCCGTCCAATGAAGAACACCCGAAACCATTCTAAGGAAATTCACCCATTCTGATCCTGGCCAAACAATAGCTCCTTAGCATTACCATTAAATGTAGTGTTCGCGTGGGAGGGTAGCTTATTCTTTATTTAATTTCAGGCCACTCGCTTGATATGCTTCGGATATTATGCACGTACATACACAAATATCCCTGAAGGACAAGACCCAGACCCGGAGCAGCATCAGGACCAATACCAGGATCAGTATAACAGCCAGGATGGTTGGCTCGCGAGAATTGTCTTGGTCGCTACTGCTCCTGCTGTTGTTGTTCCTGTTGCCGGAGGTGCTGATGATGTTTTTCATACTAAATTGTCGTCATTATCTGAATTTGCCAAATGAGAGGGACAGCTTGTTTTGTGGTTTGCATAACATGAATTTTCTAGTGCTTACTAAAAAATTAATGCAATAAATGGGAGAGCGTAATTGCTGATTAAGTGGTGTCCATTTCATGCTTGGAATGGTTAAATGTTTGCATTTGTTTGCAAGTAAATGGGAAATGTAAAGAACAAAGCAAAATGTGTTTTTGGGTATGAAAAGCTTTTGGAATTTCATTGGACCGAATATTAGACAACTTAGGAAGATCAACAATGTAAATTTTAGGATCTTTCGAAAATTGTTTTTCGCCATTGTTTGATTGGTGTGGATTGCATATTATTTCGTTATTCTGGCTCGAGAGCAAGACAGATTACGTACAAAGAAAGGTTCGTTTTCTTAGAAATTCAATAATAAATTTCAAAGAACAAATTGTTTCCCAAGAAATCAATTTAGGCATTTTTTTGATTCAATCCATTCTAGCTGAAGAATAAATTAAAGTAGCGATAAAGTAAAGAGCGATGTGAAGAAACTAAAAGAAGAACTAGAATTACCAACTAAATTTCAACCAAATCGAACGACACTCTTCAACATCATCCACTACAGAATTCACAGGAAACTGAATTAGACGCACATTCATATGGGAAACTACTGAAATTCTAGTATGCCTTTGTCAGTTGTGAGTGATAGTTCAGCCAAATGGGCCTGAAAATGACGTCAACCATGCATTTTGGGCTGGCGGGGAGAACAAGAGAAGTTTTGGCGCTCGAAAAATGGTCCCTTCTTTTCGGGTGTTTTTTGGATTGTAACATTTTTATTAGTGACAAAGTAATGTATGCACAAGTTACTGCAAATTTAATTTTACACATGTTTCCCACACATCACTTTTTGGTGGCAACCATGGTTTTTGAGATATGGGGGTGTTCCACGTTTGTTACTTTTCAAAATGGCGCCCAGATGATTGGAAGTGCAGTCCCAGAAATTTGAAATTGAACCAACTGTTTAACTAGCCTCATATTGCAAAAATATGTTGCCTGGCAGCCCAAATACACGATTAAAGTACCATTTCACCGAAATATGAAGATGTGTGGATAACTTTTTGTGTATTTGGTTCCTTACACATTCTTCTAAATTTCGATCGGAAATTTTTCAAATCCAAGCTCTATTTATTTTAAAATGTTTGTTTTCGTAAACAGTAGTTGTTTTGCATTTATTGGCTTGTCAAAACTATCAAAATTCACGTCTAAAACAATTTTTTTTTCAAATCGAACGATCCACTTTGAATTTATTACTTATTTTCAATGTAATTTTTTTTTAACCGGAAGAAATAGATGATAATTTTTCATGAGAATTTGTGAAAAGTTATGATCTTATACTTACATTTTTTTCATTTCTACATATTTTACTATCATATCATTGACGATTAGAACAAGAAGAGACTAACAGAAGCAACAATATTTGAATGAAACGTAAACCGTATTGTTTTTCAAGTAAAAAATAAAAGTAAAAAAATATTAAAGAATATACAAAACAAATTTTAAAATATAATAAAAACGTTTTTAAGTCGTAAGGTACATAATTTTGATTATATTTTTGAAACAAGTAACAACGTCGAAAAAAGATTCATACTAGCCTTCAAATTTTTCGGAAGTCATCTATTTCAATAAATTAATATAATTTTTTTTCTATTTCAACTGTCTCGAAGAAAAATGGCTGAAAATCTGCCATCCATAAGTTGTTTCTGATAAATAAGAATCGCCCGCATGATGGATAATCACCATTAAGTGTTTGGCAAATATCAATTCGTAATTCTGTTCACTTTTGCTTTACCTTGTCCGAATATCAACTCATTTGAGCACCTACACAACATCGACCGAGAGAAGACACACCCTCGTCACTATTGACCTCTGTTTAAAATTACGATTAGAATTGTCCAACACATTCGATTTCAAAACTGATTTTTGACGATTTTTGACAAGCATGAAGTCGATAAAGCATACTCATAACGAGAGTTGTTCTTGCAGCAATATTTATCAAATTTTCATCGCGGGCGATTTGAATAAGTAGCGTCGCCTATCAGCCTTTAACCCATTGGCTGCATCTTGGTGTGTTTTTGACCCTAACCCTATATACTCGTAAATTGCCATTTCATATCAACTGGAAGATTTTTGACATCCTTGAATTGAATTGTTAAATGCGACGGCAACTTTAAATGTCAAACAATTTAGACGCAAATATTGGAAAGATACAACGTTTATACATAGCTATGGCTGAGATACAGATAGAGGGTTAAGAATGATTGTTAGCGACTTTGTGACTAGATTTCAATGCAAAGGCACATGATTCATGGTCACCCATACACATTTATCATAGCCACACATCTCAGATTTACTTTCTTAACCGACCAGGTTCAGAAAGCGATTAGAACAGATAATTGCGAATGTGCAGTGGTCTCTTGTAATACAATCTTTGATGATTGGCAGTGCATGGATTACACTAAGTATATTTTGAATCACGAAAACCGTCGGAATCAGTTTTGGAATCGAATAGCGCCGAGCCTTAGAGCCGCCGCGGACAACTGGTAACTTTATTTTCTTAAATACACTCTTGTTTTTATACGACATAGAATTCGAATTCTACGGCCACACATGTTTTGACTGCAACTGTGTTCTGGCAAAGTTTCCATGGCTTTCTAATGTGTTTTCTTAAAAAATTCTTTACAACGTTTCTACGATTACTTTCACGTATTTGTACGCCCTGCACACGGTCGCATACTCTCTGCGTGCTAAGATTGTAAATAAATCGTGTCGGGTCGAGTCGGTAAGAAAAGAAAGTGATGAGAATGGCTGCGACCTCGCTTAAACGGAAAAGACGATAGCAGTATGATCAGCTTTGCCTATGTATCACGACTAGCCTTCGAAAATCATCTGATAGTGGACAAGCTTCTACGAAATTGGAATAGTGAGCTCCAACAAATTGTATTTAGTCTAGCCCAAGCAATATATTCACAGTAGAATAAACTCAGCAAATAAGTGCTTAGTACTGGAATAGTCGTGCTTGGAGTGCAATCATCGAAATAATGAAAAGTACTAAAGCTCAATTGAAAATTCTAGAGATATTCCATGAAAAACAAATTTTCAATTCAAGTCGAAAAAAACCATTTATTGACATCTTAACACATATTTAGCATTCGTAATTGTTTAGTCTCTCTGCGTATTACCTTAAATTCACAAACAAATATTTAAAGTCGTCGAAGCAATTGTGCAAATTACTTTTAAAATGATACGGACGTGAAAAGAAGTCATCAAATAACAAGATAAGTCGACAAGCAAGCAATCATGAATGGGACAAATAAATTGTGCAAATATTTGGACATAAAAGATAATTGAAGTAAATTTGAAATGAAAGCCGCTACGTGGATGTTTGATGAAAACAAAATTATAAGCAATTGAAACAAATAAAAGATTTCAAAACACATTTGTAGCAGTAAATTCTATTTATCTTTCAATTTATTGATAGTTAGTGATGATTTGGAATTCAGTGAAATAGGTTTCAGGATACATTTTGATGTATTATTAATTTTATTTTGTCTGAGATTTAGTTTTCATTGGCAAACTGCTAATAAATTTTGTCACAATAAGTTAAATCAATGATATGGCTTTATCTTATGATAAATTACAAAGACATAATATCAAATCATCATTTTAGTTAATCCGAATGTAAGTTACTCATGCATGGCCAGGCTTATCCGAAAATTTTTCTTACTGTTTTACAAGTACAAACCGATTCGCATACAACTCAGCGTGCCTATTTTTTGAGTCAAACATGAATCATACATTTATATCCTCAGCCATAGATACATAAAATATTTGATATGAAAGTGATATAAATAAAGAGTTTAAAATATATGAAACAGACAGTAAGATACACACAGACATGGAAATGTGAAATATAGTTGGAAACATAAAATCTTAACCGGCACAAATTAAAAGTATAATATTCTCTGGCATAATTACTCACCATTAGTTTAAATTATTAGAAATTTCATATCGAGTATTACCTGGAAATAGAGAAAAAACAAATTAGATACATTGTCACATCAAATAACTTTCTATCGATAGAAATAAGTAAGAAGAATTGACCACTGTTTGTGTATCAATCCTTCGAATCTTTCAAGCAAAACAGATTCAAAAAACTGTTTAAAAAATCCAAAAAACTAGTTCCTCAAAAATAACTATCAAATTGTAATCAACCAATAATGAGTCACAAAAGAAAGACGAGGAGTATAACTATTCAATTTTTCTGCAGATGGAATCAATTTTTACGAAAAAATACACCAAATTTTATCGCAGGCTGTTGCATACTACAATTCAAAATCGCATGGTTTTTTTATTAAATCGAATAAATTGAAAAATTTCTAGTTTTTATTCTGATGAAAAATGTGATGCAACCATGGCTATTGCAGAAATACGAAATAATTATTTCAACCTTAATTAAGTGTTGGGTGTATTTTCTAGTAAATTTTTGGACTCACTACAGTCAGCTTCGTTCAGAATGATGGCTTCTGTAGATACAGATCTATTAATATCAAGATGCTATCTCAAAAGGATGAGTGAAAATCATGCAGTTTAAAAAGTTAAAAAGTTATATTCATATTTGCGTTCAATAAATCTAAATTTTCTTTCAGACAATTTACATCGATTTACAAAAAATGCAAGATTTAAAACTTAACTGAAAAAAATTAAATAAATAAACCAGAAAAGCAAAGAGTAAATAAATATAATTCGAACATTGAAATCATGCTTGCTTATAGAAGTGTCTCGTGTAGATTCGTTTTTAAAAGAACATTTTTTAACAGAACATTTTTTAAAAGAAAATTTTGATTCTATAGGGTGTCTTTTAAAGGCATAGAGTTTTTCAAACAAATAAAACACAGATAAATTATTGAAATGATCAGCTTTTGACTTTACTTGCTTGCAAATTTTGTGGCATTTAGTGTTTAAAAATAACTTTTGGCATATGACCAGCGCGACTGCGGGTATCATGTCAGTCCAATTCCGCACCCCTTTTCAGCAAAGCTAGCCTTATTACGCTAATAATGCGTCGAATGTGGGCTTCCAAGTCATTAGTAGATGCTAGTTGATCAGCATAGCCAACTGGCTTGACGTACCTAAAAAAAGTAGTTCGAAGAAATCAATTCACATGACCTGGGCGACCAGTTTACAGGTCCAATTCTTAGCTTATATGATCATGATGGTAGACCTTAGTCTCATCTATAGTGATAAAACGACGCACAAAACCCCTTTTACGAGGCACGTCCAGAAATTAAGAGTACTGCTTGCCTTCTCATGCTGTGAGTTTTTTTTTCAAGGTTGGCAGCACTGAATAGTAGTGGGGATTCTCCTGAACAGAATGAGCACATGCGAGATCTTGGTAGTATAAAAACTGGTTTCGTAGTGTTTACTTGTGTGAAATATGTCGATAAGAAATCGCGCCAAAAGCGAGGTGCGCGCTGTCATACGAATCCTTCTCGCTGAAGGTAAAACAGCAGCCGAATTTTTTTTCACGTGTCAAAACTGTTTTTGGCGAAGTGGTTATGAACCGAACGAACGTGTTCAAGTGGTGTCGTGAGTTTAATGAAGGCAGAACGAATGTTCATGACGATCAGAGGTGTGGAAGGAGTTGGTGCAAAAAATTGAGAAAACTGTTCGTGAAGACCGGCGATTGACACTGGATGAAATTTCAGCGATGTTTCCACAACTCGCCGGATCTCTCTTACACGAAACAATTACAGAAAAGCTGGAATTCTGAAAGTTATGCGCAAGCTGGGTCCCGAAACAACTGACAGAACAGCACAAACTGAATCGGGTCGCTAGCGCTCACGAGTTCCTTGAACGATTTAAATTGGAAGTAAGCTCGATTGTAACTGGAGATGCAACCTGGGTAGCTCATTACAGTCCTGAGACAAAAAGACAGTCATCACAGGGGCGGCACACCAGTTCCCCATCTGCCAAAAAATTCAAAACTTCAATTGCGAGCAAAAAAATCGCGGCCATTATGTTTTGGGACCGAAAAGGGATCATTTTGATCGAAATGTTGCCTCAAGGGGAGACGCTTAATATAGCACGATACTGTGAGACACTAACAAAACGCAAGAGAGCAATTCAAAACAAACGGAGAGGAATGTTGACGAAGGGAGTGTGCTTGTTGCACGACAGCGCCCGCCCGCACACGGCCAACGCCACCAAAGCGCATTTAGACTCATTTGGTTGGGACATTTTGAACCACCCTGCATATTCCCCAAACTTGGCGCCTTCAGAATTTTATCTTTTTGCTTCCCTGAAGACTCACATGGGTGAAAAAAAAATATCTGGAATTTTTGTTATATTTTTTGGTGTTGATCCACTTTTTGGACGTCCTTCACGTGGATCGTCTTCACGACTTGTATGACTACTTTCAAATGCAGCAACCCATCTTTGTATTGTTCGAATTGGAGGAAAAGAGTCCTTATACATTTTTAACAATCGTTCATGATTTGTTTGGTACTACACCTTCCGAAAATAATTCCGAACACACATCGCACACGCACATCTGTACATACGTACATACACACATAATTTAAAAAAATCACAAACTTTGCAGGCAGCAAATATTCACCAATGAGAGATTTTTAATGCGACGACTTCACATTGAAGGCTTTCTACAATCTTATATATTGTTATTGTTTTTAAAACTGTGCATGCCATTTGAATACAAGGATAAGGGTGATGAATTACACAGAACATTTGCATTTTTTTCATTTCGGACACAAACTCTCGGATGATCGGACAAAATATCAACTTATTTCGAAATAGAATTGATTTCTATTTATTTTAATGAAGACAAAAACAGTAACATCCTACGAAAAATGTACAATTATTCCGCACTCTGACTTCTTTAAAAATCCATCATATTGCATAGCATGAATTATCTAATTTTGAAAGAGAATCGAAAGAGCCACTCTAAAATTCAATTCAGTACAATTTACGACACATTGAAATAAACATGAAAAAGCAACGACTTTAGACAATTTCGTAGAAAAGGCACCTGTTTCCGTTGGAAAAGCTATTTTCTGAAGTTGAATGGCCCAAGAGCTATAAATTTAGCGATTTGGCAAAATACTCAATAAATGTTTTTGTTTCCAGTTTGATTTATAAGCTACGGGGATCTGCATTTCGGATTTTAACTTTCGCTGCTTGAATTATTCGTTGAATTTTTTATATGTTTAATTTCAACGAAAAACTTTATGGGACGCATGTCAATGCCTGGAATTAATCAAGAACTTATAAAATACACAGCAATTTGCGGGTCAGCACAACTTTTTGTTACACATATTATCTTTAATGCATGTAAATAAAAATCGAACCATAAGCTAAGGATCCATCATCAAAAAGGAAATCGAACATCACTCTTCTGAATTTATGGGTTTTAATCTGGCTCCGAATTTGGCTGCCCCAAACGAAATACACATGCCGGGCAAGGTATCAGCCAATTCCAATTGAAATTCCATCTGTCAGGCTGAGGGTGTGACACGTACTCAAGGGCATTCCTTAACCGCAGCCAGTGATCCACCATTCAACCCAACCCCCAGTTGGATGGCGCTGGATGCAGATTCTACACATACCGAACACCATATGCATTTGTAGGATGCATTCATCAATGGCACATTGCTTGCATACGTGCCGCTTGCAATTCATCCCCTTTTCACCAGCCGCTTTTCATGTTGGCTTGTTGGCACTTTTTCTTATTGGGGCGTGATTAAGTGCAAGAAATAAATTTAGCAAGAAGAAAATTAGTGGTGATGTGACGACAGACCGAGCGATGGTCAGTGTTGTCGCGCAGAATTATTCAAAATGCATTTTTTTTAATGTGGTACCTGTTAGGACTTTACGAAGATGTTTGGAGACTTAAAACTCAATTCAGCTAAATCTTCACACGAAGCTAGAACAATTCTGTATGGATAGAAAATCTATTCGATCGACGAAACTTTTTAGCAGCAAGTACTTTATCATTTGAACAGTGCTTTTTTACAAAAGTTCGTTTGATCTTTGGAGGAAAAAAAACCTGTAAGAATAAAAATCTATATAAATAAAAATGAATCGCCAAATGTGTTGCTAAGCGCAAAACTCGAGAACGCCTCGACCGATTCGGCTAATTTTTTAAATATATTTTCCTTGAGGCACAAGGATGGTTCTTACGGAGAGAAAAATTAAAAAAAAAATCATTTTCAATAATATAAATATTAAAATAAAAATAATTTAACAATAAATTCAATAACTTTTGACAGAACGAAGTCTGTCCGGGCAGCTAGTAAAAAATAAAAATAATAAAAATTTCTGATAATGAAAAATCTGCGTACAAAATTCTGAATAAATTCTGCAATTTTAAAACTGATTAAATCCTTTTTATGACTTCCATATTCCGTTTTTGTATCGAATTTACGAGTTTAGCAGTCTCGTCACAGCTTATTTCCTCCCATTCTTCGTGGGCTACTTTTTTTATAATTAAATTAATACAGTGAAGCAACACCTTCACATTTGACCAAAGTTGGCGTGTTTTTTCTCGGTCTTAGCTAGAAAGCCGCTTCCATTGGGATAATTAGGCCTTGGTTTCGACGTTAGAGCCATGCACCCATGTTTCATCAGCAGTTGCGACCCTTTTGAGCAAATTTGGATTGTCGCTGACGACGTTATTTAACATCACGTGAGCGATGCTTATGCGACGGTTCTTTTCGGCAAAATTTGACAATTTTTGGAACAAACTTCGCTGCCACACGTTTCATGCCCAAAACACCCGAAAAAGTCCATGACATGCGCAGACCAATATACGGATATCATCAGCAACTCCTTTAAGGAGGTAGTATCGGTTATTTTTTTGTCAGCTCCGTTATTGTACATGAATTTTAAAATTTGCATGGGTAAAATGAACATTTTGAAGATTACTAAAAAAATTGGTATTTTTTTTTACATTTTTCTACTTATTTATTGGCGGCGCCAAAGTTGATGTCTCGAAAAATACCTCGTCCCACTGCGGACAGATAATCTCAGGAATGAAGAGTTTGAAATAAAAATAAACCGCATTTTGAAGAGACATGTTTCTTACGTGATAATCTACCACAATATTTTGAAAATATGTTCAAAAAAATAACGATTGTTTGAATTTGTTCCCGAAAAATCGCTTTTTTCACTTTATTTCGCTTGTCAAATTTTTGGGATTGATTTTTGGCCTATATTGTGGTACATTACCATACAAGATACTTGAATAAAGTAGCACACCAAATTTGACTTAAATCGGTTCGGCCAATCCACAGAATAAGTGTCCGCAGTTGGGAAAACGTCATTTTAAGAAAAACGCGTTTGAAGTTTCAATTACCGCAAATATCCCTTACCAATAGAAAAAGGCGTGCGCGCTCAAACTGCCGTAACTTCTTTATTTTTGGGAATATCTTGATGAAATTTTGAGACGCGATTTCTGAAGGTAATTCAGCAATTGAAAAATTGATTTTTCAAAATTATAACCTGTACTACCCCAGTCATTCGACGATTCTCCAAAACAATTTTCTTCACTGCTTCAACGTTTTCATCGGTTGTTGACGTTGTGGAGCGTCCAGGGCGGGCGTCGTTGTTACCATCTTTTCGGCCTTCTGTGAAGATTTTACTCAAAAAGACTCTCAAAATGCCACCGTCAGCATTTCAAGTGCGTCGAAAATTTTATTTTTCGCATAAAATTTAATTCAGATTTTTTGATCTATTTTTTTTTGATAGCGAAAAATTGTCAAGCATACTTGAACACGTTCAACCTTTACGAGTATGTATTTCAAAACAAACTAAAAATGTAAAACAGCTGGGAATATCCACATATGTTGAGAACATGTGTAACATACCAAAAAAATTGCAATTCGAATATACGTGGCGCGGGAAATTGAAAAAGCCACCTTTTTTGAATATCCCTCATATTTAAGAACACAAAACTACGTTGAATGATTGAACCAGATATTAGTTTAATCATAAAAGGTGGTTACCATTAAATTTTCTGAGTCGTGTGTACTATTTTCAATCTAAATAATTTGATTTTAGGAGCAGCCGAAATTCATTTTATATTCAAAATGACTACACTCTTTGCGGATAATGGCACTCAAAAAAATTGTTGCCATTACAACAACTTGATCATACACTGGAAAGTTAAAAATGAAACAGATTTAATACAAAATCATTCAAAATATATTATCAAGTGTTCCTGCGGAGTCTAGATCTGTTGGTAAACTGTAACAGATTTAGAAAGACGACTTTATTGTTGCAGAAATGTTTTTCAAAATCAAACCTAATTTAAGAACGCTAAATTGGATAACAACATGAAAGAACTAAGACATTCAAGTAAATATTTTTCAGAAATAAGCATTAACAAACAATAGAAAAAAATATCAACTTAGCCTTTCCATGTCTGGAAATCCCCGATTATCGAAAGAATTTTTAGCTTAATCTCAAGAAGTGGATACATGCAATCCATTATGGTTTCCTCCCGTTAAAGAGGCTGTAACAACCTACAATAACCATTTTAAAATTTCAAATGAATTTCCCGATTTTACTTGAGTTTTCCAGGAATTAATCTGATTTATACAATCTTTCAATGCCAACAACCCCCTCTACTATATCTAATTATTTCGGGAGCATTGCATTAATTACATCCATTCAATAGTAGTGACACTAATGGTGACTGTACATGTACCAGTTGACATGAACGCATTTTCTGATCCTTACAATTATAAACGATATACATATGTATATAGTATATATAAGTATATATCTAGAAGCCAGGGACTTGGCTCTTACTTTGTAGCTCATGGTTATCCTTGACGGTCGACATCCACTTGAGTGGAAAGAATACAAGTGCCCTCGACAAGCTCTTGACTTGTTTTGTGGGATGCAAGCGAAAAAATGTTGATGTCAACACTTCCATCGTCGGCAATGGCAGTCCATACCATCTTTACTGCTTGTTCTTCCAAGCAATAACATCCGATAGAATGTTCTTATCGCACCTCGTTTTTATTCGTCACACGCAAACGCTGCTGGGCATTTATTCACGCAGTGACTGTTCAATCCACTTTCTCATATGGTTTTTCGCAGCCATGCATTGGGGGCTTGATTTTGAAAGGGCACTTGATTTCGACAGGGTATTCAATTGGGCTTTCATGCAAGCGTACATGAGCGGCAGCCCTTCAAGTCCGATCGTTTCAAAAGGCTGGAAAAGTGTAACTATTTTCGAAGCATTTCCATTTGATGAAATCAATCCTGTTGAAGTATTTTTACGAGTGAAGAACATTGGAAAAACTGCTTCAGAAGCCTAAAACTATGCGTTTTAAAAAGGATAAAATTAGATTTTCAATATTTGGAAGCGACCTGGAAAAAAGCGTCCACATAGATCCGCGGAATCACATCATCAACCACGAGCCCAAACACTTTTCCCGGATTCAACAAAAAAAAATTCACTTTGCTTAATCAACGTTCCACTCCAGCTCTGTGGCTCTTCCATCATCCAAATGACTTAAAGAAAATCATGGAAAATCGAACAATGGTAGCAGAGGTAGCCCCCCTTTTCCACCCTGCTTTAAGACACGACTGCAGTGAAAATGCAATCATCCCCGATATGTGTTCAGCACGAGTTCAAATGCGGCAGAAACTGCTGGCGAGGGATTGGATGCCGATTTTAATTCATGCCTGGCGCTGATGCCTGCAAAAAATGCAACGAGGTGCATTTTAATGGAATTGAAGATGGGAGATCTCGCGTGCAGGTGATTTCTGATGTCGGCAGGGAAAAAAACTCTCAAAAGTTCTATGAACAATAAAAGAAGCGAAGCGAGGAACATGCAAATGCCTTTTTTTGATATGCAGGTGGGGATTTTCACTTTGGGGCATCCAAACGAAGGAACAATGAGCTCAGTTCAGATGCACAAGAATGCGTTCTTTTGTTGTCCTTCGTACCATTCTCCAGCAGACCTTGCCCTTTTGTATGTTCTTAAAAATAGTCTTCTTTCGTCAAGTACTGTATGCCTGTTGAGTATGCATTGTTTGAAAATGGAAAAAGAGGGCGATGAATTAACATTTAACTTGAATGGAAATTATCACTTTGAAAGAATTCACAGGAACCCTTCGAGGCACTTGATATGTGAAGGGCTCGTATTTAACAGTTGCAGAGTGTATAGGATGGATTTTAAAGAGTCTTAAAGGAAATTGTTCATCTGAAAGCTAGTTACGAGTTGGCTGTATCCGAAGAGGATTGCTTTGCAGCATATGTTGTTCTGCAGTGCATTTAAAAACCGCCGTAGTTAAAATAAAAACTGACTAAGTTAAATACGATTTTTCATCCGTTGATAATTATCAACATGGATTCCCAGGATTATTTTGGTTTCCTGGTTTAATTCTAAAGTAATCTGAGTTAGAAATAAGTTCCCTGAACTGATGCATTGTAACATACAGTGTGTCAAAGTCAAAATGGAACAAATATTCTTTCTCAACTTTATTTTTAGAAAGGCAACAGTAGAATGCAATAACAGAGAAACTTTTGATGTTTTAAAGATAACGGTAATAATATGGCATAAACAGGCAGTCAAATATCAGTTGAATTAAAAAACCCATAATTCGGCATTATCAAACCAATAAAACAGTATGCGAAAACGCTGAAATAGTTGATCGAGCTCCCACAACAGTATTTAACATCATAAAACGTTATTAAAACACCACAGACCAAACCAAATTTTCAAAAAAAATTCTAATCATCAGATGAACACTGGTTAGTGCGGCAGATAAAAGACCAACCCCGTCTAAGTGCTCCTACACTTGCTATTGTAGCAGAAAAACATCTTGGGAAAGAGCTAATCGTGAAACCATTAGGATAATTTTGCGACAGCGTCGTTTTAACGGTCGGGTTGCAAGGAGAAAGCTTTTAGTTAGTATGATTAGTCGAAAAAATGGTTAGATTTTAATTTTTAAAAAAAAGTACGGAGAAAAGGATTTGTCGTTTTGGTAGCATGTTTAGTTCAGCGACGAAAGCAAATACGACGTTTTTAGATCGTATGGCAGATCGTATGTATGGAACAAAGTCAATAAAGAACTCAAAGGAAAAAATCTACGGCCAAGCGGTTTGGATGTAGTGTTATTTTGGAATAAATATGTATTCAAATATGTAAGATATTAGCCGTTGAGTTCTTTTTGATCTTCTCCGCAGCATGGCAAAGAATCAGGGACAACTCTTAGAAGGAATCAAGTTAACACCTACGACCAATTAGCACCTACGACCCGCTGTGCAAGTCGGGGTACAATGAAAATTTAAGGGAAATAACTACTATGCGGTCGACGTACGTTTCATTCGTCGCTTTGATGGTGACTCCTCGATCATGTTCCTATTCGGTGCGCTAGAATTGATGAGGCCTGTAAATGATTGCAGGCGTCTAGCTGAAGAAAAATGGACTTTTTTTGATTGTTGGCGGGGATAATCAGCAACCAACTCATAGAGCAACAGCAATTTTTGTTGCATTTACACATGTGTGCAAAATAATAGCAGTACGCACTCGAAGCGTTATATTTTTGGAATTACAACATAAATTTCGATCGCATACCAGAGCCATCTGTTTATGATCGATGAAAATAATTTGCCAGATGTTTTACATGACCTTTTTGTTGAAACATCAGCAAAGATCGGGGAATCACCCAATTTTCGAAGACAAGGTGTCATTTGAATGTGCAAAATAATAGCAGCGGAGGTAAATTAAACTCATTTTCGGGAAAACAGTTTGTTTCAATTTTGCAGACAGTATACGATGAGGACAAAGAAGGTTGACCGATTTCAAAAGTTTAGTTATTTTTAGTATAAAATAAACCATCTAGCAATAATGGGCCGCTCCAAATATTGCAATGGCGAAAAGAGAGATTTAATAAAAAAAATTCTTTTGGAAGACAATTCCTACAAATTTATTGAAAAAACACTTCGCTGTTCTAGTAAAATGGTCCCGAATGCAAAAAAGTGGGTGGAAAAGTCTGAAACTCGTGGAAGAAAAAAGAAACTCAGCACGCGAGATGACAAAAATGTTGTTCGGCTTGTACAAAAAGACACTTTTTTGACATCAACGAGTATAATACAGAACTCAAGTTGGATGTCAACACTTGTACAATCAGAAGAACCATTATTAACTCCCAATTAAAAGGTAGGAGTCCGAGGAAAACACCATTACTAAAAGAAAGACACGTTCGAGAGAGGTTAAAATTTGCACGAGACCATAAGGACTGGGCTGCTTCCAAATGGAGGAATATCCTTTGGACTGATGAATCAAAAGTTGTATTATTTGGCTGTCCAGGAAGTAGACAATACATAAGAAGACCGCCATATGTTTCTCATGATCCACGGTATACCAAGAAGACAGTTAAGCATGGAGGGGCAAAAATCAATATTTGGGGCTCGTTTTTATTTTACGGCCCTAGCTCCATATTTTGGATCAAACCCACGATGTTAGCTTTTGCGGAAGAAGGTATGTATGCCCCTTAAATGGGTTCTTAAGCAAGATAACGATCCTAAACACACCAGTCGCTTAGCCAAGACTAGGTTTCGACCAATAGGATAGAAGTTATGGACTGGCCAGCTCAATCTCTCGACCTCAACCCCATAGAGAACTTATGGACTGATGTTAAGCAGGCTGCTTTTCAAGTAAAGCCGAAAACAGTGAATGATCTCTTTGATGGGTAGTGGAGTCTGCATGAAATTCTATTACCACGTCGATGTGTTAAAGTAATAGCCAACAAGGGCTATACAATAAACTATTAATTTGAAAATTTAATATTGCTATTTTCCCTCAGAAAAATATATGTTTTTGCATCATTATTAGTTATAAGTTGAAAAACTGCTATTTTTTTGCACAGCTCATTTCAAACATGTTTATCAAAATTTTGAAATTTGAGGCAAAGGGCACCTTAAATCATTTTGTTGTCTTTATTATATTTGTATTACCACATTTATGAATACATTTTATATTGTTCCTTACAACGAAACTGGTTGTATTTGAAAATTTAATCAAGTTTACCGGCACTGCATATATCATGATGAAGAATAAAACGCACCACATCGAAGACTTCTATATATGTGACTATTTTACACATTTTACGATTCCCAAAACTTCACACTAAATTTTTCTGTAGAAGCAAACTGACCCAGAAAATCGATGAGGGTTAATTTGAAACAAAGCTACGCACACACTTGTTGGCCCATATTGAATGTTAGTGTAAGATGTACGGGTAGCGGATGAGAACCGCGGAGTCGGACGAAGTAGAAACACCGGTGAAAACGATAGATTGATAGATAGATAGATTGTCTAACCATTTGCACATACAACTGTATGAAGAATTTTTAAAAAAACAAACCAATGAGAGTTTTAAGAACGATGGTATTTTTCACAAAAGGTAGGTAGCTAAATTGAATTCTCTCACAATGTTTAAGCCTATTAAATTTCAAAGATTCTAATTACGATTTACTTATGTTTAATTTTTTGAGTGCCTTCGAAAATAATCACGACCAATAAAATTTCATTTTGGCAAACCTTTTGGCCGAACATATTTTGAAATAACGACGTCGAAGTCAACAAGATTTTCGTATCATTGACCCCCACGATCAAGCAGTCCTGGGACGATACAACGAACGTTCAATGTCGTGCAAACGAGGTTTTTTTCGAAAATTGGAGGTTCGGTGACTGCTGACAGGCCAGCTTAGTTCGGCGGGTATGTGTTTTTGGTTCGATTAAACCTCATTACCTGCGATTCAGTCACCATAATTGCCCTTATTACGAGAAAACCGAAAATCAAAATCCGACATTCTCTAGTATGGCTTCGCTTCCTTATTTAATTAAATCATAATCTCGTTTGCATTCTAGATTTAAAAATCGCGATCAGGATCACTCTGACGGCACGAAAAATCAAACTACATTACGCGCTACTTAATCGCGAATAGCAAAAGGTTAATATGAACAAAAAATAAAAATAAAACACAAGCAAACAAACTATTGGGCGACTGTAAACCTCGCGAGAACACGGGCGGTATTGGAGCTCACCCGGCATAGATGGTGCTCGCTGAGTCCACCCTACCAAGGTCTACCGCGTATGATTCTGCGTCGTCTGTGTGGATTGGCCTTCCATTTGAAAAGAAATCTTTGGCTTTGTAAAAAGATTTCTCATAACAAAGAACACTCTATATTTAGCTGAAAATAAATTTCAATCATTCAAAATTGTGAAGCTTCAGTACGTATGATATAGCCAACCAACTTTATGAAGATATTATCAAAGCTGACTGCAATTTTAAATAAAATTGACTAAAGTCAAATACGACCACTTTAATAAATTCAAACACGGAAAAATTTGTTTCCGTTTTTTTAATGCATTAAACGCGCACACTATCCATATTTGATTTTACTAACGTTTTAATGAAATTCATAGAGTCTGAATTTATTTAATTAAAACTTTTAATTAGTTTTGTAGACACAAACATACTTAATTCAATTTTCCACCACCGCCATTCTCGTACATCACATATCATTCATTTTGTTTGTTTAGCATGTCTACGACAATACGAACAATTTTCGAAACTTTTTCAACTTAACCAAATCATCTGATGACAAAGTCTGCCATTCATTTCAACTATATTGCAAAAGGAATACAATAGACCTAATAAAACTTCGGACGGCTTACCGGGACTGATCGATAAATCCATCACAAATTGAAAAATAATTCGCCAGAATGGGGGTAGGAATGGTTGGCTCAAGGCCACCCTTACAAGCCCTTGCCGATTCGCTTCATCTAAAATTAAAACGATTAAAATTCAATTAGTCAAAAGTTTAACAATTCTTAATTTTTTTTAATCCAGCACTTTTTTTTTGATTCTTTCACTTTTCCAGAACGTGCTATCGTTGAACGGAAACTTTTCATCGGAATATATAGATATAAACGAATAATCAATAGTAATAACTTTATATGGGCGGGAGGCGGTAGTAGATGTGAGAGTGCGCTCGTGTGAGTGGAGTATCTGTATCTTTTCACGGTGAAATAGATTAATGAAACGAAACGAATTTTCTAAAAAAAAGTAACAGGAAAGTTCAATTGAGAGAAATAGTGAGGCGATAATTGAATACGAGCGCATTTTATATTTAATTGGAACACATGGCGCGTAAAGTATAAAACGGGGCGGGCAATATGATCAGTGTAAATGGGCGAGAAAAAACACCTATTTTCTTGCTGATTATGTAATTTTTTTTGAACGAGCTAACGATAAATTCGATTCGCAGCGTTAAGTGTTTCAAGTCTTGTTGGGTCAATTGCTACCGACAGCGAAACAAAGTGGATATGAAGGACAGTAAAAAATATTTGGGATATCTCAACGATGAATTAATTGAACGCCAAGAATTTCAAGCCATGAAGATGTTTGCAACAATCTGTCCTTTCAATTTATTTTTCGAGTCAACCATTTATCGATTTTTTTCTACTTCGCCGACAACAATCAGAATCAAGCCCTTTTTCCAATGGCCCTTGGCATGTTTTCGACTTAAATCACCATTACGACTTTTATCTTTTCATACGATTTCAGATCAAGTGCGTATTTCGATACTTTTATTGTTTTCCAAGTGGAGCGGTATTCACTTTTGGAAAAACGAACATCAATTTAATATCAATCTTTCCCGCTTAAATATCTTCTCTTGAGAAGCTAAATGAGTAGAAAAAAGTAGGCTTTGATCTTTTTGCACTTTGGCATATTCCCATCTGAAACACAGCATTTTTTCCATCATCATGCCATGGTCAATAAATTCTGCTAGAATTTAATTTACAACGTCCAAAAAATTATGGCAACTTATCATGATTTCAGTTATAAAGAGCTTGCAATCATTGTTATGTGCGGCCGTGGGGAATTTTCCCGCAATTTAGCGTGGGTGGTGGGAAATAGCTAGCCAACGGACAATCTAAAAGATATTCGGAAAAAGATGTTCGCAACAAGATTAAATCGTAATCAGATTATGGTGTGAGCCCGATGATAAAGTTCTTATCGTAAATTATTTGTGGATATTATTTTTGGGGGTAGTTTAATAGTGGGAAGATGGCATGTGAAAATGCGTACGTCTGAGTTGATAAACGTTTTTGACGACATATTTTTTAATTTAGAGTTTCGTGACGAGGAATGTATGTTTTTGATGTTTGCTTGGAGACATCGTAAGGTGTGCTCTGTTGAATCATTGAAACAAATGCCAGGGGCAATCACCCGCCAAGATTTATTGACACAAGGCTGATGCTTTGTATATATGTAACTAATTTTTTTATGGAATATACTCAACGACCGGAGTTTGCCTCAATTTTATGCATTTTTCAAAAAGAAACTCAGTAAGATTATTCGAAATGATCAGTGAAAATCAATTTGAAAATAGACAGTATTAAGCTACAGGACATTGATTATGAGCATAGTCGGATTTATTTACATACATACATACGAAAAAGAGCCAAACACCATGAAGACAGCAGTCGGGAAGCGTTCAAATTCGAACTGAAAATCGAAAACAAACGTTCAAATGAGGTTTTCGAGTGTAAATAAAGCTTAAGCAGATACAAGGAAATTGATTTGATTTCAGGCCGCAGAGACACTATCTAAATTTTGGCAATGGCATTTTGATCGTGGCTAATGGACAGGATTTCGAAAAGTTCACTTTCAAATAAAACGTTTACTAGAACCATCAAGCAGACAAATATTTAAGGGGGGTATACATGAAAAATTAAAAAAACAATGTGAATTTCAGATTAATTTAAAAAATATATATATTGTTTATTCAAAAAAATTTAAATATAAAATCCTAAGGATTACATGTCTCAAAGTACTTAAAATATTTTTTTAATAATTTTTCAACACAAAATGGCGGCGATGGAAGCGAATGAAAAAAAACATCAAAAAATGCCTCGTACAACTTAACGCCTTTTCTGGGGAACCTTCAACATTCAGGAAAAAAATATGTTAATGAGATGTATAGTTAATAGGTTAACCAATAAAATTTATGAAAAAAAATTTAAACTTTTATATTAATTAAATAAAAAATTGGTTATTTTTCAAAAAATCGCGTTTGAAACATTGATCAACAGATTATTTCTCTGTAATTACAAAAACATGGAGGCTCAACGAGAAGATAATACTCTTTTGTAAATGTGGTATAAATTTGAGCCGGATCGCTTCAATATTTTTTGGGATATTTAATACAGAAGTTCAAAAAGTACTACTTTGAGATAAACGCGTTTAAAATTTGCGGTGGACAAAAATCATTGATTATTTGTTTTTATTATAACTTACTCGTTAGTCAGTGATTCCAGGTCCTATTTCCATAGAATTTCAGATTTATAAGAATATGGTAGGAATACACAAGTACCGAACAGCTCATAGAAAGTAGGCAAGGACGCGTGGCAGGTGTGCTCGACCGACTGGGAAACGCCGCGCTGCCTATAATTGACTATAACTCAAGAACTAATACGAATATCGCTTCAAAACAATTTTTGGCGTATTTTTAGAGCATTTGGAACATTTTAATGTAATTAAAAATCGTTGTTTTTACCAGTTACATGTATTTTCCCCCTTACGAATGAAATTTCAAGCCATTTGAAGCAAGACGAATAGTTCTACTCTGCTCATTCGTTTTCACTTGTAATGAAATGGTTTTTTGACATGGAATGTTAAAGACTCAGTGCATTACAAATGCCGCCAAAAGTGGTATATTAACCCAAGGCAGTGCAAAATTTAACTTACTTTTTCGGCACCAGTGGTCGGGTTGTAAAAAGTCACTAAATGATGGCTATCAACGAAACTCGGCAGGCATTACAGGCGCGGCTGGGACCCTATCAACCATGGAGTGCCTAGTCACGCTAATGATGCGTTAGCGCACGGAGCAAACAGTAATAAGATTTCCCCAGGCAACGATTGATAGTATTTGATAATAAGTACTAAATAATGGCTTCTGGTTTTATTTCGTTCGAAATAAAATGTCACGATTAAAACATTGAGAGTCTTGGAGAAATGAGCATCGAATGATACATAATTTGTGATGCTTTATTGAGGAGACTATGATCTGTGACTATGATATGGATCGTTGTATTTCATAGTTTAACCTAAGTTACTGCGACTAATCTTGCTTATGGTTCTGGCATAAATGAGATGCCAATCCCATGTCTTTTTAGGTTGGTGGTCGATTTAACCAAAACCAACAAAATTGAGGTTTAGCATGACACTAGACTTTATCAGGGGCTGAAACCGAGCTGCACGGGCGAGACTGAGAGTTTGGAATCGTTTCTCGGATTTTCGTGGCGTTATCGTCTATTGTTTTCGATGTTGACGAAAATCCAAGATCTTTAAAAAATGCAAAAATTAGAAAATCTTTTATGCAACTTCAAATTAAAAATGTGGCGTGATCTAGAAATTGGCAAAGATTAAGTTAAGGTTTAAACGATATTTCATTGTTTCGACCGTATTGACTGTCTCATCTTTTAATTTGGGAGGAGGAGGCCGTTGAATTCAGATACCGGGGAAGGGAGTCACAGTCTTCAGAAGGCTAAAGCCCAATTTGTCATGGTTGATGATTATGAAATGCATGCTTTCATTTGAATAGAGAAGACAGATTAATGTAGAGCAAATAAAGATGATTTTCCGGGCAAAATTTCACATTTATTGAAAACTTGGTGTAGATTATTTTTCTAAAAATAAAGCAATGCCGTCTAGAAAAGCTGCCACGTTTTGAAAAAATTCATTTACATTTAGGATGGCAAAATTAATATGTATTTATTCACTGAATTGTCGGCTGAAAATTTTGCATGTCAGAGGGAAGAATTAAGGGCAGCTAATATGCTGTCATTTCAAATTTTATTCCACTAAAGCTACTTAATTTTCTATAATAAGAAAATAAGGATTGATGGCATCAAATATACCTGTATTCTATAGAAAAACATCATAATTTTCAAAAAATAGAGATTGAAACTAAATGTTTCCAGGCATGCCAGACAAAATAGGTGATAATTTGAAGAAGAAAAACGATTCATGAACTATGTTTAATTTTATCAAATCGTTCGATATTTTATTGTTTGGATAGAAAAAAATTCTTGAGTGGATACAGACTCTAATTTCAAACATTCATAAATTTATTTGGGTTAAAACCACTCAAATAAGTCAAGACCTTATAGTGACACAAATCATACAAATACACAGACTATAATCTCCTTTCAATCCGTTTTTGTTAATGAAACTTCAGTCACAACTAACAAAACAGCAATATAAGCTGCCCTAATTACATTTGCTAACCTCTTGTAACGTGAAAGCAAATATTTATTGGATAATAAAAGCATACATGGATAATTCCGAGCGCCATGCCGCCAACATTTACAAGCACAAATATTGATAGCAGTAATGCAGCCGCTTAACAATATCCTCTATTGTTTATTGCGGGTATTAATTCTGGAATATGTGCAATTACAGCCAAACAGAAAGATAAAGCTAACATACTCAACCCTTCTTTTATCCTATTTTCATATATTAGTAAACTAAGATAAAGATATTAATGTTGGAATCATCTTTAATTACGCATAAAAATTTCATCAATTGATTAATTGCAAAATTAGTGAAATAATTTTTGAAAAAACAATTTCGATGCATAAAAGTTTGTAATATGGAAACCATACTAGGTTGAATCAATCGAAACGATATCGAATTGTTTACCAAGCAAATGAATCGACATTTGATATCTTCAATCAAAACAGAATAAAAATAACATCACAACAAACTCGTATGATATTTTTATGTCTATAAGTTGGGTCAACGTGGAGATAAGTCGTCGACAAGAACATTTGTATAATTTTTTATTAACATAACATATCAAATTGTTGATAAAACAAGCCGCGAGGTGCGACCCATGAGGTCCACATGGTCAACTTCCCAGTAATATCTAAAAATATATTAAAAATATTCAACACAATAATAATTATGGAAATAATACTACTCCAAATAAGAAAAATGTACTTCTCGTAAAAGTTATTGGAATGACTTCATATTAATCGCAATATCTACGCGAGCGTCAATTGATTACGTAAAGATTTTCGTGAATTAGTTTGATTTAATATTCACGCGGATCAATCGGAGGGGGGACAGGTTACAAAGCAGTTTTTCCATTAAAGTTAAAACATGGTGCTGTGAAGACTATTGAAAATCTTCTCAAATTTTGCAAATATTAATAAATTTTGATTGACTTTACAACAATGTCTTTAGAATGAGAGATTTAAGGTATTATGATTCCTGAACCCTTTTTACATGGTGACTTTGAATGATTTTTTATTTTTAATTGTATTTTTGTAATCATGAAAAAAGTTTTTGCTGGTTTCTCTACAAAAATTGATACAATTTTATAAATTCTACAAACATTTATTATTACGATGTGCAAATCAGGTTAAAAATGAATTTTTTTATGAAAAAAACACTACTTTTCTAATTTTTTTTAATAAATTAAAAAGAACTCTTTAACATTTTTTTTTAAAATATAAAAACATCATAAAAACGATAATACGCGTCGATTGACACCTTAATGATAGAAATATTATATTTAGTTCTCGAGATATAATGAATGACGTAAATGACCATGAACGTTTAATGATTTTTTATTTAATTTTTTTTTGCAATCATGAAAAAAACTTTTGCTGGTTTTTTCACAAAAACTATTAGGAGTATGTAAATTATATAAACATTGCTTCCTTAGGTTTGAAAATCAGGTTCAAAATTTCGTGTTTTTGAAAAAAACCTAATTTTTTGCACTTTTTTTTTAAAAATTAAAAAACGGCTCCAAGAAATTTTTTAGGAACTTAATAGAATTACAAAAATGTCAATACGCGTCGATTGACACCTTGTTCAAAAAAATCGTACGTTTGGTTCGCGAGATATAACGCATGACAGAAATGACCTTCAAAGGGGCAAAACAACAAACCCCCCCGACCGAAGTATCCCAAAAACTAATCAGCTCTTAAGATTGCAAAGACGCTTCGATTGACACCTCAACGAAGTCGATACGACTTCGTTTACGTGAGTTATGCTCGTGGAAAAAAGTGTCCACGAACGTACATACGTACGTACGTACATACACACACACACATACATCTCCCTTTCTGAAAACACTTTATATATACTCTATAGACCTCAAAACGTAAAGAAATGTTGAAAATTTCAATTTTCGAGGCGATTACAAGAACTCCCATATACTGGGAAGTTAATATGGTTTGGGAAGTTCTCGATTTTTTGTCCCAGAGAATTTCTTATAAAGAATGAAGTTTTTTTGTAAATACAGTGAAAATCGGTTATAACGACCTTCAAGGGACCATGGAAATGCGGTCTTTATAGCCGGTAGTCATTTTATCCAATATTTAGTTCAAATACTATTCTAAGACAAGAGACAGTAAATGAAGTATGTATCTATGTTTATTAATACATATATGTACATATGTATGTACATAAACTGTTGGGATTACAGTTTTTATTTAAGGTTTTCAAAAAAAATTAAATTCGACACTTTTACACAGGAAAAGTCTTCATAAAATAGTTTTATTGCTTGAAAAAATCTGTGATTTTTGTCTGTTTTTACACTTTGATTCGTAGTAAAGTTTGTGCAATGAATTGTCGAGCAGGAAAATGATTAACCTATTTTGATCAGTAACATTGTCTGACACGTTCAAAAATTCGCAGAGTGTGTTCATTGATTGACAAACTTGCAACAATGTAGGTGGGTTTATATCATCCTGGATATTTTCCTCAGGATCATCTTCTTCATTGTTTGCCTCATATCCAATCGATGCTATTATGCTGTTGTCATCTAGAGTTTCATAGGTTTCCAACTGTTGGTCAATTTCTTCGTATTCATCCAATCCTTTCTGCATCAACTCCTGGGTTTCCAAACGGCTTCCCCACTGTTGTAGTGACTCCTCTTGAAGTTCGAATGGGATCTCAGTTTCACCTGGAAGTCCCGCATGTCGGAAACAATTTTTAATTGCCAAGGAAGAAACTTGATCCCGTGCGCTGTGAAGCATTGTTATTGCATCAAGGACGTTAATATTTGTTGTTTTTCCTTCTTCAATATCTTGAATTATTTGCAATATTAGACGTTCCCGATAGTTGACTTTCAAAGACCTTATTACACCCTGGTCCATGGGCTGTAAAACAGAGGTCGTATTTGGAGGCATAAATACTAATTTGATACAAGTGAGATTGTTTACATGTGGGTGCGCAGGACAGTTGTCAACTAATAATAAAATTTTATCATTTTCCACTTTTAATTGATAATCCCATCTTCGAAGCCATAAATTAAAAACTTCTCCTGTCATCCAGCCTTTTTTTTTATTATTTTCGTAAATTACTGGAAATGACTTAACGTTTTGGAAACATCGTGTCCTAGCACTCTTTCCTATAACTAGTAGCTTACCTTTTTTGAGCCAGTCATATTTGCTGCTACTAGCACAGTTAATCGATCTTTAGACAACTTTCCACCTGAACACTTTTCTCCCTCAAATCGCATTGTTTTGTCGGGTGTCAATTTATAAAAGAGACCGGTTTCATCGGCGTTGAATATCTGCTCATCTGAGAATCCTTCACGTAATTTTGGCCATACATTTTCCAGCCAGTCTTGAGACACACCTAGAGGAGTACCAGCAGCTTCTCCCTAATTTTACCACACGTAATATTGTGTCGCTGATAGGGTTGACACCCGTACTATAATATATAGTATCGTACTATATTTTAGTCAATTGTACTATATATTATAGAAAAATAATATAGTACGGAAAATACTATATTTTTATCTGTAATTCCATTGCCGCGCTATTTATATTAACTGTGACTGGTTTGGAACGCACCCGCAGCGCAGCACCTGGAATTTCAGAACGAAACGCATTCGTGACATCAAAACGTCAACTGTCGAATTAGCAATAATTTGTCGATGAATGCTGCCCGAAAATTAAAAAAACATGGAAAGCGATTATGGTTTTGGCACGCCACCCAATGCCAGTTTCTAAATTTAAATATGAAAATTGAATTCAAGCAACTCGAAGCAATGTTGGATTCTTTGAATTTATTCAATAAATTAAACATTAATGTTAATAATTTGTATTCCGAAATAATTGTAGTAAATGAAAATATTTCAAAAATAAGCAAAGAAGAGGTGTTTCTATCTGAAAACACTGCTGAAAAATGGCAAATACTTTTCAAAAGTACAGATACAAATTTGACAAATGTATTTAAAATCATTTGTTTTCTTCTCTCCATTCCTGCAACTTTTGCTTTTACGGAAAGAGTTTTTTCCGTCATGAATGTAAAATGGAAAGAAGAAAGAAATAGAGCATCTATTAATTTAATTAAAAATGAATTGTTAATTTATTTTAATATGAATTTAAATTGCTCAGATTCCTATAATTATTTGATGAGTAATATGTCATTAATGGCCAAAGCTAAGAGCAACAACAAATATACATGGAAAATACATAATGATTAAAAATAAATGAGTACTTTATTGTTCTCCTGCATTTCCCAAAAGTACTATATTTTTGTATCTTTTTTCGGAAAAATACTATTTTTTTCCAAAAAAAAGGTGGCAACTCTAGTCGCTGACGAAAACGTTGTATCCATGATGATGTAATAAATTCCACTTTTCCAAATTTTTGAGCGAAAAATTAGCTTTTGTTTGCAGCATCGTCCATTTAGCGGAAGATTGTTTGTTCGCTGAAGGGCGAACCATTTAAGCAGCGATTCGTCAATGTCCTGGTGATGACTTGGCCGAATTCGATTTAATTTGATGCTGCTTGATTCAAATTTTTCTTTAATTTTTTCTCGATTTTTCCATATCTCAGATATTGTGGAATGTCAAACATTTAGTTCTCTGGCAATGTCCTTATTAGTTTCGCTATTTTCTAACCGCCAAATAATATGGGCCTTTTTCTCAATGGTGAAGTGACACCATTAAAAATCCGTTTTGGGCAAGGTTTTCACAACACGCAAGAAATTCTTGTGAACGACACCTTTCACTACTGTTTGGTTTGAAAACAAATGAAAACCTGGAAAAGACAAACAAAACCACCAGACCCGTAGCGTTTATCAGCTGTAGTTATTATAAACGATATTTTCCTCGAAAAAGTGTGTCACATTAACCGATATGTCATCTTACGCGATGTTATTATAAGCGGTAGTAGTTTCAACTATGTTTGTAGCTAGCCAAACAGTACGTTAATTTTTGGTCACTATATGCAATTCGTCATTACATCCGATGTCACTATATACGATTTCGACTGTAATACATGAAATGGTGTGGTGGTTCATATTCAGGGATGAAAATGGGAATATCATTTACGAAATTTCAAATAAAATTAGCCGAATTTTGTGATTATCAGAAAAAATTTCAACTGCTTAAAATAATCTAAAATAATACATGAAAATAAAAATGAAATTGAAGTAGTATCATAACATTTATTCATAGAATTATTTTTTTGATACTGAAATCTTGAAATAACTACTAACCACACATCGATAGCTTTTTTATCAATGTTTCAGCAAATCTTTTTTAGCGCCTCTGATAAAAATGAAAAATTATCAAGTTCAGTACCTTATCGACAGAATACAGACTTCCACATTACATCATATTCATATGTGATAAGCCCTTGGCAGAAAAGTGACACAATCGTCTTAGTCACTGAAGGTTTATCGTCGTCTGTCTTCAATGAAAGATACTTCGCGTAACGAGAATAAATTTACTGCAACAATACGAATAATATGTACAAATGCTAGATTGTTTTCGCTACCTTATGTGCAAATGTAAAATGCTTATTCACGCTCGCGTGGTATAGTAACAATCAAGCAGAGCTAAAAGGTTCTCGACGATGTTTGCATCAAGCCATCACAACTGTATCTTCTAGTTCGCCAACAAATCTTCTTCTTGAATAGTTTATTCAGATGTATGTATACAGTCGGTCATGTTAAGTGTACAATAATGTATACTTGTATGTACATAGGTGGTCACAAAACTTCCTGCACGCTTGTATGTTCGACCCAGAAATTCTAGTCTGTATAATGTTCCATTTAAGTTCAACAAACTGCCACTGTTCTTTGCTCGCTGAAGAGGACATAGGCCTCAATTTGTCGAGCTGTGGACAAACATGTTGATGGGATAAGATGTTTTATATTAACCAATTTTAGTGGTCATCCAGACGTGCAAGCATACACAATAATATTGTTACAGCAGCAATATGAAAGAACAAACAATAATAGCATGTAAACACATTTGTCTGTTCAGGACGTATGGACCATCCCATCAGCTTCGTCTGAGCATCCTTACGGAAACTAATGTCTAGTATTTATGATGCAGATTATGCGCCATTAAATCCAAATCCTTATTGCATTATTATTAGCACAAAAAAGACACATTATCAGGACGTGGTCCACTCTTTCACATAGTGCGGGGGTGGGGTTGCATTGACCCATAAATGCAAATTCAGAACTTCAACAAGAAAGTATCTGAGTCAAGTTTATGGCGCTTAAATTATAGTGTGTATGGGAAGGTCAGTTATTTTGGTATCTATCTGTGGCTTCGACTAAAAGATAGAATGTGGGCTTGATTTATTGCTCTGTAGGTTGGTTATCGGTGGTGTTATCTTTTAAATCAACGGTGGTATCATACAAATCAATTTTCACGTCGTGGTTTTTGAATTAGTGGGAAATGATATCATCAACACCGAAATGTTGACTGAAGAGGTTTCGTATTTGGATTTATCAATGGCTATTAAAATTCTTTCGGATGTAGATACTATTTTACCGAAATAAATTCATATATTGTCAACTTTCCTTAATATACCAGGGCGGATCTGTAAAAAAACTACTACATTCGACCGTTGAGAAGGGCAACACTGATTTTTGCAGGAAAAGTTGTGGAATAACTCGTATAACAATAATTGACTTATACTCCCTCTCAAAAAAGTTGGGAACATTAAAAAAAATCGAAATGTTTAAAAAAAATTAAAAAATTGTATCTTTCCTGCTTTTCTCACTCCTAACTTTAGAACGGTTGATTTTAGAGCAAAGTTATGTGGCGATAAAAGTTGCGCAATAAAATTTTCTACAAGATAGGATTGTTAAAAAATTTTAAAACATTTAACCCTTGCCACAAAACTGCAATAAATATTTAAAAGGAGAGGAAAAAACCCCTTTTTATTTAATTTTTTTACCACTTAGAATGCATTTAAGACCTTTACAGTTCACTTAAAAAAATCTTTATAGTTTGATTAAACATTTTTTCATTAAAATCGACTAAGTATATTGCGCATATTAATTGTGCAATCTAAATTAATTTAAAAAAAAACTCAAAATTGTTGAAAGCTTGCAAGTCAGAAACTTAAACTTATAGAAGTTTGAATTTTTTTCCACACATAAAACAAGTCTTCATCTACCACATGCACTTTAGAAAATTAAAATCAGATTATTAAGGCAGCCTCAGAAATTTTTGCTAAACTCGATAGTAAACTCTAAAACAGTTCTAGGCGGCTGCGGATTCAGTCAGAGGAGCCATGCTTCTAACAATTTTTTTGAATTTTTTTAAATAAATTTAGATTGCACTATTAATACGCACAATGTACTGAATCGATTTTGATGCAAATTGATGTGCTGTTTAATTACATTATTAAAAAACTTTAAGCGAACTATGAAGGACCTTAAAGCATTCTAAGTGGTAAAAATAATTAAATAAAAATTGGGTTTTTTCCTCTCTTTTTAAATATTTATTGCTGTTTTGTGGTAAGGGTTAAATGTTTTAAAAAATTTAAACAATCCTATCTAGTAGAAAATTTTATTGCGCAACTTTTATCGCCACAAAACTTTGCTCTAAAATCAACCGTTCTAAAGTCAGGAGTGAGAAAAGTAGGGAAAATACAATTTTTTTAAAAAAATTAAACATTTCATTCATGACTGACTATTAAAAATAGGTACTGCATGAGCTCCGAGGCAAAAACAAAAATTTGTATACATGCAAGTACTTAATATGTACATCATAACTTTCAATGGGCCGTGGAGGCGACATTGCACTACGAGGCACTTAATGACGGTAGCGGTACTTGCTGGTGAAGACACAAGAACGAGCCGTACGAGTTGAAGTTCGAAGAGTCGTCTTAAGTTGAAAAAGAAGATTAATGCGCGAACAGTCTAATAAAACGCTGGCTTGAAATAGTGCTTGGAGTCGAAAGAAATGGGCTAATTGATTGCAGAAAGAAGCTCAAATTACATTAGTATAGATATGAAGTGATGAGTCTAACTATGTCTGGATTGCGAAGAATCGTTATCACATATCAGTAGTTGTGTGTTTTGTACGTGTAATGCGTGATTGAATTTTCGTCGGATTTTCGTAAGATCGTCCAGCAAATCAGAAAATCGTTAGCAAGGAATGGTGGCAGAGAAACGGCGAAAGAACGATCATCAAAATCGAGTAATTTATAATTATAATTGAAAAAATTAATGGCACCCACGGAAAAAATTAAATATGTGAAGAAAATTAACAATTAATAAGTTTTTCAACGATTTCCGTTAAAAAAAAAAGTACAAACTTTCAAACGTAAGTTAAAATTGAAACTAAAAAACGGACATACAAAAGCTGTGTGCTTTTGTTTAGATTATTTGGTAGACGAAACCAGACTGCCGTGAACAATTGAAAGTCATTACGGTTCGCAGAATATCCGGAATTAAAAAATAACCGGTATTATTAATTATTATATGTATATTAAGCGGTATTTCCAGCTCGAAAGAAATTTTGCGACAAACAGTAAGTCAGTTTTTCTATATCGGATTCTGCATTTTGCATTATGCATTAGTTCGAATATCTTCTAAAAATTATAGACTGCTATATAATTTTCGCTTGATGTAAAATACTTTCCCTTTAACAGTCCTTTCGGGCAGATTTTTCATTTGATTGATAGTTTTTTTTTTGAAAAATTGCTACATACCTTCAAAACAAAGTTTACATATTTAATTGAAATTACGTGAAAAATTACTTTAACATAGGAAAAACACAATTTATTTTCAGATTACTCATGCAGCTTGGACTGCTGCATGTATTTAAGGACTATAAATGACGTAGACTAGGCAATTTTTAATTTTTTTTCAATCTTGTTTAATCATGAAAGTAACAACAGATTTTATAATTAATTTTACTTTCTTTGAAAATTTTGCCAAAAAAATGTAACACAAATAAAACTTCAGCTTTTAAGTGCTCTCACCCGAATTACCGTCATCCTGCTCAAAATTCAAGCCCATATTTTTCGTGGTTCTGCGAAAGAATCACATAAAATCCAAAAAATCATGTTAGCGGTAGTTAATTAATTAAATTATCTGACCTCCATGAAAAAAATATCAGTGCGTTTTTCCTCTTAGCGAATAATGGCGATAGCGACCCAGCTTCAAGGTGAAACGAACACATGCCAAAAGCCACTTCATTGGGAGTGCGCACCAACCATTTCTAGCTAGAGTCAGAGCTAGCAGCTAGCAAAAAAAAATTCAGACTGATGTTGACTCCGCAAGATAGTCTGAGGTGTTAAGCATGCTAATGAGCGCTCAGAGTTCGCTACTGTATTGCTACGCGAACATTCATTTATTTATTTATTCGTTAGCAGAAACAGCAAATGTTGTATCTATTCGTTTGTTATTCTGTTCGTGGAGGGATGGCACATTAGACGTGTTATTTTTAGAGTTCCTAGAAGTTTGCATTTAAATAAACGCCAATCAGAAGAATTATTTCTAATGTCGATATCAATGAGAATTAATTATTTAAATAATGTTTTTGAACGAATCGAAGAATAGAACAACTTCAGGATTGTTTGATGTTTAGAAAAACCACTAATTCATTCATAACGAACTTAAAATAATGTTATAACTTTTAACTAACCAAACCACTAAGAAAACCCACAACTTCAGGCCAAAATTTCTTGAGCAGTTTTCATCGAAAAATCTACATACATACATATATGCATGCTTGGCAAAAGATACACAACTATTCACCAATGTTTCCAAATACTGACAACAAAGTTAGAAAGCATAGAAAGAATGTATCTATGGGAATAGATATTGCTTCCTAGCAATCTCATAGAGTAACTTCAACCCGGCCCCCTTCCATTCTAATATTTTGCCCATTCTTCAATCAATGTTAAGCCACCGAACTGGAAAGGACATTTTCCATTATGTGCGTCAGCATTGGAAGTTTTCAAAATGAAAAAAGTTATTTACATGACAATGTCAATTTGATATGCGTGCGAAAATAATGGTTTCGGCTGACACAGTAACATTGCTGCGAACTCAGCAATAAACAATTTTGTTTTCTAATGGTTCTTTTTGTTGTTACAGCTAAAAGAGCACTACTGTGTACGTGCGTGTGTGAATGAATGAATGAATGAGTGATGTGGGCTCTTCAGTTGGACTTTGTCAATTTCAAATTGAGGTCGAATGTGATTCGATTCGGACAAATTACTTTGGATAGGTTCAAAACAGTGTTTGGGAATCGACAAAAAAACATGCTAACACATATGCAGCACACGTGTAATTGGTGGTCAGTAGAACATATGGACTCTGTCTGCATAGTATAGTATAGTGGGAAAGCATAAAAACCCTCAGTCAAATAAACTATGCTCGTTTCCCATCTAAATCGACACAAACTGCGTGATACGAAATTACTGTCATTAGTTTAAATTAAACTTCATATTATTGTTGTTGTGATTTGTTCCACATGATAGTGCGACCACTTGAATGCAACTCAAGTGCGTGAAAATGTCACGAAAAATTATTGCTGATTGATTGATTATTCGCTTAGTGACATAAAACGCTATTATTCGGAAAGAATAAATTAATGAAACATAATTACCTGGCAAACGAGTATATATTACTTATAAGTTTGTTACAGTTATTGAAAAGTGATTGAATTTTCAATTTCAATTTCCTGCATTTGTAAGCCAAAAAATGACGAATCCAAGACACACTGCAATAGGCTTAGGCTGTTTGATTGCAGTGGAAGTCCTCTTTTTTCAAGAGATGGCTTATTTAGGCCACTCAAATAGTAGTTTAACCGTGCATTTTGGGCGAGTAGGCAGATTTTTATTTCAATTTGTATCCAGTTCAACAGTTAACTTAAGTCGCAGCTTCAATCCTCTAGAAGCCATGTTGAAAAGAAGAACCCACACATCAGAACACCCAACCAAGTTAATAATGAATTATATTGTAGAGAGTAGGTCAATTTAGGTTAAAGGTTTTAATTATATAAATATATAGAGATATATGCATGTTAAGGATATTGGATTAGATAGCTAAGTAGGTAGTAAGGTTTTTATGGAGAGTGTTCCTGATAGTGCACGCGAGGCTGCGTAATTTAAGTCTCATCAACAGCAAAATGCATTACAGTCAACGTCACAGACCCTACAGATAAGTTGCCTGCAATCACAACTACAAACAACGCTAACTAATCGCCGCAACAGAACCAAATCCAGGCTCCGCCTGTGATACACACAACCATTTGCACTTGCAATTCACCATGGTTAACGACTGCCACGATTATTTCACCAGCACTCCAACCACATCCCACAAGCAGCAGCCACAGCATCCCCCCGCCCCGAGGTGCAACGCTCTGGCCAATCGCACGAAGCTGAAATCGCCAGCTGACGTGCGTAGACAAAACCGGTCCTAAAGCTAGGAAAGCTTCGACGGGTTCAGCAAACTCGTCGGCCGTTGACCACCGATACTGCAAGAACGGGATCGGGGGATCCTTTAAATATCGCCGGGAGAACAGCTGGCGGGATTATTCTGTGCGGAGCTTGAGTAGTGGGAAGCAAGTACGTAGGTGTACAAGTGGAAGAGACGGAAAAAACTCGTTTTTGGTGTTGGACTGCAGCTCGAGGATTGGGATTGCGGACGGTTGGCGCAGAGATTGCGCTTGTCTTGGAATCGTTTCTTGCCTTTGCTGGAGGATCATAAGGAGTACGGCGGACAACAAGCGGTGGAAATAGGCTTAAGAAGAAACAAAATTGTAAGTAAAATTAAGTATATATAGATAGGGATAGATAGGTAGGTTTAAAAAGAAGAAGAATAAAATAGTGCCTTGATTAGATTAAATAAAATTGTCGTTATTGTTGTGAAGTGGCGAAGCAAACGTCGCGTCGGTCCCTTGGTTGCAATCCATTTTCTTGGAATCCCTCAGTTGGTTAATGGTTTTCGGTCGTCGCGAATCCTGTTCCCGTTTCCGGATTCGCGGACAGGACAGTCCCGGCGCAGAAACGGGTGGCGCCCCTTTGAAATATATTCCCACACCCCTACAGTATCCAGTAATTTTTTTTTATCGAAAAATATTGAAAAATGAGCTAGCGACTATACATCTAAATATACGTCCCAAAATAGGTAAATTGCTGTGCGAAACATAACTAATAGCTGGATCATCTGAAACCAAAAAACCAAAAAGATTCTGTTAGTTCATGAGTTTCTTGAGGTAACCCTGTCGAACAAAAAAAAATATTTTCCGAATTTTGGTTTTTAATCGGGAAAATTCCTATTAAAAAAAATTATAGTTTAAAAATAAAATATCTCGACAGCATTGCCTTGTAAAATGTTTACAGAATATTTGTGCAAAATTTCAAAAGTATCGGCCCGTTATTTTTTGAGTTCCGTGTCTCACCGATTTTAAAAATAAAAAGTCTCAGAAAACGCGTTTGAAATTTTTGTTTGGAAAAAAGTTGAATTTTTTACTCTACTCACACAGAATCGTCAATACAAGCAAGGATGTCTAAAACATCTTTTTGTTGTTGTCTGACTCGACCTTCTTTGCACTCTTTTGCAGCTTTTTGATCAGCTCTACTAATACGAATGTTATCCTCTTCGGGACACAATTACTTTCGCCAGTGTACAGTGATCAAAACAAGCAATACCGCAAACGGCTTGTGATAAAATTGTCTAAAAGTTATCTACGATTGTATTCCGCGGTAAAAGGGAAACCAAAGACGTTGTGGCGCTCAAAAGATGATCACCTCGTTTCAGCGTCGTCATCATTCTGCATGTTTGCCAATCAGACACGGCTCGTATTGAGGAGCTGCTTGGTGCGTTTGGAGCTCATTGCGAGCCAAGTTTGCCTGGTTGTTCTACAGATTTCTTCCAGTGAACAGACCCTATTTGCAGCCTCTGTGTAATACTGCTTAAAGCCAAGCTTTATGGAAGCTAGAGGATCGCCGACATAGGGTGTTAGTGTATAATCCTGGAGCTCAATGTCAGCTCTCGCTAGGGCATCTGCATCGCAATTTCCAGGTATATCCCTATGCCTAGATATCCATTATAGGGTAACTTTACGGGGAAGCGATATTTAGTTCAGTTATGTACGACATTTCATTAAAATTTTGGATGAGGTGTAAACGTTCGATATTGAGAAGATATTTAGATTTCTTATAGAAATTTTCTGCTTTCTTAATCAGTCTACTTTCTTGTATATTCCTAGTAAGCTTAGGAAGTTTCACAGTTCTTACATACAATATCGCATCTAATGAAGCATCGAATAGATAGTTTTTCATTGTAATAAGCTATCACAGATATCTATCGACCTCAATTCAAGTATGAAATCAATCAAGGATACAGATTAGGATCTCTTATTTAACTTCATTCTTGTTAGTATTAATTACTACTTTGAAAGCACTCTGCACTTCGTTAACATGACTTCGATAAATGCTTTAACATAATTAACTACAAGACATATATCCTATATATGTAGCGTCCTCATTATCATCCTTCCTGCACAATTTCCTATAGCAAAGTAACCAATTTTCAAAATGTTGTTAGCATGATGCATACCTTTCGATTATGCTGTATAGACTTTAAAGCGATTGTGTTCACTATTTTAATGGAAAATTCTCATCTTCGGTCCGTCTTGCGTCTTGCCTAGCAAGAAAAGTCCTAAACGCTTTTCAATATTCGCTGCTTTTGAAAATCATGTGAGTGTTTCTGAATATCAAACTACCCCTAACCGCATCGCAGCATCGTGCAGAGGGGAAAGAAACGACGATTCTTGGTTACAGCATGCCGATAAGCAAGTGTTGTTTCCAAGTGATTGAACACGCTATTATAGTGTGCAGCAGAGGACGTTGTCTGATGCCCGAATCAATCTCGCATCCTTGTATCCACTTCCTTTTCACTCAGAACAATCCATCATAATGCTAGCGCTTCCAGCACATGCCGCTCCCTGGCATAGTATCCATGCGTATCTTTTGTATGTGGAAGCAAGTGAAGCTTCAATAATACCTTGTAGTGGGGCAAAATATCCAGGACTAGTATCGCCGAAGCTATAGTCGCTAGATGAAAATCTATTGTGGAGGAAACATGAATATCGCAATCTAGCTATCTATCTAGCTATCTATTGACCACATAAAAGCAAGTCGACAGTCACTGCTGTTTGCCACCCGTTGATGCTTCTGACTAATGGCGGAAGAATGATGGTGGTAATATCCCATCAGAGGCGATGGTAAAGGCAAGATTTTTGGATTTATTTCTCTGGCGCGAATGTCGTGTTTCATGTTGCATTAAAGCAACCAGGAGAATTTCACATTGGCATTGAAAACACTCAAGGATGTTTGGTTGCTACCGAGAAGATAATTTACTCAGTTGCATCATCTCCTCAGAGATGAGCAAATATGTATATAGGTATTTCAACATCAAGCCAAATATTTATTTTACACCTAATTTATTATTTCAACTTGTTTGCTCTTTAGGGAATCCAATTTCGCCCATTTCATCGTTTCGAAATTACTCCTATTATATTGTTCGAAATGAATTTCCGAAAATTTCGAATGGCAAATATTATTTCCGAGAAAATTTCAAGATAAGTGATTTTGAATGAAAGCAATCAGAACTCGTATTTGCAACGAGGCGAAAGTCAACATGAATTCAAAAATTCCAAGAAATCGAGAAGCAGAAAATGGTCCAAATTAGAAAATAACTTTTAGTTCGAAGGATTTATCAATAATATTGCCAAAGTAAATTGTTTTCATGCTTTGATCAAATACGTTCAACTTAAGCATATTTTCGATGAAATAGAAAGAAGCTAGAAACTTGAGGATTTTTTTTTCTTGAAAATTTCCAATTAAGTTAACATGATAATGTGATGTACCTTGTTTAAGTCCAAACGATTATTGCCAGTAAACTTGGTAGGAAATAGATTTTAGTAAATTTGTTCTGAGCATTGCAAGACTGTTTGTTATAAGCATTTGATGCAGATTTTCTTCATGAATGATGTCAATCGAATTTAACGGACAGTTTTTCGAAAAGAAATATTTAATTAACGGACATTTCTATGCTACATCGTCCATTCAAGTTTTAAAACTAAACAAAATTAGAAATTTTTTATCTTTAGGGATACGAAATTATGTTCATCATCATCAATGGCGCACCAGCCCAAATCGAGCCTTGGCCTCCCGAAGACACTGCCTCCAACTGTCTCGGTCCAGCGACCGCATCCTCCAATTAGCGAATCCCAGCAAGGATTCGCTGTCGTTGTCAACTGCATCCTCCCATCGTTTGCGTTTTTTTCCTGGTGGGCGGCTTCCTGTTGCTCGGCCTTTCATGGAGCGCTTGGGAATTCGCCTGTCATCCATACGCTCCACATGGCCAGCCCACTGAAGTCGTAGCAGTTTTGTCAGAATCGATACCGGTGGCTCACCATAAAGAGCGTACAACTCATGGTTGTACCGGATTCGCCAGTCCGGTCCGTCCTTCACGGGCCCCAGAATACGTCTCAAAATGCGGCGTTCGAAGACGTCAATCCTTTTTTCTGAGGCTTGAGTTAAAGTCCATGTTTCACATCCGTAAATCAATACAGGACGGATGATCGTTTTATAGACGCGCAGCTTATTTTTTCGGTGCACTTTGTTACTTTTAATCACCGAGAGGACTGAAAAATATATTTTATTGGCTAGACCAATTCGCCGTTCAATTTCGTCCTTTTCATTCCCGTCTTTGGCGAGGTTGACACCAAGATAAATAAAAGAGTTAACGCTTTCCACACTGTAGTTAGTTATCGTCATGTTTTGTCTATTTGGCGTCTTTTTCCTTGACTGGGTCATATATTTGGTCTTGCTCACATTGACCCTTAGGCCGACTTGCCTAGCCGCTGACTCACATGTTGCATGCTATGAAATTGCAGCAAATTTCACAAAACAATATTTAAGAACGGACAGTGCCATCAAACTGGGGTTGGGCAGCAGGCATACTTTTCATCAGGAGAATGATCCCAGGCATTATGTACGTATTGTGTAGGAGTGGATCCTGTAAAATGTACCTAGGCAACTTAAAACGCCATCAAAATCCGCAGATGTTTTAATCCAATCGGTTTTTTTGGGATGCAAGTGAAGCATTCTATTATCAAGAACAAAATATGTTTCAAACAGCAATTAAAAGCCCGCATTCAAAAAAATAGAATAAAATATAACGTGAAGTGACAAAAAGACTAGTGCAATCGATGCCTAATACTTTTGTGGCTGACTGTATATCAATGTCAACGAAGTTTTAATAAAAATAAAGTTGTTATTGATTATCATTTTAATAAATTAAGAGTTCTACTAAACTGCTAAAACGTGCTCTTCAAAGGTATAGAACTTCCGATTATCTGTCATTGTAGCGGTGAAATTTCTCTGTCAATGACATTACGTTTAATGAAGTTTGGCAAATTACCATACAAAGATTTGCACTCGTCTCGGAATAGTAAAAACATATTTCTGAAACTCGCATTCTATGCGCCAAACCAAATACTCCATCTGATCAGCTCATACGCAATACAATGGAAAGATTTATGTCCATTTATACTCTATTGGATAATGTTCATCCAACACGAGCTCGTACAGTGCGTACCGAGGTAGCTATCGCTGCTGTAGAGACTAGTGTGACTGAGGATCCAAATTTATCAATTCGACGCCGTTCTCAACAACTTGGTGTCTGTCCGTCCACTATATGGAAAATTTTGAGGAAAGATCAATTGAAGTCATTGGACCATCGTTTGCGTCGTACGTTCGGTGAATGGGCTGCCAATGAGTTGGAAGTTGAACCGTATTTTTACCGTCAAATCATTTTCAGCAATGAGGCTCATTTATGGCTGAGTCACTTCGTAACCATACAAAATTGCCGTTTTTCGTGTGAGGAGAATCTTGAAAAGATTTGGAAACCTTATTACATCCCGAAAAGGTCACTGTATGGTGCGGTTTACATGCCGGCGGCATAATCGGTCCTTTTTTTCAAATCTGAAGAAGAAACCAACGTTACCGCTAATGGTGATCGTTAGCGACAAATGATTCGTAATTTTTGGATTCCCAACATCAATGCCAATCGTCTGAGGGGAAAATGGTAAAAACAGGATGACCCAACATGCCATCTAGCGCGTGAAACCATTGCTTTATTGGGCCGAACCTTTTGTGAACGAATCATCTCAAGAAATGGACATGGGACTCAATCGCCCAGATCATGTGATTTCACTCTATTGGGCTACTTTTTGTGAGGGTATGTCAAGTCACTTGTCTATGGTGGATAAACCAGCAACTATTGATGTTTTCGAAGCCAAAGTTCAACGCATTATTGGCGAAATAAGTATAGATATGCTGGAAAAAGTGGGTCAAAATTGAACCGACATGACGGATTTCTTAAGACGCAGTTGCGGTGCTCATCTTCCAGAAATTATTTTCAAACATGCCAAAAAATGGGACATTTTAAGAATTTATCTGTGTTTTATTTGTTTGTTCTATGCTTTTTACGAAAACATCATATTTTTACTGTTGTATTTATTCGAATCATTCGCCTCCAAAAATTATCTCTTAATTATATGAAGCTACATTTTCCTGATAAATATTCATAATTAATGAACATTTAGCAATTGCATTTTTAAAGCATTAACTCTAATAAGGCACCACTTTAACACTACCATTTTATCAATCAAATCGTGTTACACAATCTCATCTGCAAATCATATTTAATAAAAACAAATGCAATAAATGTTACATTTAACCCTAACTAAAAGGGTATGAAAACAATTCACCTTTAATAAATAAACATTCACTAATTCAAACACAAAACTATAGAAGTAACAAATATTCCAACAGACAAATTGCATACATTGCTCAAGTTTTGTACTAACCACCAACCACTTTTATAGGGGTTGGTAATTGTCATAGAAATGCACATTTAGCATATATTGCAATTCGAATTTCTAATTGAAGTTCGGCGAAGAATATTCATTAACGTGTAAACATGACCGGAAAATGGATGATTGTTTCATTATGAAAATAACTAAGCGGTTACGACGATAACTTTACATTGCGAAGGATGCAAAAGTATGATATAGTCGGGAAATTCTTAGGCTACAGAGTTCAAGTCAAATGTGATTTGTTTGAAAAATCGATAAGGAGTTTCTTGAAACTAAATCTTTTTTTGTGTACGTATATTTCATCATTGGATGCTAGGCTTCTTTTAAAGTTCGATATAAATCTGGGTTCGGCTGAAATGAATATCTGTCGTTTTTGTATTTGAACAAATTGATGAACTTGAACAAGTTGATCCCTTTACTCGATACATTTGCGAGCAAAAACATTGTTGAAATTGCTTCACGGACAGCTGCTTGTTTGTTTAATAAGGGTTTTCGCACCCTTTCAAAAATCATACAAGTAATGGGCGTTCCAATAGGGCTTGCTGTTGAAAAGCATGCGGACAGTTATGATCAATTAAAAATCAAGACCGCTAATAAACGCATCACCGATGCGTCAAAAGAGGCAGGAACAGCCTGCAGAGATGAGAGATCATGCTAGCAAGACAGAACGAGGAAGGACTTTCGTATGCTTTAGACATCACTAAATAATTTTAATTGTAATTGTAACAAAATAACTGTTTAAAAACTTCAAACGCGTTTTTTTCGAAACGATGTTTTTATAACTGGTTGACACGATTTAAAAAAAACAACGTCGACCGATTGAACTGATTTTTTGATATGTTATAATATACATATGTGTTCATCGCATGAAAAAAAAGGATCTTAGAGATCTGTTGTGAATTAACCGATTTTCAGCCGATTTCTAACCTCCAAAACCATTTTTTTCGAAAAACCACCCATGAGTTGTTATTTTTTGACCAAAATTATTTATTCTAACTCATGCAGAAAATAATACCTCGTTTTAGTTTTTTCAGAGCAGCCGGACTTTTGAAATTATGCCAACCACCATTTTTTGACGTTTTTTTTTTTAATTTTGGACCAAAAATTGCGCTCTTAAAAATTAACTTTGAGTTTTTTAAATAATAGAAAATAAATATACAAAATTTCATATTAATCTTCTCTTCTGTTTTCTCTCTCTATAAAAAAATTTTTTAAACAAAAGCTATTCTGAAAAATTGATAGTAGAAAGAAATGGACAATTTTTGGCTTTATTAGATCACGAATTTTGCGGCTTTGCTGCTATTGCTGCACTATTTGGATCTTATAAGGCTTTAGTTCAAGATCTTTCCTAAAAAAATTTCATCTGGTGGACAGACAGAGGTCAAGTTGTTGAGAATGGCAAGTCGATAAGTTTGGACCCTCAATCATACTACCCTCTACAGCAGCAATAGATGCCTGGGTTCGCACAGTACGAGCTCGTGTTGGATGAAGCTTGTCCAATAAAGTATACATCGTATTGCGTAGGAGCTGATCAGATATACAATTATAAGCACCATAAATTGGACGAAGTGCTCTATAAGTTTAGCGCACAGAATACGAATTTCGGAAATAAATTTCCACTATTTTGGAACGTTGTTCGTGTAACTACAACTAGTCTTCTTCAATCAATGAATCAGGACTTCATAGCTATTTTCGAAAGCTATTATTTGCGACGAACGTTTAGCCAAACTAATTGAATCTATCGACTATTGTCCAGAAAGTCAAGATAGGTATGAGTCAATACGAACTTTTTGGCGGACTTGCAATATTTTGCATGCTGCCTATAATATAAAAACGTCTAGGGATGAAATTGGCACTTCTATTAATGAGCAAGACATGTGGGAAGTTATTCCTGAAGAGCGTGAAATTGGCTTTGTAGATGTTGATGCGGATGATTCAACAAAAGTATTGCCAGCACATGAAGAACTGTTGTCTAATGAGAAGCTAAAAGCACTGCTGGAAAATCGTCCTATCCACGATTTCTACGAAGAAATCCAAGTTGCGTATGTCGAACGGGGGGATTAAAGCGGTCTTGCTGTTTCCTCACAAAAACTGCCAGATGTGTTGTCATTTGCATAAGGCATGTAAAATATTTCGAGAGTACGAAGAGAACCCCCACAAGATTCGAATCAATTCAGATCTCAATTTTGAAAAGCGTGACGTGCATAGCGAGCTTTTATAGAAAAGAAACGTAATTTATCTCAGCAGCGTATAGATTCGATTTTCCAGCCCATTTCATGTGGCAAGATGTCTTTTGGGACATAGCGTTTGGAAATTATTTCATCAGGTGAAGAAAACATAAAAAACTTTCTATACAAGATTTACGTTGCTATGTTAATAAGGATTTGTTTCTTGAAAAATATTGCGTTTATGGTGAAAATAAAGAAAATATTTTAAATATGTTGTATTAGCAATTTTTTGTTTTACTTTTCTTAAGCACTCGATTTACATTTTTCGCTTTATATCGCCTTTTTATGAAACGTATCTCGACGCAAAACGAGAGATCCCTGTACAAGCAAATAGAAACATAAATGTTTAGCTATATTTGAAGTAATTTTGGAGTCAATTGGATAGAAAATTAGAACGACCAAAATTAAAACTAGGCAATACAACGAAAGCTAATCAGCAAGTGTTGACAAATGCCAATTGAAAGTATATTTTCTGTTCGAATTACCCCCAAAAAATGCAAATCCAAAATAATCGCTCACAACAATTGTAACAACCATACTCACAATCATCATTTAATTTCAAACTTCACTTAACACAAACCAATCGAAATTTCCCGGGAATAAATATCAAATACCCAGCCTGAAAATGTTCGGCACATCCCCTTCAATTGGGCGAAATCCTTGCCGCCATGTGTGGGAAAATGAATGAGTGTTCGCAATACGACACACCATATGTAAATGACATACGAACTCAGCACTTTGATAAAGATCGCGAAGTTGAATCAATTTCGCACGTACATACCTGAAAATAGAACGAAAATTTTGTTTATTGTTTGTTTCAACAGTCGTTTTGTGAATCAAATGAACAACATGCATATTTCTCAGATACAATATTTGTCTAGTTATTATTCAGGGCGCAAATGACATATGAAATATTTTGCAATTATGAAATCAGATATGCAAGCTCGTGTGTGCGAAACCATCCTGGGAAAATGTATTGCGCGTGAAAAATTGATCAGGTGATATTCAATGTTTGTTTTAAATTAATTAAATGTTTCAAGGCTATGAAATAATACAGTCCCTGGCCATATTATTAGACCCATGCTGAAAAATCACATTTTTGCCATTTCAACTACACATCACGTTCATTATTAGACAGTTTTAGTTAAATTATGGGAAAGCATATATTATACAATGAATTTTATTCAAAAAGTAGTGATTTACATTAGATTAAAGCATTTGTGTTAATTAAACACGATTTTTCGCCAAAATCAGTGTTTTGTATGGCCACTTTTAGCAGCCAACACGGCTGCTTTACGACGAGGCATGCTGTCAATGCAATTCTCAATAGTTTACCTGATCTCTACGTCATTTTTCCAGGTGTCACTGAGTACACGAATCAGATCCTGCTTGGTTGTAGGAGCGTGCTCAGAAACTTCACGTTTCATAAAGTCCCAATCATTCTCTATAGTATTAATGTCTGGAGAATTTCCAGGCCAGTCAAGAACGGTGACTTTTTTCTTCTCTAGGTACGTTGATATATGTTTAAAACGGAGGCACGGTGCACCATCGTGCATAAAAATAGGCTTCTCGCGTTTTTCGCACCATTTTTTCCTCGTTGGAAGTAGCTGTTTTTCCAACACTTTCTCGTATTGTTCTGAATTGATTGTACCTTCCACGATGTACAGGAGCCCTGGACCTTTCATACTTATTACAGACCATACCATAACCAAAAGGGGATGTTTTATTGTTGGAACAATACAATCTTTCTTGTATTTCTCATTCAATCGATGCCTAACAAACTGAGCCTTTTCGACCAATACTTGAAAAATGGATTCATCTGAGAAATTAACCTGTAACATATTAAAACTACCGAGAATTGTCACAAATTTTACTTAAAAATTGAATTTATAATAGAAATATATTGTAAAATTACTTTTTTCTAGTCATCCTTTGTGAAATTCTTATACTTTTGGGCCAATCTGTAACGTTTTGTAATCATGGCTGGTGTGAGCCTAGGTTTGCGTGCCGGTCTTCGGGAGACAAGACCTTCTTCAGCTAATCTTCGTCGTAGTGTTCTTTCAGAAACTTGTATTCCTGTTTCAGTAATCTGTTTTTCCAAAAGATTTAAGGCCATTTTTCTATTTCGGATGCATATATCACCAATTTTGCTGTCTGTCCTCTCGGAAGTTATTCGATGACGACCAGACGCACCTTTGTGTTTCATATTTAAATCTTCGTCAAGGGCAATCTTTTTCTTTATATGCTTCACTGAACTTCGTGAGATATTTAAAATTTTAGCAATTTCATACTGGCTCATGTTTTTAGCTTTCAACATACCGGCAATTCGGCCAATTCTAGTAGGAGACAAATCACGTCGTTTACCCATTCTGAAAATTACATAATTATCACAAGTCGCAAGAGTTTTACACTATTTTCATAAAAATGAGACAAATCATCAATAAAGAACTCACTTCAGCAATGTTTGTGTACTTCACGCAATGGAAATAGGTATTTTGCACAATAGAGCCTGTTGCACTGTATTTGACGATATTTATTTACTTTAAGTTTTTATTACAGAACTGATGCCATCTAAATTTGAACGTGGTAACTGTATGAACAATTACATAAAATGTTACCATAAGTATTAAACTAGAGGTTTTTCCAACGAACGTTAAAAGTCTTGCAATGAAACAACAAAAAATGCAATGAAATATTCATTTTTCAGCATGGGTCTAATAATATGGCCAGGGACTGTAATTGAGTGGAGCAACAGTTTATTTGAAAGTTTTCGATTAATGTTGCAACCATTCGAATGAGCTTGTACTTGCAAAAAACGGGAGGTCGTATAGTCAAATGTGTAATAGTTTGCAAAAGAAAAAGAATGGGATATTTTTTGAAGTCAATGTTCAATTTGGGGGTTTTCCTCTTCTCGTTAATTTCCAGCAAGGAGAGAAGCCGCCATGACTTATAGTATTGGCGGGCCTAGCGCGCTAATCACATGGAGACACGTTAGCGCTTGGCCATGGTAGGGCAGGCCCAGTCAGCGACATTTGCGCGTAGCGAGCTCCACTGAGGCTCGTCTTTCTTTCGGGAGTGGTAGTTAACTCGTGCGGTATACATTTTTTTGTTGTTCGGTAATTTGAGATATATACTCTGTTTTTGTTCTACTACTACTACTGTTACTACTATTTTCGCATAAACCCCTACTAAAAAATGGTTATTCTGCCTATTTCCAGAGATCATAAGAATCAGATCATATGAAAATGGATCTGGAAGGTGACTTGTTTAGAAATCCAAATTAATAAAAAGTATAATAGAAGATTTTTTTTGCAAAAAAAAAATAATTAAAAATAAATTAAAATAGTTGATGAATGTCATTTTTACACAAATGCAAATGCTGATACTTTGGTCACCCGTTTTGATCCACCCGCCGCCCGTGAATGTGTAAATTTATGAAATTATATTCAGAGTCAGCCGTGAAAACGGCATCTGAATTTTTAACGTACTTTTTAGGGAAGTTTAACAGTTTTAAAAATGAATATGTCGCCAAGACCAAAGAGATGTTGCATGAAACACCTTCGATAATAACTGGTTTCCATCAAAATGGCAAAACTAGACGAAATTTTTTAATAGAACTAAATATATGTACCTCGAAGTGCGCGAATATTGTTGACTGCAATACGGAAAAAAATTGGAGCCGACGAAGCTGTAAGCAACAAAGCATGTGCTGGCCGACCTAGGATTACCGCAACAGCTGAAGACGAACGTAGTCAGTAAAAGCAACCTGACTCTAAGTTCACCATCGTCTTTAACCCATTTTCCGCCACTGTACTCGCTTAACTACAAACAATTGATAGAAACTATTTGGTTGAAAATTCGAAAATATAAAAAAATTTCGGTGATTTTCCTTTTCACCTCTCTTACGACCTATTGGCAATACTTTTTTGCCGAAAATATGATTAGAAAAGAGGACTTCCCCGGTGAATTCATTCTGGCATGTTTTGCATAATTGTTGGACTACATTTATAATACAGATTGAAAACAAAAGCCAAAAAAAAATAGAAAAAATTTAATAAGTAGCTTTTAAAGTGAATGTACTCGCTTAAGAAGTTACATAGGTCTTGAAGGGAAAAAAAACTTTTTCCAAAAATTGTATTTTAAAAACAAAAAAATCTTTTTTATTTAAAATTTACATACATAAAAGTTTAGCATTTCAAGAAGTTGTTAAAAAAATTTCAGCTAAAAATATTGACAATTGTCAATTTTCCTGCAATTCTCCTCGTCCAAATTTTTTTTGCGGTAGGCGGAATATTTCGGTGCAGGTTCATCTCAAATCAAAAATTCAAAAAAATTCTTATAGTTTATGCCCTTGACTCGTGATTGAACGAAGGAATTGAAAAAACAATGAAATTTAAAGTTTTGAAATGGGTTTGAATGAATTTTCGTATCACATTTTTCAGCATTTTTCCGATTCTCATTGTTTTTAAAAAAAATTTTTGGTACGAAACAAAAACGAGTCGACCAAATGAAAATCCCTTCGTTCAAGCACGAGTCAATACTATAAAGAGGAACTGTACAAAGTTTCAGCAAAATCGATCCATTCGTTCTCGAGAAATCGTGCCTATCGCAAGGAAAAACAAAGTTTCAAGAAAAACGCGTTTAAAGTTTTTTTTACCGCGATTTCATGAATCAAAGTTATTTTTCAGCGACTTACATCGAGTCGTCGATTCCAGGTCCATACAGTAATTCGTTCGCTTCATTCGCGATGTTCAAAGCATCCTTTTGATGTTGTGATGTTTGATGAAAAAGAAAGGAGCTGATTTTACGCGGTAGAACCGCGCTGCATGTGTATAATACGCTTGGTACGGCAGAGCGCACGTACCGACCACGCGGTATTCAAATCTCTATAACTCTAGTAATATTGCTCGAATTTACTTCAAATTTGGTGTAAATACTCTTGAAGTATTATACTTTTATATAAAATAGAAAAAAATGGTCGATTTTTTGAAAATACAAGACCTAGGGAACCCCTTAAGTACAACGGCTAATGAGGTGCGCATTTTTTCAGCCTATTCTTCGCACGGCATCCAAACATTAATTTTTTATGGTAGAAGATTTGTAAACCTAAGCAGATTTTTGGAATACGTAGAATATTCTTCAAAATATATATCTTTCGATATTGCTTATATTCCGCCAGATTGTAGTACCGATGTAGAGGGCTTTGACACCGAAGACCTTTATGCTAAAATCATACCGCAGGATGTTCCAGGCAAAACCGAAGAATTTTATAGCAGCGTAAGTGAAGATAATATACCACTTCAAGAATTTCGTCGCAAAATGAAGCCTTCAAACATTGGTCAAAAATTTCCAATATGGTCACAGAAATCATGTGCTATTCAAATCCCGGGAAGTTATGACTATGATCCTTTCACCTGCACCATTTCTAAAATAGTTGATACGAAATCAAACTCATAGAACAGAACTCATTTTCCACTTTCCAGCTACAAAGTGAAGGTTTTATAAATAAATTATAATTTTTATTTACTATTTTGGACTTCGCGTCTAGCCATATCGTCGATAGAAGTGTCAGACAACAGAAACAAAAACAAACTCCGTCAATTATAAATAATCAATACCTTTTGAATATTCATGAAATAAAGTTGTCCATTTTTTTCATGATCCGCTCATACCTACGTACATACATATGCAGCATTTATCCATATTCCAGATATTTTATTCATCCGAGAACATAAAAGTTTGTTTTGCCTCCAAAATTAATATCTGGTTTATATTCTGTTGCCTTTTAGCGATTGTTTATATTTTTCGGTTAATGTTTACATTATGTTTTTCCAATTGATCCATTAAGGATTTTTGCGAACAATTAAATGCATTGCCAACTACGTAAAGCGAAAGGCGAAGCTATTATCGGAAATTTTGTGTGCGAAAAATACTGTCTAGACTTCGTACTGGGAAACAATCAAAGTAAACATTTTCGAATGGGGTTCATAAAAATAAATGTGTATAAACAGAAAGCCTGTAAATTGATCATAATTCAACCACGATGCGTTCAGTTGCGATCAATAAACAAATGAGATATTGTTTAAGGCATTCCAATTCGAAACACATGTTTGTTTGAATTAAAACTGTATGGGTGGATTTTTGAGAGCCTTCAGGGTTCATGTAGCTTTTTATATCATATTTCGATAAATACACTTATGATTCACCAAATTATTAAAAAGTTTGTTTTAAAGTACCCGGAGTGCGAAAGAGCGATTTTTTTATTCGTGAATGTTTTTATATATTAATGAAATAATTTGGAATAAAGTTTGTGTTGACATATTTGTAGCAGTTTGCGTTATCGAGTTTAGTGATTGTTTTTGAACAGTTTCTAGTGGAATGAGAAAATTATTCAGATATGAAATTTGAATTTGATCTAAGAACCAACTTATAAAAGTAGACTCGATGCAACTAAATTGAAGCAAAAATAAAATAGGTAATAAACATGACATTAAATTTATTTTGAATAATAAAAGCAATAAAATTGTCTGAAAAACTCAATTTTACATTAAAAAATAATTAAACATGCTTCAACCAATTGCATTCGCTCCATTCATTTCAGTTTGAATATGACATAAATTCACATGAGCTGCCTTTTTCGAATCTGCTAGCTGCATTTGCAACGAAAATTACGCAATATTCTGATTTTTTGTTCCGAATTCAGACGCTAGAAACATTTTCGTTGGTTCACCAAATCGGTTCTAGATATTAAACTAAATGACAAAACTCCCCTGATTCACTTGAAGCGCATTTTATGTTTCGAAACCTACGGTCTATTGCTAAAAAGGATATTCATCAAGCCGATTCCTCAAACCACTCTTCCATTAAACACTAATCATCTCAAAGCATTCTGGATGTACACGAGATCCTTAAGGTCTTCCTCATATATGCTCTGCTTCGTCCACTGGACCGATAACTCTGTCTCATCTGCTGTTGCCTGTTTGCTTTCTACTTTTCCACCACGTTTTCTAGTCATTTCGCAATCTTCTTCATTGTGGATAAAAGCTCTCCTGATTCTATGACCCTTTATATTTGAGTTGATCTTCCCCTGGTTAATTGCATTATTATCCAATCCAATGTTGACCCGGGTGCTTCTAGCATTTTAAAATTGTCTATGAAATCCTAATCCTCATTTCTCTTATTTATCTGAACTTATTCTCAGTTATTTTTTCTTCAAGCTTCTGAAAATGGACAATATTTGAAGAAGCTTTAAATCTGTTGATAACTGTACGAAGCTATCGTCACATATCGAGCCTGACAGCTTCATTATTACATACTCCTACATTTCGTGAGCGTATTTTTTATTCAAGTCTCTACACTTCCTTACGTGGGGCATGTGATTATGCCTGGGCAGCACAGTTTCTTTCCTAACCCTACCACTACTTCCAATCACCTTATTCTATCGAATACTGTGGCTGCATCCCTTGATAATCATCTCGAGGTTGATACCATCTTTACAGATTTTTCCTAGACTTTCGACACCGTTGACTACTTCATATTGTCTCGCAAGCTGGAGCACTATGAAGCACTTTTCCCTACTTGAATGGTTGATTTCCAATTTGTCTTAAAAGTCTTGTTGTATTTCTGTTTTGATACATAGTCTGCTCTACTATATTCCCAAACGAGTGTTCTTCAAGGGTTCATTTTTGGTCCTCTTCCATTTAATCTCTTCATAAACGACCTTTGCTTCTGATTATAGTCATATAATCAGAATATAGTTTGCAGCAGTCGCGAGTGCGGCTGGCAATGCAACTGGCGGTGCGGCTGGCAATGCAACTGGCAATGCGGCTGGCAATGCAACTGGCAGTGTAGCTATCAGTGCAGCTGGCAGTGCTACACGCAGTGCAGCTCGTTTGAAGCCGATTTACCACTGGCGATAGAAAAAAATTATAGAAGCCTACGAAAAAATGTTTTTATATCAAGCTTTATCATGTATGCGAAGATCACGGATGGCGAATTTGGTATAACAATGTACAAAGGGCAAAAAATTTCAATTTTATTGAAGTTTCGTCGATTGTACTGGGCTGCTTGAGCGAAGGAAAACCACTAAAATCGCAAACGGATATTCAAAACTTGGGGCGAGAGCAGTTGGGAAACCGGAAAAGCGGTGAGAGGATACCGACAACATACTTAGATGGCGAAACATGATTCGAGCAACCTAAAGAACCCTATCATTGAAGCGCGACTATTGAAGGGGACATATGCGAGAGGTCAAGGCTCTAGTTGGACTGTGCCGTCCAAAAAAGAACCGAAAGATTGGCATGCGCCACCTTATGTGACATTTGTCCAACTTGATTCATTTTTTTACTTTGTCAACCCAAAAAAACATTCAAAAATCTGTCGAAAGAAATAAAATCTTGGTCAAAACAATAAGGCCGATAAGAGTGCTTTAAGGAGCTGCCACACACGCAAACAAATCAATTGACTTGTTGAGTGAAACAAGCCCTATTAAACATTAAGGAACGGCGGAGGATAAATCAATTGACTTATTGGATGCTTTATTTGATGAGGAAGTTTTAACCACTGACTTTAATTATACGAAGAGCATGTTTTTTATGGTGACTAGTTTGACCAGCAAGTCAATTGACTTGTTTGCATGAATAAACCGCTTATGATGCTAATGCGAAATGATGGATTGAACTAGTCTTTTCCTTTCTTACTAAACAAATCTGGTAAGAATAAAATCCAACCATTTGAAAAGAAGTTGTAAAGAATCATTTCCGGGATGTTCAGTATTCATGAGAATATTTTGTGCGGAGCTATCGGCTTTTGAGAGGACAACAAGAGCATCGCACGATATATTAAAGGAAGGGCTAGAATCTAGACGAAAAAGATGTGGATCCAATGAAAAATATGAAAAATATGAAAAATAATAATAAGATCTTACATAAAAAGCCATGACATTGGAGAACAAAAATGGCACAGCTCCAGAGACGAGAGGATTTATTGAAACCACAACTTCTAATAATCAATTATTCGAAGTAATTAAGGACCAAAAATATCAATTCATTCAAAATGCCATTCAAAAAACATGACTCATCCACTCTACCAAGATCAGTCAATGCTAGATCTTCTAAAGCGGCACAAAATGACTTTCGTATTGTATCAAAAGAGCAGAGTTCAACTATTTTTACCATAATCTCATCGATGCAAATTACAGTAATTCAAATGGATAGTTTGCTTTCTTGCATCATAACTCAAGCAAATAAAATTGTATTTATCTCAAATACTAAATTTACGACGAAATTCGCGGAAACGAAAACATCAAAAGAAAATACATTCAGGCCACAGTGTAAACAGTACCGTAGTATCATAAACGAATATGTACACTAGATACAAGGCAGTTTTGATTTGGACACATCTGAAATCGCTACGAAATTGTGTTTAGTTGTAATTTTTTTTTTGATGGTTCTATTTACCCACACACACACACGAATCCAATTTTTGCAACTGTTCAAACAATACACCTGAGTTTTGATCAAATCCACCATTGATTTGATCAAAACAGACAGAGTTTTTGAAATGCAAATGAAATCATTTGCTCGCGGAAATGTGAAATTGTATACAATAGGTGGTTCTAAATTTATCTACATGTCAACGGTGGAAGATTCAAATTACGCATTCGTAGATACAATTGGAGAAGTTGCTTTGTGCAAATATTTATTTATAAACCAAGACATAGTATTGGTCACGTGTGAATTGGATTATTTGGGAAGACCGTTTCACTGAATGTTACTACTGCAACGGTTGTAATTTGACTACTAATTTACAGTGGAGTAAAATTTATATAAACTGGGCGGAAGCGCGCTTGTAAGCATTATAATGCAAAAAATGCATGGCAAGGCAAAAATTTTGCTGACTCTAAGAGATAGACATGCTTACGAACAATTTTCCACCTATCAATTACGTATGACCAATTGACCTGATTTTGTAGATGAATCATTTTAAAATTGAATTTTCGTTAGTGTTTCGAAAAACAATAAAATACGTTTACTTCAGAGTGGAAGCATATGTTTGTTTTGGTACATATGTAAGTAGGCAACATCTCGATTAGATGTGCTTTTCAAACTCAAAGTGATGCAATTTAATGAGATTTTATTGAATGATACAGAACACTTGCCACACTTGTAGTTTACTTCAACTATCGATTGTAGGATTCATCTTCCAGATGTATGAATGTACATTCGGTTCTGCAATCGAACATTTTGATTGGTCCATTAAAACAGGCATCATGCATTCGTAATGCAACATGAAGCATCTAAACTTGACCCTTGACGTGGTCATTATCGAAACCATTCTGTTTCCGATTTGGGAACGGCATGTCAATGTCTATAATTAAATGGAGATAGATTAGGATTCCACCACGCATGCATGCATCGTTTATCGATTAAAGTAGCGCATGTGTGCTTTACGATTGCCGCTCACGATCATTAGTTATGGGTGTTTTACATGGAATGTTTCTTTTTTACGAACACGAACGATTTGAAAATATAAGTTCAACTGACTTGTGGTGATAAGAAGGCTATGGTACAGTGACTTGTTCGGGAAATCAGCGAACATCTATTATTAACTTCCCAGTATATGGGAAGTTCTTGTAATCGCCTCGAAAATCGAAATTAAAATTTTCAACATTTCTTTACGTTTTGAGGTCTATAGAGTATATATAAAGTGTTTTTAGAAAGGGAGATGTATGTGTGTGTGTGTGTGTGTGTGTACGTACGTACGTACGTACGTACGTTCGTGGACACTTTTTTCTACGAGCATAACTCACGTAAACAAAGTCCGATCGACTTGATTGAGGTGTCAATCGAAGCGTCTTTGCAATTTTAAGAGCTGATTAGTTTTTGGGAAACTTCGGTCGGAGGGGTTTGCTGTTTTGCCCCTTTGAAGGTTGTTTCTGTCATGCGCTATATCTCGCGAACCAAACGTACGATTTTTTTAAACAAGGTGTCAATCGACGTGTATTAACGTTTGTGTAATTCTATTAAATTTTAAAAAAAATTCTTGGAGCGGTTTTCAAATTTTTTAAAAAAAAGTGGAAAAAATTAGGTTTTTTTTCAAAAACAATAAATTTTTAACCTTATTGTCAAGTCTTAGTAATCAATGTTTATAAAATTTATGTACTCCAAACAGTGCTCGCAAAAACGTCATCAAAACTTTTTCTCATGACTACGTAAAAAAATAAATTAAAAATAAAAAATCATTAAAAGTCATCATGATTTTCAAGGTCATTTTTATCATTCACTATATATCACGAACCAGATATAATATTTGCATCATTAAGGTGTCAGTTGACGTGTATTATTATTTTTGTGAAGTTTTAACATTATAAAAATTCGTTTTAGCCGTTTTTTTAATTTAATAGAAGAAAATGCGAAAAATTATGGTTTTTTTCATAGAAAATATTTTTTAACTTGATTTGCACAGCACAGTGATCTAGTTTATAAAATGTATACATTCTTATCAGTTTTTGGAGAGAAACCGGCAAAATATTATTCCATGGTTATGAAAAAACTAAATTAAAAATGAACAAATCATTCAAAGTTACCATATAAAGAGAGTTCATACGAGTGCTATTACTTTATATCTTTTATTCTAAAAAAATTGTTGTAAATTCAATCAAAGTTTTAAGATATTTGCATAATTTGAGCAGATTTTTAATAGTTTTTATAGTCTTTTAATTAAAAAAAATTGCTTAAATTTTGAAAACCAACAAAAATTTTCAACACCAAAAAGGCCCCCACCGATTGATCCGCGTGAATATTCAATCTGTCCTCATCGACCAAAAACCTTACATAATCAATGGACTCTCCCGTAGACGATATGATTCATATTAACTCATTCCTGTTACTGCTATTATAACATTTGCTCATTGTTGTAATGTTGTTGATGTTTATGTAGATATTACTGGGAAGTTGACCGTGTGGACCTCAAGGGTCGCACCTCGCGGCTTGTTTAAAATATGTGTTCAGCTGGTTTATTGACTGAACGTGTTTACTTCAAAAGTACCACCCGCCCATGTTCCTATCCATCCTAGAATTGATTCCAGTGCGGAAGGCATTTATGAACACTTTATTTTGTTATTTATAAGCGTTATCAAAGGTATCGAACTGGCATTCTTACGGCATTTGTATATTTAATTAAGGACTGTATCGGAAAAAATTGACCTTTAGTTTTTCCTACATCGCTCCTGTTTGGGATAAGTTTAAGTCTTCATCAGATATGCAAAATTAGCTATAAAATGCGACAAAAAAGAATGTCGAATCTATTCGCATTCTAAAATCAATCGTGAAAAGATGTCATCAAATCAAGAAAAAATGCAAATCCCTAGAAAATTCCCTTCGTAAATATTCGGTACTATCAAAGTAGACCAATTCGTCGATTGCAACAATGAAACGAACAATTATAAGGTACAAAAAGGGCCTACATGTTACTAGAAAGTCTGGATAAGGCAGAAAAAAGGTCCATCCAATACAAATTTGAGCCGAAAGATAAAGAGGAAATTTTTGCAGAGTCCTAACACATCCATTCGAGATTTTGCTTAAAAAGTGCAAACATCGAACGCAATAATTCAAAGGATTGAAAAGTATTATAATCTTAGATCATAGAAAGTCGTGAAGGCCAATTTCGTACAGTTGCCTGGTCAGGACTTCTATACAGCAGGATCAAAGGGTGGTGTTAGCCCAAAACATAAAACCATAAAAATCACCAAATTCTCAAAATCTCAGATCAGGGGAATTTGTAGCGAAGGGTACCATCAACTCAGCAGTATACATCGAAGAGTGCTTAGAGAAGCGACTAAAATCATTTATCGAGAAACAAGGACGCATCTGTAGCATTTTGGCCAGATTTAGCGACAAGTCATTATGCTCGATCAACAATGAAGTGGTATGAAGACAACATCATCTCCGTGGCACCCAAAGTAGCTAACCCTCCAAACTATCCAGAACTTCAACCAATTGAAAGATATTGGGCTGAAATGAAGAAAACATTAAAGAATACAAACAAATTTGCTAAAACCGAAAAGGATTTTCAAAATGAGTGGAGAAACGCATATAAGATGGTCGATGATACTGTTGTACGGAACCTAATGCGTGGAGTTAACTGAAAGGTTCGGAAAATTTTTTCCTTGAAATGAAAATTCATTGAACTTTTATGTAAATGTTAGTTAATATAATATAATAATAAAAGAAAGTAAAAATTAGCTCGATGAAGCAATTAATACCACTTTTGGAGACATAATTATAAAGGTCAATTTTTGTCGATACACTCCTTATTTTGGAAGAAGAGAAAATCGTAGAGAGCTTGATTTGGAAAATATGGCGGCACATAGTGAGGCAAGAACTGTGAGTTCTTGCCGTACAAAAACACAATGAAATTTTAATAATAATACAAAGTCCTTATTTTGCTGACAGGTACTCTATAAGTTGTAACACGATGACGCGAGCGGATGAAGCGATAAGTCCTATCTACTTTTCGCCATACACCACAGTTGAGATTGATTTTACGTAGACAGTTGCAATGGGTCTAATTGTGCGTTAAATTCAGGATTTTCCTCACTTTGCCACCACCTTGAAAAAAAAAGTAGGACACCGCCATATCTTGAACACTCTGTGGTTTTCACGAAAAACTTTTGTATGGCAAACTTATGTACAAGTATAATTATAAAAATAAGTTGAAGTATGATGAGCTTAATCCATCAATGAGCCTAATCGTGGTCGTGCTGTCTGGTGGCGGATGGTAAATGACAGCACCTGAAGAGGATGCCGTCCGTCACCCCGAAACCACGCTTCCCCACTTAATTATGTACAAGGTTACCAATAAAGTTTGTGCCGTTTTTAAGGACAAAAAATGATTTCCTGAAAGTTTATCCTATTTTTAATCCTCTAAATAATCACTATCGGCATCTAGCACCTTCTGCTAACTCTCTAGCTGTCTAGTCACCTTGCAGTAAAAATCGGGGGGTTTTGAACGTAAGGAAGTACGTGAGTGGCTGAAGCAAGCCTTCTTCTTTGATAAATGGATTGATTCCCCACGAAGATGATTGTGCAGGGAGTGGAACAGGTGGTAATCGGATAGCGCAAGGTCAGGTGAGTAAGGAGGATGGCACAAAGTCTCCCAGTCAAGTCGCTGTATGGTATCGCTATGACCAGTCGCGCAACAAACGATCTTAAGTCGACGTGAAAGAAGAGTACACCTTAGCGATTCACCAGTGGTGGCTCCTTCTGTTGCAATGCTTATTGCTGGTACAGGTTCGCAGCAACCGTTTGGTCCGTTGGTACCAGCTCAAAGTGAACCCCTTGACGACCTTTCCACCGGACACAAAGCATAATCTTGCGTGGTTGGATAGGTGATCTCGTATTTTGAGGGACAGTATCCTGGGGTGACAACAAATGTTTGAAACGCTTTGGATTGTAATACAGGACCCACTTTTCGTCACTGGTAAGCACTCGATTGAATATCGATGCGGTACGGTGACGAAAAACACAGGCATACATGTTACCACTCATTGTCTCTTGTGAACGTAGAACAGCAAGGGCGGACTCACTTGCTGAGCGTCGACGTCTTACCTAAGCGGTGCAGATGAAGTCACCCTGTTTTATCAGACACATTCAACGGTTTTGAAAGTTCACTTCACATTAAATTACTGTCTTCCTCAATGACCGCCTGCAGGACTTCCTCGCCCAACTCTTGTGGTCGTCCACTGCGAGGTTCATCGCAAAGGGACAAACATTCCGACCTGAATTTTTGAAACCAAAGAACGTTCATTCACAAGACTATCCCCAAACGCTTGACATTTTCGGCACTTGATGCAGCTACTGAAGTCGTAAAGCAAACAACACCGAACGAGATCCTTGGATTCTTCCACTTGTCTTCGCTACTGCACGAGTTACGAATGACAAAAGTGCGCGCTGGATTTGCAGGAAGAATTCTTTCTGCTGAAATAAGTGTTAAGTATTCCTTATAAACCTATTCTTTTTTTTATTGGATTCAGCGTATCCAGCTTTTGGTCATTTACCATTCGTGTTAAACCTTTTTTCTCCAAATCAACTACTCATAGAATGTTTTGATCGTTAACAATCAGATAACCGATTTAGAAATTTATCATAAAATTTAACCCTAGATAATTAACCTTATTTTACCGAAAATTATTACTAACCTTCGTAGATTAGACTACGTTCGTAAAAAAATGATGTTTCCATCAGTTTAAAGGATATAAATTTTTTTAGGTTTATTCTTGATTTTTTAAACATTGTTCTAAGAACTAAAAACTCATATGTTTGTCCTTCAGTCTTCTTTTTCTGATGAAGTCTTTCATGCAAAATCAGAATTTAATTCACTATTAAAATCTGTGTCGTACATTCGACGAATGTTCGTTACCCAGGTTGAAAAACCGAATCCTTGAAAATATATAGTTCTATGTTGCGTTTGAATCAACAGCAAAAATTTAATATTCGTATCGTCTTTTAAACTTTAATCAAAAGCAACATCATTTATAATAATCGAATAGTTGAGCACAAACTACATCAGTAAATAAATTATTTAATTAATTGATGCTCTCTAATGCACCAGAAAGCCTAACAATGAATCAAGAATCAATTAACCGTAAAGCGGTCCAATTATTTTTTGGTAACACCTTTATTTCCACTGATGCACTACAGAAATCATCTAAAAATGCCATGTCCTGCCTAATTTATGTATCGGTAAACGCTACATAAAATCCTGTTTAAAAATCCCTCAAAACCACACATGGTTACCATTCATCACACGTTCAATTCGTCGTACTCACATCGGCCGACCGCAACCAGCAACCGAACATTGTCAGCACTATTTTCAAATTTGAAGAATTTAAGTCCGTTTTGGTTTGCATTCGGTTACATTTTGTTTTCGTGGCTGAATTATGAGGTGGAAGAATAATCGGCTTGTATGTCCAAACTCACAACGAAACATTGTATTGGCCGCATGTATCTTTGTATCTATTTAAATCTAAACTCGATATTTATATCTGTCGCCACAAAGTAGCGCAGTTCAGGCCGTTGCATCCCTACATTTCGATTCTCAGCAGGCTCATTGAATCGAAGCGTCGTCAGAAGAAACGAGAGCCAGAACACGCATAGCTAATCCCCGTACACCTCCATAAATCCTCGACAAAGGAGGGAACATCCTACTCGGCGTCTTGTGTTTGGTGAACGAGCAAAAGAAAAGCCAGGGAAAATTCTCAGAGCCTGTAAATCCAGGCGCCAAATATAGAACCTGTTTTGTTTACGGTTCGGTTCGATACGGTGCCATTAGCGCCACACTAGCACTGGTATCGGGACGCGGCTCATTCCATGCCGCACCAAGCCATTATAGGAGCCATCCAACCAAAGAACCCATCAGGAATGCTGCCAGCTCCAGCGATTCAGTGGTTCGGGATTATTATTGGGGCTGGGATGTTGGATGGGATTGATGACAAGTGGTTATCGACAAGAATATCAGCAGCAGCGTAGCAGGCACAGGTGACTAAAAGCATCGGGAATGGAGAGGCGCGGAACGGGAAGAGTGGACAAGAACCGAAGGAAGAGGGACGTGAGCGCAAATAAAAGACGTAAACAGAAGACCAACAGGTAAAATTCTTTTATTTGGTTCATGAAATTTGGGCAAACAAGCAGAGGCAAACGATCCAGACTGGGCAGAGACTGAAAACTTGTTCGGAATTCAGGCACCAGGAATACATATGTGTATAGACGAAGAATGAAAATATCTGCAATAGAATTATAATGGATGAGCATTGGTGAATTTTTAACCCTTTTGTTCACATTGTTTGTTTCAAGATTAAAATATACAATCACAAACACTTCAAAGAAGGTGTGACGTAGCATTGATGGGCTATTCTTCTATTTAATGACCATGAAAACATACGTTTAAAGACTTTTTATTGTTTTAATCATTCTCCAGTACAAAACAATGAATCTGCCAAAAGTTACTGTACAAAGTTCACGTTCAATGTTTGCATAGATAATAAGTAACACGGACAGTAGAGCCAATTTGCCGCATATCTGTTTTACAACGCGCTATGTGGAATTTTGCACGCGTATTAGTGTTCTAATCTGTTCTTCACAAACTAATTCTGTCGAGGCGTGTATGCGTACACGAATCGCTACACTCAATAGCGGCCTCGCCACAATACACCAGCCCAATGAAACATGGGAAAATTTGACTCTGCATTTTTACCCATTTGAAACGAAAATACCAGAGCACGCTCTCTCTCTCTCTCTCTCTCTGTCTGTCTGATGGAGGAGTAATTTTTGCATATTTTGTCCCATGTTTATTTTGACAGTTCAAAGCACAGTGTGAAAACTCTTGGTCGGGAAATAAATCTTCTAGCTTAATTTAAGAGAGAATTAACAGAAATTTAAGAGAGATCGTCCTATGACGTAGTGCTGCTGCCCACAAGAATTCGTCGTTCATTCTTCAGAAAATAAATCGAACACGAACACACACAAATTCCAAGATCAGTTTCGAACTATTTATCACTCTGATGAGAAATATGGTCATAATTTTCGATTTACCCGAAAAATTTGAACTATTTTGCAACAGCTCTTGCGCTTATTTCTCTGTGTTAAGAGTGAACTTTTTATTGAACTTCAGTGGATTGCACCAATCATTACAAAATGACTATACACTGAAGAGCTATTAAATATCAATACGCATTCATAGTTTAAAATTGAATCTTTTCAAAATGTGTATCTGACAAACAAAAGCATTTCCAAATAATCTAAACTCTTCGAGATATTTTCAAATGCGAAAATCGCAAGCACGTGTTTTTCCGATAGCATTAATTGACTACAAGGCTGAATTTGAATTGGTCGACAATTTTGAGATTATAAGCGCTAGCAAAAAAACCGATCTAATAGCCCATTTACACTGCCTTGAAAATACGTCCTTATGAAAGACGCAAATCGAAATACATCGAACTGTTTACATTGCATTGAGATGGCTTCGTTTTTCAGATACACATGTTCAACAGTGTCGGTTTCAAGATAATGGATGCCTAAATATTGATAAAAGCTTTTGTGAATAAAGATAATCTCAGGAATGTCATTGCCTGTTGCATGCTCGTTTGAATTTAATTTGTTTTTCTAGCAGTGTACAAACTCTTTGTTAGCAGCACTGCATTTCCTTGACATATTGTGTCAAACAGTGTGGTGAATTCAACAAATGAAATCTATTACATTATCATGATTTCGTCCAAATTACGTGATTTTGCCCAAATCACGTTCCCGGGGTAATTTGGAAACGTATGGAAAAATACGTAGTTTTCAACCCCATTATGATCAAAATCACGAATGGAGCCAAAACTATGTAGTTTTGAAGCAGTGTAAATGGTATATAAAGCAATCAGGCGTTAAGAGTAACTGTTTATAAAACCAAATGAGGCGGGTAATTCAAATGTTGAATTAGTACGGAATTTTAGTTTCGACTCTAGCCAATCGCGAAGTCACAACGAATAATCGAAATGTTAACTTCAAAGCGAGTAGCTTCTAAAAAATAGAGCCATACATGAATAAAGATGAACTCATGGCTGATACATAGTTTGAAGATAAAATGGGAGTAGATTGACGTGATCTTCTTCTTCTTCGAAAATATGGTGTTTGAGAATTTCAAATACTTTTTATTTTAAGGAAAATGATAAAGTCTTCTAAGCTAATATTAAAGCGACGGCTATAAGTATCCGTTGAATTTTTGAGAATATAAGAACAAATGAAGGCTGCTACATGCTATCGTCGCGACGACCGTAAACTTTACTTGTTTTGGAGAACGTAAAAAGTCATGATAAGCAAAAGACGCCCACAACCACCGAGAATTTTTTGACAAATTTTACTTCCAAGTTTATAAACGACACTTCCTTTTGATGGTAATAAAAAAATTTAAAAAGAGCGTTTCTGGACACGTTTTTAAAACGTAAATTATACGTCAACGCGTTAAGGAAATGGATATGGAGCTTATATGGATATGGCAGAAAGGCTTTATATTATTTGGTGCTGGAACATGATTTTGCCATACCTTATATGATTCAGGAGCTGCTTGAGTTATGAAAAAAAACATAGATTTCCGAAAATTGTGCTTTATATTTGACATTCATTGTGAAGATTTATTCCCTTGACAAACGAATAATCGTAGAACAAATGATCATTGGGATTCAATGATCATTCAATTTGATAGTGACATACGAAGAAGTGAATTACGTTTGACTTATTTGTTGTTGTTATTTTCAAATAAGTGAACTATGAGTTCGATTTTGTATGAAGGAAATAATAAAATTATTCATATACTCCAAGCTGACGCAACTTACTCACTTCATTATTAGCATTTTCAATTGCTGATTTTTGAATGACTAATAACATGCTGGAACATCCATTTGACAACTGGAAAACTTATTATCTTTCCAAGTTTTCTAATTAATTTTGAGAATTTTGAGGTGCGAAGGAGATAATGGAGCAATTTGCTGGTTAATCGTGATTCGTCAATGATAATCTCAATGATGATTTAAATGATCATTCAATCGTAATTGGAAGCAAAGACTTTGTATGGTAATGATGATTCGGACGCTCTGTCTGTTAAGGTAATTATTGGTGATATAAAATTTTAAAAAATAAATGAAAAACTGTAACGCACTCACCATGAACTTGTTTGAAGATTTAAAAGATGATCGTGTCATAGATCAAAAGGTTTAGGAATACCTTAAAGATCAGTTTTCGCCTATTAAGGGAATATCTTTCAATTTATTTACCTGCTAATAAAATTCACCGATAGAAACCTTGATTTCAAGAATTTTGGGTTTATTTCCCTTTTTCAAAACGGAAAGCATACTTCAAATGTATGAGTTTGGTTGGTTGGTTGTAGTGGCAGCCCCTTTTGTCCAAAGGTGGCTCACTTAGGCCATTGTGGTACCACAGAAGATAAGGGCGGCCCTAGAACTTGCGGAATAACGAAAACCATCCAGATTCTCGTATGAAGCCGGCTATGCAGCCAATGTCTAAATCAGCTACCTCCGTGAGGTTGTCCAGGAAGGGCGAGCCGAAGGTCTGCATGCGCTTCCTGGACAGTGCTGGGCATTCGCACAGAAAGTGTTTGATTGTGACTGTTTCTTCCTCTTCCTCTGATCTGCAAATTCGGCAGAAATCATTGAATCAATCTTTCTGCGTGTCTGCCGATCAGACAGTGTCCCGTCGGTACGGAAACGACGGAACTCAGGGTTTCGCGTCTTATATTGAGGAGCTGCTTGGTGCGTTTGGAACACAGTGCGTGCCAAGTTTTCCTGGTTGTGCTACAGCTTTCTTCGAGCAGCCAGGCTCTATTCGCAGCCTCCACGTAGTACTGCTTAAATCCTAGCTTTATGGAGGCTAGAGGTTGGCCGACTTGGAGGGTAAGTGTATATTCCTGAAGCTCAGTGCCAGCTCTCGCTAGGGCATCTGCTTCGCAGTTTCCTGATATATCACTATGCCTTGGTACCCAGCAAAGAATTACTTCACAGTAAAGAGATATAACGTTCAGTTGTGAGCGGCATTCCATAGTAATTTTAGATATGGAATGCACGCTGGATGTACGAGTTTAGTCAAGAGCCTTTTAATATACGTATGAAGAAAGAAAGAGATTTAACGTGCTTTTTCTGAAAATGAATTCTTTGAAACACGGTTAATTTAATAACTAGATTGAAACATAAGCGTCAGTCAACGCCCCTCCTCATGGGCAATCTTGCATCAAAGATTTCAAACTTCCCTATGAGGGGGTATCAGTTTATCGTCAGCTGAAGGGCCGGTGGTGATCATACTGATGGACTCGTGCTACTAACAGGATTTACCACAGCCACCACGTTGCTCCCACATGGGGGCCTCACCAGGTCAAGGATTATAGTAACCTATCATAGGCTTCTCGCCCCGTGGTACCTACTTATCACTAGGGTCGAGCTCACATCTCAAGAATGCTATAGTTAACGCTCCTGCAGCAGATGGCTTTTTTCACTTTTGCCTTGAGCCTAAAGTCGGAACTAGACATGCAGAACCTCGAACGAAAATTCACATGACCCTTTAAGGGGTTACATAGGTCTTGTATTTTCAAAAAATCGATCAACATTTTTCCATATGAAAGTATAGTACTTCAAAAGTATTCACACAAGTAAATTCGATTAATATTACTGGAGTTATAGAGATTTGAATATCACGCGATCGGTACGTGCGATCTACCTTATCAAGCGTATTATACGCATGCGACGCGGTTCTACCGCGTAAAATCAGCTCCTTTCTTTTTCATCAAACATCACAACATCAAAAGGATGCTCTGAACATCGCGAATGAGGCGAACGAATTACTGTATGGACCTGGATTCAACGACTCAATGGAAGTCGCTAAGAAATAACTTTAATTCATTAAATCGCGGTAAAAAAAACTTTATACGAGTTTTTCTCGAAACTTTGTTTTTCCGTGCGGTAGGCACGATTTCTCGAGATGGAATCCACCGATTTCGCTGAAACTTTGCACAGTTCTTCTCTATAGTATTGTCTCGTGACTGAACGAAAAGATTTTCATTCGGTCGTTCTTGTTTTATACGAAAAAAATATTTTAAAAACGATGAGAATCGGAAAAATGTTAAAAACTATGAGACGAAAATTCATTTAAACCCATTTCAAAATTTAAAATTTACGAAGGGCAATTTTTTTTGAATTTTTGATTCGATATGAACCTGCACCAAAATATTCTGACTACCGCAAAAAAAAGGTTGGACGAGAAAAACTGCAGGAAAATTGGCAATTTTCAATGTTTTTAGCTGAAGTTTTTTTTAAAATTTCTTGAAATGCTAAACTTTTATGTGTGTAAATTTTCAATAAAATAGATTTTTGGTTTTTAAAATACAATTTTTTGAAAAAGTGTTTTTTTCCCTTCAAGACCTATGTAGCCCCTTAAGTGGGGTTGTGTAGTTCGCGTAAATCCCAGTCAAAATGTGGATTTCCTGTCGGTTGTCGGTATTTTATGGCTCATCAAAGTGCCTGAACTCCACACATGCGGAATTAAGCTACAATAGTTTTTGAAAGTGGACAACAACAACGGCTTTACATGACATGGTTTTCTTAGTTCGAAAAGCAAAGAAGTTGTGTGTCCTTTCAGCTATAGGTAAATATTCGGCATGTGTCGCAGCACTTCTTATACCCCGTTTCCATCAACGCCAAATCTCTAGATTTTGTCGAAGTGATTTGGTAGTGTTTCCACTTACAAATCGGATTTTGGCTGTCACTGTCATTGCATGAGATAACATAAAATTTTAAAAGTAGATAATTCTCGTTATTGAAATCGTGATGTGTGTTTGGCGATTGCGTAGTTGTTAACAATTGGTAGAGAGTGGAATTGCAATGGATATCGACGATAAAAATTTGGTTACCTTTATGTGACACCAAAATGACTTGTCATTCGTATTTAAAACACAATTTGACACTTGCTGAATGTGCTGAAATACAATTATTTGCAATGCTGCCACACGCAACCATGAGATTTTGAGTGGATTTGGATGAAATCTACAAGATTTACGATCGACTAGATTTCGATTTTTATATGGGTAAATCTACAAGATTTCGATGAGGATTTGGGAAAGTTGCCTAATTCTAGAGATTTGGCGTAGATGGAAACGGGGTATTAACTTATTTGATGGCATTTAGGATCAGCATATCGAAACAACAGTTAATTGAAACTATTTCGGAATTTTTATCTAAAATGATGAAGATTTTTTGTTGCCTAGAGCTTGGCCTCTTTCCTTTCTTTGACTTTTTTCCTAGCCATGTGCACTTTTATATCAAATAAATGTGGATCATAGAAAAGCGTTGCCAACGTCATTTTGTGATCGTAAATACTTTTCAGTCAAGCTGCAACGGTAGAAGTTTTGCGTGACGAAGTTAATGGTCCACGAAGGGATGCCAGTACTAGGAATGGGAGGAGAGAAGTAATACTAAAAATAATGCACCATTGTAGGTAGGTAGGTTGAAGGAGCAGCCTTTTGATTCAGGAATGGCTTAATTAGGGCTCAGTAGGCCAGTTGCAATACCCCGAAAAGAAAGAACGGCACTAAAAACCTGAGGATTGGATTCTGAGAACCATTTTGAGGTCCTTGTAAAGCTGGATATGTCAGTATTTATGTTCTACATCCCCAAGAGATATTCCAGGAAAGTGAAAGCTAAAATTTGCATAAAGCGCTGAGCAGTCCCACATGGAAATGCTGGACCGTTTCGTATTCTTTTTTCGATCTGCAGCTGCGGGAGAAATCGTTGAAGAACCCCCAATCGTTCTGCATGTCTGCCCGTTAGACAAAGGCAATGTTAAGCACTTGGATCATTTACAGATATGTAGTGGCAACTTGGGGTATTCGATGCAAGTTCCACATCAATTGTCCATAATGTGTGCCGGTTTGAAGGATGTGCTTGTGGCTGAACCATAAAACATTAAGTGTTTCGTGGAACTCAAAGCTGAGCCCGCAAAGTCCAAGTAGTTTTTGGCCTCAATTGCAGGATCAATATCTAAGCAATCTCATTCATCCCGGGCAATGGCGAGGAGCACCCACAAGGGTTAACTCCACATAGTCGACAGTGCGCCAATGAAGCCGTCCCAAGGAGATTGAGCACGGCAAGTAAACAATGCAGCGAGCATCAAAGAGACGGCATCCTAGCAGCCCGAGATGCACTCCGAGGGATTATCTGAATCGTGTCTGGCACGTTTCTTGCTTTCAAGTGGTCGCCCTGCTCCCCGGAGTTGGGAAGCTCTTACTTACCTGGAGTCGTTGAAGTGTTCCTGCGTTGGATGAAGTGGTTCTGCGGGACGGACTGGCGATGTCGTTCGTCTCTAATCCTGCACTAGACAAAGTTCCGAGCAACGGACGACCAGCAGGAAGCCAGTGGCGCTTGACCACTTCCCGACTCGCACTGGGGCCGCGCCACAAACAGGTTGCGAAAGGTTTCGGAGCAAGGACCTGCCGTGTACACAATACTCGACGCACTGCACTGCACTACTGAGGCGAAGGACTCGCGCCCGCACTATCTCTCGCCAATTTTCCACACAGGACAAGCCAACAATCCCGCACGTGCGCAAACCTTCCTCCGATTTGTTTATTCTATTGGAATCCTGTTTTGGAAGCGGATTTAAGAATCCTGCGGCCGATAGTCCGGTGATGTTCCGGCGGGAATCCAAAGTAGCCCAGCTGAGGCGGCGCGATCTTCAGAAGCACTTGACCTGCAAGGAAGCGTTTCAAGGACGTGGACGGGATCACGACCCGCGCTGACAGCTGGCGAGGATGGAAACCCGGTCAAGTGGCAGACAACGGTGGGGTCACAGTGGAATGCGGGGCTCTGGCTCTACCCAGAGGAGGCCCCTCGACGGACGGGAGGTTGCATCGATTTGACGGACGACAGGCGTTCTACCGCGGCTGCGACGAATTCTCCACGTCGGTGGGCGGCACACCTTTCCCACTGACCCCAGGCCAGGTCGAGGACCCGCGACTTCTCGGACACGCAATTCTCCCGTCCCTGGGCTTCCTCGCTGGTTCTCGGTCTCACGACCGCCGCGGAGACACTTGGCTGTCTAACGGGACAGCAACGGCAGATTCTTATGGAATATTCACGTCTCGTCTGCACGATTTCTAGCTCCACGAGCTATTTCGGTCGCCACCCTTAAAATCAACCACTTCCCCGCACTAAACTATGCAAATACACAATCAGAACATCGAGGTTGCACGTTCGCATCAATTTTATTCGGCACTTCTCTCAATTATTCTGTTTTCTTCAAGTCACGGGCGCGACGGTCACTTCACTCTTCACAAGGAAATTTTGCGCCCAGCGCGGCACGACACCAACCCGAATCACGTTCTTCAAGTGACTGATTCGGAATATCGCGAACACATCCAAACAAAACGGGTTTCGGAATGTGTGCGTGAAATCGCTTCAGGTGGTGTATACGAATATGAGTGTTTATATTGAACATTTAAGGGTGTGGGTGAAATGTTTACAATGAATTCGCATGCGCGGCGAATTCGTAAAAGTCATAATGTGACAGATGACAACTAAGAATTTTGGTTGGTGTACAATATGAACTATCAGAAGTTATTCAAATTTTTATTTTATTTAAGTTGAATATCACTTTCATATAACTTTCCCTCCCAACATTCCTGTAATCAATGATGTTACGAGCAAAAATATTTCAAAAAGCAAAAACATTTGACAAAAACTAATTAACATATGATCAGCTGATTGTTATAAACCCGATGACAACTAATTTGACAATTCACGCAAAATGCTGTCAAAATTGTCAATTTACTTGCGTTGTGATTTCTAGACGGGATTTAGATTAGAATTATTAGTTCTAGAGTAAACGTGGTGTAATGATTGTCGCAAATGGACTATACACTACATAAAAAGCTGCAAGGCAAGTGATTGACAACGAAATTAAATGTAAATTCTGTTCACTGTCAGCTCGATTTCCCGGTACTGAAAATTGCCGGAAACATTCAATTCATTCACTTCCACGGCACATGCTTATGTTATTTCCAACTTTAAAAACATTGCGATCATAGAGAAGTCATCCTGAATTTTAGTTCGCCACGAATCTATTATAGGGAGCGATCATACAGCTGCGGACACATATATTTGGAAACATATGTAGCTTACTACGAAAAACCCGAGCTTACTACGAATCCTTCGATATAGTTCATGCGCCTGAGGTTAGTTTTCTACCTTATTCAATGGCAATTGAGAAAAGCAAAGCGTTAGCCGAGGCTAGCTCTAAAAGGACGACAAAACAAAGTCTCCAAACCCCAGATTTCGAGCAGAAACGTGATTAGAATTGATTTTTTACTTTAAATAAACGTAGACGTTCTATCCCTGTATGCCATAACAGAGGGATTTTATTGCTTCTTAACACCTGAAGGAGAGACAAAGTTGGAGGAAGCGCCAGCATCAATGCGGACCGGCTTGTTCGCCGTTGCTTTGGTGTTTCCACTAACGCCAATAGGCTTAGCAGAGGTGGTACCTGCCCCTGACAATGACATAGAAGAAGTTGGGGCTGGCTGAATGTTGTCCGATTGGACATCGTGCTCTTCTTTCCGCCAGAAGGATGCATCACCTTCTTCCACTTACTTTCCGGGCCGAGTGGATCATCCTTTTTGTCTACGTTTGAACTCATTTCCCCTCACGGCCGCTATCTCCACTCGTGCAGTTTCTCTAAGACCCCATGGTTATCTATGCCGAAACAGGAAGGCCATGCGAGGGTGGACACGCTCCCTTATGAGGAAATGTGATCAGAGCCGGGTCAACAACTAAACAGGAATAGGAACTTAACTGAACCTGCACGGCCAGACTAGTGGTGACGAGTTTTGAACGTACCGCGAGGCCTGTCAAGGTTTTACCGGGACGGAAGCAACAGTGGCACTAGCCACTGAAAGCCGTTTTCGCAAGATGCATACTCAGGTGGCACAATACCACAACTACCAGCCCAAACCATCAAATAAAGTCGTTTCGACAAGAGAGTTGTCCGAGAACATACAAAGTCGTGCCGTGGTAAATCATTTAGCGTTATCCAGGATGCACCACGAGGAGGCGATCTACCCTGCAGTCTCTTAAGAAAGACAAAACGATCCGTAGTTGTTTCGGCGAGTGTCAAATTACCAGTTTCAGCAGCCACCAAACCATAACTGAACCACGTCATGCTTTACGGTAGGGTCTACGTTCTCAGGATTCATCGCCTTGTTGTATTTTTACGTCAATCTTGCTGTTTGCCATCGTATGCAAATATATTAAACTTGCTTTCGTTTGACCAAAAGATGTTTTTCCGGAACTCCTGTCCTTTATCTGCGTGTAGTATAGTTTTCAAAGATTTTGCTTCGTTTAATTTAACTATAAGTTTCCGTAGAACTGATGACGATTTGGCAACTAGCGTTGCGCAGGTTTTTTTGTAGTGTACAGCGCCGGCATCCATAAAATAGCCTGCGGTCATGCTACCTTTCAACCGCAGAATGTAGAGCATTTAGAAAAACCTACACAACATTAGTAAATTAATCACAGTCAGTGAAAATTATGCTTAAATGAGAGAATACTTCAAATTTGTCTATGTAAAATATTTAAACCCATCATTTCGAATAATGGTTTCTACTTGCAACATTTTCAACTTTAAATCCCGTCAGGCTTCAAACAAATCGCACAAGAAAAGCTACAGGCAACATTATGTTCGATTCCGAGCCAAAAAGACCTTATTATCGAGCCGGCACTGATCAAGCCCTTGGAACGAGTTTGTGTTGCATCGTGGATCAAGTAAGTTGCATTCACGGCTCCTACTCCCTCGCATAATCTTAAGAGTCCGTTTCTCCTAGATCGAAGAGCGTGAAAAAAATCTACAAACTCGATGCAAAACAGCCGGTACCGAAGCTGGAGAACACACAAGTGTATTTGATAAGTGCCAACGTGAAAACGTTCAAAATCGTCCTGGAGCAAATTCACGGACACGAAAGCAGAGCAAGCTCGTCGCCCGTGCTCGACCTGAAAAACTACCACATAATCGCAGTGCCCTGCGTGCCGCAAAGCTTTCACAGCATCCTTGAGGAGGAGGGACTCTACGGATTGGTCAAGCTGCATCGCTTCGCATGGGACTTTATCTATCTCGACGAGGGCGTGATGAGTCTGGAAATCCCTCAAGTCTTTCCCGACGTTTTCATTCATAAGGACACGTCGCTTTTGGCGCCGCTCGCACACAGTTTTCGACTGTTCACATTGATGCTGGGGAAGCCCGATCTGATATTCAGCTACGGAGAAAATTCGCACAAAATCATGAACATGGTTGATCGTCTTGGGTGGTTCAGTTCCGAATCGAAATCCTCCGACTTCAGTGCAATGATTGTAGTCGATCGCGACAAGGATTACCCGTCGTGTCTTCTCACGCCTGCGATCTATTCCGGCCTGTTGCTGGAAGTCTTCAAATATATGTCGGGTGAACTCGACATACAACCAGACTCGAACCGAGTCTCAAATGGGAAAATTCAAGTTCTGAAAGTCCCAACGGCCGATCCAGCGAAATCCGTTCCGCCAACGATCCTGCGCATGAACGGATCGCATGACGAGATCTACGCGGAAAATCGCTATAAGCATTTCGCCGAAGCCAGCAACCTGGTCCGATCGCAAGCAAAAGCGCTGGGCGTCGAAGTCCAAAATCTAAACAAGATGAAGCTGAACGAGATGCAGGACTACGTCTCGAAAAAGCTGCCGAAAATCACGGAAATGAAAAACAAGATAACGAAGCATCTGAACGTGTGCGAGCAGGTGATAAACGAATTGGCTGGCAACTTCCAGAAGCAACAGTCGCTGGAAGATGATATTTTGAACAATACCAACCGGAAGCGAGTGCTCAGTCGAATCGATGAGGTGTTGTCCATAGACGGACACAAATTCAATACTATTCGCATGATGTGCTTGGTTCACGTGGCCATGTCCCTGTCGTCTGACGAGCTGGCGACATTCATTCGCAACTATTGCAACGCATTCGGGCACAAATTCTTGTACATCTTTCATCGCCTGGCAAAGGCAAATCTGCTTCCCGACTTGGATGCCGTCAACAAATCGAAATTAAGGGCGAATCTGCAGATTCCGATGTTCCAACAAACCGAATTCCAGATAAGTGCTGCTCGCCTGAAACTTCTGCCCACCGCGCCGGAAAAGCCGACACAAGACAACGACGCACCAAAAGCTTGTGCTAGCTACGTCTTTAATGGACTCTACATTCCATTAGTCGCACAGCTTGCATCCTTTCTACTCAAGGCGCAAAATTTCGATGACTTCTGCACCAAGCTGGGAGCGATCGACGGGGTGCAGCTGCGAATTAACGAATTTACCGATCCGAAAGATGTAAAGATCATTCAGCAAGCGATGAAACGGAAAGAAATTCCCGACAGACTTCCGTTGCGCCAACGAACGCTTTTGGTGTTTGTCGTTGGCGGAATTACATATGCCGAAATTTCGGCATGCAATTTAGTCGGCAAACTTACAGGATCGAAAATTGTTTTGGCTTCCAATTGCATTTGGTCGGGCACGGACTTTGCAGCGTCGGCGTTTTGATCTTTTATATACTCGATAGGAAAGTCTATAAGTTGTTTTTATATGAATTCAGAGTATTTTATTGTTTGTAAATATTTGCAGTATTTTTAATAAAAAATGAGAGAAAACCATTCTATATTTTACGTTCGTCTTAAATTCCGATATTCGCTCAATGATCCTCTTTGAAAATAAAGGATTTAACAGGAAAGATCCTCCTAGTCAGCCGCATTTAACTATTTTTCTGGATTTGTTCATTCCGACAAACCAAATGCAACCGTAAAAATACTGACCAAGACCTTTCCAGCCGACGTTTGCATCTTTGGTCACTAAGGCCAGGTTTCTAAAACCATGCTGATTGCCAATTGTACTCGGGAATGAAATAATGGATCTATGTTTCATCCATTATTATGAACCGGACAAAATTTATTGGATTACGCGGAAATGGCTTCAAACCGCACTCTGAACCTTCGAATCGTTGATATTTTCGGCCTGTTTTTAAAAAATGATGCAAATATTCATGTTAAATATTTCCTACACATTAGGTTGATATCTTCAGTGTCGGCTATCGCCCCCACTTTCAATTTGCGATCGTTCAAAACAATACGGTAAGTTTTTGGAATATTTACTGAAGGTGTTGTCTCTCAATTGGATGTCCAGCAGCATCTGTGCCTATACGGTTGGCTTTGACTCATCTACAATAACTTAAGGCGAAGCGAATATTCTGATATATCCTTAAAGCTATTCTAAAGATCAGATTATTAACTAGAGACCTGATTAGCATGTTCTGAGTATCAGGCAACGCCAAATAAACTGTCTGCGTTCAAAAATGTCCAGCACAATCAATTTCGCATAGCCTCAACAAAACTCCAGTTGCAACTTTTCATTGACCCATGTCAGCCTATTTACGAGGCACGTCCAGAAAGTAAGGGTACTCGATTTTTCTAATTAAAAAAATTTGTATTTCAAACAAAGTTACAGGATTTTGTAGGTAAATATGTCAGTTATTTTTCCACGTAGTCTCCTTCCCGTTCTATACAGGTTGTGAGCCGAGGCACAAGCTTTTTAATGCCCTTCTGAAAGAACTCTCCCGCCATCTTTTTCCAGTTCAGAACCTATTGTTTCACCTCCTCGTCAGTTGCAAATTTTTTTTTCCATTCATGTGAGTCTTCAGGGAAGTGAAAAGATGGAAGTCTGAAGGCGCAAAGTCAGGGGAATATGCAGGGTGGTTCAAAATGTCTCAACCAAATGAGTTCAAAAGCGCTTTGGTAGTGTTCAATCTGTGCGGGCGGGAGTTGTCGTGCAACAAGCACACTCCCTTCGTCAACATTCCCCTCCGTTTGTTTTGAAATGCCCTGTTGAGTTTTTTAGGGTCTCGTGCTGCATTAATCGTCTCCCCTTGAGGCAAAAATTCGATCAAAATGATCCCTTTTCGGTCCGAAAACATAGTGGCCATGATTTTTTTGCCGGAAATTGAAGTTTTGAATTTTGGGGGGATGGGGATGGGGAACTGGTGTGCCGCCACTGTGATGACTGTCTCTTTGTCTCAGGAGTGTAATGAACTACCCAGGTTTCATCTTCAGTTACAATCGAGCTTAGAAAATCCCCAACTTCCAATTCAAATCGCTCAAGGGACTCGCGAGCGCTAGCGACCCGATTCAGTTTGTGCTGTTCTGTCAGTTATTTTGGAACCCATCTTGCGCATAACTTTCGGAATCCCAGCATTTCTGTAATTGTTTCGTGGAGGAAACATCTGGAAAGTTGTGGAAACATCGCTGAAATTCATCCAGTGTCAGTCGCCGGTCTTCACGAACAGTTTTCTCAATTTTTTGCACCAACTCATCGTTCAAAATCGAAAGTCTTGCACACCTCTGATCGTCATGAACAATCGTTCCGCCGTCATTAAACTCACACCACTTGAACACGTTCGTTCGGTTCATAACCACTTCGCCAAAAACAGTTTAGACACGTGAAAAAATTTCGGTTACTGCTTCACCTTCAGAGAGGAGGAATCGTATGATAGCGCGCACCTCGCACTTGGCGGGATTTTTTATCGACATATTTCACACAAGTAGATACTACGAAGCGAGTTTTTATACTATCAAGGTCTCGCCTGTGCTCATTCTGTTCAGAAGAACCCCCACTACTATTCAGTGTTGCCAACCTTGAAAAAAAAATCTTACCTTCTGGACGTGCCTCGTATATTGCAGTAAGAATCATTGCAATATTAACTTATCAAACGCTACGACATAGGACGCAACTGCAACCGCTTGTAGAATTGCATCTGTCAGCATCCACTTCAGAGCAAAGAAAGAAAGAACCACACCGATCACCACAAATAACACACAATATATGTTAATACTATTGGGTTATACTTTATTTATAAAGTTTTAAACACAGATCTTAAGTCTAGAATCCTCCTAGTGCGAAAAAAGTGGTCATCGACAATATGTGATAATATTCTTATCCGAAATTCCAATCAATTTTTTTTTCAATTGTTTGGACTCAATTTTTAGGAATTCTAAACTGCAAATCGAGTGCTGTCGTTTCGTTACCAAGAAAGTACATTTTTCATGCAAAGGGATTCGATAAAAAAGGAATACGACTTATTTGCATGTCGTTTTATTTCACAATTATAATATAAACAATTTGATTTCAATATCCAATCGATCCGTCGCGGCATTTTGCTATCGCTATCATCGTTTTTGTTTTGCCTATATAAACAATTTATCGGAAGACCGAACCAACACAATATATTCTTGTGAAAAGGGATAACGCAAGACGCATTATAGGTAGTACGGGATGTATTTTAATGTAAGTACAAATATTCGGATTCAAGTAAAACGACAGCACTCTCCGTTGTTCACTTCCGAAACAATTCAAACATTAAAGTACCGTAAAACCACGATAGGAAATCATGATCCAAAAATAATGTAAATACACAATTTCGATTATTGAACATTTTACTGTCAAAGAAATTTCTTCAAATGTGAATGTGTTGATTACAATAAAAAAAAACCTATCCAAATCTTTACTTTAAGCACTCGTCATTCGTCTGCATTGAAAAATTAATGACCTTATAGTTTATGTAGTTTAAAAAGGATATTGTTGCAACCAATTTCAACATTATATTCCTAAAAATGGTTCGCCTTCGTCCTCGTTTGGATGGGAAATTTGCTTGTTCAGGCCATCATTCAGGCAAACATTCCCCATCGCAAGACCAGAGCATTTTTTTGATTCAACAATATCGTGGAAGAAACTTGGCCAAACTAAAAGCTCATTATATCATAGTTATCTATTTTAAACACTGTCAGTTTTTAAGAACTATTTCTATGGATCCCCGTTTCAAAGGATATTCTAATCAAGATAATGGTGGCAGATGTTGCCGGTTATTGTTATTCGGCGATATTTCATGAATATGCTTATGTATCTCCGTTATATGAGTTTTTTTACGTTAAAAATAAAATGTGTACAAAAACTGAGAAAGTGAAAATCAAAAAATGAAATTAGAAGAAGCTCACGTTCACATTACGCCCGTCCATTCGAGATCCATCCATTAATTCTGAAACGAGGCATTATTGTCGGAATTAGTCCTTTTTTGATATGCAATGGCGAGGAATAATCGACTAAGAGGCTTTTTTTGGGAGGCTATACTTACTTATTGCCAGTTCAGCGTCTTTATCCTTGAAAAATCGAACAACGCCGACATCGTTGCCGCGGATTTCAGCAAACTTCACTTCTCCAATATCACGGAATTTGTCGCGCAATGTTTGCCACGTGCAACTCAAAGGAATCTACGAGAAGGATGCTTTGATAAGTACTATTTCAGAGACAAGGAACTCAAATATACTTACATTCTTGATGATAATCGTGTCTGATTTGCGACCAGTACCGCCGCCGCCACCTCCTCCGATTTGATTCCCGCCCCCACCTAAATTACCGCCCATGTTTCCGCCACCAAGCGATTGATTCTGTGATCCAAACAATGCCATGTTACCGCCACCAAAATCCCCGGCATTGTTTTGTGGCTGCGTGTTGTAGCTACGCACTGAGGGGTCGAAATCCTGTCGTCCGGATCCAGTGTTGTAGCCGCCGCTCGAGAAGCCCGAATTGAAATTGCCTCCGGTGTTGTAGTTGTTGGCAGCCGACGAAACGTTGCTTGAATCGGCTTGCGCTGAAGCGCCACCAGTTCCTCCGCCCCCGCCCAGATTCAAGCCGAGATTGGAAAGACTGCTCGACAAAAGCGGATTGGAGGCAATCGCGTTGCTCAAGGCGGTCAAGTTCGTGCTGCTCAACACGCCGGATTGGCTTAGCAGATTAGCGGCCGACGGTCCGTTCATGGGAGGCGCCACCGGAACTGGCGCGTTATTCTGATTCAACAAATTGTCGAGTGTGCTGGCGAGGTTCAAGGCTGCTTGTCCCGCTGCAGAGTTCATGTTGCCCGATCCCAGGCCACCGCCGCCTCCGGCAGACACGTTTTGGCAGCCAGCTCCTCCCGCCATACTCGGAAGATTGCGAGCAACATCACGAAGTGGCTCGCCATTCGGCCCGAGTCCTATACCGATGCCGCCAAGTCCTTCGGGCAGTTTAATACTCTCCCCCTTCTCGGGAATTCGATCCAAGCGGACGGTCATGCGACGTTCGTAGAGCATTTGACGGTCGAACATCGAAATCGCTTGGACAGCTTCAACGGGATGATCGTATTCGATTACGGCAAAGCCACGACTGTTGCCCTCCTTGTCCACCGACAGATCTACACATTGCACTTTACCAGCAAGCTTGAAGACTTGTTTCAACTTTTTAGGATCGACCTTATAGTCCAACTGTAAATTGTCCACAAGTTGTTAGTTGAAATTTTATGAAAAAAATTGTGTATTCAAGTTTGGTTCATTTTACACCGCGTTTTTGCCGACCAAGTAGCTTAAGGACTATTTATATAATTCAACAAAAGACCTAAGAGAATCCATCGTATACGTTTTGGGCCGATTTCTAGTATAAATCAACAATTATCAAAACCACCTAAATACACATATTCTATATTATACGATGAAAAACAGATTTTAACAAGCAATTAGCGATTAGACAACTACTTTTGATGCCAGATATTTCTGTAACACTGACTTTAACGCCCATTTTATTGAAATTGGTTCGACATAAATCTGCGACTCTTTGATGCTCCATTTCTGTATCAAATCTACTGCCGAATGTCGTTGATATTGTAAAGGCGATTAAGGGGTTACACCACAGTAGAAGTTTCGAAAAGTCGATTTTTTTTTATTGGCTTAAAAAATATTTTGAGCTCTCTAGAATAACAGACAAACGGTTTCATACCTGGCAGAAATCGTTTTCATTGAAATTTCGAGCTCTTTCTAGATCCCTCCCGACTGCTCCGAAACGATTACCTGCGGTAAATACGACACCTGCTCGTCGGGTACAGCATTATGTCTTACCATTCGATTTCTAACTTCTCTACTGTACTGATAGATGTTCTTAGAAACATTTTCAAGCATGTTGAACATCAAGTACCTTAGTACAGCGTACTTTGATGTTGAGAGAAGACGTAAATTTTGCGTGGAAGTTATTCAAAATCAATTTTCATTCGCAGTGCTAATTTTTTACACGGTATTCGTAGCCTTGATATTTATGTGAGTTACAATGAGTGAAAAAAAGTGTATACAAGCCGTAAAGGCTCAAAAATTTCGTATCAGACTCGGCGACGGAGCAACGTCACGAAACGACGACCGTTGAACAAATTTTAAGCGGAGAAAGATTCGGCCGGTGAATTTGGTTACCGAATTATAAACTTTTTTGCTGTTTTTTCTGCCGTTTCGGAATATGTGGAGTTTAGGCTTTAAAATAACCGTCTGTTGCCCGAATTGTCCAAAAAAATCCCGAGTTGCCCATTCATACGAAATGGATATGAATTTAACCGTAGGATTGTACTAACAATGCGTCTATTAGGAGTGGGGCTAGGTGAAATAATGAAATTCTGCGCATTTATGGAATTGTCACGGCCTATATTTCTAAGTTGTTACGATAGGGCAGTAAATATGATTTTAATCGCAACGAAAGCCGTGCGAGACTGTAGTATGAAAAAGTCATCAGAAGATGAGAAGAAAAGTGAAGAAAATGGATTGCATACAGGAATAACTGTATCTGGTGATGGTTCCTGAAGAAAACGAGGATTTTCGTCTCTTTTCGGGATCACATCATTGATCTGATGGTTCACAGGGAGAATTGTTGACATTGAAGTGAAGTCGAAATACTGTAAAGTTTACGAGCACTGGAAAAATTAAACGTTCCGAAGCTTTACACGGACTTAAATACGCAAATTCTGTAGGTGATGGTGACAGCTATTTTTTTTGATATTGGATGCAAAACCGCATGAAAACTTTAAAGTGTCAAAAAAAAAGAATGTATTGATCATACAAAAACGAATGGGCACTCGATTGAGAAATTTTAGACAAAAACAAAAAATCTTGGAGGAAAAGGAAAATTAACTATGAAATTAATCGATCAGTTAACAAATTATTATGGCTTGGCCATTCGACGGAATTCAAACTCATTGGAAAATATGAAAAATGGGCGACATTATTTCATAAAATGTCAACTGAAAAAAATCCCCAGCACGAAAAATACTCAGATTCTTGGTGCGAATGGAAGAAGGCACAAGCATCGGGTTCCTTAGACTCCTTTCATCATAAACCGGTACTATCGAACGAAGTTTTTGAAGCTATCAGACCAATCCACGAGGATTTGAGCCGTAACGAGTTGCTGAATCGTTGGTTGGGAGGCTATACGCAGAACAGCAACGAAAGTTTTAATGCTACAGTCTGACACTTGGCTCCTAAAAATTATTCAAGCGGAAAGAAAATATTTTAAATAGCAACTGACATTGCTGTTTGCAATTTTAATGATGGACTGATAAACGTTTTAAGAATAATGAAACTAATGGACATGAAGGTTGGACCACAATCCTACAACTTTTGCTTAGATGCCGACGCTACTCGAATAAAACGCGCGGAGCGCTCTTTCTCGGACGCAACGAAAGAGGACGCTCCAACATAAAAGCGTCTAGGAAAGAAAACGAGGAGTTAAGCAACTTGGAAGGTCAGCTTTACGGTACTGGAATAGCAGATTAAAGGTAAAAAATTCTAATGATCATTTTTTAACTTCCCAGTATATGGGAAGTTCTTGTAATCGCCTCGAAAATCGAAATTGAAATTTTCAACTTTTCTTTACGTTTTGAGGTCTATAGAGTATATATAAAGTGTTTTTAGAAAGGGAGATGTATGTGTGTGTGTGTGTGTGTACGTACGTACGTTCGTGGACACTTTTTTCTACGAGCATAACTCACGTAAACAAAGTCGTATCGACTTCGTTGAGGTGTCAATCGAAGCGTCTTTGCAATCTTAAGAGCTGATTAGTTTTTGAAAAACTTCGGTCGGGGGGGGGGTTGCTGTTTTGCCCGTTTGAAGGTCATTTCTGTCAGGCGCTATATCTCGCGAACCAAACATACGATTTTTTTGAACAAGGTGTCAATCGACGCGTGTTGACGTTTGTGTTATTCTATCAAATTTTGAAAAAAATTGTTGGAGCGGTTTTCAAATTTTTTAAAATTAAGTGCAAAACATTAGGTTTTTTTTCAAAAACAATAAATTTTTAACCTTATTGTCAAGTTTTAGTAATCAATGTTTATAAAATTTATGTACTCCAAACAATGTTCGCAAAAACTTCATCAAAACTTTTTCTCATGATTACGTAAAAAAATAAATGAAAAATAAAAAATCATTAAAAGTCATCATGATTTTCATGGTCATTTTTATCATTCACTATATCTCACGAACCAGATATAATATTTGCATCATTAAGGTGTCAGTTGACGTGTATTAACATCTTTGTGAAGTTTTTAACATTATAAAAATTCGTTTTAGCCGTTTTTTTAATTTGATAGAAGAAAATGCGAAAAATTATGGTTTTTTCATAGAAAATATTTTTAACTTGATTTGCACAGCACATTGATCCAGTTTATAAAATTTATACATTCTTATCAGTTTTTGGAGAGAAACCGGCAAAATTCTATTCCATGATTATGAAAAAACTAAATTAAAAATAAAAAAATCATTCAAAGTTACCATGTAAAGAGGGTTCATACGAGTGCTATTACTTTATATCTTTTATTCTAAAAAAAATGTTGTAAATTCAATCCAAGTTTTAAGATATTTGCATAATTTGAGCAGATTTTTAAGTTTTTTAATTAAAAAAAATTGCTTAAATTTTGAAAACCAACAAAATTTTTCAAGACCAAAAAAGCCCCCACCGATTGATCCGCGTGAATATTCAATCTATCCTCATCGACCAAAAACCTTACATAATCAATGGACCCTCCCGTAGACGATATGATTCATATTAACTCATTCCTGTTACTATTACCTCTCATTGTTGTAATGTTGTTGATGTTTATGTAGATATTACTGGGAAGTTGACCGTGTGGACCTCAAGGGTCGCACCTCGCGGCTTGTTTTGTTTTATCATTATCATTTATCAACACGAATCAGAACTTTAAACGCGTTTTTCTCGAAACATGTTTTTTCAAATCGACACAGTTCAAACAATTTTCTATTTTTTCACTCGAAATTAATACATCTTTAAAACAACATTCCGCATAGAAATACGTAGTCGATTTTTGATGTTAATATTTCGATTTTTTGGGTAAAAATAAGTGCCCGTTTTTGGGTAGTAAAATGGTTTTTTTGTTCAAATGCCCGCCAATTTTGCAAAAATTAATATTTTCAAAATCTCCTACGTATTTCCGTAGCTATACTAGTGTAGATTAAGAAAAAAAATTATTTTGTTCCAGATTAATTTTAGGAGCACTTCTACTGCGTGCCACGGAGCCCCTCAAAAAAAAAACGTTCCGCAGAAACGGCATTTTGTGATATTTTTTAATAAACAAATTTTTTTTCAAAACTTGAAAATGTGCTTTATAATTTTCTTAAAAAAGAGTTACCCTCTTAATTTTCCTTCCACTTAAAAAAAATCGCAAAAAACCTTTAATTTTCGCTCTCTACTGTGGTGTAACCCCTTAAACGCAGCCAACGACTGCCTAGCTAAATGAATAAGAATCCTATTTTTCGGCTTTTTTCAGGAATACTCGGAACGGTCGTTCGCTTATCGTTACTTTTTTCTTTGACCAAAAAAAAATTACGGCTATGATCGTTGCAACGAAACCATGTAAGACGGCTTTATCCGTAATTTGCTTACCCATCAACAAAAAAATGGACGTCTATTGCCGTCGTGTACAGCAACGTGCTAATAGTCGCCCTGGCAATACAGCAGCTTTAAATATCATCGAGTTGTATGGCAAATAAACGAGAGACTGAATAAGTATTTTGAGTGACGAAACACATTGGACGTCACGTAATAATGCTAGATTTTTCTACCAAAAAATTGGATTGAACTGCTTTATAAATTATCCTTTCAAACATTAAGAATTTCAGTCACTACCCAATAGAGAAATTGTCTAAAAAATGATTGAAGCTAATTTGATTTACTTAAAACCTGACGAGAAATGTAGTGCCTTGTTTCCACCAAGTTTGGCATTTCGTCAGTTAAAAATGAATAGCGGAATCCTCGATTCACTGCGTCCAAAGCCTTGAAAACAGGTTATAGAAAATTTTACAGAATTAATATCGCGCTTGATTCTAGAACAAATTGGTTGCCATCGAGAATACAGCTGTACTTAACCACTCATTGCTACTTTCTAGGCTCAAACTGCTTTTCTGCTTCTCACTGATCGTGTAACAATTTCTATCAAAATACGCTCGCTTTAGGCGCAATTTAACGTCTGTCAATCATGTCCACTTCTCAACTTGACACGCTGCTTCTATAAATATGAGCTCACTCGTTAGACTGTTTGGGCTTATGAATACCGCGCTATCCCGTTAGAGATCCAAATCCTTATCAACACATTGTAGGGAATAAGATTTAAGCACAATTCGTCAAACTTCATACGAGGACGGTTCAAATATGATCGAGACAAACGCTGTAGATGGCGCCCATGTATGTTTTGAAAGTCGTGGCTTGAGTATGTCATATCTGTGTCCCTTACCGAAAGCGTGGCATAGTTTCCGTCGATAACGCATGTTTCACGCGCGTGCTACGACTATGAGTGAAAGTCAAGTGCCGACCGCCGTTGCGCAACATATTGTCATTCGTTTTTTAGTGTGGGAAGGCGTTAAAAACACGGAAATTTTTCTGCTTTTGCGAAATCAGTTCGGTAGTCAGTGCTTGAGTAGGGCTGCCGTGTTTAAATGGGCCAAAGCATTCAAAGATCGCCGCGAAATCATCGAGAATCAGCCGCATGATCGTCGACCGCGAACCAGCATCACACCGGACAACATTCGCCGCGTAGAACTCATTTTGGAAGACCGTAGGATGAATGTTCGAGACATTTCGGCTGAACTCGGCATTAGTATTGATAGTGTAGTCTATCATCCACAAACACCTTAATTATCGTAAAATAACGGCGCGATGGGTTCCTAAACTGTTGAACTTCGAGCAAAAATTCACTCGGTTGGAAGTTTGTCACGTATTGCTGACGCGATACGAGGCGGAGGGGGATGGTTTTTTAACGCGGATCTTCACTACAGACGAGACATGCGTACACTATTACACTACCGAAAGCAAGATGCAAGCAAAGCAAGGAAGGGGCGCCAGTCAAAGCGAAGACAACCAGGTTCGCGGGTAAAGTTATGTGTACTGTGTTCTGGGACCGGCGGGGCTTGCTGTACGTCGATTTCTTGCGCACCCAACGTTCCATCAATGCTGCATACTACTCTAACCTTCTGAAAACACACGTGAAACCAGCTTATCGCTTGAAACGGAGGAGCATTCCAGCACGAAGTGCGATTCTTCTCCAGGATAACGCGCGTCCTCATACCGCGCGTCTCACGCTCGATACAATATCGGAATTAGGGTGGAAGGTACTGGTACACCCCCCCCCCCTACATGCCGGATTTATCACCCTGCGACTACCATATGTTTAGACCACTGAAAGAAGCCCTCGGAGGTCAAAGATTCAACACCGACGACGAGGTAGAGGAGTTCGTGCGCACATGGCTGTCCGGGTTGCTCAAGGAATTCTTCGATACCGACATCAAAAAAAACTTCCGGAAAGGTGGGCAAAATGCGTAACTAGTGAGGGGAATTACGTAGAAAAACTGTGAATTTTTGTAAAAAAATTCGATAGTAAATAAACGTGTAAGAGTAGTTGTCTCGATCATATTTGAAACGCCCTCGTATTCACAAAATAACAAAAAATACCCTTAAATCTAATTCTTAGCGCTTAAAATTGACGAAAGTTTGTTAGCTTGCAACGTGCCCCTAATAATAATCACCACCATCGAGTCAATTCAACTAAACCCATTTATGGGCAAAGATATTTCAACTTATTTCCATAATTCGCATGAAAAACATGAAATTTTAATGCTTGGATAGTTTATTACTTCATAACTAGTTTAGTTAAAAATATCTAAAAAAAAAAAATACTATAGCCTTTTTTATGAAGATTTTAAAATTTTGCAATGTTTTTATATAACTTTTCCATTGTCGACAAACACTTTTATTTTGAACCATTGTTACGGCGGTTGCAATTCGTCGCAGCCCAGCAATGAAAAAAATAGGTTCGAACTGACTTTTGCTGGAGGCGACAATCAATCAGGAGTCCGTCAAATTACTGCGACGAACCTAAACCATCCGCTAGTAGTGACTTTTTTTGATATCGTTAAATCACTCCACTTAGGATCGTAAAGATTGGAATTTTTTAACGGCAATTGTTGGATTTTAAAAATAAACACCACTGAAACGGCGATCGCTACCGAAAAGTATTTTTAGTAGTTTTTTGATTCCAAATATCATTGCCAAGCAAGGGCAAATGTTTTCAACGGGATGACACAACATGCCATAAAGTTAGTGAAACTATTACTTCATAGGGCCGAAGCTTTGGTGAACGATTTCACTTCATTGGAGTATTTTTTGTGGGGTACGTCAAGAAACTTGTCTATGCCGATAAACCAGCAACTAACACATAGGCTGAAAAGTCCCGGGCCTCACGTAGATGGCGCTAATTTTATTGCATCCACCCCATTTTCAATTAGTACTTAAAAAGACAACCGTTAAAATTTCATGACATTCTATTCATTAGTTTGTGAGTTATTGTGTTAAGAGTGACGCCACTTTTGTTATTTTCAAAACAATGGATCAAAAACAATTTCGTGTTTTAATTTAACACAGCTTCTTGATGGGAAAAAATATCGTTCAAGTGAAGCAATGGCTTGAAAAGTGACTTCAAACGTGGTCGTCAAGATACCGATGATGCAAAACGCAGTGGACGTCCAAATGAGGCGGTAACACGAGAAAACATCAAAAAATCCACAAAATCGTTTTGAATGATCGGAAAGAGCAGTTGCGTGAGTTAACTGACATCGTGAAGATATTAAAAGAACGTGTTGGCTTTATATTGCATGAGCATTTGTCCATGAGAAGGCTCTGTTCAAAGTGGGTGCCGCGATTGTTCACTGTTCACCAAAACAAACGTGTCGATGATTCTGAGCAGTTTTTGGCCATGTTTAAACGTAACAAATCGGAATTTTTGCGCCGATATGTTACAATGGATGAAACATGGATCCATCACTTCACTCCAGAATCAAAACGATCGTCATCTGAGTGGACACAGCAACTGGTGAACCTCGGCCAAAGCGTCAGAAAGCACAACAATCAGCTGGGAAGGTTATGGACTCGGTATTTTGGGATGCGCGTGGTATAATATTCATTGACTACCTTGATAAGGGAAATACCATCAACAGTGAATATTATATAGCGTTATTGAAGCATTTAAAGACCGAAATTGCAAAAAAACGAGCGCATATGGCAAATAATTTTTTTTGTTTCATCAAGACAACGCACCATGTCGCAAGTCAATCAAAAAATGGCAAAACTACATGAATTGAACTTTGAGTTGCTCTCGCATCCACCGTATTTTCCAAATTTGGCACACAGCGACTAATGGTTGTTCGCAAACCTCAAAAAATGCTTGCCAGTAAGAAATTTTGCTCGAATACTTAGTTTCGCTGAAACTAAGGCCTATCTCGAGGCAAAAGATAAATCGTTTTACAAAATTGGTATTGAAATATTAGAGTGGCGCTGGAATGATTGTGTTGCTCTTGATGGAATTTTTATTGATGAATAAAGCCAATTTTCAACGAAAATAACCGTGTTTTCCTTTGTTAGGCCCGGTACTTTTTAGTACATGTGTTATTGATGACTTGGAAGCCAACATTCGACGCGTTATTCGCGAAATAAGGCCGGCGGTATTGATAAAACAGGTGTAAAATTGTACCGATATGGTGGCCTTCCTAAGACGCAGTCGCAATATCAGTCATATGCCAAAAACTATTTTTAAACACTAAATGACGTTAAATTTGCAAGCTAATAAAGCCAAAAAACTGGTCATTGAAATAATTTGTGTTTTATTTGTTTGAAATGTTCTATGCCTCAAGAAAACATCCTATGTGACGAATTTCAAAATTCCTTTGACTTTTAAGTCATATTTAGATTCAACGAGCAATCATGCATAATTTGGTGTAGTTTCGAAATTCTTTTAGACTTTTCCAAGGAACATTACATTTATGAAGAGCTGATGGCAATTGTTGGTGTATCAAACAATCGACCTACGTAAAATGACCGAAATTTAGGTGCAGAACTTTTTAAACACACAATCGAGGTAAACAATAAATATTAAAATTAAACTACAACACTCCAACACCTAGTCAGCGATTCTCCACTGAACGATATGACTTTCTCCAGGTAAATATACGAACATTTGCTTATTTCAATTATAATACTGTAATTCAGTGAAATTATTGCTATAGCGGACCAAGTTTTATCATCTTTACGCAAAAGGCAACCGTTTGAACCTAAGAAATTAAATATGAGCCCAGTTTCAATTCAATTGACGATAAATAAACGATTGAAAACAGCATTCTGGGTAATTTACAAAGTAAAAACGATATTCTTTTCAATTTTTCCTCTCGATAAATACGCGAATGTTCTCCCAACTAGAACGACTGGCCGTCACCGCTCCTGCCGTGTCAATCAGTTGGTGCTACAAGCGTGACTCTACTCAAATTCGCAACCTCATCCACTGAAAGTGTATCCATGCGACCCAGACAGCGCGAAACTAGCCTCGCAGAACTCAACCGTGATCCAATTACGAGGTGGCCCACATTGATGTCACACTGTCGCCGGTGGTTCGCTTACGTCGCCGCCGCCACGGGACGCATCAAAGTATTTCCAAACGCCCTAGTCAATTCGAAATTGCCAACAAGTCTACTGATCTCCAAGTAAAACGGGCGCTTCGCTTAAATCTACAATCATGTAAAAACTTAGGCCCACAAACACAATACGCAACGCATTCATCATCATATTCAACAGAAATTACACAATAAATACTAATTTACGCAAGAATAGTGTAGAAGATGCAAATACTCACATTGGCAACAAAAACTTTATTATGCAAAGGTCCGTTAACGCCGAGACTCTCCAAGAACGAGGTACTAAGACCATAGGTATTATATGGCATATCGAAATCATTGGGGCCCATCATGCCACCACCAACGCTGCCGCCCATCTGACGACCAGATCTAGAGAGAAAGAACGAACGAAGAAAAATCATAAACAACAAAAACCAACAATCACCGCATGTTATTTGAAATGTCGCAAATGCCAACAGCGATAGCGAGTCGAGCGGAAGGGTTAGAAGGTTCTTCTAGCGTACGAGGTGTATTCGCAGGAAGATAGAAGAGAGGAGGAAGCACAAGCAAGGATTCGTGCGGACCCTACAGAGCAGTGTGATGTTATCGTGAAAGGAGCCAAGTGCTGATCTGCTGAAGTATCCAAGGCGCCCAATTTTGCAGTGAAACGCTTCTAGGGACGAAAAGGAAGATGCAGAGCCCGAGGAGGATGTAGTCGTGTGCTGGGATTCAAGCTGAGGCCCCGATGCATCATAAGTTGAGTTCTCTGGAATGTTTGAACGCCTCCTAGATGGTTGAGTGGCTTCTTCCACTAGATCTAGGATCACTCAAGGAATGCTCTAGTTGGAATGAGGCAGTTGGGCGGCCAGTTGTAGACTTTCATAGAAGGCAGAAACACTGAAACGACAGACTCTCAGTTTAGAAGGATCTCTAAATGGAAGCATACGAATTAGGAAGAGAAGGAACTCAGCAGTAGCAGAAGTGAGACCCCCGGAGCTGTGCAGACGGTTTGAATATCGGGTGAATGACTCATCGGCGCCCAAAGCTCTGGCCAGCGGAACTCTGAATTTTTAAGATCTCATGAATGTGAATCGAAAAGAGATGTTTCGGGAGTGCCCCACATGAAGTGCCTTCACGCCCTTGGCGACCTGGAAAGTAAATACCTGCGAAGCTAAGGGGTACTGCAGAATCGTTACTGTCCCTCATCCCTTCTTTTCGCTAGTGTTACGTGGGAAGACCTTTAAAGAATATTCAACACACCCGATTAGCATTCTGTCGTCGTCCCGGTCGCGTCTGAAGCCTCCTCGATCGCCACGGTTCCCCATACCACCGCCGCCACCACCACCAACTCCTCCGCCACCGTCACGCACAATGCGCCCGTACTGATCCCGGTTCTCGCCGTGGTCCTCCTTCACTACGATCTCGCGCCCGTTGATCTCGTGGCGGTTCATCTTCTCGAGGGCCTTCTGCACATTCTCGGGGTCCTTGAACTCGACGATGCCGCAGCCACGTGCCTTGCCCATCTCGTCCTGGAACAGCTCCACGTACTCCACGCTGCCGACCACCCGGCGGAACAGGTCCTTCAGGTCCTGCCACCGGTAGTCGTAGGGAATGTTCGACACGTAAATGCGGCAATTGCGTCGTTCGCGGCTCCGGTCGCCCCCGTCGTTTGCGTCAGAGAAGCGAGTGCCGCGCTCCCCGCGACCGCGCCTATCCCTATCACGCTCGCGGTTGCCCTGGTTGTTGCCGCCACCTCCGGAAGCCTGCGACTCGTCTTGGCTGCCATTGTTCTTGCTTTCGTCGTACTCCATCTCGTCGGGGGCTACAAATGCTATTTCTGCTCCGGCCGCGACCTGCAAATCACAAAATGACGATGTACTACTCCACTTGCACCGCATTTACCGCCATTGCCAAAAAATTTCGCCGGCTCGCCAATCGGCTTGCATATGGCGGCTGCGAGACAAGATTTATTCTAGATTTCCATTCGTACTTTACCTTTTGCTACGTGGAAATATGCACGCGATGCACACAATACACTGCACTACACAATCAGCACAAGTTTATTTCGCGTTGTTGCGTTCTTAGCGCACTCAATCTTATTTTGCCGGAGATCACGCACAAAACTCGAGTCACCGCAAAACGAGGGAAGAAATCAATGGCAAAGATGGCGCGTCAAGGTGGCAATGTGGCAGCACAGAAGAGGTTGTAGCGCCCTCTTCCATGTAATATAATTTTAGACCGACGCGTAGCTTACAAATTTAACACGTTGTAATTCGAATCCATTATTTATCTTGAAATATATTTCATTGTACATGTATATAGAAATATTGTGTTTTAATGATGACGTCAAACGAAAGAACTACAGCAACTTGCAATGGTCGAATTGATGCGAATTTTGGTCGAAATGTCATGTATAAATTTCCTGCTGGTAATAAATGGCATTCCGGTGCGGTAATGCAGTTTCACGTGTTGTGATTGAAATGTCAAAGTGATGTTTGGCGATCCTGAATGCCGAACAGATTATTTTGGAAGAAGAAATTAATGACATTAATTGCTGACGCTTGAAGAAAATGGAACAATAATTAAGACAAGAGATACGTGTTGATTTGATTAGGTGAGTTGTGTTCACAATTCATTGGCCTATTAAATTGTAAGGCTGTTTTTCAATGTGAGGTGGAAATCTTCAAAAGGCCCAATTTCAGTTCTTTACCGAAAAATGTTTGCGTCAAACGGTACGGTCAACAGACATATTCGAACCTGTCACTCCACCTCCAAGCAATTTCGATGCGAGGAATGCGGTCGGCAATTCTTGCGTCACGATAATCTGGACCGGCATGCCGGCCAACACAATGGAAATTTCCGTTTCCCTTGTACCGAGTGTGGCAAGGAGTAGCTGCAGCATGCTTGGCTGCAGGAACACATGAATAATTATCACTTCCCTAACTTCCAGCGCCCCCTTTTCATGTGCTGCATCTGCAAGCATACTTTCTCCTCCCAGTCGCGTCTGACCCGTCATATCCTGCATGGCCCGCATTTTAAAAAACTTTTCCCACCGTGTGCCTGAAGTGCGGCATTCCCTTCAGGAATATGGCTGACGTTCAGGTTCACTTTAATGATATTTGTTGAAATGCTGAAGGGGAGCATAATAGGCCTCTGCCGAAATAAGAGCAGAATATTCTCCCGAAGTCATTCTGCCCTTCATAGACCTGCAAGTAGGCTGCAACTTGTTTTGTATAATATCTTATTATATATTGAATTGTAATTGTGTTTATTGAATTCCTATTATTTGCGACGTAAACTTGCGGGGAAACCAATCACTTCGATGGGTTAACGCTCCGCATGTACTTCGGTATCTCCAAGGGCGGGTAGAAACGCGCATTTTTTTTGTTTCCGGATACCCGAGCAGAATCTGCCTCTTGGAATGCTTATTTTTCATCCAATAAAACCGCCTCCTCCTTCAACTCTTTCTCTTCCCTTCACTCTTTGCTTGCACGTTTCGTGTGCAATATGTTTTGTTTACTTAGTACTTCCCAGACGATGAATATCGATAGAAGGGATAGTATCGGAGTGACCTATGTGAATAAAATCATGGAGTACGAGTTTTTGTTACGAAAACTTATCAAGCAAAAAAAAAACACTAAGCAAAATTTGATTGGCAAAAAATTACCGTGATTGTGTATAGAATAAGCAGGTGACATAAATTTGAACAGGATTAGGATTCACTACAGATTTTTTATCAGTTTAAGTATGTTAAAAAAATTATCTAATAAATAACGGTTGTTACTTCTCTATGTCGTCTACAACCAAACCCTTTTTGATTTTTTCCATCGTTTCAATGCAAAAAAATTATTCGATAGTCTTTCTCAATTTGTATTATTATTATATAATTTTTAAGATACATTCGAATAAAGTTATCACTCTCATCCCAAAAAACCGGAGGGCGGTTCCAACCCTGGTAATCCCTCCCGGCTACGGCCTTGTCCTACGCCAATTAAATTTCTTGTAAGAATGGCGAGACGCTTTTATTTTTCTCTTGGTCTTTTATTATCCCAAAAGAAAACTTCCGACTTCATGGAAACTAAAAAATAATAAAAACAAATGGGCTGAGCTGTGAACCTCGGCTACCGTGAAATGGAGGCAGACGCTCTATGTCACAAGTTTTTGCAACTGACGGGAATGTATAATCGTAAAATCATTTTCGATTTACAAAGTCTCATTATTAGTAGTCGTGATTTGAAAAAGCACGCAGTGCTCAGATAAAGGGTTTCTCCTATGCTTAAAAAACAAAGTGTGTAATTTGTTGCGATATTTGGCTGCTAATTCAAGCTTTTCTTCCATGATAGATCGAATGGAAATTCTTATCAATTTACTTATACAGAATCGTTTTCTGCAAACGACTTACCTTCCTTTTGTCAAAAACCAATTAACCTGCCATTTTACCGTCACTCGAAAGTACATGTAATTTTCTCTTTTGTTTTTCGTTGCAGCATTTAGAATGTTACGCACTTTTATAACAATTCGCCAGTTTGCCCGTAGAGCCGGCATGCCTGGTCTCAATAAGCTATCAAAAGAACTCAATAAAGACATCGACGACATTGTGGATGATCCCGAGGCGTTTGGCGACATAGAATCTGATTTTTTGAACGTTCATAAAACCCACAAACAACACGAACGCGAATTAAAACGACGTCGCGAGCAAATTCGTCATTTTATCGTTGGCAACAAATACTTTAAAAATAAACAACCCAATTTTCTCACCTATGCAGAAAAGGAGCAGATTCGATTGCTGCATTCGCGCGATCCCGAAGAATGGAACCTAGAAAAATTGGCTGAAAGTTTTCCGGCAACTTCGGATGTTATTGCGAAAATTATTAAAGCCAAATGGTTGGCGAGCAGCTCTGAAAGGGTGGAGCGTCACGACAAGACTGTTGTTACTAACTGGGAGATGTTAAACAACGGAAAATTCACTCAGCTCGATCCTGCCTTGAAAGAACACTTGCATAAGTTTGCAAAACGAACGAATGAGGATCTGAAGAATCTTTCAACGACAGTACGACCTAAACCAGAGCTTCCCAAGCCTAATCGAACGGAGTTTTCAAGCATCATCACGGAAGGTTTGAAGTTTAGAAAATCCGCTCAAACGAAGGATGTAGATTTGCACAATAGACCCGCAATCGAACGAATAGCAGCTCCGTCCAATGATAATGTCGAAAATGGCAAGCCACCTTTTGGGCAACCACCGCCACCTCATCTAGACCCGGTCACAATGGAAGAAGAGACATACTTGCTGGCCAAGCTCAAAAACAAGAAGCCAATGCGATTCCTAGATTTAGTTCGTAAAAATCCTGAAATTCAGCAAAATCTCAAGGATGTCGCTTTGAATAGGATGGAGAATCCACAGGGAACAGGAGTTGTGATGTCAGTTAAAACGAGTAGTGAGCATTTCGCAGCAGTTGATAAGTTCGATAGGAACGAAGTGGAAATCAGTCCTCGGGACATGATCAGCGTAAGTAATAGTGTTCGCGAGAAGATCCACATACCAAGGAAGCTGTGGCGAAAAGGAAACACATATCAGTTGAGCGATTGCTATTACGACGACGATGGAACGTTTTTATATCGAGTGCCAGGCATGACTGGTCGAAATGCAAAGTGATTTGATAGAAATTAATAAATTTTATTTACTGTTGAAGTAAAATTGTTTCATTTCAAGAAGTTTGTAGTTTTTTTCTGTAATTTCAATGAGTAAAAATTATTTAGTGAAATATATATCTCACAATATATGAATGCTCTAGGAGTTAAACTTCTCCATAGCAAAATGGTGTTGGGGTGTAAGGGGTGTTTCTCCCAGCAAGAGCAGACTTATTTGATTACCTTGGTGTTCATCTCGCAAAACACGGCAATGAAAATGACTATATCAAACGGTGTATTAATACGACCAAGAAACTGTACTTTCCAGTCAAAAATCGAAGCAATCGTACAATATTTAAATTCGAAACTAGGGGTGAAGTTTCTTAGACTCCTTTCTAAATCAATTCGGTCCACTCGGAGAAAGATGTGAAGGTGCATCATGTCTCAACAGCACATCGGGAACTGATAGGCTGTACTACTGTGTACAAATATGACCCGGAATTTTCAATTTAAATTTTGCTGGGTTTTCGATACGGACAAATCTTTTTTTTATTTTTAAGTTGGAAGGACTGTCGTTGACATCTGTGTCAAATTTCACGGCAACATTTTCATTAGTTGAGCAGTGACGTTCATATTTGTAAACAGTCAAAAATGTTTTTTTTCGATTTTCACCATCTCCGAAAATATTCAACAAAGAAGTTCGATTGAATTTTGTGTTCGGAATAAAATTTCTGCTGCTGAAACGCTCAGAATGCAAAATGCCTTCGGTGAACAGGCGATGTGTGTGAATGGCATAAAATGCTCAAAGAGGATCGTGAAGGCGTTGAAGACGAACCACATCAAAGAAGACCAAAACTGATGAACATCACGTCACGCAAATCAAAGAATTAGTGCTGCAAAATCGTCGATTGACTACTAGAGAGCTTGCTGATACTGCTGGAATTTCAAATGGGTCAGTCAACATCATTTTAAAAGATTTTTCGTGCCTCAGAAGAATCAAATCGCGATTGGTGCCAAAAATGCTCAATTTCATGGAAAAACAGCGTCGTGTTGAAGTGTGTAAAATGATGCTTTCTGACTATCAGGATCGAGGCCATACCGAACATCTATAAGTGTTTTGATGAATAGAAAACCGTTGGCATAAGTACAATGGAGCCGAAAGGGGATTATTTTGAAGGGGGCAAAATTGATTTTGAAGAATAAATAAAAGTTTTAAGAATTAAAACAGAATTCCGGGTCATATTTGTACCTAGTATACATCTTTAGAACGTTCATTCGTCCCATATTACAGTACGGGTGTGAAACGTGAACACTTACACAGGCCTCTGCAGAACCAATTGATATTTTTGATTGTCGCATTCTAAGATGCATCTTGGAGTCCATGTAGAATCAGACTGGTGAATTCCTGGCAATTATGAGTTGTATGCTAACTTCAACCTTCACGAAGACTGTAATGCGCCGGCCATGTGGACCGCACGGATGATGGCAAAACTTCCAGGCGTACAATGAAAGGCCGAGAAACTGGCAGCCAACCATAGAAACGTTCGAAAGATTCAAAGTCGAGCCATTGAAGGTTTTTATTTCGGAACCCACCAAAACAGTTTTTTTTGATGATTTTTTTACATGTTTATTGTATGTGTCTTATTTTTCAGTAGAGGAGCTGAAATATGTATGAAGTACCACATTACTGTTCCAATTTCTGTTGCATCTACATCAGCCACCCATTCCTCTGTCTTTTTACGTTTCATATCTTTCCGAGATGGGATTTCCAAACCTTTGCCAATGCGGCCTTTATTTATCGCTTCCAGCGACTGGATTCCTTATTTTGTAAAGTAAGAAATTAATTCAGGTGAAGTGTAGTAGTTGTCGAAGTATAATTTATATTGCTGGTATTTCGGAATAGGTCTTGCTTGACGAACTACTATATTTCATATCATATCTCAGCTCACAGTTGTTCTCAATTCCAGACTATACCTCAAAGTCGTACACAAACCCCCGATCGTCGCACAGCACAGGGAGATTATAAACCAATTTATGTGGTATATTCAGAAGATACTTCCACTACAGTACCTTTCGTTGGACACATCTGTTCGACCACGGACAATGCTTCCATATTAGGTATATTTTGGTATTTCTTTCTGAGGGCTTGGTTGATTGGTTGGTGTAGTAGCAGCCCTCTTTGTCAAAAAGCGGCTCACTTAGGCTAAGATAGGCCCATTATCATACCACAAAGAGATAGGGTACGGCACTAAAACCTGTGGGATGACGAGAACCATTTAGATTCTCGTTTGAAGCCGGCTATGCAGCTAATATTTAAACTGGCTACTTCCGTGAGGCTGTCCAGGGAAGGCAAGCCTAAAGTATGCATGCGTTTCCTGAATAGTGCTGGCCATTTACATAGAAAGTGTTGGATCGTTTCCTCCTCCTCCCCAATCTGCAGCTGCGGCAGAAATCGTGGAAAAGGGCACCCAGTCTTTCTGCATGTCTGCCAATGAGGCAATGCCACGTCAGTACGGTTATGATGAAACCTCATGTTTCACGGCTCGTGTTGAGGAGCTGCTTGGTGCGCTTTGAGCTTAGTGCGTGCCAAGTTTGCCTGGTTGTCCTGCAGGTTTCTTCCAGCAGCCAGGCCTGTTTGCAGCCTCTATATAATACTGCTTGAAACTTAGCTTGACGGAGGCCAATGGATGGCCGACTTGGGGTGTTAGTGTATAATCCTGGAGCTCAGTGCCAGCTCTAGCTAGGGCATCAGCTTGACAGTTCCCAGGTATATCACTATGACGCGGCACCCAGCAAAAAATCACGAAAATGTTGAGATTTCTTATGGAAATTTTCTGGTTTCTCAACCAGTCTACTGCCTTGTATATTGCAATGACCTCTGCCTGTAAAACATTGCAGTGGTCCGGAAGCCGGAAGGATAGTTTCAGGCCTAGCTGTTCTGAGAAAACGCCACAATCAACTTTTCCATGCATCTTTGATCCATCAGTGTAGATGTCTACCGATTCCTGTATCCTGCTTTTTCCCATGATCCAGTCATCTCCGCTATGGATGACGGACTTGGAACCGTGGTGGAAGCAGGGAATCCAAGGAGTGAGGCCTACTTTTTCTGGCGTTGGTCCATCCCATACAAATGTTCTCCTCATGCCAGAGTCGCAGAGCTTTCAATCGAACAGCAGTGCACATGGCCTGCTGTCTGGTAAGTAGCTCTGTCGGAAGCCAATTTAATAGCATAAATAATGCCTTTGTCGGGGAATTCCGTAGAGCCCCGGTGATTGCAATAACCGCACTCCTTCTGACATTGTTTAGCAGATTTACATTTGATGATTTCGCCATAGCAGGCCACCAAATAACTGCGCCATACAGAAGGATTGGTTCCACTATCGCCGTATAGAGCCATGATATGGGTTTCACTCCCCACCTTTTCCCAATAACTCTTTTGCGGCAGTAGATTGCGCATGCAGCTTTACGTGCTCTTTCTGCTGTGTTCGCTTTCCATGCGAGTTTAGAGTCCAGAATTAGACCTAAATATTTGACCTGATGAAACGGGTTGAGACTTATCTCATCAAGTTTAGGTGGAACAAATCGTGGAATTTTATACCTTCTTGTGAAGAGCACACATTCCATCTTCTGCGGATTAATCTTTAGACCGTACTCTTTGCTCCATTTGGTAAGAACACCTAGGACAAAGTTTAGCCTGCTATTGCAACATCGTGAGGATAGTTAATCCGTAAACATTTATTTTTCCAAATCAAATGTGTTTCCTTACTTTTATTGATAGTTTTATTACTCGGAATTTCATTTCTTGTAGCTGGGAAAGTGATAGTACTTTTACTTTGACGTGATGACTTTATTCACTCTGAAGTTACTGGCTGAGGATCTGATGGTTGCTCGTGGACATTTTCTGCGAAGGTGGTATCAATATTGGTAGAGGACGATGGTACATACCTGTTTGGCGACAAATCCATTTCGGTGTCACAAAGTACTTCATACATTTCGTCCAAGTTCTGTCTTATTTTCGCAATATCATCGTCACTTTCGGCGTCCCAAAAGTCTTGATCATATCTAAAATCTGTTTGATCGCCGTGTCAGACGTTCTTCGCCGCCATATTCTGAAATAAAATAAAATCTTTTCGAATATGCAAATGGGAACAAATGCATGATGTTCCATAACTAGAACGTTTTAATAAATTGATATTTTAGTGCATAAATATGATATTTAAAAAAAAATATACCTCTGTTTAATATACACTACTGCTCATATGTATTTGATAAATAGAATTTATTTTTTATTTAATTCTAAGCACAAATTAGGGAAGAAAGATAGTAAATAATATCATTTACTTAAAATTTTAGACTAATCAATGTGGCCATCCTTACTTTTCAGTACAGCTTCACATAGTGTCGGCATTCTACTTAGTAATTTATTCAAAGTTTCTTCTGAAATTCCATTCCATTCTGACTGTAGAAGATGCCACAAATGTTCGGTAGACGCTGGACAAACATTTCGGACGTTTCTATCGAGTTCATCCCATAAGTACTGAATTGGGTTGGGATCAGGACACTGCGATGGCCAAACCATTACATTAAGCAGTGCTTCTGCTGATAGCTTCTCCAAATAGTCCTTACAAAGCTTGGAGGTCATTGTTGTGCTGAAATGTGAATTTATCTCGCAAAATGCGCAGTCCAGATGATAACATTTTAGTTTCAAGTAACTTCCTCGTTACGCCTTGGATTCGGCAAATATTACCAATCCTCCTACCTCAAAAACAACCCCATACCATAACAGAGTCACTCCAATGTTTGATGGTAGGCACTTAACATTGGTCTAATATCCGTTCTTCTGCTGAACTCCACACAAAGACTCTGCACCTGAAGCCAAAAACTTCGAATTTCGATTCGTCACTTCACAACACCTTTGTGCAGCCATCAGGTGTCCAATTTTTGTGTTGTTTCGCCCATTCCAATCTCTTCTTCTTGTTTCTAGCATGTAATAATGGTTTTTGAACAGCAACACGGCCATGAAGGACTGCTTCCTGGTTCACTCACTTAGGAGTGAAATTTTGAACGAATTACTTTCTCAGTCGATAGATTTGCTAGTACTAAATAGTTGCTAGGTTCGTAAAGATTCGTCCGGCAGCCAACAGATGCCGCTAGGTTTTCTTTATCGATAGCTGTACCTAATGATATTGATGGTGGCACATATGACACTGTAAGCAATGTAGGATAAAAAAAAAGATTAAGTAACAAGCACTAAAGCGATAACACAAGGCATCGATGAAGTATTTTGCTACGTTATCAATGATTCAGCAAACTGTTTGCAGCTGCTTTACAAAATTCAGTTTTCCTAAAAATCAGCAACTATACATCCATAAAACAACCCAATAAATATGTGGCACGATATTTCCGCTGCCATTCGATTGAAATATAAACAAAAAAATACAATTCAATTTGTTTAAAACTTAGTATTTTCATTTTCTATCAATTTCTCATCTTCTTTCTTTGATTACAATTCACTTTCGATTTGTCATCAATCAATTGACTTAAATTTAAATTAAACGCAATCATATGCACAATTAGCAATAACATTAAATTAAAAATTAAAATAAATCTAGATTACTAATCTAGAAAAAATTGTTTATGTGGCTTTTGTAAATCTTTTCCATTATCAGATTCTCGCTTATTAACTTAAAAGTAACATACATAATTGTAGACGTATTTATGTGTTGTTTTTTAAAAATTGTAATACAAAAAGATCTTGAGTTATTTGACGTGTTTTTTTTTGTTGTTTGTCATTAATTAAAGAGAAACACAAAAAAAGACGAAAACAAATTTTTTAAACAAAATAACACAAATATTCCCACGATTAAAATTATTTCATATGAAACTATTCGCGTGAAATTGAACTATCTTTCTTTTATTAAAAACGCGACATATGCCTTTTATTTAATTATTTATTTAAAAAAAATGAGTAAATTACGAAGGGGAGAAATAACAGTCCCGGACAGCCGTGTAGCAAAAGAAAATAGAGCCTCCTGCCTTTTTTAGATTTCCCCTTCTTCAAGGAACGACTATTTGTTTGCCAGTTGTTTGTCTGGCATTGAATAATTACAATTATTTATTTATTTATTTCATTTCATTATAATTGCTACACGATTCGATCAATCAAAACGAACTAAAAATCGATAGTACACAATTTTCTTCTAGAATTTGACGAGCATCGCTAATTCAATTATGTTAGTTTTATTGATTGTTTTTTCTTCTTGTTTAGATCCAAATAAAATTAAAAAACCATCTCACCACGCGTATTTTGGTTTCTTCTATTGTTCGTTTTCGTTTTAAAATTATTTAAATAGAATGTCTGCTCATTTCACCGCGTTGGACGTGAGAAAATATATTGAATTTGATTTTCGATTATAATTGTGGATAGTTCGGCAATTTCGATCAAACTGACCTGAATTTTTTGGTAGAGTTGATAAATCGTGTCGAAACATCTACGGCGGGTGAACACACGATTTTGTTCGACTTTGGAGAACATCTCTATTAATCGGATATAAAGTAAACAAGCACTTTCAACCACTAATTAAATCATCAGCCAATGTTTAATGAACCGTAAACATCTAAAATTTTCATTCCACTGAATGCAAACCGATTTGAAATTGTTAATGTTAAAAGTTTACTCAAATGCAAAATTGAAACGTTTTTTTTAAAAATAAACTTCCTGCTTTATTTCTAATAGAACTCTCGTTTGGGTTTGAGCTTATCCATCCATGGATCTAAAGCAAAATAGATCCTTTCCATGCAATGCTTTCGTTGCACTCAATGGCTTTCGATGATAGCATTCAGGGTTTGCGGTACACGATTAATATATGGAATTCGATGATTCTTAATGGCGCGCGCTGCCAAACAACTCAGTCTCGTATATTTGATTGGATTCACGATATCTTGGATTCGTTGACTATGTAATAACGTTTCAAACGTATCACCGTCCGCATTTTTTGTGTCCTGGCAAATGAAAAAAGGAAAAATATTCGAATTATGATTGCATTTGAAAGATATTCCAATGTTTGTTGAGGAGAGAAACAAAGGACAATGAGTTCAATGATCGAAGATGAATTTACTTAATATTTTATTTCAATAAAGTTTCGACGAGTTATACTAAATCGTCTTTCTATAATAAATAACAGACACTACTCCTTATACATAATGAAAGGAGAAAATGGTTCCTCATTGCTACATCTGAGGTCGTCTTGAAGTATTTCCCTCTAAACGTGAAATAATTCTCCTTCAAGCAAAGGTCCGCTATTTTCATGTAACGTCTCCATTCTGAAGACTTCTTCTGATCCAGTTGCCATACCTCCAAGAGGTATATTTGAAGGAATCAACAATATCCACAGAAACGTAGTATTCACTATGGAAAAAGACATACTACACGGGATCGCATATCGATGGTAAAAGTGTGACACCTCGTAACTAGCAAAATACAAATTGTTCAGGAGACGTGAAAAACGTTATAAAACTATACTAAAACATGTTTTAGAATATTTTTTCAAAGAATTGAGATCAAAATGGCCTTTGAATGTGAATGTAATTTTTTTGGTGTATATTTCAATATGATTGCTTAGTTTTAAGCAAATACGCGTTGCCACATAACATAAATTTGCATCTTTTATGAAGATACGTGGTACCTCAGTTACAATCCTGCGGAAAGGTAATAAGTAGACTAAAACGAAAATCCTTTCTTTGGGCAAATTTCTCGATTTTCTTCAATTTTATTCATTTTAGTGGATATCAAATTACACATCATAATATTACATTTCAGTTCAGTCAGTTAACTAGCTTATATAATAGAAAATCTTTTCAATGTTAGGGAATTTACATCAACATTGGAAACATTGTAAAGGTTTAGAGAAAATTTTTGTAATGAAACATTATATTTAAGTTATAATGTGTCGTTGATCGTAAAACCTTAAGTACAACGTAATTCATGAGGCAGATTATCGTAATAGTCATGGAAATCTTTCGGTATCACGTGTTTTATTTGTTGCAAGTGCAACCATTTTTGATACTTAATTTTACTTCTCTCTTCATAAAGTAGATCAAAATTAGACAACGATTTAGCGATTTCTCTTAATGACGCTCGTCTGACTGGTAATTGTATCCAATCTTCATTGAATGCTAATTTGATGTTGATTGAACCGTCCGGAGAATATTTAATAATTTTAATGTCATTCACATTGGGTTCAGAAGTTTTCCGACCTGGTCTAATCGATGGATAGATTTTGTGTGTATCATAGTTTTTAATCATACTATGAGATAACAGCTTTACTTCGTATGGCTGCTTTCTCCTAGCTTCCATTGTTAACTTACAGTAGTCATATGGTATGTAAATGTGTTTTTTTTTGCCTGTCTTTCTAAAGCTGCATGTACAGAATCTACTTCCATTTGCGTGTGTCCTTTTTCTAAAAATTTTTGATACACGGCTATTTTTTTCTCCATAGCAAAATGCAAAATCGCATTGGAAAGAGTAGAATTTTTATTTTGATAACAACAGTTATCACTCCAAACAATTATGTTTTTGTTTTCGCTACAGGTAATCAATTAAACAAGAGGCAAAAGTATTCGCACTTAAATCTGCTTCGGTTTCATCAAACCAATAACATCTTGTATGGAGTGAATTAAGATTTTGGATTGTGAAATTATGGCAGCATAGTTTGGTTTTATAGTAAAGAGCTGATGCATTAAGCATAGGACACACTTTTACTGCTTGTAAATCTTGTGTTAAGACTATACATTTACCTTCCTTGCCACGTGTTTTGTCGTTTTCCTTTTCGTTACGAGCAGATTCCTTATTTGAAATATGAATATTATAATTGTGTGTATCCGCTGTGTCCCCTATTTCTTTTGCAATGCACGTATCGCATCAATCCGTCCTTGGTGGTTGGAACGCAATATTCTGCTCTTTAAGCACTTTCGTAAATGTTGTCAGTGACAAAGCCTTCTTTGTTTGACCTTCGGCATTTTCACAGACCCGCAAATATTCTCGGTGTAATTTGCAAATATTATCACCAAAAATTGGCTCAATATAAAGCTTGTTGGTGTCTTTTCTGCAGTAATGTGATGGAAGTTTTGGTAGACTATCCAAAAACTTGCACAGAAAATCTATACCCGCATTTACAGTAGCACCTTTGATGCTCCGTTTTGAGTACTTTACTAAACTAGAAGGGTGCATCCCAGTACTTTCTTCTTCAGTCCAATGTCGGACACTCCATTCGCCACTGGCAAAGGTACAAAGGACAGGAAAAATTTCTTGCATACTTGAAGCTTAACACCGTGCAAATCTTTAATATGGTAGATGAAAGAACTTTGCCTTCTGCTCGTATTTTCATCGGAATTTACGATTCTTTTTGGTTTGATTTTACAAACTAATGACGAAACGTAAATTTTCCTTTGATTCCATGACATGTTACACCAAAAGGAGTTGTGAAGATCAGCTCGAATGTCTTCTGGGATTTCATTGCAATGTCTTTTTGCTGAATTAATACAAAATTTAGATGTGCACTGTGATCCGATTTTCCGTTCCTTCCTAATTCCACCTCTTCTCTGTTTACCTCCCCTTGGCCTTGTCCAACCGAGTTTTTCCTTTTTCACGTCTTACCTTGTTTTCGCGATCATTCCATTTTGTCGATGCTGTATTCTGCTCATCGTCCGGGCTCGTTAGTAAATGAGAATTACCTTTCTTGCCCCAATTGTAATTACGAAATAGACCTGTGTTAACACGTAACTGCATTTATTGGGTCTTCATACCATTATAAGAAGTGTTTGTGACTACAAGTAAGGGATAATTTGGGTTGAAATCGCAGGTAACCCATCCAGATTAATTGTCTGTGACAACATGTAAATGCATATAGGCGTTATCACTCGTAGGTAGACACATCATTTCATTTTACAAGTTGTCACTAAAATGCATTGCATTTGCAATATAAGCTGATTTCAAATACCAAAATTTTTGTGAAGATTCTGAATCGATTCTGTGACAGATTTCCATGAAAAAGTGATTTTCGCCAATAATGTCAGTTACGAGGTGTCACACTTTTACCATCGATATGTAGACATAAGAATCATCAGGACAGGCAACCAATTTGAGTTTGACATACATAGGAAACCAACTCACACTCAAAGGACGATACCAAATACATCCAATCACCCATTTACTCACAAAATGGCAGCGTACAACTCCATGATATACCAGATGCTCAAGATCCATTTAAGTACTGCACGTGGTTTGAAGGAAAAGAAGTACATCTTAGAAACAGCCCAAAAAAAAACTTTGACACGACAATCATCGAAAATCGGAACAAGAATAAGGAGCAAAAAATAAGAGTACAAGAACTAACGACCTTGAAAGGAAGCAAGAATAATCGGGAACTTATGAAACGGGCAGCAGTTGAACGATCAGCAATAAGCGGAAAACTAAAAAGGATTTTAACGAGATTCAACATAGATGCGACAAAAAACAAGCCACAGATTCAAAACTCAAACATTGCTAGGCACAACCAAGGATCTACGAATCTCGACGGGAAAAAGCGGTATATACATACTTGTTTGGATTGTGACAAGGTATTAGGCCGATCCAAAAAAGATTGCAGGAGCACATCAGAGAAGCTAAACTAGCCATCAAAAATGGAAGGACGGAGGTTAGATCATCGGTGGCAATACATATAATTGAAAAGGGTCACACGATCGCATTGTCAAACTCAAAATGTTTGAAAATGGTACACAAACGGTCTCAACTGGATGCGTATGAGAGTTTGATAATAGCAAGAATCGCAGAATCGAAATGCTTGAACGGTTTTTCGGAGCTAATTAAACTAATCCTATAAGATAAAGTTAAACCAGGGACCTAATTAGAAATAAGTTTAAGATATTTAAGATACATTATGCCACATTCATCTTCAGACACAGTGTAACACTGACGAAGGACACAACTAATGTCCGAAATATATATTTGTAAAAAATAAAGAATTTTGAAATCGTGTATAAAGAATAGTGTCTGTTATTTATTAATAATCTTGTCAACTGTTTTTTGCGGATACATTGCAGCGTTGCTAATTTGATTGGATTTTTTTTTTTAATATTTGAGGCTTTTGTCCTTCCATCTTAAAAATATGATCGCTGCCCATTCTGCCATGGTAAAATGAAAAATTCAGATCATATTTTATGTGCATAAAGGACAGAACTTCATAGCAGACTGTGAAACCTAGGCAAAATGTTCTTAGCCCCACAATAAGAGGCTTAATATACTTCTCAGCGAGAAGTAGAACAAAAAAAAGGTTTCATTTGTAACCTTAATACGGGTTGTTTTTGTTTTTCATGTACCATAGGCTAGGTTTGAAAATGGGATTTCTAGAAAGGCTTCCTGTTTTCATAGGATTTATTGCTACAAAATTGTAACGAACTGCAGCATTTCATTCAAGGATTTTGGGAATAAAGACTAGATTTATTCAAGAGAATTGAACAGCAAGCAATATTAGTTCAGTAAGAATGGTGCACCCTTGGTAAGCTATATTTAATAAACTTTCTTCTAAAAAAAATATCTAGTGCTCATGCTAATGCACGGAGTCGCTGTGCGCAGTGCTTCAATTCACCAACGGCCGCTGTATAATCGGTCCAACTGACGCGATACACTTACCGGTAGCGGTACTTGCAGGTGGATTGTTCACAGCCGTCGACGAACAGATTATTATTCGAGGAGGGGGTCGAAGTTGTCCAACGTGAGTTTTGTGCTTCTAATATATCTTATTTGATTATTATTTCACGGCAACAAAAACATTTCAAAACTATTTAAAAGAAGAACAGATAGCTTGCTAGAAAGTTGAAATAGCATACAATGTTTCTCAGATTAAAGCTCGTCGAATAGAAAACACAACAGTGAAGACAAAGCAGCAACGAAAGTGACGATGAATTGGTGTTTTCAGGATTTTTGATAAAAATTTGCTAGTCCAGGACAGAATGAATTCGCATATCCCATCAGCCTTTGATTGTGTGTTCTGCAATTCGCAATTTTCGTTAGAAACGCTACCAACCAGAACATGTTGCTAGTAGTGGTTAGATTCTAGCGACAGTGTCGATCGACCGTCTCATTGATGAAGCACAGGGACAGATAAATTTGTGGAATATTTAAACAATTACAGAAACGCTTCAAACAGAACTCGGTATTGCAAAGATAGAGAAACACGAGAGATTGCCTTTCATAGATTCCTTCAAGAACTGCATATCGGTCAATAACATACTCTTCGCTGATTCAGAACATCACGTTCGATTCCTCCACGACTCGCAAACGCATTATATTGGTCACCGTGTAGAAGATATGCTCCAGCTTTACGCGGCTGCAATCAGATCTACGAATCCTGCTCGTGACCTTAAAGACTCAAGGCTCTGCAAAGTATATCCCTAGAAAAAAGAGCTCCTCCATGTCTTCTTAGAAAGCTAACGCCAAAGGTATAGACGACTGTATATATAGTTTTAATTGTATTTACTTTCTAAATATAAATAATATGCAAAGATAATCTGTTTTTTAATCATTAAAAAATGGTTGGATTTGTAAGCACAATCAAGCTTTTGGACAACTACTACTTTTCAATGAAAAATGTGACCTCAACGTACAATAAAACACCCGAGCATTTGCGGTCGAAAATTAGAACATGAAGCCGAGTGAATTTTTTCTGGATTCCGCAGATTCCAAATTTAGTTGCGGCTAATAGTTTGGTAGCTTTCACGCTAGCCCATATCCAAACTTTGGAAATCCTTTAGTAAAATATTGAGGCATTTTTGAGAGTATGGTTGTGAAATGAATTATTGCCAAACGCGATGCCCACTGCATTCATTCGGCGAAAAAATCAACAACGTTTTCAGCAAAATTACATTTAGGTAAGGACAATTTTGTTGGGAGTGTCCGGTGAGTCCGGTGCGAATCTGGCCTTGGTCAAAAGAACGAGCTGACCATGTCAACAAATATTATAGCCCATTTGAATTGCTTAGAAGATGTTCTAATGGTTAAAAAAACGTTAGCGAGGGACTTTTTTTGGAACAATTTAGAAACTGATCGACGTGGTTTTGGAAACACACGATGGAATGGCATTCACGATCTTTAACGAACTGCATTATTGAGGCGACTTAGATTTAAAAGGATTGAAAGGATTTACACTTGTCCTCATTCAAATTTCGTCCCTATGGAAAGGACATCATTCATAGCTACAGCTACACTCTACATATTCTTTTTAAAAAAATTCAAAAAATCTACTTACCAAATGCGCACCGTGCGCTAGTAATGTTTGTGCCAACAATTTATTACACGGTCGTGACAATGCAGCCAAATGCAATGGTGTATTGCCGGCCTCATCTTTAGCATTAGGATCAGCTCCAACCATCAGCAAAGCTTTTGCCAACTGTGCCGAGGGGAATTGACATTCTGGATAGCGACCGACCAAAGCTGCTTCCCGATAGCATGCTAAATGCAATGCTGTCCGTCCCGATCGAAATACCACTTTAAGGCTTATCAATTTATAAATGGCGGTGAGTATTCGATGCTTAACTAATTTACAACAGTCTTTATCATCGACTAGACGAGCTAATAGGCAGGCAAGATGCAGTGCACTGACCAGCACGCGATTAAGTGCATTCTGATCCTGTTCGGATTCGGGAAGAGATTCAAACATTGTTTGGCCTGCAATTATGCAAACGAGATTGTAAATATGGTTCGTTCTAGGAACTTGTAAACTCGACAACCTACCAAATTCAACTTCTTGGACAGCTTTTCCAAATATCAAAAGCATATCGTCTGTTTCAATGGGAGGCACCACTCGTCCACGGGTCACGGGCCGTCCAGCCTGACCCGACATAAAGCTGAACAATTCAGCGAAGGATAGCAGCGATGACTGGGTCATGGGGCTGAGTGGCTCCAGAATACTTTGCTGCATCGTAAGGGCGTATGTCCAGAGTTCAATGCATCGATTGAAACGTCCAGCGTCAGCGTAGTGGGCACCTCTGAAATTCATAGAAATCGGTCAACGTTGGTCAAGCATTGTCAGATTTAAACAGATCCCACCTGTATCGAATATAGTAGCTTGTATCGGGATGTGCTGGGCCAAGTATTCTCTCTCGTATCACCAAAGCCTGCATTCTCATCTCATCGGGATCCATTGCTAGATCATCTAGTGTGTCGATATCATTAAATTCTACAGCATAATCATAGGCAGCTATCGGTTCGTTGATAATCTTTGGTATTTTTGGTTCCTGTCCGTAGCGCTCTTCCATGGCACGACGCCACAACGACAGGGCACTCAACATATCACGTTTCTTATCTACATATGTGGCAGCTAATAATTCTAAGGCGGCTATTCTGTCTTCACGCTTCACACTTGACAATGTTATTAAATGTTCTACGATGGGCAAATGTCCTGTCACGCTAGCCGCTAGTAATGGCGTCATACCGTATGAATCTACGTCCATTGTTGCACCATGATCCAATAGCAGCTTAAGGATTTCTAATGAACCTGACTCGGCACAATCGTGCAGAGCTGTATTACCTTTCACGCTACGTCGATTCACGTTTGCTTTCAACGACAGTAAGTACTCAGCGATTCGATAGTGTCCTTTGTAACAGGCTATCATTAAACATGTATGACCATGTCGATTTGCTACTTCAAAGTCTGAAAATATGAAGAGGAATTTTTTTTAGAGATTTTTATGTGATGTTCATTTATTATAATATTTAAACAGCTCTATAATATCGAGGATCATGAAATGAGATAATGTCTATAATAATACTAGGACGAGTGGTCCGCTATGAATTTCAACTTCATTTTTAATACAGTCAGTACAGTCGGCAGGCAGAATTTTTTTTAATGCAATGCGTGCACAATGGTATAGATAGCTTAAGTTCAAGTTCAAGGCTCCATCTTCAAAATAAAAGAAGTCGTATCTCCGAAGCCATGGCTCCCACAAGTAAGTTGTGTATGGCAAACTTACGTAAAATAGAATGTTTAGCAAGTCATTCATACATCACTTTTACGTGGTGTCAATAATAAAAAAAAATTAAGTCAAAAACCTCACCCAAAAAGGGGGGAGCAACTTTCGGGTGCCACAACTTTTTTAATTTCACGTTTAACGCGAAACACGTTGGGATACTTTTCTAAGAAAATTTTATGAGAAATGGTTTGCGGTAGTGACTGTTCCGATCACAGTACAGTAACGGGAATTATTTCATCCCAAAGGGGGGAAACTCACGTGAAAAACGTATTTTTAGGCCAAATAATCGGCTTCCGATGACAAACCCCCCATTGCAAAACTCACGGAGCATTTTAGTGGGCAGAATTTTTTTAATTGCAATGAGTAGTATGCCTTTATGTGAGCTTAAATTTAAGTTTCTGGGGTCGCAGCTCCAATCTCCTTGAAGCCATCTTGAGAACAAAAAAAGTGTGACGACCTAATATCTTGAACAGCACCGCTCCCACAAAAAAGTTTAATATGACAAACTTGTGTAAAATTCAATTTGCAGTAAGTTGTGGATACATCATTTTCACGTGCATTCAATATTTAAAGAGTTACACGCAGAAAACGACGCTGAAAAGAGGGATCATTTTTTTTGCGCGCCACAACTTCTTTGTTTCCCCTATTACCGCGAAACTTGTTCGAAAATAATTTTTCGACAGTTTTATCACCAAACGTTTGCGGTATTGCTTGTTTCGATCACTGTACCATGTCGGGAGTTCTTGTGTCTCGAACCTGTTTATCCGGTCCTAAAACAAGCCGCGAGGTGCGACCCTTGAGGTCCACACGGTCAACTTCCCAGTAATATCTACATAAACATCAACAACATTACAACAATGAGAGGTATTCATAGCAGTAACAGGAATGAGTTAATAAGAATCATATCGTCTACGGGAGGGTCCATTGATTACGTAAGGTTTTTGGTCGATGAGGACAGATTGAATATTCACGCGGATCAATCGGTGGGGGCCTTTTTGGTCTTGAAAATTTTTGTTGGTTTTAATAATTTAAGCATTTTTTTTTAATAAAAGACTATAAAAACTATGTAAAATCTGCTCAAATTATGCAAATATTTTAAAACTTTGATTGAATTTACAACATTTTTTTAGAATAAAAAAAATAAAGTAAAAGCATTCGTATGAACCCTCTTTAAATGATAACTTTGAATGATTTTTTATTTTTCACTTATTTTTTTTTATAATCAAGGAAGAAAATTTTGCCGGTTTCTCTTCAAAATCTGATAAGAATGTATACATTTTATAAACATTTATTACTGTGCTGTGCAAATCAGGTTAAAAAATATTTTTTATGAAAAAAACTATAATTTTTTGCATTTTCTTCTATTAAATTAAAAAAAAGCTGAAACGAGTTTTTATAATGTATAAACTTCACAAAGATATTAATACACGTCAACTGACACCTTAATGATGCAAATATTATATCTGGTTCGTGAGATATAGAGAATGATAAAAATGACCTTGAAAATCATGATGACTTTTAATAGTTTTTTATTTTTAATTGAATTTTTTACGTAATCATGACAAAATGTTTTGATGTTGTTTTTACAAGCATTGTTTGGAGTATATAAATTTTATAAACATTGTCTACTTATTTACGCAAATCAGGTTAAAAATTTATTGTTTATGAAAAAAAACCTAATTTTTTGCACTTTTTTTTCTTAAATTAAAAAACGGTTGCAACGATTTTTTTAAAAATTTGATAGATTCACACAACTGTTGATACGCGTCGATTGACACCTCTATGATGCAAATCGTATGTTTGGTTGGCGAGATATAACGCATGACAGAAATGACCTTCAAAGGGTCAAAACAGCAAACCCCCCCGACCGAAGTATCCTAAAAACTAATCAGCTCTTAAGATTGCAAAGACGCTTCGATTGACACCTTAACGAAGTTGATACGACTTTGTTTACGTGAGTTATGCTCGTAGAAAAAAGTGTCCACGAACGTACGTACGTACACACACACACACACACACACATACATCTCCCTTTCTAAAAACACTTTATATATACTCTATAGACCTCAAAACGTAAAGAAATGTTGAAAATTTCGATTTTCGAGGCGATTACAAGAACTTCCCATATACTGGGAAGTTAAAAATTCATATTTTAAATCAAAAGATGTAGAGAAAGGTTGATTTGAAATGTTAGCCTCTCGATGGAGCAATCTAGTTTTGTCCGTTTTTCTGTGCCATTACGACGCCTTCTGAATGATCATTGAGACACTTTCATTCGAATGAATGATCATTCATATTGTAGGTGATGCCCTCCATTCTTCAAATTTCAAATCTAAAAGTCTCTCAGATAATTTTTGTGAATTTACATCGAGCTTTGCAATTTATTGATTTCAAATTGAAAAAGGATATTCATCATCTCAAATAAATTTGGGGAACATTTAGGATTGTTGGGAATGTCGAATACACAAACCAGTCATCGTCATTCAATGAAGTTAAATCTCTTCATTCAATTCTGTTTCAATTGAATGTCCATCCGAGTAATAAACGTTGGATGACTAGTGTTCATTCAGTGCTGCCGTATTTCTCGGAATTAAGACTTACTGCAAATCGGTATCTTCCTACCCATTTAATAATTTGCGACAGTTTTTACTGCAGATATGAACGTAGCCAACGATATAATTCGCAAGCTTTTAAAACCGACGAAGTGGATGTCCGTTGAATTCTAAAAGTTTATGGACCTTCGTTAAAATTTCAACAGCTATAAAACTGGCAATGGTCACACAGTTTGGCCATAATTCATAAACAAATTGACACCAAAATCTGTTTGCATTTTCTTATCAATATCAATATTATCAGGCGTGCGACAATCAATCGATCTAACGACCCAAATCGCATTATAAGTCGCGAGTCTCACAGTCAACAACACTGATTCTGGGGTTAATGGCAGATCCCACACAAAACATTCGAACTCATTATGAATTTTTTTTTTCTAAACTGACATCAAATTTGTTGTTATATCGAAATAGGTTGCACTAATAAAATGCGCAATTTAATATAGTCTATTAGCACGGTTTTTTTATTTTTTTATTTTGGTCAATGATTGATAATTTTAATCAAAGACATTAAGAAATAGTGTCAATTGCTGTAGTATCTGGTTTTTAGAGATAAAATTTATTTTGAAACCATTATCTTGGAATAATTTACGTTTTACAAGTTGGTGCATATTTTTTGAGAATGTTATACATAATTTAGATGAATCAATTATTGTCAAATTCGAGAGAAGAGTATAATACACAAAGGATATTTAAATTGGAGAAATGGTATTTTGATTGCAATGAAATGAAGATTTACTTTGTTTAGTACGAAATCGAATAATATGTGAGATAACATATATTTATACATGAATTAACATATACACTATCAACACAATGCATGTGGTACACAAGTAAATACGTTTTATCATGTTTTTGATGACACAAACATCAAAAACCAGTTAGGAATCATTGATAGAAAATGCTACCGTTTAAAAATTACTGCCAAAACGTTAAAATACAAAAAATAATAATGGCAAATACTCTCAATAATCCAAAAATCACTTTTAACGGTAATGCTCATTTAGATCCTCCACGAATTCATCTTAACAACTGAAAAACAAATACAATCGCTGTTCCATAGACTTCGCAGAACAGGTAAGATTGATGTCTTTTTTCCATTCAATCGCCCAGAAGACAATCAGATCCGCTAGGCAAACCTTTTTCCTAAATATTGAACATTGTCTTCTTCTTAATGAAACGAAACCGCTTTGGTATTCTGCTGGTTTCCTCAAAACCAGTAATTAATTCCCTGAATCCGTAGTTCTTGACAACTTATCAGCTTCTTCACCTGACACAATGTTTAACTTGATTGCTTCCCTTTTTTCTTCTTCTTTTATTTTTGAATTTCCTTTGATGTTACCTTTATCCCTATTATTCAACCATTCTTTGATACCAACATTCCGAACTTCCTCTGACGAGATTGTTTACTTCATAGACCAACTAGACATTAGTGTTGGTTCTGGACTAGATAGTATCCGAAATTCGTAAGTTTAACACTTTGCTTCTTCTTTACTTATTCCGCTAGCTTCAATTTGGGACCTGAGTCTTTCTTTAGGAGTTTTCACCAAGTTTTGGAAATTAGCTAATGGGTTTCTTTTTCTTAAATCCGGTGATCCTATGCAAATTGTAAACTATATACCTATTTCTCTCCCTTCTTATTTTGCTAGGCTTTTTGAACGTATTGTACACTCTACACTTTATTCATTCCTTGAAAAAGCAATTGCTGTTGAGCAACATGGATTACGTAAAAATCGATCAACTGCGACTAATCTAGTGGAATTGTGACGTTGAATGCTCAACTAGAAGCTGTCACCGTTTTCACTGACTTTTCCAAAACATTTGACACATTTTGTGCTGCAAGGTCAGGTACCATGGTGTATCTGAAGTTTTTCTGAGTTGGCTTTGAGTAAAGTTAGTTTCTTTGATATACACTCCGATCGTTGCTTTCCTTCCTCTAGAACTACTCAAGGCTCTATACTTAGTCCTCATGTTCTTATTGATAGAAATGATCTTTCCATACGGATTAGTTCGACATGCTTATTATATGCTGATGATTTCAAGCTGTTTCGTGTTTTAAAACCTCGGATCAACAATAACTTTTGTCAAAATGAGCGCAGTCCAACCTTCTTTGCCTAAATGTGTCAAAATGTGATCTTGTGATTCCCCCCCCCCCCCTTTAAAACCTTGCCCTTTGTTTGTCCATTTAAACTTAACGATAATCTTCTATTTTCGATTCATGAGATCAAAGATTTGGGTGTTGTATTCAACCCTAAACTTAAGGGGGAACACCACTGTAGACGTAAAAAAAGGCATTTTTGGGAGTTTTTCCTTAAAAACCAAACAATATATCGAAATTTGGTAAAAAGATCTATATTGTACAAGTATTTGACATCCTCTTTAAAATTTTTCAGAACTTTAAAAAACAAAATGGCGGCTCACTAGCATTTCTCCAGAAACGCCTTATTTTTTCATAGCTAAACGTCCGGACCGTTTTCTCCTAACATGTTATGGTTATCAAACAAATAATTGCCGATAAAGCATAATAACAGCCAGAGAAGTACGTAGGATTTTTTTTAAATTGATTTTTGACAAAATGGCGTCATTTTGAAAAAAATGTTAAAAAACGACAAAAAACGCTCGAAAATTCTTAATAACAATTGAAATATGCAACATTAAAAAAATCTTACGTACTTCCTAGCAGACACTAGTTTTGAATATACTGTAAAAATTTTAAGTAAATCGAACAAAAATTGCTTGAGAAAGGAGTCTGGCAAGTTTGAAAAACGATGTTCCGAGATAAAAGCATTTAAAGTTTAAGTTATTGAAAAATCATGAATAAATGTGATATACCTTTTTTCTGCAAAATAAGTACTTCAGCGTTCTCTGCTAACGTTTAACTAACAGAGCACGTGTACAGTTTTGAAAGATTTATATTGAAATTTGTTCTAAATTTCCACTATTTTCGATTTTTTTTTGTTCGATTTTTCCACTATATGAAACTTTGCTACATGATTTCTATGATGATATGGTATACTTTAGAGCAACATTTTTTTTTTGATTTTTTGAAAATCCTACAGTGGTATTCTCCCTTAAGTTCCATGCCAACATCCGTTACATTACAGTGAAAACATCATGTATGGCCGGCTTCATCCTATGAATGTCCCAATCCCTTAAGAACATATCTTTTCCAGTCCATGTATAATATCACTTATTCGTCGGACCCTGGAATATTGTTCTGAAGTTTGGTCACCGTATTTGTCTTGCCTGATATCTGTCATTGAATCCGTACAACAGGAGCTCACCCAGCATCTATTTTACAAATATGGTTTCATTCCTGTGTCCTATATTGATAGACTCTACCTTCTCGATCTTCAATTCCTCCAGTCTTCACGAGTTTATCTCGACCGGCGTTTTCTATGCAAACTATGTCTTCATGAAAGTTCGAATAACTTGCTCGCTTTATTCAAATTTCGCGATCCTTTAAGACCTTCCGCACTAACTTACTCTTTCATTTGCCAATACTTCGGTTGCAAAGTATATACAATATCTTGGAGTTTGGTCTTTTCCTACATTCGTTCCTTGTTTTTTTGAGACAAAGTTACTTGCTGCGACGAATCCTTAAACTTTTCATTTCAATTTACAGTTCGTTCTTTCTTTTACTTATGACTTTTCATAATCATTCATCATCATTTATATTTTGTACATTTAATTTCCTAACTTTTCATCATCATTTATAATTTGTGTAATTTTATTTCTTTATACTCTTGTCGTCATTTTAATCTCTTTTTTACTTTTATTTATTATGCCACTTTGCAATTGGCTTGGGTTATTAACAAAAAAAAAATAACGAAATCGATAATTAAATACATAAATTTTTGACAATACCATTTATCCGAAAGTGTGCACGGCAATTAATCAACCAAAATGCATAAAACGATTCCAACAAAATAAAGTTCAGTAGCATTAAAACATTGCACGACATTTTCATGAAGACTTGTCAAGCAACAACTTCTTCAAATGTCATATGGTTCTGTCAATGCACCAACAAACATGGTGGCTGTGACAATATAAAGTTTTATCGTTCTTATTGAGAAATCCTTCAGACACATTCAAGTTCAACTATTTCCACATATTTAAAGTTCCACGAGTCATTCATAAAAGAACAGCTATTCTAACAAACAAATGTAAACAACAACATGTTCCGCACCCATTTTTTATGAAAGCTTTTCCCGGAAATTCATCGCAAGGTATTATTCAAAAGAATTTTCGATGCAAACAACTTGCGTGGTTCAATGTCGTTCGTTCCTATTATGCGCTATCAATTCGCAAATATTATAACAATTGTATTTAAATAAATCCAGAACACTTGTTGTTGTTGTTGACATTTGTTTGTTTTCATCTTCCGTAGAAATGAAATTGAATACAAAACACCATAGTGAATATTACATGGGAAATGAATTCATTTATTTCAACAAAGTGTTGATGCAATGGTTTGTGCATATTTTTTATTCAGTATTAAATTACAATATTAAGCAATAAACAACTCAACGAATGCATTTCTAACGCAAAAAACAAATTTACCCATAAATTAACTCGGAAGGCAGATTTATTTGAATTTTAATAAACATAATCCGAATCGATTGAAACCTTTAGGATGTTTTGCGGGAAATAGGTCTCATAAAATATACTAGGAGAATTCGGAGGAAATCACAGTGCATTTGCCTAAGTAATCGAAATTAATCAGAAACAGTACTGATGGCATTCACGCGCCCCTCTAGGATCATTGTCACATTATATTTATGTTGAATTCCGCGCCAATTAGGTATAACGTCTGATAGTATCCGTGGTTAGACTTTAAGATTCTGATGACCATGACCCATCAGATCCTTGATTTTTTTTCAGTTTAGCAGAAATTGTAAATTTGGTATATGTATGTAAAATAAAGTTACAAGTAGTACCCAAGGAAGGAGCTTGTGTAAATGGGAAATTTTCCCTTCATCTATTTAAGTCAGACCTTCCCACATAATTCCTTCGTTTTCCTTGATCTTCTGACCAAGTAAAGACAATTGCAAAAGGATTCGAAAATGGGGTAAAAAACTTTTGTAGCATAGAAGGATAAGTGTCTAAATAAGAGACGAATTGAAGAAATTATCCACGCAACATGGTTTCAGCCTAGTTTAGGAGTTGAATATTCAGTGAATCAATGTTTTAACACACAGAAAAGATACCTATTTGATGCAAAACTAAATGAGACGTTGACTGACGGATTTTTCGAAATCTAAAATATTTATATATTTTTTGATTTATTATGCGATGATTTTTTGGAAAGTTTTGAAGGTTTTTTTTTGGTTTGGATTTTTTTTGGAATTGATTTACACTTTTTTCCAAAACATTTGAACATTTTGCCAAATGACTTGTGCCTTTTTCCCAAAACTTATAAACTATTCTCCAACAGATTTCAGGTTATGGTTTACCACAATATATGAGTTAAATCTCTCATAAGTTCTGAAAAACACAATTCGGCAAAAATTAAAATGTTTTGGAAAAAGTCCAAACTATTTGGAAAAAGGTTTAAATCCTTTGGGAAATGCTATATAAAGACGATAAACTTTTTGAGATTTACTGGCGAGTCATTAGAGAATTGTATCTTTGGTTCCTCATATGATTCGACGAATCAACATGAAATAAATTTAACCTATTATATGAAACGTGTGCCATATCGATAGAAAAAAATATCACTATACTTTTATGTTTTATGAGGTTTGATAAGAACTTTTAATGATAGACTCACCTGCTCCACTCTTTATTAAATATTTAACAATTTCAAAGTGTCCATCGAAGCATGCGGCTCGCAACGGTGTTGAATTTGTCCGTGTCGTACTATTCACACTAGCCTTACGTTTAACTAATAATTTAACTATTCCTAAATGTCCTGCTGCCGCTGCACACCACAACGGCGGTGCATCTTCTATGGTCTCGCCATCGAATGTTACTGATCCTACTTGCTCGACATCGGCATTACATCTTGTTAGTAAATAATCAACTATGTCATAATGGCCATGTCGACAGGCTATCACTAAAGGCGTTGCACCTCCCGTTTTTGCTGATGAAAGCATGCATATTTCGGCTTGTGAGCGTCCGTAAAGGCATCCCTGAAAATAGAAAGAAAATAATATAATTAATTTCTAAGAAACTTCTGTTTAGTTCATGTGTGGTTTGGATAAAATTTAAATAACATCAACGATGAAAGATATTAATCAGGCGAACTTGAATTGCTTCTACATGAAAGATTTATTACTATACACAATCGCCCACAATTTCCCCATTTTGTGGCTTTAAAAAGCGTTTGTTTATTCACCGGAGCATTGGCTATCAAAAAAAAATCCCGCACAAAATTCTGAGTATCTTTTGACACAATTGTCTATCTAGGGGGTTCCCGATAAATAAATAAATAATTTCCAGCTTACCTCCAGAAATTCATATTTACGGAAGAATCAAAACATTTTCACATAATCCTACAAATGTTCAGGTTCATCTGAAATATCTAGCGTTTTCGAACTTTGGACAATAGTGGGTGTATCGAAATAAACGTCCAGCGTAATATGCGTCACGCCATTTAAAATAAATTGAAATCGAAAATGAAGAAGAAAATGCCATTCAATTTTGAACACATTAACCTTGATTCGAACATGTGCTGTATAAACTTTTTTTCAGGGAAAAAATTGACATTCGATAAAATCGTTTTATGAAGTTGATTCGCAAAATTAACTTCTGATACGTTGTTGATATTATTTAAGTGAATTTATTAAAATACAATTTTGGTGATACTGCAGGTGTAACATGTCCAAAAGTATTCAGACATATTATATTTATTTGTTTCTTTCTTTCATTCGATAATGGACCACAATTTGGTTCGAGCGCCTGCCAAAATTCATTTTCCAAATGGAAAAAAAATAATTAAATTTATTGATTTGTTTTGCAAGGTTTTTTTCTTCTTGAAAAAGCACAAAGAATGCAAACGAAATAAATTTGAGCTACAAATTAGTCAACTTGATGACTTAATGAAATATAAAACGGTATAACAACCTTACTTTGTCGCGAATTAAGGCGAAATGGTTTTAAAAGAGGAAAATAAATAAATTTCAAGGCATTTAAAAAATGTATACGCATTTCGTCAATGAGTAATTGAATGTGTCACACAAGCGCATTTTATTGTTGTCTTTCTACGAATTGTGAAAGTGTAAATGTAAGTTTCATCCGCTCTGGACAGTCGTAGGAAACCAAAATTATTGTATAAGTATTTCGGATAATTTTACCTTGATAAATTGTTTAGGGATATCTGAATGTCATGCCTATTTTGGACTACTGAGATCATATGGGATTTAAATTGATTTTATTTGCACTTACAACAACAAAGTTGTTTCTCTGTTCATTTGCCAAACAAGGAGATTTTAGGGTGTTACTTATTTTTAAAACCAGTAAGTGAAGTTAGTTATATGCTACCACTACTACTGGGGCAACGATAAAAATATGTCCTTTCAGAACACAAAGCAATTTGATTATGAATGATCATACAAAGTGGATCTGCTACAAGTAAAAAAATTAAGAATTGAGATTAACAACAAAAGAGTCAAGATTTCTAAATAAACTTATGGTGGAGCAGTGAAGCGAAAATTTCCAAATATAAGTAACCCATTGAACCAATTGATTGAGTGAAAATTTATTTTTAAAATATATTCTCGAGGTCAAAAATTGACAAAAATCTAAAGTCAAGTTCGTTTATGTATGTTAATTTTTTTATAGAGATTGTCCACTAAATACGTAAGGATCATTTTCAAAATTCACGAGTCCACTTTCTTCTTCTTGTAAACATTCGTATTGATTTTTGAATCCTTCATAAAATTTAAATTAGGATTACATATTTATTTCAGGTAAATTCCAGAGTCATTTTTTCGACGACGTATTTTTATTAGCTTCTAAAATACTGTAGTATCAATTATTTCAAATTTTAATGCTACATTTTAGTAAATTAGTTTCGTGAATGCTTCATTCAATGTTAGCATCATTTAAGGGGGAACACCACTGCAGAGGAAGAAAAAAGGCATAATTTGGCAATTTTTTTCGCAAAAACCAAACAACATATCGAAATTTGGTAAAAAGATCTATATTGTACAAGTATTTGACATCCTCTTTGAATTTTTTCTCCATTAACGCCTTATTAACTTCCCAGTATATGGGAAGTTCTTGTAATCGCCTCGAAAATCGAAATTGAAATTTTCAACTTTTCTTTACGTTTTGAGGTATATAGAGTATATATAAAGTGTTTTTAGAAAGAAGTATGTATGTGTGTGTGTGTGTGTATGTACGTACGTACGTACGTACGTACGTGCGTTCGCATGCAGTTTTTCTACGAGCATAACTCACGTAAACAAAGTCGTATCGACTTCGTTGAGGTGTCAATCGAAGCGTCTTTGCAATCTTAAGAGTTGATTAGTTTTTGGGACACTTCGGTCGGGGGGATTTGCTGTTTTCACCCCTTGAAGGTCAACCATGTTATGCGCTATATCTCACGAACCAAACATGCGATTTTCATCATTAAGGTGTCAATCGACGGGTATTAACATTTTTATGAATCTATCAGATTTTTAAAAAAATCGTTGGATCCGTTTTTTAATTTTTTTAAAAAAAGTGCCAAAAATTAGGGTTTTTTTCAAAAACACAAAAGTTTTAGCCTGATTTTCAAACCTAAGTAATCAATGTTTATATTATTTATATACTCCAAATAGTTCTTGTGAAAAAATCAGCAAATTTTTTTTTCATGTTTACAAAAAAACTTAAATAAAAAATTAAAAATCATTAAACGTTCAAGGTCATTTACGTCATTCATTATATCTCGAGAACCAAATATAATCTTTCCATCATTAACGTGTCAATCGACGCGTATCAACATCTTTATGATGATTTTATATTTTAAAAAAATTGTTAAAGCGTTTTTTACGATTTATTAAATTTTTTTTAGAAAAGTAGTGTTTTTTTCATAAAAAATTCCATTTTTAACCTGATTTGCACATCGTAATAATAAATGTTTATAGAACTTATAAACTTTTATCAATTTTTGTAGAGAAACCAGCAAAAACTTTTCTCATGATTAAAAAAAAATTAAATTAAAAATAAAAAATCATTCAAAGTCACCATGTAAAAACGGTTCATTCGAATTATAATACCTTAAATCTCTCATTCTAAAGACATTGTTGTAAAGTCAATCAAAGTTTATTAATATTTGCAAAATTTGAGGAGATTTTCAATAGTCTTCACAGCACCATGTTTAACTTTAATGAAAAAAACTGCTTTGTAACCTGTCCCCCCTCCGATTGATCCGCGTGAATAATCAATCAAACCAATGCACCGAAATCCTTACGTAATCAATTGACGCTCCCGTAGATGTTACGATTAATATTAAATCATTCCAATAATTTTTATGAGAGGTACATTTTTATTATTTGAAGTAGTATTATTTCCATAACTTTTATTGTGTTTAATATTTTTAATATCTATGTAGATATTACTGGGAAGTTGACCGTGTGGACCTCATGGGTCGCACCTCACGGCTTGTTTTTTCATGGATTCGCGGCCGGACCGTTTTCTCCTGAATTGTTAAGGTTATGGTTATCAAACGAATAATTGTCGACAAAGCAATAACAGCCAGAGAAATACGTAGGATTTTTTTTAAATTGATTTTTGACAAAATGGCGTCATTTTGAAAAAAAATTTAAAAAAACGGAAAAAAACGCTCGAAAATTGTTAAAAACAATTGAAATATGCAACATAAAACAAAAATCCACCAAGAGCAGATGTTATATCTGCACTTAACAGTCGGAAGTAAAATATTTTTTTTATTCTGAAAGTCTGCAGGATGCCGTGAACCATCCTGAAAATAGTGGTAACATTTTAAAAACATTCAAAGAATGCAAATCTTTAAAATCAACACATCATCTATCATACTTAACTATTAATTTAGTCGTAAATAAACGCACCCGTACATCAGTCAAATAAAGATTTAACTGAAAAAAGTTTGACGCAAGTAGATAAGTTAGAATAAAAGATATTCTCTTCTCGACGTTGGCTCGGTTCGTCACGTTTGTTTTGGCAGCGATTACATAAAATATTAAAATGCGCTACAGCTCCAACGAACCAGATTTTTTTTTAAATTCATGCAACAAATGTACTGAAACTTATTGCAGAAAATAACAGAATGAAAAAGATGTAGGTACGTCAATGTGAGCCACAGACTATCACGCAAGCAACTCGATTCATTAGTATTGTAATGCTTCAATTATGCAAGACTAAAGTGCCCAACGCTGCACGAGAGTTGATAAAACGAAATCTTTTTATCTGAAATATGGACAAGATACGAACGTATTTGCTTATCTGTATTGCGCTTAACCGATTTGATACCAGCCACATGTTCTGCAATAAGCTTGTTTATGATAGATGCAATCCGTATTTGTTTAGATACGAACGACTGTTATCCTTTTAGAGTGGGTTCAATCGCATTTTCACTGATTCATCAAAATTAATTGTATTTAAATGCTAGCTGGATAGACAAAATTTCAAAGTGAATATATTACAATCAATAATATTTTCCACCTCTTATTGATTGCTTCCACAACATTTTTGAATTTCGCAACAAGAAATGATTTTCAAAACGTTTTTAAGCAATTTAAAAATAACTCTTGCGCTGACATGATCTTGAAATGTGGCTGAAACGGATTTTGTTGTGTGAGCGAAAATTATTTAGGAGAAAAATTTGTGATCCATTACAAAAAACGAAATGGGAAATGAATTTTTTTTACCGGAAACGAATTAATTTTTAAATAGTTTGTCGGGTGAATGAAACGAACAAAAAGTTGACAAGACTTTATTGTTTGAATTCGAATTTATTTTCGTTAAACTTATTCTTTAAAAAGTTACTTGAAGTTATTGATTTCATAAATATTATAAAATATCTGGAGTGCATCAGAGCAAATCAGACAACTACAAAAGGACGATCTTAAACGAGCAAATTATGGAATTCAAAGGTAAATCGGAAAATGTCATGAACTGGTGAACCAAATTGTAAGATCATATTTCGAATGTTTTCATTGATCAATGCAATTATAATTCAATAAAGATGGTCCTATTATATATACATTTTTAATGAACAAACATTTAAAATTTGATTTTTGAGCAATAAAGATAACATTGGTTAATATTTAGCTGCATTCGCCTGCACTTTTAAGCAAAAAAACACTTACATTTCCAGCCTTTTTAAACTTTTCTTAGGAAATTAAGCGTTTTATCTGAACATCAGCGTGTGTATTTCGAGTTGACATGTTATCCAGGAATTGTAAGAGAAGTATCTACATGGTGGTTATTCGATCATACGTACAGTCACGACCATAAGATTATAGCACTTCAAAATAACGACGTGTCGGCTTTTTGTTTTGATGACTGCCATAGAAGTAACTATCAGAAACGACTTGTCTTGCAACATTGCACAATGCAAAATGAATACATTGAGTATCCTTTTGAAATATTGCAACAAGCCAGCAATAGGTTTCAGCGAGAAATATGTACTCTAGCGTAGTAAGACTGCTCAAGAGATAGGATCAGATAGATCTTTTGGGACGTGCAAAAGGACCCAAGTATCCACAAAAAAACGATTGTTTGATAACGTAGTTTGGCAATTAGAATCGGAACGGTTAGACTTCGCCTACGAGAAAAAGAGATCTATATGAAGACCTGCTAAAAACCAGCTTCTGTTGGGATGCTCACCATAAACTGCATTTTTCCGTTGGTAAAATTAAAAAAAAAACAGTCTGGAATCATCCGCAATACAATTTAAGCGCTCTTTGATATATGGAGCAGACTAAAAAGTTCGTAGTTAAATTTCAAACGCATTTTCTTATTTTTTCCTATAATATTATAAAATTAAATATGTACTATTTTGGTCGGCGGCATGTTGCCATTTTTCTGGTAAAACCACGATTACTCACTCACAGTAAAACTTTTGTAACTTTTGGGTGGAAAACCGAAATAAGTGATTTTTTGCAGGTCTTTTTTGAAGTCAATTTTACACCATTAAAGGAGCTTTGTAGTGAACGAAAGAAATGACAATTTGGCGGTGCAAGATCAGGACTATACGGTGGATGCAGTAAAACTTCCGAAGCAGGCTTTCTCAATTTTTGTCAAATCATCAAAGAAGTTTTAAAAATAGTTCAATTTCTTTAATGGAAAGTGTGGCTTCGGGGTGTCGGATGGCATTCTCTTCAATTGCTATCATTTACCATCCGTTTCCAGACAGCACGACCACGGTTAGGCTTGTTGATGGTTCAATTTCGTTTTTTTCACCAGTTATTCGCAGATGAACACTCAACCCCTTAAATTTTTCACTGTTAAATCGTGGGGTACTCAAACCATCCAGCTTATTTTAAATCCACCGTCCTCCAAATGATTTAAGACGGTTTGATGGTGAATGTTAAGCACTTCAGCGATCATGCCTGCCTCCATGCCTGTCTTGCTCAACTTTTTTGCAAAATTTTATCGTCTTTTTCAGGGATTGGTCAGCCAGAAAATTTTAATGTTGAGGATGCACCTCACCATCTTCAAGATTAAAATTTCTGGAACGAAATCGAGCGAACCATTCTGTTCTTTCTGATACAGCATCAGCACATTAAACTGCACAATTTTTTTAGTAGCCTGCGTTGCGTTCTTACCTTTTTTTAAATAGAATTTCAACAAGTATCAAATTTCCTCTTAATTTTCACTGATTTTTAATATAGAATAACTTTTCACTGAACAAGCCATTACTAAATTTTTTTTCTTTGATAATCTACGAAATATCAATTTTCAAAAAAAAGATTTATATAACTTTACAGGCATCTATTGTCAAAAAAACGGCAGACAATTTTTAGACTATCCAATATTATAGAACATCAATAATAACCTAAGTTGAAGCAGTGTATCCACTGTTAACTGCTCTTTAAAAATCACCATTGAAGTGTGGCTCTTTTATTTTATTGCAACAATAAATGGTAAATAAAGTTGGAAATATGTTTTCTAAACTCCAGTGGATCCCATTGCTATTTCATAGATGATATCACAAGCTATTCTTCTTCAATGATCAGTTGTGATAGTAAAATATGTATATTTCAAGTTCGACTTCACCATAAAATACACTTTTATGAACGATAGATTCATTGATGAAATCCTTGCTTGTTAGTTATTATTTATTTGGCATACATATTCACAATATAGTATGGTGGTCACAAAAAATACATAACAGTATAAATTTTTGAATGCATTTATATATACACAATTCAATCAAAAGAAATAGCATTATACTATTATCATAATTTTTTGACTATCGTTTTGTTTAAATGAACCACGGGGCATCATATAGTCAATTTTTCCATGACAAAATAGATTCGATTTGCATGAAAACTAAGAGGATTGTGGATAAAGTGTTAGCAACGCAGATTATGAATGAAGTGATTGTTTTGAAAATTGTAAATAATTGATTTGGAAATGTCAGTTGAAATGATCACACAGATTGGTAATTTTGAAACTTATTTATTACTAAACAATAGCAAGCAGACATCGAAGGGGCTTTCAACAATATCAGCCATAAGGCTATTGGTAAAGCACTCGGGGAAAGCAATGCCGATGACAACTGCTTAGCAGCAGGAACATTAACTCCACGCTAGGAAACAGTACCTTGAGAAGGAGGGTTTGCAGAGGCACACCACAAGGTGGGGTGCTATCACCCCTTCTATGGAACCTAGTGGTGGATGAACTCCTGTCAAAAATAGAAGCGACTGGCTGCAAAGTCGTAGCTTATGCCGACGATGTTGCAATAGCAATATCGGGAAAATTTGTTAACACCCTATCGGAAAGACTAAACTTTGCCCTAGGTATTCTTACCAAATGGAGCAAAGAGTGTGATCTAAAGATTAATCCGCAAAAGACGGAATTTATGCTCTTCACAAGAAGGTACAAAATTCCACGATTTGTCCCACCTAAACTTAAGGAGATAAGTCTCAACCCATCTCATCAGGTCAAACATTTAGGTCTAATTCTGGACTCTAAACTCGCATGGAAAGCGAACACAGCAGAAAGAGCACGCAAGGCTGCATGCGCAATCTACTGCTGCAAACGAGCTATTGGGAAAAGGTGGGAATTAAAACCCAAAATTATATCATGGCTCTATACGGCGATAGTGGAACCAATCCTTCTGTATGGCGCAGTTATTTGGTGGCCTGCTATGGCGAAAGCATCAAATGTTAACCTGCTAGACAAGGTCAGAAGGAGTGCGGCTATTGCAATCACCGGGGCTCTACGGAATTCCCCGACAAAGGCATTATTTATGCTATTAAATTGGCTTCCGACAGAGCTACTTACGAGACAGCAGGCCAAGTGCACTGCTGTTCGATTAAAAGCTTTGCGACTCTGGCATGAGGAGAACTTTGGTCACTCCACAATACTACGGAGAGATGGGCCAACGTCAGGAAAAGTGGACCTTGCATCTCCGATTCCCTGTTTTCACCATGGTTTCAGGTCAGTCATCCCGAGTAGGGAGGACTGGACCACAGAAAGAGATGGGATACAGGAATCGGTCGACATCTACACTGATGGATCAAAAATGGATGGTACAGTTGGCTGTGGCGTGTTCTCAGAACAGCTAGGCCTGAAACTATCCTTCCGATTACCAGACCACTGCAGCGTCTTTCAGGCAGAGGTCATTGCGATTTATAAGGCAGTTGACTGGCTGAGAAGTCAGAAAATTTCCATAACAAATTTAAACATCTTTTCTGACAGTCAAGCTGCTATCCAATCATTACCCAGCGTGCATACCTCATCTAAAATTGCTATGGAATGCCGCTCACAACTGAACATGATATCGCTTTATTGTGAAGTGATTCTTTGTTGGGTACCGGGGCATAGTGATATACCTGGAAACTGCGAAGCAGATGCCTTAGCGAGAGCTGGCACCGAGCTTCAGGAATATACACTTAACCCCGAAGTCGGCCAACCTCTAGCTTCCATCAAGCTAGGATTTAAGCAGCACTACGTGGAGGCTGCGAGCAGGGCCTCGAAGAAACCTGCAGCACAACCAGACAAACTTGGCACGCACTGTGCTCCAAACGTACCAAGCGGCTCCTCAATATAAGCCGCGAGACCCTGAGTTCCGTCGTTTCCGTACTGACGGGACACTGTCTGATCGGCAGACACGCAGAAAGATTGCGTGTCCCTTTCAATGATTTCTGCCGAAGTTGCAGATCAGAGGGAGCGGAAGAAACTATAAAACACTTTCTGTGCGAATGTCCGGCGCTGTCCAGAAAGCGCATGCAAACCTTGGGCACACCCTTCCTAGACAACCTCACGGAAGTAGCCGATTTGGACATTGGCTGCATAGCCGGCTTTATTCGAGAGTCTGGATGGTTCTCGTCATCCCGCAGGTTCTAGTGCCACCCCTATATTCTGTGGTATCACAATGGGCCTCTCGTGGCCTAAGTGAGCTAACTTTGGATAAAAAGGGGCTGCCACTACAACCAAACAAACAATAGCAACAAGTAGCTATCTTAAGAAGTTGGCCGTAGGTGGGAAAATAGCATGTAGAATTTAGTGCTCGGGTTTTTTTTATGATAGTAGACTCCGATAGTTTTACCGCACTATAACTTGCTTTTCATTTGGAGTTGTTCACTTATTCAAAATGGATTTTTAAAATTGCAATATCTGAAATGGGCTTCAATACGACAATCTTGAGTTTTCAAAGATACCAATTTGCATTATCGGTTGATATGAGACAAAATCAAACCAACGTTTCAAACTGATTCAAAGATGAAAGCGTTAACAAGTTAGTGATCAAAATATATTATATTTCTCGATTTGAAAGGTCACGTAGCTCCACTTAAGGGGGGAAATACCTGTAAATACCTAAATTTTACTTAATTTTCATTAATTTTTTTTAATGAAAGATTTATTTAAGGTTTTTGAAAATTAACATGTGATTTGTTTATACATTTAAGTAATACAAAAACAAATTTTTATTTTATTTTTATTAAAAATGGCGGATGTACAAAACTTCTTCCGGAAGGGTCGCAGTGTGACGTCTCAATCGGCTGCCATTGTAGCCTCGGTTATATTGATCTCAAAATAAAAACCAAAATTTTGTATGTTTATTATTGTCATACTTTTCAGATGAACCTAAAAAAAATGAAGAAATTTTTTTTTGCTGGATAAAAGACTTGAAAAAAATAAAATGAATTTTTCACCGAATTTTTAAATATTTTTGCTTCGATAAAATTATTTTTTCAACAAATTTTCAAAAACATGTAGGTTCATATGGTGAATAATGCTATTAAAAAGATTTGCGTAAAATTTTAGGAAGATCTATCGATTACTTTTTGAGTTATCGTGGCAGCCAATTTGAAAAATACGGTTTTGAGAAAAACGCATTTAAAGTTAACTTACAGGAAGATTAAATGATTATAGTGACTTTCCGATTAATCAGCGATGCCAGCGCCATATACTGGTCCTTCTGTAATCTCGTAGAACTCATTTTTTCGGCAAGTTCCTGAAGACGTGCTTGACGAGCTTCTTTAGTGGCTAACGAGCTGCGCCGATTCTCTCGCGTCACTCTCTGCTCATCAATTTCATCGGCGTATGATTTTCATTGTCGGCATTGTCCTGACCGAGTTGGAACGTCTTTCGATCCTTTAGGATATGCACTCATTTTTTTTAGTTTCCGATATCGTTCCGCACAGAATGTCCTCCAAAACTAAACTGAACAAAACTAACAGCAACACCGGATCTGTCTCGATATGTAGTTATACCTATATAACTTTCTTTTACTTAGAATTTTACAATATAAGTATCTTCAAACATCTACCCATTCAAATTTTCAATAATACAAAGACTAAAAGTCAAGGGAAGCAGGTAAAGAGGGCCGACCACTTACTATACCTCCGTCAGCGCTCGAACACAAATGAGAGGCGTCACGGTTAATACGCTATAATATGAGAAATACTTCAAATCACATTCTAAAAATTTAGTGACATATTCTTGAAGGATTATACTAACATTTTATGGAAAAAAAAAATTTTTTGTTTCTTCAAAATTTTACAGGTATCTCCCCCCTTAATTCATAGATCTGAAATAACTATTATATCTATCTCAAACCCTGTTTATACTTCCAGAAGATTTGATGCATTCGTTTTTGATGGTTTGGTTGATGCTACAATTTATATTGACTGTTGGTAGTAACATTCATGATCAAATCGTTATTTCAATTGCATCGATGTTAAATAACGATAGTGTATACAAAACATAAGATCAACCAAATGAACCTTCTGTGACCAAATATAAAATCACATATGCACCTTGATAACGAGCGTTCATTGTCTTGCATAACAAGGACCGTTCGATTGATATAAACATGTATTTCGCCAAAATGATTAAAAGGTCATCGATTTTACGGGAAAATCTACTTTTCGATCGCATCAAAAACATCAACAAGACACTTCCGAAAAAATCACCAAAAATACCCTTGCCCGATCCAAAAGCAGAAAATCTAACGTAACATATTCTTTTCTTTTGGCGAAAACAAAGTCATTCTGTAATTTCCGCGTTGAAACTTTCAATTGATTCATCGAAGACATTCACTTCGCGCCACGTTCCCATCAAATCAGATAGTGAATGCGATCACGTTATGCAGATGCTAATCATGATGTAGTTGCTAAAAAGCTGGTTTAGCTTAGCCGCTCGACCACCAACGGCTAGATTGTCTAGGCGAGACAATCTCCAGTCATCTGACACAACAACTGTTGCGCGCAATATTTTTTTTTTACTTTTTTCCGAGATCTTTTGTACAAGTCCAAAAATGTCTTCCGCAATATCTATTTACGCCGTTTATAATGTTTTACCGTATAATCGATAGCTGTTTGAGCTTATATGAAAGATGTGGAATTCAAAAAGAAATAAACACATATTATGTGAAGCATGTGTGTCAGTTTATCTCACTAAATGATTTAACAAACATTACACATCGCGAAATAGTAGAGAAAACGTGCAGCTTAGTCACATTGCGAGCCAAGGATGTTTTCATTTTTCTTAAGAAATATATCTTGGTAAGATTCTGTTTTCATCCGGATGAAGATAATAGAATATTTCTACGCTAAACGTGAAGTAGCAGCAGTAGCGAAGCTTTGTCTTAGGTTTCTTGGTAACGGGCCGATATTTTGTTGTCTGCGGACACAAAGTTATTATGAACTCTTGAGGATATTGACTCATCTGATATCGACAGAATGATCCAAAATGAAGGTCATGTCTTTGCAGACATGATGCATCCACTGTGTAAAGTATGAATGCGTAAAATAGGCTTTGGTAATAGCTCATTTATACTGGCTCGAAAATACATGTTTATGATGGACGTATTTCGAAATGCCTCAGACCGTTTACACTGTACTGAGTTGGTTTCGTTTGTCAGATACACATGCTCAACAGTTGCGGTTTCAAAATAATGAATGTCTAAATATTTTTAAAAGCTCGTATGAAAGAAGATAATCTTACCAATGTCATTGTTCCTATTGAAAACTACGGGAAAAATCGATGAAAATATGTATATTTGAAGCAATTGTTTGCATTCATACATGATTGAATTCGATTTATTTTCCCTGCAATGTACACACTCTTGCTGGTAGCACTGCATTTGCTTGAAATATTGTGACGAAAAGGGAGATGAATTCGATAATATCAATTTAGACATCTATTGCATATTGCAACACCGATTACAATCTTGTTTTGATCCGTGATTTTGTCAAAATTACGTTCTGAATATAATTTCGAAATACATGAAAAATACATAGTTTGGTACCCAATAATGGTTAAAATCACGTGTAGAGCTAAAACTACATAGTTTCGTGGCCGTGTAAATAGGCTATAAAAGAAAGAACTTGTTTTGTTAATTTTGGATGGCTATAATTTCGTTTAGTCTTTTGTTGTTTTTCACTGAGACAAAATGTGAGGATAAATCGGCATGAGTTTAGCAGATATTTCTAGTAAATCTAAAACTATGCCACTTAAAAATGTGAAGAAATATAATTTAGAATATTCTGTCGTCAAATTTTTATTAATTTAAAATTTAAATTTAAAAAACCTCAAAATTTCGAAAAAAATAAGCTGCAACATTTTTCATAAAATATAATAATCATTTACTTTCGATGCAGAGATCCCAAAACTGAGGAAGCGTAGAAGAGACTGCTAAAATGTTGAATTTAAATACGCAAAGACAGTGCAAGAGGACAATATTTAGGACTCATATTTCCTCATTTTCTATTGAGAGATGATTGTATTAAATTTATGCAAATTACGCTGCCTGAATTTTGGTGTCAGCTGATCCGTAATCAACTGAATTTTTATACTGTTACCATCGCACTTGATATGTTTTTGACAACCAGCGATTAAAAGAAAAGAAAAAATAAACGTGTTCATGAGCGAGAAAATATAGTCAGTCCTGAATATAGTAGGCAGATAGTTTCAGAAATGCCATTATCATGCATAGTGGATTTTTTCCAGTTGCAGGAAGGAAGAGGGAGAAACAATTCAGCATTTTCTATGTGAATGCACAGAAGTTTTCAGTAGAAGAATGTTAATGATAAGCTGTATCTTCTAGGGAAGCTTCACGGAAGTATCTAACATTAATGTAGTAGCATAGCCTGTCTCATAAGAAAATCTAAATGGTTCTCAGCATTCAAAAGCTGTCTACTATAGAACACATCGTTCAATTTATGATGCTTAAAATCGTCCATCTGAGCAGCTCATTCACAATACGATAGAAAGATTTATATCCACGTATACTCTATTGGACAATGTTTATCCAAAACGAGCTCGTACAGTGCATACCGAGACAGCTATCGCTGCTGTAGAGGTTAGTGTCACCATGGATCCATATTTATCGATTCGACGCCGTTCTCAACAACCTGATCTCCGTCCGTCCACTAAATGGAAAATTTTGAGGAAAGATCTTGGAAAGGTCTATAAGATCCGATTAATGCAGCAATTGAAGCCATTGGGATGCGTCGTACGTACGGTGAATGGGCTGAAAATGAGTTGGAAGTGGATCTGCATTTTCACTGTTAAATCATTTCTGACTTAATGGGTTCGTAAATAAGCACAACTGCCCTGTTTGGTGCGAAGATAGTCCTTCAGAGACTTTGAAAGCCCCATTACATCCCGAAAAACTCACTGTATAGTGCGGTTTGCCAGCAGCATGATTGGTTCTTTTTTTTAAAATCGTGAATCCATTACGTTATTGTGTCGAAATTTACAATCTTATAATGCCAAAACATTGGCTATTGCAATAACTTATCTGTGTTTGATTGGTTAATATTTTATATTCTTCTAGAAGAACTCTCTATAGTGCCTCCTACCAGTAAATCTATGCAAACCTGTGACCATAAACTCTGATACCGTCAACAAGAAACCGAAATCAACTAAGAATGATGTTGCGTATTTTTATAATATCGCTAGGTGTATCCTATTTTTTCCCAACAGCACCGGTTAGTTGCTATAGTTTGTACACATACTTTTGGAGCTAAATGAACTTTTTTCATGATCCCTAAATGTCTGGTTCAAAAATATACTCCAGAAATCTGAAATTAGTTTATGAAGCTAAACGATTTTCGCTTGATATTTTCCTTATTTCTTTAGAATGGCCTCCAAGAGGATACATTGTTTATCTAAGCTTGTTCCGCTTACTTAAAACTGCACGGAAATTCATTCAGTCTTGATGCCGAAAGCACAGCATCTGGTACTATTCAAATTCAAATTTTATTTATTCACCATTAGCAGATCCCACAATGCTCCAAAAATAACGTAACTTTAATTACATATTAATAAAGTTTACACTAAACACGAAATAGGCTAGAAGTGAGATTTGTTTTCAATTTTATGTTAAGTATCTACTTTTTCGCCTACACTAGCAACTAAACATCGTAAAGCTTCCATTTTAAATGGACTACCAGCACAATTTGCCTACACTTAATTTCCGCGCAAAAGATGCCAAGTCATAACATCAGATAAATCAAACCAGCTGAGTAGCTGGCAAATATTATTTCAGTTCCCAGTCCTTCACAAAACTTAAACAGAAAAACCTGCACGCATTAATACAAAATGTCTATTTTTGTCATCTTGTCGTCCATGCTTTTCGCACAAGGTCAAGTTTAAATATGTTTTTCAAGAGCAAGCTTGGTTTGACCGCGCACCACTGCTTCTGCAAAACTTGTTCAATCTTTTTTTCGCAATTTCGATGCAAAAAAGTGACTTTTAACAATATTAGTAGATACAGGTTGGAATACAATATATGGCGCGATCATCATATTGCAAATCACGAAGAAAATGTTTAATTCAATAGCGTTCTCTTATGGTGGGGCGGAGCAAAGATAAGAGCATTGACTCACTGTGAAAAAGTATCTGTCATCAAATTGCCAACCATTTGCCATTTTCGATTTCGTTTGACTTTCCATCATTTGCCCGGATGGATTGCAAGGATCAAGCACCCAAGACACAATAGCAGGCGGAGCCATATATGGCACAGATCGCGCTCCATATTCGGAGATCCATAGTTTGCTGTTCTACAACAGTGCCAACAAAAGATAGTTTCGTTATGCAGACGGCGACATATGCACGATTTATTGTTGCATACATTTTTTCGCCATATTCGTGAAGTTGTTTGACTCCAAGTCGTTGCCATTTCTGCTTTTGTTTAGCGCTTGATCGCGATCTTAGTGTATTTAATGGTGAGATGACCGTGAGTTTAGTAGGCGCCCGTTTAACATACGATTAATGTTGATTGGTTCATTGTGGTGTTGGTGGTATCTCATGAATGAATAAGCCAAAACATCAAAATGCTTAAATCTATAAAAGTTACTTATCTTGGGGTTTTAAAAAGTCAACTTGTTACATGTAAACTGGTTTTCAAAAAAGTACAACACTATAATAAGAATTATCAGTCCGAAAATGAACATGGGCTGGTCGGTTTCGCTCAAATCTGCAATACCAATATAGTTAGGATCGTACAACCATGTTTCAAATATCAGCTTCAGTTTTAGTGCAACTCTATGAAAACTCATGGTTTTTATAACTATAATTACAGGATATAAACCAAATGTTCCTATTAAAAAGATCGTAGTTGTTACTAACTTCGTATCTATCATACGCGCCATTTTTTGAACAATGACAGCTGACAGCTGTTGAAGAGCGTGTGGCGACAAAGTCTCATGCCCCCACGACACTCATATATCGCTCCCTTTCTTTGTTACCATGTGAAGTATTGTGGCGACAAAGTCTCATGCACCCACGCCTTCATATATCGTTCTCTTTCTTTCTCATTGTTCCAATCACAAGTGCATAGATCGGACATGACACACAGAGCATTCGAGAGTCACTGAGTACACCTCGTCGCGAAGACACCTCAGTCCGCTCCCCATGCCCCGGGTACATTTGCAGACAGTGGCGTACCCAAGGGGGGGGTACGGGTTCACCCCCCCCCTGGGTAAACAAGTTTAGCCACGTAAATGAAACCAGACATGCAATCGGGCTAAAATCTGCCAGAATTATTTTTGGAGGACTCCAACTTTGACCGGTGAAAAAGTATGATTACATAATTATATCTTCATATCAACACCGAAGCACTAGCAAACGTACCTAGTCAAGACTTCAAAAATATGAACCCCCCTATCAAAATCCTGCATACGCTACTGTTTGCAGAAAACATAATTGTCCTGAAGTTAACCTTCACTTCTGAACCCACAAGCGTACACAAATCTATTGAATTTGATCTGTCAAAGTGAACACACAATTTTTTTTATTTGGTCCAAAATGTCAATCTGCGTGCCGGCAAAATATAATTTTCATACTCTCAGAAGCATATCCATGAGGTTTGCGCGTTTCAAAATGGGTGATTTTAATATTGAAGACAAAGAGCGTCCGGACCAGCCGAAAAATGTTCGAAGATGAAGGATTGGCGACTTTATTCAGCGCAGACTCGCGTCAAGCGCAAGAAACGCTTGCAGAATCATTGGGCGTGACATAATCAGCAATTTCCAAGCGCTCAGAAATCACCGGGATTCATCCAAAAGAAAATGATCAATTTTTACGGAGATGTGCCTCTGATGACTCAATAATTCAATTCGGCATAACAAACGAAATGAGATTCACCCTACAAAATTATGCGTTATTGAATCGTTAAGATTCACAAATAAATTCTTTGTGACAGATGATCACGTGTTCTTCTACTGACTGTTAACATAAGAAAAACCGAATCAAAGGTTTAATAAACTAGTCCAGACAGATTTTTCTTCGCGCAAAATGACAGAAATTGCAGGAGAATATGCATGTGAATAACGAATATTTGCACTGGCTTCGTAACAAATTCATATAAGAAAGGAATGGCGCGCTATAAAATATTTTCGATAATAAAATTAAAAAATATTGGTGCTTTTTTCTTTATTCTATTTTCCATGCAATCCATTTTCGACAGAAATCTCTTCGTCATGAGTGGACTCGCATATTGCTCTGTTGTGTACTGTCCATTTTATCATTTTTAAACTGCACACACTTCATTTCGATCTACACCAAACTGCTATAAAACTCGCACCTTAAATCATTACATTCAAGAAACTGTTTTCATGTTGCGTACGGAACAACTAAATCACATCAATGCAATAAACACCATGAAACGTTTCTAAAGATACTATAGAGGCGCGTAGGGCTATCGTTCTTTAGCCCCACATTAGGATTTCGGCTGACATCATCAACACCAAATACAAGGAAATGTAAGCACACATGAACATCAAGCTGCTCTTTTTTATGGATCGAATTGGATTGTATAGAAAATTTGAACCATTTGCCAGAGCTAAGGAAATAGATGATAGCTACAAAGTTTCCTGTCTGGACGATTGACCACAGAATCAAAGAGGAAGATCCATATCCTTACAATGACATATCTCAACAATTAGCATCTGAATGTTGAGATACAATCTATGCGAAAATGATGTTAAGTTATGGTTTTAAGGAAAACTACGTTATAATAAATTATGCACTAGTCTATAATATTATTTGATCACATTTGTACTTAAATATGTTTGCACATGAAAGATAGGGCTAAAAGCGTAGAGTAAATTCAGCTTCAATTATATTAGCACTATTTAGCTAATAACCAAATTTAATTTTATTAATTTTCAAATGAATGGTTTAGTTCTTATCACATGTTTTAAGGAACGATCGAGCTTTTGCAGCCTACCAATCAAGCTAATATTAATTGACTCACATCATAATTCATACATCAAATATTAATTCGCGTACACTAAGTAAAACATCGAGTGCAATATCTTCATCGACAATAAATCATTCGCCAATCAAATTAAATCGAAACAATAACTAGTATAATCTTTTCTCCCTTAATTAAAGACTCAATAAATTGTTGCAAAAACTTGAAGCCTGTCGTCAAACATGCATGAACCCATGTCTACCAGACCGGACTAGATTTTATCTTAATATTTCATTTATAAAACTAATTTGAAATTCAATTCCCATATCGTTTAGCATTTCATTACTTAATAGATTATTTTTGCGCACTTGCAACTATTACTGCCTCTGCTACTATTGATCACCATTTAATGTTATAAATTAATTGGTCATATGTGCAAATTAGTTGTGACTGCAATTTATAATCCATACTGTCGCAAAAGATTTACAACAAATTGTTTACAATTTTAGAGACATAAGAAACATAGATTATATATTAAACACCGCGATAAACTTTTATGCTTTATTTATTTCACGGTTGGTCAATAATCGGCAATAGGTTTAGTTTGTTTTAATTGCACCTATGTTTCCGATTGGCAAGGACAGTTTAAAGATTTACGTTTGATGTTTGAAAAAAAATAGACAATTACCAATATATGTGATGATGGCATGCTATGAGGAAGTCATAAAATATTTGATGATGATTGCTTGCGAGTTGATTGTATCGAACAATATTTATGGCTTCTTTTTTTCAAAGGTCTGTTTTTATGAGAGCTTTGACGTGTAATCATCTATTTAATTCTCTTTGAAGAACGGCGAGGACAAAAATAGGTAACAGTTCCTATAATGAATTCTGGGCCAAATTTAAGAAAACTGATAGACGATCTATCTATCTATCGATTTGATTTCCAACTCTGTTTGTAAGAATTGAAAGCGATCAGAATATCTACGACTAGAATAAAAGTGTCTTCACTCCACATTGTAGTGTACTAGTGCTGTGCATCATTTTTTTACATTGCTTCAAACTTAGAGAACAACTGCTACCCCATTACGAATGCATTAAGAACATTGAATCCTAGATAGATGTTACCAATACGCCACCTATAATCTTTTTTATCAATGAAGCATCAAACGCTTTGTTTCACACACCCCAGGGTGTGAAACATTCTTCAAGTGCGTGAAACACATCTTCAAGTGCGTGAAACACTTCTTGAAGTGCGGGAAACACTTCACCGAATGTTTCCGAGTGCGTGAAACATTTCACTTGCCGTCCGTGACACGTGAAGTAGGCGCAGCCAGTGCAGCTAGTGCATCCAATCATCAAATCCGCCCATACATAAAGCGACTCAACACAGCTGATCTCCGGCCACGCGCCAGTCTACCTTTGATGCTTGTGCGACAAAAATAGAATTTGTTATTCGTGCTATTCGCGCCATCTTTAACTCTTGCGATTACCTTCACTCTTGTTAAAAACAGTACTTCGCGCATTCATAACGAAAATAAATATTAAAATATTGTAGAATCGTTGTCATCTAATCATACCAATTTTTTTTTTATCAAAATAAGTTTGACCAAGAATGAGCAGCGGGTGAAGGGATAAATCAGTTGTCAAAGCATTTGCCGGCAGCATATTATCAGTCTACGTCCTTCTCACAGTTAAGCTTGTTCAGTCTTTGCCATTTGTCGTTAATTTAAGTGTATATAACTATTAGAAAGCAAATTCTAAATATATTATCTCAAATTCGGAGGATTGCTTCTTAGCGGCTTTTAAATTTAAGCCAACAGAGTGATGCAATACCAACCATAATTGGTTGGTTGCTATTGCAACTTATTTACATTTTCTCAACTGTACTCAATACTCAGGACCGTGTTTTAATGATTAATTTCGGGAAAAGCACGTTAAATCACTCACTTATTCTGTACTCAATATTAGAACTGTCCCAAGCCAGTGAAAAGGAGGAGGGATTCTGAACGATCCTCGGAACAACATCCTTACAACAGGATGCTGAGGTAAAGGTGTGACGAATAATAGAGTCGAATACTGATAAATAATGATAACCTCTAAAATACGGCGATCAATCCGGAGCTTTGCAATGGGACTCAATTGAAGAGGTTGCGTTGAGCTTCCTCGAAACCTTACCAGGGATATACTGGTACCAAGGGATCCCGGGTCCCAGGGACATTGTACCTGCCGGTGTCAGTGGGGAGCCTTTAGAGGTTGAAACTTGAGGGTTGTGGTTGTAACGCCATTAGCGGGTACTTTCATTACTAATATAGCTGGGGACCGATTAGCACGGTGCATTGGCGTGCTGTTGCGCTCACGACAGGGGTGCCGTTACCCAAAAAGCGGCAAGGATGATTGTTTAGTCCAAATTCTCACCAAAGATTATGAAGAAGTCCAGGGTGACATCTGGAACCTGTATTCGGAAAAGTTAGTTATGGGCTACTGACAAGTACGTTTCTCGCCTTGGTGCGAGCATATCGTTACCCGTAGCCTAAGAAGCTCGTGGTGTAAAGACATATCTTGTCAGGTATCACGTTAAACTCAGGTACGCATTCTGTACTCAATATAGTGCAGTAGAGTGAAGCAATAGATTGTCCTTGCCTCTCTCGACCCAACACACCTGAGGCACTCGTGGAAAAAAGTTCGTGCTCACAGGATCAAAACCATAGCAGCGCTTCAGGATGTGTCCCTACCCTCTGGGATTATATAGGGTACTACGGGGAGGAGCCCATGCTAGGTTGCTATCATCCTCGACAAAGTGAGTTGTACTAGTACAGTCAATTGGGAGTTCAGCGTGCATTTTCAAAAGGCAGAAATTTTTTTATTGCAATGCGTGTGGAATGCCAGAATTAGCTTAAGTTCAATTTTCTGGGGTCCCCGATGATGGCGTTTGGGCTCCATCTTGAAAACAAAAGAAAGTGGGACACCCCCATATCTCCCAAACCGTGGCTTCCACAAGAAAGTTGTGTATGGCAAACTTGCGTAGAATATAATTTTTAGCAAGTCGTCCATACATAACTTTTGCGTCGTGTCAATAATAAAAAAGATACAATCCAAAAACCGTACCCAAAAAGGGGGGAATAATTTTCGGGCGCCACAACTTTTTTAATTTCACGTTTACCGCGAAACACGTTGGGATACTTTTCTAAGATAATTTTGTCGCAAATCGTTTGCGGTATTGATTGTTGCAATCACTGCACACTAACGGGAGGTATTCCATCCCAAAGGGGAGAAAGTCGCGTGAAAACCCGTTTTTAGGCCAAATAATCGACTTTTGGTGGCGAACCCCCCGTTGCGAAACTCGCGGAGCATTTTGGAAGGCAGCCGGATTTTTGGCGCAATGTGTAGTATGTCTTACTGTGAGCTTAAATCCAAGTTTCTGAGGTCGCAGCCCCAATCCTCTGGGCTCCATCTTGGAAACAAAAAATAGTGGGACATTCCCCATATCTCCGAAACCATAGCTCCCACAAGAAGGTTTAATATGGCAAACTTGTGAAGAATTTAATTTGCAACAAATCATGCATATATCAGTTTTACGTGGTTTTAACAATAAAAGAGTTACAAGCTCAAAACGACATCCAAAAAGGGGGGAACATCTTTCGAACGCCACAGCTTCATTGTTTTCACTTTAACCCCAAAACACATTGAAAATAACCTTAAGGCAATTTTGCTGCAAGTCGTTTGCGGTATTGATCGTTTCGATCGCTGTACACTGGCGGGAGCTATTGCATCCCAAAGGGAGAAAACTCACGAGAAAAACGCATTTTTAGGCCAAATAATCGGCTTCCGATGGCAAACCGCCCATTGCAAAACTCACGGAGCATTTTAATGGGCAGAAAATTTTTAATTGCAATTAGTTCTATGCCTCTATGTGAGTTTAAATTGATGTTTCTGGGGTTATACCTCCAATCCCCTTGGCGCCATCTTGAGAACAAAAAAAAGTGGGACGGCCCCATATCTTGGAAAGCAACGCCCCCACAGAAAAGTTTAATATAACAAACTTGTGTGAAATTTAATTTGCAGTAAGTTGTGGATACATCATTTTCACGTGCTGTCAATATTGAAAGAGTTACACGCCAAAAACGACGTTGAAAAGGGGGGATCATTTTTCGCGCGCCACAACTTCTTAGTTTCCTCTATTACCGCGAAATTCGTTCGAAAATAACTTTTAGGCAGTTTTATCACCAAACGTTTGCGGTATTGCTTGTTTTGATCACTGTACCATGTCGGGAGTTATTGCGTCTTGAAGGGGGTCAAGTCACAGGGAAAAAGCATTGTAGGAGCAGATAAACAGGTGTTAAAATGCTTTTTTTTGTGTGACTTGACCCCCTTCAAGAGGCAATAACTCCCGACATGGTACAGTGATCAAATGAGGCCTCCTTGTGAGAGCAACGTGGTCGTGTGGTAAGGTGCGCTAAATAGTCCACGCTTGGTCAACCAGCACCGCCATCAACGGTCCTGTAAGTCGGCGGCAATTCTGGGACCCTCTACTAGTCATTCCGTGGAGGCACTGTCTCCTTTGATCTAGTACGACCGGGCATCGGCTGAAACTAAGTCCTATTACAATTCATATGAAATTTATTGAGTTGAATGGTTACTTTTCTACAAGTCTACTGTACTGTTACTCAACTGGCAATCACATGATTATCTACTCCCTTAAAGAGATTTATTGTTTCATGCATTCTTGATTTGCTCGTTTTTACAAATAAACAACATATGTAAATATAACCACATATGTACAATCATATGTTAATAATTCTCGGTGGTTCCATGTTGCACTCTTGCGACCAACAAATAAATAAAAACAAATAAACAGATATTCACCTCAATTCAAATCAGACCCGACCTTTAAATATTTCGTAACGAAATTTCAACGCAAACAAATCTGTGTCACCAGTAAAACACCAACAATGATTGTTTGCATGCGTGTTTTGGCCGTACCCCGATTTTCATGGGAAACATTCGATTAAATAAATGATTCATGGCCGCATAATAAATGTTATGATGTCGATTGGAAAAGTTGCATCGAAGAAAGACATTGACCTGCGGATGATAGTGGAGTGCCAAGCTTTGATTAATTTGAATACATCCCTGGTGTTGAGCTTCGCGAGTGAAAAGCAAATGAAAAATGTAAATAAATCTTCCACTTTCTTGAAAGATTGAACAATGCAAAAGGCATCACAAACTGACCCAAATTTTGAATAATATTCTGTATTTTGAAAATGAAGTTTAACTGTATCTACCGAGTCAAGGCTATCTTCTCTCAAAAGATATTTTTCCATTAAATTCCCTAGTGCATGCTATAGATAGCATTCACTGGATCTGTATTTTTCTATTGCCTGATGTTAGATGGTATCTAACCAATTTCATTACCCAATTATCTGTGATGCTAGAAACAAATGGAAATTTAATTAGAACTAATTTTTCAAAGTTTGAGCTGCTCGTTATTAAAAATTAACCCAGTTGTGGTGTTTCGAAATTATAGATAGCTTAGCTGTGATCTTTGAAGGCCAGCTAGATGCTTTGAATGCAGTAAACCGTTTTTTTGCTAGTAGGATGGCGTCTGGTTGTCGTGTGCTGTCTCTGCTTTGATTAATTACAAAAGTTCAATGTCTTTGATCAGACGTGCGTTGGAAATAGATGAAGATGGAGATAGTGTTTGATTGTTACCGTTTGGTTACAAATGGAATTCGAAAACATTTTAATGAAGAGAAAAAAGAAGATAATTTGGCGGTTTACTTCATTGCAATTGTATTTTGGAGTATAAAGGCTGCAAAACTTTCAGCAATAGACCAAAGACGAAGTTTAAAAAAATTGGTCTGAATTGGGATAGCAAGGTCGTATCTGATATTAGCTGGGCTAATTACATCTTCAGGGGAAAAGTAACACAAGTGTAAAATCTTCAAAGTAACTTTTATGACACCATTAACTTTGAGAACCATCAATTTGCATCCACCGTTATGTAAGATATTGTTTATGTTTTCATTGAAAAGTTATTTGAACTGCCGTGCAACTATCAACTTTGCATGCCGAAGAAAAATGAAAACTAAGTCTCTTCTCCTGAACAATACATAGTTCTACTTTTGTGTCACATTTTAGGTGCACTCATCAACATTTTAGGATTATTCGTATTTTTTGTTTAAATTTCATAACCATCTCCAGTATAGATTTTCATACCACTACACTAGAGTGATATTTAGAGATCTTCATACGAAGATCATAAAAAAAAATTTGTGAAAAAAACCTATTCGCTCATTTTCTGACGCTTCTAAAAAGCTGTATTTCTTTGCGAGGGTTGATTGACTCCAATCCTATTTATTCTTCATGTTTGTCCAATATTACTTTTGTTGACGTGATGAAGATTTGAACCGTTAAAGTCTGCCACACGAACTAGTAGTCTGCGACTCTACGCGTTCATCCATCGTAACATCATCAAAAAAAGTGTTGGGTCTGGCTCCGATCGTAAACAGTAGTAGACAGATGGCCTTTCAATTTTTCATAGTAATTTCAAATATTTCTCCCTCAGAAACAAACATAAATGTAATGTATCATTATTTCTTCAATTTAGGTGATTTCCGAACCAAATTGGTGATTTTCATATAAAATTGGCGCTCTTCCGCATTAAGTTGATACGGTACAATGCATCGTGAGGCAAAGAAATTAATAAGAAAATGCAAGGAACAGAACTTGCAAACGTAAATAACAAAAATTGCAGAAGAAAGTTAACTGATAATTACCGGAATACCGGATTCGAAAAAAGCGTCAGGAAATCGAATTTTTGACAACCCTTAATTTTTTTAAAAAACCTCATTTTACTGAATCGTGTAAAAAAATCAATGAAAGTTGTTAGAATATAGAAGTGTTTCTTATCTCTCCTGAAAAATTACGTTCTTCAGATAAAACAGCATTTTGTTCGAGATCTTATGATTCTACGGACACAAATATTTTTTGGTGAACTTAAAAAAGAGCTATTTAATTCTAAGCAGCAAACAGTTTTTCGTTGGGTTAAATATTTACCGAGGAGAGAAAAAAATTATAAGTTGATGCCATTTTGAAAATACTAACTTATGTAAATTTTTGTCTGCCTTAAAAAATGAGATTATATTGGTGGAGAGATCGTTGAAATTGATTTACATTTTGATTAATAATTTCAGAGGAAAATGTACAAATGCAGTATTGGCTTTTGTATAGAAATCAGTTTGATACCTAATCTTAAGGTACCAGTCCACTTTAGAAGGCGAAAAAACCATTTTTCAATCATTTGTTTCTCAGAAACTTTCTTATATATTGGCATGAATCTTTTTTTCTAGTATTATTTCATATTTGAGCAATACAAAAAAATATAATTTTTATGAAATAAAGCTCTGAAAAAATCGTTACTCCACGGCGGATAGATAATCTATGGATTGGTAGATCTGGAACAAAAAATTTAAACGGCACTTCAAAAGGCAAGATCTCTTACACCGTAATCCACCACCGTTTCCAAAAAAAAAAAACGGTTAAAAAAAATGGCGGACTTGAGAGAAAAAATGTCATCAATCGACCGTTTTTTCGTAGTTTTTTAACGCCAAATTTTTTTTCAAGTTTTTGGTGCATTACGGTGTAATAACTTCTAACAAATAAAACACATCAAAGTTTTTGATAATCGGTTCGGCAGCTCCGGAGATTATCTGTCTGCCATGTTAAAAAACGTTGTTTCGGGTAAAACGTGTTTAAAGTTTTTGTTTCATTTCGCTGACTAACATTTTGTGAAAAATGAAAAATTAGACATTTTTCAAAAATATGCAATTGATATGTAGAAGTCTAAATAAACACTGAACACATGCAATAAAGTCGCAAATATAATGTTTATAGGAGAACCCGGTATTTTAGAGATCGAACACCTAAAAAGAGCCGAAAACGCGCACACATTCAAGGTCGCCATTTATATATTAAACTTTCAAATTTCGAAAAGATTTTTTTGGAGGTCATTTTTGAAGTTCTAAGGAGTCGAAAAATGCAAGAACAAATCCATTTTTTTTGAAATTCATAAAGTGGACTAGTACCTTAAAGAATACTTTTACTTTAAAGCCATTATTGGTCTTTTCGACAAACCATAGAACACTTAGTCCAAGTATTCTTTAAAAGTAGCCTTTTATAAGAGGTTTGCATACTCAAAACGAGCTACATTTAAAAATAAATAATTTTTTTAAAGAAAACACGAATGAAAAAAATCTGTCATTTTCTATTATAGCATAAAAATATTCATGACAAAGCTCAGGTAAAATTCTGTTGAAATTGATATGCTTTTGTTGGTAATATTGATTGAACTTTCTGTAATCGAAAAAGGTCACGTCCTTACTTTATACTCTTACAAAAAATCCCATTGTAAGAAAGACCAAAATTCTCATACCGAAGATAATATTCTCGAGTGAATATATTCTTGGCGTTATCAAGGGCAAGTCCATTGAGAGGTTTTGCATTCATCACAAACACATTTACAATTTCCTTGTGTCGCCCACAACAGTTATTGATTTCTGTCTTCCATTGCCATTTTTTCTGGGCAATCAGAAATGTCCATTCAAGGATTTTTTCCTACTGTACTGCAAAGTGATTTCATTAAACTAACAAATCACTATTGATTTTCCACACTTGCTTCATATAAGTTTGTACATTCTACATTTCTAGAACTATGTTCACATATGATGGTATCAATGAAAATAATAACCCAGGGTCCCTTGCGTGAAGTCCATTATGGTGTACGTGATTTGTGAGGTAAGGATAATTGAATTTTATTTTCATATGTCCTTGTTTTCTGTACTTAAAGGTTAGTGAAAGAATAATACATAGAAGACATTAGTGTTTCGTAGGAATATATTGAATGTTTATTTTATAGAACTGATGTTGAAACTGCGAACCTTAGATTATATCCATCTTTTTATGGAAAATCATGAACAGATTTTTTATATTGTGATTGTTAATATACATAAAAAAACATGAGTGAATTTAAGGTATTTTCAAAACAATAAAAGTTCAAGCAATTTTCATCTACTATTGTCAGGCGATAAACGACTTAGTCTTGGCTGTTAGAAATGACTACATACTATTGAAAACAACAGTAGGCATTCGGAATAAGTTTTTCTCATCCAGCTTTGACAACATTTTTTGTTGCACTCTAGGTCATCGAAAATGGTTGCACGAACTATAACCTTTGAAAGCTCGCTACAGTCGGCTCTGGCATCTTACAATTTTCTGGGCAACATTGCAAGAACTACTAATCATTTTATAGTTCAGAAAAAAGAAGAAGAAGAAACCACTTTCTCTACATTACATCATATAACACACAATGATATCAAAATTATCTAAATTACACGCTGTATATATGTACATGTTTCAAATACATTTGGAAATATGTACTAGATAATATTTTTCCATCTACCACTATTAGCCCTAGCAATTTCTTTTTCAAATAAAATCCCATCAACTATTGACTGCTCAGAATGTATCGAAAAAATGAAATCAAGTCGAAGCTGAATTCATGCTGTGAGAAAATGAAATAGTAATTTAGCAATTCAATGTGGAAAGCATTTCCATCGAGTTTTCCCCAAGTTGTGAGTTTTATTTTTAGAAATAAGGTCAGTACATTGGTCGTAATAACAGTTGTTCAATACGAAAAGGGCTTAGCAAATTATCGAACGAGGTCAATTGTAGAAGAAGGTTTTATGATATACTATTGATCATTTGGATTATCCATGTTCGAAAATTAAGATGAAATTATTTTGATTTCTACAGAACAGTGTTCAAGTTAGACGAGATAGTATTTTACTGAACAATGGCTATTTACTTGATCGATTTTTGGCTCTAGTATATAAAGCTTGTAAATTTCGGAATGTGAAAGAATATGTCCTCCGTGCCCTCCTTGCTCTCAATATATCACAGGCAATATGCGAAGCCGTTAAACTTCCATCGATACAGATACTTCCTGTATCTATCACGTTCTTTTAAAAACTGAGATAAAAGATTGCCTATGAGTGTGTCGTAATATATGTTTGCAAAAATAGTTTCAAAGTAATTCAGTACAATATTCAACACTAAGATTTCAGGATCATCATCGTCACTAGCTCATATCTACTCTTGCCTCACTGAGTCATTCTATTCGATTGTTTTTAGAGGTAGAAACAATAAATTGGTTCACCAAATGTCGGAACTGCCACCAACTATAGCATTTTTAATAGTATCTTTCGCATGAATATTTGTTTAGCATTCACATTCCAAATATATCCTGGCATATTTCTTTTGCTATTTCAAACAATCTATAGCCAAATAATTGTTGCAACAACATTTAATAAACTTTCTTTAAGCTTGTTTGAATTTTGTTTATTGTTTTCATAAACAATAGACTAGTGTTTTTTAAAGGCATAGAACTTCCGATAGAGATATCTGTCATTTTATCTTTCAAATTTCGCTGACATTTTGACATAATGTTTAATTTATTTTGGTAAATTACCATGCAAAGACTTACACCCAAACAACGTCTCATAATAGTGGAAATTTATTTCCGAAATTCGCGTTCTGTGTGTAAAACTTATAGAGCAGTTTGTCTAATTTATGATGCTCATAATCGTTCATCTGCGCAGCTCATACACAATACCATGGAAAAGATTTATGTCCACGTACACTCTATTGGACAATGTTCATCCAACACGAGCTCACACAGTGCGTACCAAGGCAGCTATCGCTGCTGTAAAGGACAGTGTGACTTAGGATCCAAATTTATCGATTCGCCGCCGTTCTTCACAACTTGGAGTCTGTTCGTCCACAACTTAGAAAATTTTGAGAAAAAATCTTGAAGATCCAACTAGTCAAGTCACCTGTTTTTACTAAAAAACAGCAACTATTGATGCTTTGTAAGCTAAAATTCGTAGCGATACTGGTGAAATACGACCCACTATGCTGGAAATAGTAGGGGGAAATTGAAACGACAGGATGGTCTCCCTAAAACGCCGTCGCGGTGCTCACATGACAGAAATTATTTTCATACATCGGATGTCATCATATTTGAAAATTTATAAAGCTCAAAAAGTGGCCATTTCAACAATTTATCTATACATATTTCATTTGCTTGAAGAAAAAAACACCGTATAATTATTATGAAAACATTACTTGACTTTCATCTTTGCTGGCACTTATTTTGGAAACTATTTAGCACATTACTCGCCTAAGAACTTAAATTAAATTTTGAATTAACCGTTTGAAAGTTAGACGTCGAGTTCACTAGAAGAAACATTATACTTATGGTTTAAGAACGGAGATAATTGATGGACTCTTTCTAAAGAAGTTCTGTCTCCAATTTGACAACTTATCAGGTACAAGAAAACGATCCTGTAAATTAGCCCAGATAGTACCTCATTACACTGTCAGCCAACCTCATGTGTTCAGAGAGCCTTTAATATTTAATTAATTAGCCACAAAAGAACACCACTAAACAGACTTGGTCGAAAAGATCTTTTTATTCAATTTTTTAATTAGAACCTTCTTAGATTGAATTAGCGGCAGAGTATTCTTTTATATTGAAATAGGTTTTATGAATCTGAAAACTATTTTCCCATTTCACTTGATATTTTTTTTATTTTTAGCTTTGTGCCAATGTATTAAAATGCATCTATTTTCAGTTTGAAAATTCTACCTTTCTTTGGAAAATAAATGAAAATTCTCAATCATATTTTATCATTATCAGTAGTGCTTATTCAAAAATAAATATGAATATACAATGTGAAAAATTTCTAGTAGAATGCTTATCAACCTAATTTATTTTTTGCAACTTAACCATGGAAGCACACATAGTATTTCACTTTTTTGTGGTTAATTTGATTTGGAATATTATGAAGAGTGTCATTTCTATTTAGTCACAATGTAAATTTTGCAGTAATATCTGGTAGACTTTGTCATTTACGGCATGAATGGGTTTTTCTTATCTACGAAAAAAATCTGCTTTCAGTTTTTGTTTTAATATAGAAAGACATGAAGCATTTGCGTTATTTGGAAGACATAATTTATTGGAGGAAAGTATTCCTAAATATAAAGTAAATTGAATTTTTTTGGTGAATTTAATGTCTTTTCAAAATCATCATTTCATGTAACAATAGAGCAACGAGTTGTTGTAAACTTCACTTTAAACTTAAAAAAACCAATATTGAAACTTAAAAGTTATTGAAGAAAGTGTCCGGCAATCAATATTTATTATGTGCACATATTTTTTGGTGGTTAAAGTGTTTTCAAGATGGCGAAGAAGACGTTGAAGATGATTGATGCCTGGATCGTCATTCCACGTCAAAAACGGATGACAATATCGAAAAAAATCGACAATCTGATTCGATCGGATCGTGCGTTTCCTGACATTACAGAAAATTACAAAAAATGCGTACAGCGAATTTTACATAACATGTTTAAACTGCAAAAATTGAGTGCAAAATGGTACCTGAAATTCTCACGTCTGAATAACAAGAAGCTCGCAAAAATATATGTACTGACATTTTGATTGCCATTGAAAATGACTATTACTTATTGGAAAGGATAATAACATGTGACAAATCGTGGTTTTTTAACTTCCCAGTATATGGGAAGTTCTTGTAATCGCCTCGAAAATCGAAATTGAAATTTTCAACTTTTCTTTACGTTTTGAGGTCCATAGAGTATATATAAAGTGTTTTTTAGAAAGGGAGACGTATGTGTGTGTGTGTGTGTGTGTGTACGTACGTACGTACGTCTGTACGTTCGTGGACAGTTTTTTCTACGAGCATAACTCACGTAAACAAAGTCCTATCGACTTCGTGAAGGTGTCAATCGAAGCGTCTTTGCAATCTTAAGAGCTGATTAGTTTTTGGAACACTTCGGTCGGGGGTTCGCTGTTTTGCCTGTTTGAAGGTCATTTCAGTCATGCGTTATATCTCGCGAACCCAACGTACGATTTGCTTAAACAAGGTGTCAATCGACGCGTATTAAAATTTATGTAATTCTATTAAGTTTCTAAAAAAATTCTTAGAGCCGTTTTTTCACTTTTTTAAAAAAAAAGTGCAAAAAATTGTTTTTTTTTCAAAAACAAAATTTTTTTAACCATATTTTCAAGTCCAAGTAATCAATGTTTATATAATTTATATATTCCAAAAAGTTTTTCCAAAAATGTCATCAAATATTTTTCTCATGATTACAAAAAAAAATCAAATAAAAAATTATTAACAGTCATCATGATTTTCAAGGTCATTTCTATCTTGCGTTATATCTCGCGTAAAAAACATACGATTTGCATCTTTCAGGTGTCAATGCACGCGTATCAACATTCTTGTGGATCTGTAGAATTTTTAAAAAATCGTTGGAGCTGTTTTTTTTAATTTAAGAAAACAAGTGCGAAAATTAGGGTTTTTTTCATAAACAATAAATTTTTAACCCGATTTGCGTAATATAGTAATCAATGTTTACAAAATTAATATACCCCAAACAATGTTTGTAGAAACATCATCAAAACCTTTTCTCATGAGTAAGTAAAAATTAAATAAAAAATAAAAAATCATTAAAAGTCATCCTGATTTTCAAGGTCATTTTTATCATTCACTATATCTCACGAACCAGACATAATGTTTGCATCATTATGGTGTCAGTTGACGTGTATTACCCTCTTTGTGAAGTTTTTAATATTATGAAAATTCATTTCAGCCGTTTGTTTTTAATTTAACAGAAGAAAATGCGAATAATTAGGATTTTTTTCATAAAAAATATTTTTTTAACCTGATTTGCACAGCACAGTAATAAATGTTCATAAAATTTATACATTCTTATCAGTTTTTGAAAAGAAACCGGCAAAATTTTCTTGATGATTATGAAAAAAACTAAATTAAAAATAAAAACCCATTCAATGTTACCATGTAAAGTGGGTTCATACGAATGATATTACTTTATATATTTTATTCTAAATAAATTGTTGTAAATTCATTCAAAGTTTTAAAGTATTTGCATAATTTGAGCAGATTGTTAATAGTTTTTACCGTCTTTTAATTAAAAAAACTGCTTAAATTTTTAAAACCACCAAAATTTCAATCAAATTTGCATTTGCGGTATCAACGCTTAGAATGGTAAAATGTTTTGTAGTCAATACTTTGGAAGTTCATATGCTTTAAAAGCTTTCATCGAATAAAAAATTGTAGTTTTTAGATGATTCATTCTTTAGTAATCGTAACCATCATAATTTGTAATACATTTTACTTTTTACATGCAATTGAACCTATTTTTGACTGTATATACAAAATTTTCCAAGACCAAAAAGGCCCCCACCGATTGATCCGCGTGAATATTCAATCTATCCTCATCGACCAAAACCTTACGTAATCAATGGACCCTCCCGTAGACGATATGATTCATATTAACTCATTCCTGTTACTGCTATGAATACCTCTCATTGTTATTACTTAAAGTATTATTATTTTCAAAATTATTATTGTGTTTAATGTTGTTGATGTTTATGTAGATATTACTGGACAGTTGACCGTGTGGACCTCAAGAGTCGCACCTCGCGGCTTGTTGGTTATGATCCTGAAACGAAGAGCCAATCAATGAGCTGGAAGAGCCCAGCTTCACCGAAAGCCCAGAAAAAACTCGAATGAGGAAATCAAAACTTAAAGCAATGATTTTTTCGATATTCATGGGATTTTGTATCTTCTCTGGGTTCCTGAAGCAATACTACCTTCATGTTCTCGCTGAATTCCGTGAAAGAATAAGGATAAAACGACCCGGATTGTGGAAGGACAAGTCATAGGTGCTCCGCCAAGGCAATGTGTCAGCTCATTCCGCATTGTCAGCCAAGAGGTTTTCAGCCAATTACAGCGTCCCATTGTTAGACCATTTGCTATATTTGCCAGATACTGAACCGTGCTACTTCTAGCTGTTTCCTAAGGTGAAATCTGCATTAATAAGAACATGATGTGAGTCCTTAAAGCTGGGAAAGAAAAATCGGCACGCATCTTAAAGGAGCGGACAGAAGACCACCAGTACTGTTTCAAACAATGGAAAATTCGCATGGAGCGTTGTAGGGATAGAGAAGGGTTGTATATTAAAGGTGATAAAAAGTGAGTATGTATGAAAACAAAATAAAACAAGCCGCGAGATGCGACCCTTGAGGTCCACACGGTCAACTTCTCAGTAATATCTACATAAACATCAAAAACATTAAACACAATAATAATTTTGAAAATAATACTACCTTAAACAATAATAATGAGAGGTATTCATAACAGTACCAGGATTAAGTTAATATTAATCATATCATCTACGGAAGGCTTTTTTTTTTGGATTTCTAACATTTAAGCAGTTTTTTTATTAACACTAAAACACGGTAAAAACTATCAAAAATCTTCTCAAATTATGCAAATATCATAAAACTTCTATTGAATTTACAACAGTTTCCTTAGAATAAAAGATATAAAGTAATATCTATCGTATGAACCCTCTATACATAATAACTTTGAATGATTTTTTATTTTTAATTAAGTTTTTTTATAATCATGATGTCGTTTTTAGAAACATTGTTTGGAGTATATAAATTATACAAACATTGGTTACTTAGACTTGAAAATAAGGTTAAAAATTTATTATTTATGAAAAAAAAACTTAATTTTTTGCACTTTTTTCTCTTAAATTAAAAAACGGCTTCAAATTTTTTTTCAAAAACTTGATGGAATCCCATAAATGTCAATACGCGTCGATTGACACCTTGATCAAGGAAATCGTAGGTTGGGTTCACGAGATATAACGCATGACAGAAATGGCCTTCAAAGGGGCAAAACAACAAACCCCCCCGACCGAAATGTTGCAAAAACTAATCAGCTCTTAAGATTGCAAAGGCGCTTCGATTGACATGTTAACGAAGTCGATACAAGTTTGTTTACGTGAGTTATGCTCGTAGAAAAAACTGTCCACGAACGCACATACGTACGCACGTACGTACGCACGTACGTACGTATATACATACACACACACACACATACACACACACACATGCATACTTCTTTCTAAAAACACTTAAAATATACTCTATAGACCTCAAAACGTAAAGAAATGTTGAAAATTTCAATTTCGATTTTCGAGGCGATTACAAGAACTTCCCATATACTGGGAAGTTAATATTTTACAGCATCAGTCTCGTTATTTAATAGCCACACTTCCTATATCCGCAAAATAAACAAACAAACGCAAAAAAAAACTTAATAAAAATGTTGTTTTTAAACATAAATTTTGATCAGATTCACGAATATTCCAATATAATATGAAAGTGTTACTTGTTGCTGCATGAAAACAGTATTTTACATATTCAAAAAGAGATCGAGAATCAAACACTAGCCTTACAAGTCTGAGGTGAGGATTGACATTATTTTGCTGACTTTGAAAAGATGTTGCCTAGTCCTAGGAGAATGTAACAATGCACTCATTGTTGTTTAATTTATAGTGGAAATCGGAGCACATTTGTTTGTTATAGCAATTTGAAACTATCTTAAAAGTGAATGCTTCTCAAAACTAGACTAATTTAATCAAAACTGCAATAAAATCTGGAAACATTCGTATTACCAAGATTCTACACCGAAATAAATAGATGTGAGCTCATAAATTCACAGCGAACGGGAATAATGCCAAAACAAATTACAACACTCATTACTCGAATCAGCTAAGCTATTTTCACCGCACAGTATTATCAAAATCATTTTCAACTGACGAAAATTGATTTTCAAAATAAATCTCTATTCAATTTATTTCTTACATTTTCACTTCCGCGTCAAAATTCACTTTTCAATAAATCTATTTTCCAACAATTTCAAATCATTTTTCATTTTCTTTCGTGGCGGCCAACAAATAATTTGAACTTGCGGAATTGTTAATGTAAATTTGCCATCAAAATGGGAGAGCGAAAAACCATTAAAGTTATTAGATTATTTGGCCACAGCAAATAAATTTCAACACATGAATGTGTAGCGAAATCTAGACATGTTTTAGCCCACGTACATTTATTTTCAGAAACATTTAGAGAGTCAATTGTGTTCTTTTCTTTCTATTTATTGTATTATAAATATTTATGTGTTTATTGAACTGAAAAATAAATATTAGTATATTTAATTGGGCGAATGCATTGTTGATAAGTTGAAATGGACTATACGTTTTTTACCAGCTTTTCTAGCTTGCAAATTTAATTGTATTTTGATTAATTAACAATTAGTTGTTTGTTAATAGAGAGCGGATAATCGCTTGTTAACTGTTTAACAATGATATTAATGATCGACCATCAACAGTAAATTTCAATAATTCACAGTGCACTTATCGATTTGATTGTTTGAGTAAAAACAACACAAAATACTGCATGAAGTTGCATTGAATGCAAAGGACATAAAATAGCCGTGAATTTAGATGGAAAAACTTTAATTAATTGTTGATGCAAGAATTTCAAAAACAGCGGATATATTTTAAGATATCCTTGCAATATGGTTCCTGTTTTGCAAGGACATTTTAATGTCTATAATAACATAAAAACGTAATAATCTATATTCATAAATTAAATCCATGTAAGAATTTCTGTTAGTCAATAAATTTAGTGGTTTAGTTTTTCGTTAAACTTAACTACACAACTGAGTTGACAAATCTTTTACTTTATTTGAAGACAATCATTTTCTTTGTTGCTTTTTGTGGTCACAACTCATTCACTTAGTTCAAATCAGGGATTTTCCTCGCAATAAAATTCACTAGATTCATCTCGCCTAATATGCAAAATGATTCATTAACTAAATAAAACCGTTCCCTGTATATCTTTCGCCGACAAGCAAATTTATTATAAGAAAATGCCATTATCAGAGCAACGAAGAAAGATTTAAAACATTCTTGATGCGAATATCATCATTGGAACAAGATTTTTGCTCTAAAATTAGTTTCATAATATTTGTAAATTTTTTATTTGCCTACTAATTAGTATGTCAAGTTATCTACATTTAGATGAGTGGAATGATGAAATGTTTTTTTCAAGTCAGAAATACAGAATATACAGAGCAATTCTATTAACGTCTGCCGGCGTCATGTCTATAATAACTGGTCTCATCTTGAGTAAAAAAATGTCTGATCCGATTAGTTAAGGAGAATTTTAAGAATGAAGAATTTTTTGCCTTCTCCCGAGTTTAAAAAAATACTTTGTTCTTCAAGTACATACTTATAACTCCTCAACGGAGCTGATGCTAAATTTTTGTTGGACATTTTTTTACTTAAGTGAAGCAGACGTCAGTAGAATCATCATGTATGCACTGAAAAAGTGCTTATCAATTTTGGGAAAAAGTTTAATTCGTTTGGGAAAAGGTTTGAATCGTTTGAGAACAAGATTTTTTTTTCATTTACGATAGATTTTAATTCAGAATTTTCAGTTGATGATGGTTGTTCATGGTAACAGCGTGTCGCTCCGCATACCTGCTCAATTACGCATCAACCTGAAGTAGGGAATTATCCTAATTGAAACATCTTTTCTCTATTTCGAGATGAAGAAGTGACGTTGGTTTTATTTTGCGTTTCGAAAGGAAACCACCTCTTAAAAATGAGTGACATTTTTAAAATTCGTTTTAAGGCAGCATTTCTAGTTTACCATCCCTTAGGACAAAAAATGACTCAGAGTACATGAAAAAGTCAGTGGCAGTCGTTGAGAAATGGACAAAGCGATAAAAGAAAAGCGAAAATGTGGACGATTTGCCTGGCAGATGAAAAGTGAAGAAGATGTCAACGAAAGACTTGAAGGCGACAGTCGAAATATTTAAGAGAAATTCGCGTATTTCGTTGAGAAAAGCACGAGATATGTTATGCTAAATAAATTTTAACGTGCCACTGTATACGATCCCCGATCGGGTTAACGAAGCAAACGTCACAAGCAAAGCCGCAATGTCGAAAAAAACGTTAACATCGAGACAGATCGAAAGAATACTGCTGTGGGCCCCAACGAATAAGGATCGTGACTGGACGAAAGTAATTAATCTTCACAGATAAATCCTCATTTTGGCAAACGAGTACAGTGAGATGTGTGTGGCGAACAAAAGGCGAACCCTGGATCGAGCGAACTGTTCAACATCTTCGAAAGATCCATGTTTATGGTAGTTTTTCTGCGCAAGGATTTGGCAATCTTTTAGTTTTTACTGGAATCGTGGCGGTTCCAAAAAATGGTAGAACTTTATAAAAAAGGGTTGTTGGCGTTCGCCAAAATGTTATACTGTAACAATAATAAGCAGTAGATCCTTGTTTTACGCAGCTTTTGAATAGGAAAATGTGGTTAAAGTATTAGATTGGCCATCACAATTGCCTGATGCCGATCCAACAGGCAACAATATATGCGAAATACACTGTAAATCGATGCAATTTAAATTTTCTACAAGTTTACATATTTTTGAGAGACACGGTTAGTGAAATATAGGTGTTGACGTTCCATTGTTAAGCACATATATATATCCTCCTCTTCTAAGGATTAAAAAATCAGCCATTGGGAAGCTCTAAACTATATTTTTTTTGCATATTTCCAGCTATGCTATAAAGTAGAGGTTGACGAGTCCACTAGCTCATAAACTAACAAGAACTTTATAGCATATTGTCCTTTAAGAAAATATAACGACTAGTGTCAAAAGTCATGACAAGGTGTAACGGCTTGAAACGGATTCAATTATTACAGACGTCGTGTTTCTTCAAATCATGTTCATGATTGATATCGTTTCCGAAAATTTCACTATCAAGAAAATTACTGGCAATCAGTTTTTTCTATCCATTGCTGTTTCGCAAGATTTTATTCTCGATAAAAAAAATTCAATTTTTATAAAAAAAATTCAAACTATTTTTTTTACAATCAACAATTTGAAATGGCAACAAAATGGCTTCATTTGTAAGTTAAAATTGATAGGATGATTATGTTGATGTTTCTTGTTTTTAATTTCTTATTTTTAAATATGGTTTTCGGCGTTCAATTCTGGCCAACGTGTCACATCGATTTCACTTTCGAAAATGTTACCAAACGAAAACGCTAATTGTCACTGGATGACGAAACTTTTTGTATGCCTGTAATGTTTTAGTAATCAAATCTGCGGTACGGCAAGAGTCAATCAGGCTTCTATAATTTGTATAATCTGAATTTCCTAAAAAAATACAAAGTGGTTTAAAAACTAAATCAATCTGGCTGCCTTTTACGGCATTGTGCAATATCTTAGCCAATAACAACTTCACTAACTGATCCTAATATAAAATAGTTCGATTTTGTGCGTACGATTCGTACAGGCAACACATATCTTTCGAATTATAAAAAATCACAAGTAATTTTTCTTCCATCGTTCCAACAGCTAACTAAAGACATACATAACTCGCAAACGCGGTCAAGGTCCAACCGAAGTGTTGCGTATCAATTATTTTTTTTGAAAAAATTTCTTCATTTCGAAGCTATTGAAAGAACTAGCGTATAAAAAAGAGCTTTGTGGTCCAGAATTATTGGCTTCAGTTGAATGATATCAACATTACGATTGAACACAACAAGCAGACAAACAAACAGACATAAGGCCGAGATCGATGCCAAAAAAACTTGATGCAATCAACATTTCGTAATTTCCCTAAAGCACCTTAGTTAACGGTGCCGTCGCGGCCGCCTGCAGACTTGGGAGCTTTGTCGTCATCTCCCACCGAATAATAAATAATTAATTTTCACATATCCAACATTTTGGAGGCTACACTGCGCCGTGTGTCAGACATCACGTTGTGCCATGAACGTTGCGCTCAATTCGTGTCAGACACCGGGAAAATTGTGAGTGCCAGACACGAGAAAATTGATAAGTGTGGGGAAACGTAAGTGATTTTTCAATATTAAAAATTAAACCAATTTATCAAAAGAGTGAACAGGGATATCTGTAATATTTTTTGTGCAATGAAAAAATATTTGATGAGACAATCGTTTCAATATTTCCACCAGAAAATGCCTCAGTCGGATTGAAGAAGACAATCAAGGATATTAACTATAATCAACATCTTTACCACGGAGGATGGGGCCTGGCCTGAATCAACCATGATTGCACAACTGCAACACATTTGCACGCTATTGCAAGAGTCAAGAGCGACAGAGGGTGTGGCAATTTTAACACCTCTTGCAATTGCTTGCTTGCAATCCAAACTTTCTCCGAGACCTTCAAAAACTAGCATGTCCAAACTTTGCATTGTTGTGGGTTGACCACCAGCCGAAGACATAACAATCAATGGTTCGTTGCCTCAACAATGGTTGGCAGACGTTGTACGAACTTGTCGCGAATCGGATTCAGGTAACCCAATTAGGAGAAGACGAAATAGCTGTTTGCCGTTTTGGGTGCTCCTCAATTCAAGCATCTAATAAGGTGATGTTTCCACCGAAACGCGACCGTTTTTATTTGGTAATATATTCGAAATTAAATAGTTTAAACACGAAAATATTCTTAAAAACAGATGATACAGATTTTTGAACATTTCTCATCACCAATGCCTGCGTTCGTATGTGTTCTAAAAATATTTTAAATATATCCTCCATTTAGTTAACGAATATCCGAAATTTTATCAAAAATATTAACTTCATTTATAAGCTGAAAAGCAGTAAATTACTACCGATGAAACTCACAAATAACATCATTAAGGCTTCATGATGAAGCATACGAGCATATGCAGACTTCAAGTTGATTGGCATATAAAACTCCAGTTTACGATACGCACCTTCCGCATTAATGGCATACTTTCAAGCAAAATTGCACCATTAAATGAACCAGAGCATGGATACACTTTTAAATTGAGGCGAAATCGATTCGTTTCGTTTTCAACCCGAAATTCGCGCTCACCAAGATTTCTATGTGAATATTTCAAGGCATATTTCCTGGCACAGCAAACAACACAAAAATGTTGGAAACATTTTTTTCCCGCCAAGAAACAATAAGAAAGCACTTTCGTGTTCGTTTGGAATAGATGAGAGGCACTACAAACGTTTGTATTGTTTCATTGAGAATTGGTAAGTGCTCTATAAAATTGAAGTGGAACGCTAAAATTCGTGCAAGTAGTGAATACATCCAAACACTAAAATTTAATAAAAAAAATCAGGGTCGAACAGTTGCCGTGCTCTAAAAAAGTTTATATTGTAATTCAACGATGTAGCGTACACGTAGAATTTTGAACTACAAATACGTTCTTGTTGGAAGCAACTCATCGAAAACATCGAAATGGGGGTGAAATTGATTCCCATATTGAATTTGTGGAATTGTAGAATTTCAATGGAAAGATGACAATAATAAAGCTATAAGTGTCGTATTATATTTACCTAAATAAATATATCCACAATTTAGTTTGTCATGGGTCAGAACCCATGACAAACTAAACTTAGCAACGTAGCATATATACGAACCAGTTTGACAGTCGTTATACTTCGCAGATACAAATATTAAAAATAGTTGAAATATAACGAGCATAACCCATCAACAAGCCTAGCCGTGGTCGTGCTGTCTTGTGACGGATGGCAAATGACAGCACCTGAAGAGGATGCCATCCGACACGCCGAAACTACACTTTCCATTAAATATCCACAATATCAAACCGGGCGACATTAATTTAAGAAAGAAAACAAACCAAAATGTTTTCACCTATATGCATTCAAATCTTGACCTGTACTTCCTTGTTACATTTGTTTCATTGCGAAAACTAAACGCAAAATAGTTAATTGTGGTGCAATAAACTTACTCAAAATGAAATCAAAGATAGTCAAAACCACAGCTGATTCAACATATTCTGAACGATATTTCATCATTGACCTGATTTTAGCATCGTGAGACATACATATACACCGGTTCACGAAAAAGCGTCACATCGAGCGTATGTTTCCCAGTCGTGGTAGCCAAGGTTCATATCTCAGCGCTGATTTACATTTTTCCAGGGTTCAAAAGGAGATAGACGTTTCCCTGTAATTTACCGAAACGAATAATAATGAAAATGGGCACTTTTTGATTCGAAAGCTTACCGTAAACGTTCATCGATTTTTGGAATGTGATCGTAAGAGTATTGGCATTGATTTGCCATCTACCACCAAACATTACTATATATTGGGTGAGTTCAGGGAAGTGATAATAGCAACGGTAATTTTATTTATTTATCATTATGCACAGTACTGCGCGAGTGATAGAATTTTTAATTGTCAAAGCCGTCATGGTTGTCATAGACATGTGACATCTATATTCAGCACGGGCTGACAAGTCATAATGGCATGGACTCACAATTCATCATATGGCGTGTATACATGGGGCCTTGCGTGTAGCGGTAACACTTCTCAAAACGTATTGTATTTGTTTTCTGTGTGATTGCAGAAGATAGATAAGCAATGGGGAGGAGAAATATATAGAGTCCAGTTAAACAAAGTTATTAATTTAAATGTATAAAGACAAGAGAAATAATAAACACGGGCACATATACACAAAACGTTCCAATTTCAAGCGGGCATAGCTTGAATGTAGTCAATCATATTGGCGCACGACTGCTCACTGGCTCAGAATTTCGAACTCTGAATAGCTCTAGACGTCACTACAAAAACGCTAATTTGTTAATTTACGAACTCACTTAGCCATAAATGAGCCTCATTGCTGAAAATGATTTGACGATAAAAATGCAGTTCAACTTCCAACTCATTGTCATTCACCGATCGTACGACGCAAACGATGGTCCAATAGCTTCAATTGCTGCACTAGCTGTATCTTATAAGACTTTGGTCTAAGATCTTTCCTCAAAATGTTCCATGTAGTGGACAAGACAGAGGCCAAGTTGTTGATAACGACATCGAATTGATAAATTTGGATCCTCAGTCACACTACCTTTTATAGCAGCGATAGCTGCCTCGGTACGCACTGTACGAGCTCGTGTTGGATGAATATTGTCCGAAACAGTATACGTGGACATAAAGCTTTCCATCGTATCGCGTATGAGCTGCTCAGATGAAAGATTATGATCACCAAAATTTGGACGAAGTGCTTTATAAGTTTGGTGTACAGAACACGAATTTCGGAAATAAATTTCCAATATATTATGACGGATATCAATATTTGAAAGTAAAAATAAACATAATGTTAAGATGGCAGTGAAATTTGAAAGATAAAATGCCAGATATACCTTTATAACTCTTAAAAAAATCCCCTATATAATATAGTTTATATTACAATCGATTTCATTTTTTAAATATAAACGAAGAAATATATTCAGCCCAAAAAAATTTAAATTAATTTAAAGATTTATAGTTCGTATCTGTAAAAATGTGTCGTTTTCATATATATTAATCAACTAAAAATTTAGCCTTGTTGGTTAAAATTTGCGATTTTCACTATTGTCATCGTCTAGTCCGACAGCTATTGAATTTTTCGCTAGATTTACGAAACAGCATAAGTGGGTCAACGAAATATTTATTGTGATAGTGTGCTGGTAGCAGATTAAATTGTTTCAACGAATTTTCCATGTTTCACTTGGATATACGACAATCAATTTAAAATGTAATTAACAATCAATTTCACTACGTAGCGTATTTTACAATTGACCATTACTCATCAACTTATCAAGCTTTCACTCAGCAACCATCGAGCAATTGTGATAAATCATTAAAATTAATTCCGTATTGACATGTTTGATAGCTTTGACTTGGAAATCAGTGAAGAAAAGGTCAATCCAAAAGCCATAGTATTCAATACGATAGATACAAATTCAATTTAAACGAACGACACACATGCTTTGTTCGTATGTTTGCATGTTTGTTGTATGAACAAAGTCAATTGACTCGGTGACCATTTTCCGATTGAAAACACTTCCGCGTCATATGGAAAGCGACAGTGAACGAAGATACGTTTTGCAACCTAAAAAATAATTGATACAAGAAAAAAATGTAATAGTAAAAGATTGAAATGTTCCATTTGCAGACGAACGTATCCAACCAGATTTTATTGAGCGTGAATGAAATTAAAACATTATCTTACCTCAGTCGGCATAAAGGCTAAGAACGCGGAAGACAACAACGGACGCAGCAACAATAAATTCGTTTAGTGTTAAAAATGTTTGCATGTGACCTGGACAGATTCTAATTATGCAAAAAAAAAATCACACGCGCAAATGCAAATCGCAAACGAACGTTAATGAATTTTAGCAGAAATCGCACGCGCGTAAATTGTGTTGGAAGTATAATAACTTGTTAACCTTAGAGAAAAGACTTTTTTGACGTGCAAAGCGGAAACATTTCTGTTGAGTGTTAAACATTTACTTCAATACGAACCACAATGTTCCTGAAGATGTCACGAGGTTTCTGTTGGTAACGGTGGTTGGATTGTAATGAAGTTTGATATGTAGTTGATGTTTCTCTTGATTTTTTTGACGTCGTACACATTTGGAATTCGAAATAGTGGATCAAATTAAACTTGCTTATTTACATAACAAAAAAATTGTATTTATTTGAAAATTAACATTCCAAGTTCTTGTTTGTAGGAATGTAAAAAAAACAATTTTGGAAAGTAGAATTTTACAGACTCAAATTGAACAGCTCAATCCTGGAATGGAATTGAAAAGTTAGCTTATTTCAAACGTTAAATCGTTCCCTGATTAATGATTGAATTATCTTTCAGCATTACCCTCGCTAGTTCCTACAGATAACTCTAAAGTAGATCGCAAGTTCTAGTTCTCATAAATTGCCTGAACGCCATAAGGCTGTATTCTTCACATTGATGGTCTGAAAAGATAAAAAAGCGACTGTTTTTTATAGCCAATGGAAAGCTGATGCCTTTTAAAAATAAGCAGAGATCAACGGAACATAATCATCTATTTGACACAGTACTGAGCCTTACGTAAGAGCAGAAAAGCTCGACTGAGTTAGCAGTGGCGAGGGGTGAAAAATCACTGTGGGTAAGCCGCATACTATTTGAGAGACATGGACCCTTAACAGACAAAGCAGTATATTATGAGCATATAGAGAAATACTACCGTAATCATTCTTTCTATTGCATACATTTTAAATTACGATCAGATCAGATTCCTGCTACAACAATCAAGGTATAGACATATAGACTATTGCAACAATATGTATTTCTAATTGGGGGTTTTCGATGATTTTCTGGCATCAATTTTCACAGCTGATTCGCAAGCCGGGAACGCTACCGGCTTTTTGATTTGTTTCCATATCCTATTGAGGAAAACCGAGCTGCCATTCCAACAAACGGGAGTTGAATGCCCACGGCACCTTAAATTATTGATGAATTCGAGACTCGGAAAGCTTTTCAGCAACTCTTACAGATGTTGATCGCTTTGCTGGCTATTATGGAACTATGAGGATGTGTGGAATGAAGAGAATGGAGTATGATGGAATAAACACTGAGATCAAGTGGAACGATTGTGCATGTATACAGTGATGCATACAAGTAAATAAACACTTCATTCCCTTATAAAACTGAAGTGTCAGACATTTTTGCAACATGTTTGGAAAGGGAAGCCGATGGGAATCGGCTTATATGAACGCCTCGCCACTGTGATGTAGGTAGGTACTTTTAGACGACCGAATTTCCACCGATTTTCTTAAAGCTTTACTTACGTAGCAATTGCATGTTTTGGTAAGGTTTTGATCAGAAATATAATTTGTGTCCTATGTAAACTAAGTAATTTTCTTGGCTTTCTAAATTTCAATCGTTTATATGACAAAAAAAATATTTTTCCGTTGTAAAGACATTTTTAACATTTCAGCATACAGGAAAACTTTATTGTAATTGATCCGAAAATCGAAATCGAAACATATCTTTTCGTTTTAAGGTATAAGGAATAATTTAAAAGCAGTTCTAGATGGAAGTATTGGGTGAATAACTTTTAAAATTTGAAGCTATGACTTTTTCCCATCTTTTAGTTAATTTATGAATTCCTTGTCAAAAAAAAAACAGGAATGAATCGAGCATATTTGCGGTACTGTGTTCTCAAGTGAAGAGTATTGAAGTAAGGGCATTCTGCATTGATCGAAATAAGTGAGCCCGAAGAGGCAAGGTCTGGGCTATACGAAGGGTAAGGCAATATTTCCCATCCATTATTTTCCAAATACATTTTAACCGGTCTAGTAATATTAGGCCTACCATTGTCATGCTGAAGAATAACTTTCTCGTGTATGGTCGCATATTCTGGCCGTTTTTCGAATCTCTTCAATCGAATCAGCTGTTTTCTGTATATCTCTCCCGTAATAGTTTCACCAGCTTTTAGCAGCTTCAAATGGATAACACTCTTCTGCTCCACTAAATACAGAGCATTATCTTGACTCAATAAATTTTCGGCTATGGCATTGATGTTCTTCTGTAGCTTGGCTTCACATACGATTTTTTGCGCTTTGGATTATCACAATGGATCCACTTTTCATCGCTTGTAACAATACGATGGGAGTTATTCTTGTAGCGCTCCAGCAGCATTTCAGACATGCAAAATCTCCTTTCGACATTTCTCGGCTTCAACCCATATGTCATTTTCCTTACTTGCGGATGAATCCCAATAATTTTAGGCGCTTAGAAGTTGCTGCGTGTGTCAAGCCTAATGATTCCGCAAGCTCTTCTTGCGTTCCACACGAATCTGCGCTGAGTAAAGTTTTCAATTCGTCATGATCGATCTCTTTTGGCTGGCCGGGACGATCTTTGACTTCGATGTCAAAATCACTACTTTTGAAACGCACAAACCGCTTCTGACACATTCTTACATCTGCAGCATGTTCAGGGTATGCTTTGGAGAGCAAACGATGAGCTTATTTCTTTAAATTCAACCAGTAGAGTAAAACTTCCCGCAAATGGTGTGTTGTCGGAATGTAATTCGTCTTTTTGAACCGATTAAAAAAAAATTGTGTGTTAACGTATCAAACGTAAACTAAATTCAATAGATTTTCGAACGCTCTTCAACATAAGACAGCTGTCATTGTGACAAAAAAATGGCGCGTATGATATGAAGTTAGTAACAACTACGGACATTTTAAGTTAGGAGCCAGCCATATATTACGTAGCACTCCAAGGGGGAGGGGGGTATTTGAAAATGTTACTAAGTGTTACATGAGAGAGAAGAAAAATATAGTTTTTCATGATTAAAAATAAGTCGTTCAAAAACACAGACTCATTTTACTCACTGTAATGTCTCATTATCATTTTATTGTTTGAATTATCATTTTTGTTACTGTTTTTGATAGTTCTGTAGATATTACTGGAAAATTGTTCATGAGGATCTCAAGAGTTTCACCTTATAGCTGTTTACTCCAGTTTTGCAGGATCGAAATATACAATCAATAAAGAATCTTTTAAACTCATGAAATACCCTAAAGATGCAAGATTCTTGGAAAAATATATCACATATTTGAGACAGTCAACCAAATCTTAAAATTTATTGTAGCGTTAAAAAGCCTACAATATGTTAGTACGTCAGCATATCATCATCTTCTTAAACAACTGGTCAAGTAAAAATTCCAATCAGTAGGAGGAGAGTCCATCTAAAAGTTGTCGTCGCCAAATATGCAATTCTAATAGATCTGCAAATCTTTACGAAACGACCAAATTAGTAAAATGAAATGTTCGCGGCTGAGATCCATTAAGGCGTCATAAAGTATGACCCATTTTGGTAATAGACAACAATCTTGGCTAACTCATGTACTCAAGATTCTTCTTAGTGTTCAACAGTTTAGTTAGTACGGCGAGTATTTATAGCCAAGTAATTGGTTTACAGTGCGCCTCTTTTGATATGTAAATTTCGGTCGGAGGAAGCGTACATGAAAGTGGAGATAGAAGCATTTAAAAGCTAATCAAAGGATTGTTTGGAGATACTTGAAATTTCCATAATGGCTAAATTATGTATACTTGGGATTTAAGTAGCAAATGGTTGTCTTGAACGAAATAATTGGCAACAGACAATTTGATTTGTTTATTCGATCGATAATTGCTTGTTGTTAAGTATGGTCTTGTAAATTCATAGACGATAATTTTACATGGATATCACAGAGCAAAGATAAAGTTGCTTTGAAACTGAGCTGATTTTATAATCAGAATAAATTTATGCATCGTTAAAAATTATAAAACACTCATCTGGATCAAGCAATGATACAACAACTTTTTCAATGAATTTATATTGGAAGGAGCCTTTTTAATGGAATTACATTAAACGTTGGGGCCCCCTTCAAAACGCTTGCCTGTTTGACCAATTAAATGGATATTCTTTAATTTGCTTGCAGGTTTTAAGGCTGAAGTTAGGGCCGATGAATTGGATTCTTTTTTCTACGTTCTATGGGTATTTTTATGCTTTTAGAAAAATTACGAACATTATATTCAAACAACAACACATGTCCCCATCAAAATAAAAAAGTTTGAATCATTTCATGATCAATTTCGTGTTCTCAGAGTTTCTTTTTGCATCTTTTGAGCCACTTGAATTTCGATTGCGGTATGTTGGTTTTTGAAAAAGACGCAACATATGCTGGAATGGTTAAAACTAACGTGAATTATAATTTTTGGCGTACCCTTTTCTCCGTAGAACCTCGCCTAACTTTTATGATGTTTCGTCATTTTCTCGGTAATTATGTAGCGCCACTCTTTTTGTAGGCGTCTTCCAATAAAAATTTAAGTGCGTTGTCTTATTCTTTTTTCGAGCAACTCTCTTATCTTTTTTAATGTTACTATAAAAAGAGAGTGGGCCTAACCACGCATAATATGTGTTACCGCACATATTAGATCCAGGCAGCTGGTGAGTTCCAAATGAAGCCATGTGATCGATCCATGGTGAATGTAAGACCATTCTCGTTGATTTTTAATATTTTTTTTGTTTGTATCTGTATTAGATATTCATTCTCGGAAGGGAGTAGAATCGCGTTTTTGAGGTTGGTCTGCACACAAAAGAAATGCATTAGTGTGAATTAAAACGTCCAATGATTGTTCTATTGATTGATTTTGGTTTTTGTATTGAAATTAAATTTGTTTTCAAAATTTCATGTAATCGAGCATTTTACGAATGATTGAAAGTTTGGGTATTTAACAAGAGTAAAAGCGAAGTAGTAAAAACTTTTCGTCAGTCTGCGGAGGACGTGAAAAAACTACCCTTGAAAACAAAACAATATTCCCTTGAGAAAATTCAATGAGCCTACGATTCTCCAGAGAATATTGGGTGAAGCTATTATGCCCAAGGGAAAATTGAATGGAAAATGAATTCGAATAGTGTTTATGTTCACTGCATGAACAGTTTAATTAAAGAAATTTTGTGTTTGATAAATATTGGATAAAAAGTAGTATTTCCAAATGAAAATAAAACAATTTTTTTTGTTTCAAATTTACGACTTATTCTGCTTTTTTTTCTCATACGTATTTTAGGTATTAGTTGCTGAAAATAGTACATATTTTAACTACCTACAATTGCAGGTTTTTGTCTTTCGACCAAGATAATTTCTCAAGAAGTCCTGGGTCAAGTGACACTGACCCAGCATTGATGAATCTGACTTGCTCCCTTAGTTGGTGATGATTTACGATTTGCACAACAATCAAAACACCAAGAAAAATGGAAAATACTTACTCTTGAATTAAGTCTATGTTAAACATGTACAGAATTTATTGTGCATAAAGGGAGATGTTTCGCTCGTTTGTATATTGATATTTATGATTTCTAAAATATGAGAATACAAGCAAGCAACGCTTTCACTTTTTGCAATCCCATTTTGACTACTTATTATATTTTCGCCAAATATAAATTATGTCTTTCATATGTCAAATTGTCATATAAACAAAACAATTGAATATCAAATACTATCCAATCAATTTTTTATGCAATTCTAATCACTTTTACAGCAAAACTCGACCATCCAACTGAATTTGTTTGGACAACGACAACAAAAATATCAATCACTAATTGGACTTTCATCTACATATGAGCGAAAATTGATTTGGAAAAGCAACAGAAGAGCTGCAAGCAAAATAGATTATCTAAGAAAAGAAAAACAAGATAAAACACTTGATTCAGGCACATAGGAAAGTATTTTAGTTGCACGTAAGACTTCCTTATATGAAATCAGGTTGAATATTATTTGAACCGGTTGAGAATGTTGGAAGTCTTGCCATTTTTGTCTGTTTCCTGGCATTTTTTGTATACTAAACGTGAAATATTATTTTATAAATGTTTGAGGGTGGCTAAATTTTACTAATGTTGATTAATTTTTCTAATAAAATTATGGGACAAAACAAAAGCTTCAATGGACATCGAAGAGTGATAAGTCAATCTGATGGTTTGCATATGAAGTTCAAGTTGTAGCGAACCAATTGATCCTTAAATCATTGATTTTTATTTTTATTATTTTTGAAATCGCACTCTCAGTTCTCGTAGTTTCACCTCTATTTTGTCGTGGCTATGTGCTGCATCATTCAATCAAAATTTCTCTCTTTTTACCTGGTTTTCTTTTGGATTTGGTCATCCAACCTGAAGGCACACTCCAAATCAGCCACTGCTAAATGAATTTGTCCACTCGAAATTGGTCGCCATCACTTGACCGACCTTTGTGCACAAATAAATTACCACAGAATCTCGAATGTTGGTTTTGAGTAACAGTCGACGGCGACAATTAAATTTCAGTCATTCAACATTGACGCAATGTTGTCACCGTTTTATTTGGCGGCAGTGTTGTATTCCACGAATGAAAAATAGGTCAGTGAAGATGGAAAACAATTTTCAGTCAATTGTAGCTCATGTGCTCGTCAATTGTAAAGTGTCCAGCTGTTTAAGTGGAAGTCTATTTTAGATATGGAGCAATGGACGCGATGATGATGATTGCAATATGATTCAGAACGCAGGATTACTTTTGCATGCTTCTTTCTAGATTATTTATATATTTTAAAAGATTCTGAATAAATTTTTATAAACCTTATTTTGGCTTTTACTGTAGATTGACTATGAAATATACGCGTTTGCTAAGCCCAGAAGAAAATAATCAGGTGCTATAATGAAAGCTGCAAATAACGAATAAGAAACTTAAGGGTTCTACCCTCTTTACAATTTTCAAAAAATTGTTTTATTGCATTTTTGGAATGTACATATATACAGAAACACCATATTAAAATTTTATAAAGATCGGAGCAATTTAACTATATTTTTGGGCAACTTTCAATTTGTAACACAATAGCGATTTTTCATTAAAAAAAACTTTAACCGCATTTTTCTCGAAACAACGTTTTTCGACGCCGCGTTGATGAAATCTCGGGAACTACTAAACCTAGATACCAAACATTCTTTATAGCGAATTGGAGATTTTTCAAAATTTTGATTTAATTTTTTTTGGCCAAAAACGATGAAAAAAGCATTTTTTTTCGTAATTTTTCGAAAAATATCCATCATTTTGTCAATTTTGCAAAAATCACCCTATTCGCGCTATAGTTATTAACATACTGAACCTAAAACTATTTGATTTTTTTTTATTTCGGATCGACCATCTCGAAAATTTCATCAACGGCGCCCACCACTCTCGTTTTTTCGATATTTTTTCAACCAGCATTTTCATTGATAAAAATCACATAAATGAATAAAAAAGTGTTTTTTTGTGTATTTCGAGTGTGTTTATTGAGTGTAAAAATTTATTAAAAATAACCCGTTTTTACACTGCTAAAAGAGGGTAGACCCCTTAAAAGCCATTTTATTAAAAACTGTTTTTTGGAGGTATCCAAAAAACTTCAAATTCTTCTAAAAATGGATAACAGGGCATACGGAAAAAGTTAGAAAAGGAGATGAGAACGAAATGATTCTATGGCAAAGGTAACGAACATTCTTATCTGGTGCTTGAAAATCGGATATAAAAAAGTTACAGCATACTTTTGCGAGGTCGTAGATTATCCAAAATAACTGACTAAGATAGTAAGTTTATCATGGATTAGAACCTCCTAGTCTAGTCGACAACTTTCTTATTCTAGTGCGCTTTTGGTTAGCGACTTGCTAACACTATTGTTGCACATTAATGGAGGTTCTTGTTTCCCAGGCTTTGCCTGTGCAACAATAGTGTTAGCAAGTCGCTAACCAAAAGCGCACTAGAAGAAGAAAGTTGTCGACTAGACTAGGAGGTTCTAACCCATGATAAACTTACTAATATAATAGCGACGTAGGCATACATACGAACAAATTGACAGTCGTTATACTTCGCGGATACAAATAATAAAATAGTTGAAATATAACGAGCTTAACCCATCAACAAGCCTAACCGTGGTCGTGCTGTCTCGTGGCGGATGGCAAATGACAGCACCTGAAAAGGATGACATCCGTCACGCCGAAACCACACTTCCCATTGACTAGGATACATGTGTTAGGGTTTCTTATCGCTTGCAGTTCTCACCTCTAATATTCACAATCAATAAATTTGCTCACATGAATGACCCAGCGTAAATGCATATTATAAATATTTCACGTTATAAATTCATTGATAGATTTTTGAACGATTTTTTTACTACAGCACGAGTAGCGATTTGACACCTCTTGTAGCAAAAGCCCTATGTGTGTGGTAGAACGCGCCAAAGGTCAGAGCAGCGAAAAGCATTGGATAAATCAGAGTGACACTTATTGTGTATTAAGTGGGAAATAGTGATAGTTTAGTGTAAAAAAATCATTTTTTTAAATCAAAAAAATCTAGATTGCACATACTTGAATGTTATGGAGATCTTGAAATTGTCCATTATTCGTCCTCTTCGAATAAAAACAAAGCGGATTGAATATTGTTTGAAAAACTCCCTACGCACGTGCCAACAAACAGCAATCATGCATAGCTCGAATGCGAATATTATAAATGAACTCTCAAACGGCACAATTAGTAGCTCTTACGCACAAAGCCTATTTCAGGACTCAATGGTTCTGTACCGTGATCCACCTTAGCAGTTGGCTACGAAACCATGTGCAGCTAACATATCAAACAAACCATTTCTCATCAAACGTGACAATATTACGGTGGATTTTGCCTCCCTTGATGTCATTGGAATCAAACCACCCAGAAATAAACTTTCCTAGACAATGATGAAATGAAAACGTGCAAATGTGATGTTGATCCTATTAAAAACGCGTGCTCCATTTTCCTTTCAGTTCAATCAATAACGATTTTAGGTACTTTCTTTTTGCTACAAACCAGAAAAAAATGTAGATAGATGTCTTCTTAGGTGGTAGACAGATTACACTAAAGCGGGGTTTGCGACAAGACGTTCCATTTTTTATACCGTTTTCGTTATGATGGACGCTTTACATGCTTCCATGGTGTAATATGAGGAGTTAGCATACGGCATTTAAATTAACCTAATGAAGATGTGACCGGTTCGTAGTAGGTTTGCTTGCATTCAGATTTTCAAAGAAAATGTGACCCATTTGAATGATATTTGCAAACATTAACGCAACTCACCTGGAATACATTACAGATTTTCCTGGCAAAGGCACAATATTTCCATTTGTTTAGCGACAACGAATGTATTTACACGTGAGCAATGCATATAGTATGTAATTTCATTGAACAAACCAACATTTCCACAATCAGGTCATTAGGGAAGAATTAATGCTTGCCGAGCATGTTTGTGGAGGGATTCGATTCAATCACGTTGTCCTTAGCAATAGATTGGTTTATTTACATATCTTTGAGCGCATCAAGAGCGGTTAGTATATTCTCAAAGTAATAATGAAAAACGGTTTTTGCAACGTGTTTTGCAATTGGCGTTTTTTAATTTTTTGCGCCATTTACGGCGCGAAAATTTCAATGGCGTTGCGAAGTGGAAATCGCAATTAGTTAAATGACAATATTTGAAATAACTAAAATAAGTAATATATCTAGATTCACAAGAGATGCTTTGAGACGAGCACAATGACAAAACGCAATCGGAGCATCATAAGCATTTCATAGAATCGAAACACTACAGGCACTTGTTGCAATCCATTATAGAAATATACCTACAGACCCGATATCATTTTATAGCCAAAAAAAAAATCGGGGAAAAATTTCAATTAGACAGCGTGGCCTTCTTTCTGGTATGTCTAAAAGAAATTCAGCCGACGAAGATGGCGCTGTAATCCCGTCGAAGTTGGTTCCTAGCGCGATTGAAAAAAGAAGAGAGAAAAAAAAATTTCGTATATACACTGGTGGTCAAAATAATAAATTCACCGTAAAGTTTCTTGTAAAACATTTATTTTCTCAGCTGGCAATGCTTTTCAAGTGACGCAATCAGCTGCAATGAATCATTAGATTGGGAGGACAGTTTTTGTTTGTAGCAAGCCTGTTCATATGGTTTTTTCACACACGTCGAATTGAATTTGATAATCATAGGACTATTTTAATAAATACTTTCTGGGCACTTTTTAATTTTTTTTCCAAATATATTTTCTTTCGAGTAAGTTTAGTAAAAACTTTTCTAATAGGTTCAAATTATCTGATTTTGTAATAATTCTTTACTTCAAACATAGACCGAAATAAGCACTGTTCCCCAGAAAAAAGGATCGAAATTCATCGCCTAAGGGACGACGACTACTCCCTTCGAGAGATTGCACAAATTTCTAACTGCTCTTTGAGAATGGTCCAGAACGCCATGAAGGAGAAGAATTATAAAGAAAATCGCGGCCGGCCACAAAAAACAACTCCATTATTGGATCGAAAAATTGTGCGCGTCTCTAAAAAGAACCCTTTCGCGTCTTCGGTCGTGATTTTGCGAGAAACAAATGCTAACGTGAGTGCTAGAACAATTCGTAGAAGATCATTGGACGCAGACTTTCCAGCCTGGTCACCAAAAAGAGCGTCTCTCGTAAGTAAAAAAAAAACATACGGAACCGACGTAATTTTGCAAGGGCCCATTTAGATTGGAGTGGAGAAGATGGCATGAGAAAATGGCGAAATATGCTCTGAAGTGACGAATGCAAGTTCAACATCTTCGGATCGGACGGAAAAGAATATGTTAGGCGTCCTCCCAAGGAACCATTTGATCCTCAATATACCAAAAAGATCGTTAAGCATGCCGGAGGTAACATAATGGTGTGGGCAGCATTTTCTCGGTATGGTGTAGAACCAATTCAGTTGACTGACGGAATTATGACCAAAGAAAGTTATTTGGACACTCTAAAGGACATAATGCTGCCATTTGCAGAGGAAGACATGCCGCTTCGATGGACATTTCAACATGATAATGATCCGAAGCACTCTGCAAAAATAGGAAAGAATGGGTTGCGACGCAAAAAAATCGGTTCTCAATTGGCTGGCGCAGTTACCGGACTGTAATCCTATTGAGAACTTGTGAAAACAAGTCAACGATAGGGTTTATGGTACATAGACCCAGAAATAATTTCGAATTGTGGACTGCAGTAAAAAGAGAGTGGCACCTGATTTCAAAAGAAAGCTGTGAATGTTTAGTGGATTCAATGCCGGCTCGTTGCAAACAAATTCTTACAAATAAGGGTCACGCAATCAATTACTAAGTTGATATTATTTAAAAAAAAACTGAAAACTTCTTCTGAAAAGAATTAAATTTTACAATAAAATTTCTCATACTGTATTTATTTTTTTATCTACTCTATAATTAGGATAATGAATCCAAATCGGAATATATTAAAAACCCTTGATCACCAGTGTATAATATTCAGTATTTTCCCCATTTGCATTCAGTCTCTATTTTTTGTCTGATTTTCGTACTTTTTGAATATTTTCTCGCCTTTTCCGACTATCTGACATGGAAAAACTAGTAAATTTTTCTGTCCGTTTTCTGCTTTACATTTTCACTCGGGATAGAGCATTTTAAATTTGACGAATGCTATGGAAAATCTCTGCAGCACAAAAGGAAATATTTGGAGTAGCTGCCAAAAAAAAGGATCATAATGCGACATGACTTAGTTCAGTCGATGCAGAAATAAAAACTAAATTCAATTATGCTTAAATCTCAATTTTGATAAAAAATGTGGCTTACGCCCTTTTATGTTTCAAGCGTCGACATCCATTTATCCAAAATCCAGCAGTAAATCTATAACAACGCAACTTCATTCATTGTTTTCATTTGCTCAACCACAATGTTTTCTGCCAAGGCAAATTATTCATTGTGATCCTTATTAGCCTCGTACATTGCCCTAATTTTCAAGCATTTTTCATCCATGCATAATTCAACAGCTTCGTACGTAGCAGCAGAAATCCTTCGATGCTTACCTATAACGAAGAGAGGAAAATAAAAAAGTTAATTTTTTGAATAAAATCCACACGATATATTCAAAATTCAGAATTCAGGGATATATAAAATTGTCGAAAGGTAAAAAGCGACATTAGAAGCTGCTCCGTTGTGAATATTTTCACCATAACATTTAGTGTGGTTTTTAACCCTAACTTTATCTGGGAATTGTCAAAGAGTAGTCACGTAAAGTGATGATGATTTCAAAATGAGGTAAATAAAGTAGAATTTAATATTTTTTTATCAAAATAGGCACTCGATGCCAATCAAATTAAATATGAAATTCAGTGAGACATGACACACTTTCACGCGTTAAAAATATCTTTCAACTCCAGACAACATATGTGAATTTATCCTATTAACCGTTTCAACACTAAAAAGTTCAACAATCTGAAACAATTAACGTGGAAATAGATCGTCACGTTTTAAAGGCAGATGCAAAAAAATTTTTTTAATCATTTCTGTTTTTCCACCATTTATTCACGTCAGAACTTCAAGAATTAGATGGTTTTTGCATGTGTGCCTTTTTAATGGTACATTGACTTCGATTCGAATTTTTTTTTCAACGTATCTTTATCAATTTTTGATGTATATTATTAATTGGCTGTTCTAGATTGAAATTCGTAAACAGGAAGAGAAAGGTGTCAGATTAGATTTTCTGGTTGGTAAAGGATTTTTAAGCGAAATATAACATGAAAAATGATAAATGTGGAAACGAAAGACATTTTCTACTTTCGCTTCTTTAATGCCTTCTAAGAGTGATTTGCACAAACGACATCTGAAGGCAATTATAGAGACAAAAAAATTATGAATGTCCTTTGAATCGAAATTTGGATTCATTTTGTAATTGATACTGAGAAAGGACACATAAAGACAAGGATAAAGACATTTTTATTAATGGCCTCATAAAAACAGAGATAAAGACATTTTTTATTATCAACGGAACGTCTAACAATTTCTCAACCTTGTTCCAAATAAATAGCTAAGTTATATAAAGAATGGGATGCCTCCGCGGTTAGCAGAAGTTCTAGGAGTTGTTATATAAAACCTTTTTTGTCTTTGTTCTTTAGAGTAATATACATCAAAAAGCACACTAGTAGGCGAAAGTTGTCGGCTAGACTAGGAGGTTCAAATCTTTACTAATGTATACAATAGCGACGTAGGCACATACGAACTAAAAATTGACAGTCATTATACTTCGCGGATACAAATAATTATAAAAATTAGTTGAAGTATGATGAGCTTAATCCATCAATAAGCCTAATCGTGGTCGTGCTGTCTGGTGGCGGATGGTAAATGACAGCACCTGAAGAGGATGCCATCCGTCACCCCGAAACCACACTTCCCCACTTCATTACATCAGAAGTTGTTTCCTTGATAGTTTAGACAAAAAGGAGCATCTTGAAAGATTTAGTAGATGATAAATGAGTAAGCCACAAAAATGATAAACTAAAAAAAAACGTTATTTGCCGATCGCTGATCGAAATATTTACTGAAAGAGCTTCAAAAACTAGTATCCTAACTGTATTTCAATTTGTTTCTATTTAAGCCTCATGCATACATTAAGATTCGTTCATCGTCAAACATTCTTTCTAAACATGCTATCGCTCATTTTCCCAACCACCTATCGTTCTTAACTCAAAATAACCTTCAATCTTTGATCGAATTCAAGGTGACGATCCAAATAAAACATTTAAATCTTTCCTCCTTGGATTCCTACAAAAATAAACACTAGAATCGAAATCAAACAATTGTTCATTGCTTGAAATGTTCTCGTGATATACAAATCGATGGTGTTTGTATCGTCATTTCCCTACACAATCTTCTCTCTATTTTTAAACGAACCAAAATGTAGGATTTTTGAACGTTCGCCAAATGAGAAATTCATCGAATTTCATTGTGGCTTTTGATTTTCGAAAGAGGGAAGACGAGATTTCGGCTCGAAAATAGTTCAAGCGGAAGAAAAGCTACTCGCATGTAAGATGCTGCTCTTGATTTTAGGACAACAATTTAAGGATGATGTATCACAAAAATACAATTTTTATTAATGATAATGTAGGGAATTCTGGGGGCAAACCATGTTAGAATTCGAGCTGTGAACCTTTTATGAATTGGTTTTTGAATTGTACTTATTTTTCATTGTGTTCTCTTCACATCAGTAAGATCTACATTTCGTACCTTCTTCTTTAAAATATTGCATTCGCTAAATATACCTGGGCCGATCTGTAAAAAAATTTGACCGCTGATTTTTACAAGAAAAGTTGTGGAATAACTCGTATCACAATAATTATCCATGCTTCCTCTCAAAAAAGTCGGGAGCTAAAAAAATCGTGTCTTTCCTAATTGTCTCACTCCTAACTTTAAAACGGTTCATTCCAGAGCAAAGTACCCTGAAAATGAAAGTTGCCTGATAAAATTTTCTACAAGATGGGATTTGTTGAAAATTCCAAAACGTTTAACCCTCGCCGAAAAATAGCAATGATTTACAAAAAAAATTGGGAAAAAAGCCGTTTCTTATTCAATTTGTTTACCATTTCAGTAGATTTTTTTGAAAATTTATTGAAAAAAATTCAAATTTTTTTGAAATTTTGCAAGTCAAAAACTAAAGCTCATAGAAGTTTGATTTTTTACATATAGAAGAGCACTTTACGCATTGAATGCATTTTACAAAACTAAAATCGGATTATTAAGGCGGCCCCAGGATTTTTTTGAAATTATAAACTTTTTTTTTGCTAATAAACAAATTGAATATCTCGGTAACCATTAATTTAAATTAAATACGAGAGAAAGAACTGCACGCTTCTTTCAAAACCTATCCAGCTCCAATGTAAATTCATACCAAAAATTACCAAAAAAAATTAGGCGAACTATGAAGGTCCTAAGTTTGTTTGAAATGGTAAAACAAAATTGAATAAGAAACGGCTTTTTTACCATTTTTTCTTTTAAATTATTGCTATTTTGCAGCAAGGGTTAGATGTTTTAGAATTTTAAACCAATCCTATCTGTAGAAAATTTTATTACGCAACTTTCATTTTCAGGCAACTTTGTTCTGAAATGGAAAGTTTGAAAGTTAGGAGTGAAACAAGCAGGAAAAACGATTTTTTTTTTTAAAAATTTAAACATTTCGATTTTTTTAATGTTATCGACTTTTTTGAGGGGGAGCATAGATTAGTTATTGTTATACGAGTTATTTCACAACTTTTCCTGCAAAAATTAGCTTGGATCCTTTCAACGGCCAACTGAAAACAGATACGCACTGATCTAAAAGTAAGCAGAATTGTTTTGCTACACCTTATAGCTTATACGAAATGGAATTTTGGAACAGTCCTTGAATCTTAATCAAATAATTATGACAGATGATTTGAGAGAGAATTTTTAACCATCCTGTATTGAAACTTGCATCAGCATTTCAAAAGAAGCATGTTTTGGCAGATCCCAAAAACGAAAACTAATTTTTTCCTTCAGATAATTGAAACGAGATCGTTGTTGCTTATAAAACAAAGCAGCAGTAAATTAGGAAATCTATTAAATTGTTACACAGTCTGATATTAAACTCTTCAAATAACAAAGCCAATATTTTTGAATGTAAACTGTTCGCATGAGAAGAAAGAAGAAAGTCTCACATGTTAACAACACCAATTCATCAACAAAAAAAAATAGACAACATCACAAAGCGGATCTAATTTTGGCTACAAGGAAGGATGATGTTGTGCAATTTCGAGGCTAGTTACGTCCGTTGACATCGAAATGCACATATAAATAAGTATTCGCAAAATAAAAAAATTAAGTCAGAAGAAAGCCACGGTTAATGGCGACAGCACACAATGAGCTTGCGAAAAACTATTTGCTTGTGTACATACACATAAAATAATAAATGTAGTATTAATTGCAGTAGCACATGATGGCCGAGTTCAAGAAGAAGGTCGAATATAGCTGGTAGCTGACACAAAAGCAGAAAGAATAGATACCATCGTCTTTGAGACTAATTGGCTTGATCCAGCTCAGCAATGCATTTTCTTGAGATTTTCTGTAGCAGAACGTGCTTCCAAGAGAATGTACATATATTGGTTGTCCGGATCAATATCAAGCCAAACAATTGATTGGCCTTTATCAGATTGATCCGATCATAATTAGAGGTCAGAATTTATTTCCGGATTTTAAGAGTTTTCTCGGTTTGCATTGTCGTCGTTCTTGAGTGCCAGAACGGAAAGAATTAAGGGGGAAGTACCTTTAGAGACCGAAAAAAGGTCTTTTTTGCAACTGATTTGTGGGGAAATGAAGACAGTTCTTATTAAATCAGTATAATATTTATTTTAGACGATGTTTGAGGTTGAAAAAAACATATTCTACAAAAGTGAAAGTTGAAAATTAACAAATTTTTCAAGGATCTTGGAAGCCATGTCGTCGCTGACGTCGTAAATTGCGTAAGCGATGCTGGCTGCAATTTTCATCTGAAATCAACAAACCAAACATTTTCTTACTCGAGGTGTTTTTTAAGTAGATAGACTAAAATATTTGCGAAATTCAAAAATTAACCCTTCAAAACAGGCTCAAAAAAAAACAAATTACGATTTTGACGAAAAATTTCGTTGTACTTCCAGTCAAAAATAGTCCCAAAATAATTTGTTTTTTTAATCTTTAGTCTATATAGAACAGTTTTTTATGCTCTTTAAAATGAATGCTAGATGATGAAAATCGATTCACTAGTTTTTTTATTATCACTTACGCAATGTTAAAAAACATGGTTTCGAGATAAGGCCGTTTAAAGTTTGTGGTCAAGAGAAAAAGAACTCGGCGCCAGGCACTTCCGGGATGCATATCTTCCACAATTTTGAGAATTAGCTTTTGAAACTTTGACATGATATTCTTAGGCGATATATCTATCGATTAAAACAGTTTAAAAAAAATCGATTTTAAAAAGTGTCTAAAGGTACATCCCCCCTTAATTGACAGAAATATGGCAACGTTTATATTCAAATTGTAAAATCTTGCACAAATGTAGTTTCAACTATTCAAAACCTCCGTGAAGAATTGGTTTAAAAGTGTAAAGAAGGAATCGTTCGTTGGTTTTTGTGATAGCCCTCTTTATCAAAGGATGGCTCACTTAGGCCACGACAGGCCCATTGTGATACCTCAGAAGATTGGAACGGCACTAGAACCTAGCTGCGGGATGATGAAAACCATTTACATTTTCGTAAGAAGCTGGTTATGGAACATGTTTAAATTAGCTATTCCGTGAGGCCAATCAGAATCGGTGAGCCTAAAAGGAAGAATACTAAAAATATGAATTCGCTTAAGTTGTTCAGTATAAATGGACGAGTTGTCTTAGTGAACCAGGAGTTTGCTTTCTCTCATTTCGTTCAAAGCACTTCTGCAGTCTCATTTGTTGTTGTAATGTTGACTCCCATTTCTAAATATTCTGTCATAGTGATTCCTTCAGAATTCTGAAAAAAAGAATGTAACAACCTTCCATTCCTGTCGAGCTTCACACTCTAAATTTCTTAAGCGTTGTCAGTGAGAACGGCTGTTTCTAAGCCATTAACTACTTTTTCGTCTTAGGATGAAAGTGAAGGCTCCAGGTTTGATCTATTGCCACAAATAGCCAACAAAAATTCTAATAATCTGCTTGTTTCTTAGCAAGTTTAGTCCGTGGAATGTCAATTCGCTCGTTCTTTTGCTTCTCGGTGAAAATTCTCAGTACCCAACGAAGGTCTTTTTCATATCCTTTTTTATCCCTTGAACACGGTCATATAAGATTCGTGTGGGATTAGCTACATGTCTGATGATCTTTCTTCGGTCGGCAAAGATAAACTCTTTGGATTTTTCTAACGTTTTTCTCGCCGAAAAAGGTGGAGGCGCGTCGTTCGCGCTGGTAATCTTACGTAGATAAGCAGCCCAGCTTAAACTCCTTATACCGGTGTGAAATTACGGAATATGGAGGATCAGAAAACCGTTATGTTTCTACCAGGTTTGAATCCATCTCTTTGTGCAATTTTTTTCGTATAAATGCATCTAATGACAGCATCCACTTCATTCGGCTCCAGGCCAGTTCGACTTCTTATATCCAAAAGACTGCCTCTTAAAAATAACAACTTTTTCACACATATCTAGTAAGTAAGGATGTAAAGGAAACGAAATGTAATTATAATTTTCTGTTTATAATTACATATTACCCTTCGTATACATACTCATAAATTATTTGAAAACTAACCAAGCTACTTACTGTGAGCGTCAAAATAAGTAAACACTTACACTCACACTAACATCAATTTTGATCATGAGAAAGCAAAATTATATACAGACTCGAAAAATCCTACGGCGTTTGAATAAAAAAGGCAAATCCTTACGCGAAATCGGCAAAATTGTTGTAAAAAATCACTACACAATAATATATGAAGAATTTGCCGGGAGCTGGACGCCAAAAACGGCTCACTGATGCAAATATAGTAAGAAAAATCAAAGAAGTAAAAGAAGAGAGCTTCAAGTACAATCAAGCTATCAAAAAAAAATCAAGGACACATCGACAAAACCAGTTAGTCCTAGTAGCATCAGGAGAGCACTCTGTGGTTTACCATACATGCTAGAATATCACGCAAGAAGCTATACAGATCAAAAGTAAACCAGAAAAAGCGCCTACAATTCGCCAAAATGTACAATATTGAGGCTCCAACCGTTTGGGAAAATATATATGTAGGTATGTATGTACACCGATGAGAGCAAATTTGTTATATTTGGTGCGAAAAAAAACTTCCAAAAATATAGAGAACTTAGAATGATGCATTTAATGATAAATGTATTACAAACACTACTCAGCATGGTTGAGGCTCGATTATGGTATGGGGCTGCATGGCGGTATGTATTTTCATTGAGTGAACTATGAACAAGATGGATTATTTGAATATCCTAAAGAACAATGTTGTACCTAGTGTCAACAAATTAGGCTTGGCGAAGAACTGGACCTTCCAACAGGACAACGATCCAAACCAAACGTCCAAAATTGTGAAAGAATGGCTACTTTATCGGGCTCCTAAGATCCTTGATCATTCGCAACAGTCTCCAGATCTTAGCTCGATTAAGCACCTTCGGGAACATCTTGACAAAAAAATCAGGCGGATAATCAATTCAAACAAGAAGGACGTGAAGAGGATGTTAAGGGGGGTTTAGGTTAATTCGTACAAAAAAGGCATTTTTTGTGAATTTTTGTGACGACACAGTTAAAATCTCTGTATTAAAACCAGTGGTACATTAAAGTATGACATTCGAAGAATATTGTATAAAATTTTCATGAAGAAATATTCGGACGTGTCTCGGAAAAAAGTAGAATTGCGGTGCTCCTTATAACTTGGTGCTGGATCATTTTAAATCAAAAAATGAAAGTTTATTCGTTAGATAATAGTTTTCCCTAGGTAATGCTGGGAGGGTTTTTTGGATTTTCAATTTTTCACTTTTTTGAAACACTTTGAAGGGAAAAACCCGATTTTTTGCAAAAAAAAATCGGTTAATTTATTATTGTAAAATAATTTTTTTTAACAAATTTGAAAATAGCTCTCCATCGTTACCTCGTAAATTATGTACAGAGATAATATTCAAAATTTCAAAAGGATCGGTGCAGTAGTTTTGTAGTTATGAGAAGACTTTGAAAACGTGAGTTGTGTGGAAAACGCTTTAAAGTTTTGAACACTAAAAAATCTGGTATATAGTAAAACGTTCATCAGCGAATTTTATCATAACTCATAATTTCGTCAATTTTGCTCCAAAAAATTTTGACACAATATTCTTGAGATATTATGCATTCAGTTTTTAAAAATGCCTTTCAATACCTTACACCCCCCCCCCCCTTTAACAAAGAATGGGCCAAAATTAATCTTGATGTGACAAAACTTCTTGTCGACTTTATGCCTAGAAGACTAGAAGGTCCAAAGAAAAGTAAACTTAATATTGAAACCGTTTGACTTTAGTTTTTGAATGCTTTTTGTTTTATTTTTGACTATGTGCTTACATTTTTGACGGAAAATCAGCTACTTTCAAATATTTTTTTCTGTTTTTTTTCTTGTCAAAATTTTTCATTGGATTCAATTTGTAATATCTTAGTATTAGGCCATAGGCAGAACGAACAAAAGAATATACCATATCAGCTTTGAATTGGTTCCTTTGTACCGAAAGCTAACTTTGATAGGAAAAACATCTGAAAATGAGCCGAGATAAAGTTTGCATTTTTAATTTCACTTTTTTGTTAGTCTGCGAAAAAAATCGTTGTACTCAACCAAAAAATATTTTTCCATAAACACTATTTTATGCTTTCAGTCAGAACAGGATATAATTTTGCATATTCTATTGAATTTTTTTTGAAACAGTATGCATTTTAAATTTCTACTTTATGTTTGTCAAACTTTCAAAATTTAGTTTAGTCAATGTCCAAAGGATATCTTTGTTGATTTTTTGATTCAATTTATAGTTGAAAAATATGCATAAGAAATTGAAACCTATGGAAGAAAGTTTGCAAGGGATCAAATGAAATTCTAAAAGTTTTAGCGACATCAAAGTCAATAATCTGACTGAACGGTAGTCAACTCTGTTTCTTTCATCGAAAGAAACATTTACGTTCCATGACTATCAACAAACATAAAATGAACCATGTGTTGCAAACATGTTACATGACGATACTGTGAACTATTCACGCATATTTATTTCAATCTGTGATGGTGGCAGTTGAAACCAAGCTGATTTATTTTCATAATAAAATGCACACACGTTTCGCGTATTGCAGCAAACTCATCAAATAAATACCTACTAGATGTGCTTGTACTGCATGCACGTTATCTTGATGTGAATCTGGCTAGAATTGTTTCTTTTGCTCAGAATGTTCCTGTTACGCGATTATAGATCCATTGACCCTACACTTAAACTAGCATGCATGCATGCATGCCAGCAATGCTAGCTTGCTAGATGACTAGCCTGTTTACTAGCAGCCAGGCAGCAGCCGGTTTCAGAACATTCATCGCATGCACTGAAGATTCTGGCCTGACACAAATATGATAAGACCCAAGGAAAATTGTTTGGAAAATATCTTATTTCGTTCGGCGAAGTAGCAAAAATAGACGGCGACGATGATGAGTGCGCTTCAGATAATGGTTGTTATGAGACACTACTCAGACTGGTATTTTCCTATAGGAAAATCCCATAAATGCTTGAGGCTGGGCTGTTCGGGGATGATTTACATTTAGCCACAATTATCTTAGGGAGGATGGCGTGTAGTAAATTTGGATCGAATTAATGACCTGCAGGCTATGAATGGATAGACTTTGAATGTTGCTCGATACAATAGAAAGCTTTTGAAGTGGATGATTTATGAAAATGAACTCAACATACATAAATATACGTTGAAATAAGAGGATTGTAATCAAGCTTAGACAATAGAAAATGCAGGATAAGTTGGGATGTGCAAGCAGTTGAATAGAGGCTCCCTCGTCAACTAAAAAGGTGCGTTGAAAATCAAACAATCCACATATATCAGCAAATGCTGTGCTCCAGTCATCAAATGCTTTATAGAAGACAACTCAAAGCGAACATCTTTGCAAAATTTGCCCATTGTTATAATTTGATTGGAACAGAACATCTTTAACAGTTGAAATCACAAACAGTTTGTAAAATTAGCCCCGGAGCCGGAACTGACCACGAGGATGGTGACCTCACCAGGTGCTCGCCAAAAAAATCTGTCAAACAAAAGCATATAGAAGCTATGTAAACGCCTTTTCCTGCTTTCGATAGCAGGAATCAAACTCACGTGCTTTTGAGGAATATTTAAATGGGATATTAATGTTGAGGTCGTTATTTTTTTTGTGTATTTGTGATTGTTGAAAGTTAAAATTGTTCAAAATTTTGAAAAAAGGCTCAATTGATTTGAATAGAGCCTTTCACCCTAGCAGGTGAATGCTGATTAAATTGGTTTAATTCAACTGAGTTCCTTATTTTTCTTACAAATATATTTTGTACCTCAACGACTTTAACGAGTGTTCTTTTTTGGAGCTTTACTTGTATCTAGTAGATACTACTATTTGCAATGAATTTCATTTTCATCAATGTTTTTTTGCTCTGCATAAGTTGTACAATTTTTGCTCCTGCTACTAAAAAGTACTAGTCCTGGTGATAAAGCATAGTCTTCAATTTTCACAGAATGAAGTCAAGCAGTCTAATTGTTCTCCATTCAAAGACATTTCCCATGCACAATAATTTGAAATCAAATGCGAAGCGGCATGTGATAAGCCAACAATAGAAAATCTACAAAACGCAAAGACACAATGGTGTCTTGCACGATTGCGTTTTTTTTGTTATTATTGAAGAAAAAAACTAGATGAAAACAATAGCGATGCGGCATACTAATCAATGTTGGAGCATTGTTTGCCAATTGTATGTCCTATTTTAATTATATATATGCATTTCACGTACTAAATTAAGAAATATCAACGATTTGATTATTCACATTGTGCATGAATGCAACTCGCGTTCAGTTCAAATGGATATTTATTATTAATGAGAGTTATTTATTTTTATACAAAACCCTCCTATATTTTCGATTTGTTTGAATTTGAATTTATTTTCCAGAAGACAGTTTTAGTTTTCCTCATTGATGCAACTCGTTCACTTCAATAAAGAATGTTGCAATTTAGAAACCAAATAAACATTTACAGCTGCAGACATATAATTAGAAACACTTGTAGCTTACTAAGAAAAACATTATTTGTCAATGAATCCTTCGATATAAGTCATTCCCCGTAGGTTAGTTTTTTACCTGATTCAATGGCAATTGAGGGAGGTAAAACGTTAGCCGATGATTTCTCTAGAAGGACAACAAGACACTAAGTCTTAAAAAACCCCAAATTCGAGCGAATACGAAATTAAAAATATTAGCAAATATTTTACCAATTAAAAACATATCACCAACGTGTCTGGAAACCCTTCTGCAACACAATCTCTTGCAGACGATTTGGCATGGTCGTTATAAGTCTCCTGCATCTCTCCACATGTATGGATGCCCATGCTTCTTTCAAGGCTTCGAACTATTGCTCCACTGTTATGACTTGTTTTATGTCTTTCCCCAAGTGCTCGATTGGATTTCAGCCTGGAACCGTTGATGGCCAGTCTAAAACGGCCACGCTGTTGTCCTTCAGAAGCTCCGTGTCGTACTTTATGGGTCGTTGTCGTGCTGAAACTTCCATATAATAGGAAGATTCTCTTCAGCCCATGACAATGATGTTTTCTAAGATGTTGACATACTTTTCCTTGGCTAATATTCCTTCTAACCGATGTATTAGTGCAGCAGCGAACCACGAGAAACATCTCCAAACATTAATGGAGCCACCTCCGTGCTTAGCAACAGTTGAAGTTAAGCACGGGAAGCGAACTCCTTACTTCTTGATCGTCTTACATATCTCCTGCCATTACGGCCAATGCGATTTACTTTCATTTCGACACTCCAACGGATGAATTTCCACTCAATTTTCCAGGTTAAATGTTCCCGCGCGTGGTCCATTCTTTCCTTCCGATTAGTTGCCGTTACAAGGAGCTTCTTCCTGGCTATCCTGCTATGTAGTCCGGCTTCCACAAGACGTCTTTTGACTGCTCTCACCGAAATATCGCTACTTTCCCCGAAGTCGGCGATGAATTTCAACAGTTGATCTTTTTGGGCTCTGTTTCGATGTGTGGCGAATTTGTGTATCCAAACTTTGAGTTGTGTTTTGGGGTCTTTTAGCCCGGGAAATATCTTGGATAGTCCTGCCGCTTTCCACGTGTTTCGATGCTCCGTAAACCGTTTTAATGGAACACTATAGGCCGCTGGAAATTTGTCGATAAACTCTCATAAGTCTACAATCTTTTGTATAACTAGTGCAATGCAATTGTTAGCTTTTCCGAAAGTTATTGGGAAAAAAAACTCTGAAAATTAGACATAACCGCAACGAATTCATTCAAGGGGTAACACTACTCTAGGATTTTCAAAAAATCTATCTTATTATTGCTTTAGGGTCATAAAAATGAGATGTCGATAGTTTTATAGCGTGGAAAATTTTTTAAAGGGCTAACTGAGCTCCGATATACCTCTCGGGATAATAAGTAGTGTAGTGAACCCACATAAAATAGCCCACATAAATTACCACACAAGTGATCCGTGATCTACATCACGCGCGTGAAAAATCACATAGCACAGATGGGCGCGTGAAAAATCACATAGCACAGATGGCAGCCGATGCACATTAATTATCTGGCCGGCGACAGAACTAATAAGATGATAAGCATCTTACATGTACATGTATGTGCTGCAAGAGTCAAGTGCTTCTCATAATTTATGCGCGTAGACAAAATTATGAGTATTGGACTCTAGTTCTGTTTATGAAGTAATAAATTAGGTCAATAAAGTATCAGAGTTTATTACTTCTTTTGAGTATTGGTCACGTACTAGGAATATAAGATTTAATTTTGTAAATACGAATTTTAGAGTAGGGATTATATATTTAGTTGTAAGTTGTACATGAAAAATAGTATTTAAGAAATATGGAATTAAAGGACGAGATCAGTCTTCTTCTGATCGACTCAAATCGAAAACACGATTTTGATTTGTACTGCCGTGACTTGGCAACGATCAGTCCGTCTTGCCGTAATTAGGCAAGACGTAGACTTGCAAGCCGTGACGTGGCTTGATAATATCGGACGCTTGGGTCTTGGATCCTGCGCCAAATTTGTGGCAACAGCAATGATTTGCCGGTAAGGTCTTCTCCCTCTTATTCTTCCCTTCTGTACACTTTACAAATCCCCGTCTCTCACATAGCCTCAAAACAAGCATCTCCCTTGCGGAGTACCGATCAAGAAATCACAAAGAGCAGAAGGAAGATTTATTACATGGCGATCCTGCAAACTACGAACCTACGACCGACAAATTAGCAAAACAACAACCCGATGACTTCGAGGAGGGCGAGCTACACGATGACATTTCAAACGATGAGGAGTTCAATAAAGCCTTTAAGCGATGCTTAATCAACGCCGAGCGACACATAGAAGAAATAGTGCAACCATACGTAATCATCAAGAACCCTGAGGCACCAGCATATGCAGCGACGAAATTACCGGGACCACAACCAAGAAACATTCAGGAGTTCAGGAAGAAGCGAAACGAAAATCCGCAAATAACAAAGATCAAGAGGCGACAACGAGGCGGAAGAAAATACAAGGAAAGGAGAGACAAGGCCATCCTACACAGATTAGTCCACATAGCAGCGGGAGAACAGCGGAAAACTTATACTAAAGAATTAAGAAATTTGAAAAAAAATTAGAATTGTAAAAAACTAACTATAATGAGTAATAATTGTTCAACCCAAACAAACATAATTTTAGAATATAGTCAAAAAATCAATTTCATCAAAATAATTTCAATTAGCAGAAATAACGCACTAGAAAGTAGTGGATAGGAATATTGTTTTGGGACTCAATAACATACTTCTCATAAATGTCGACAACGCGATTGAAGGAAATTTTATTTGAACTTCAGAATACATTATCAAATTTGAAAAAATCAAAGACCTACACAGTCAATACATTAAAAGAAAAGTTAGAGTACACTATAAACGCTGAAATAGAAGGAACAAATTTATTTGATAGCATCAATGAAGGAGATGCAATAGAACTAAAATCAACTTTTTCTTCAGTTTGTGATAACCTAATTACAAACCTGAAACAACGGCTGAACGCCGCGAACATATTAGTAAAGATTGAAGAAAGTATAACGCACAAAGACATGGCTGACTTTAACATCGAAACAGCGATTAAAATAATACCGACTTTTGAGGGAAAACACACTGAGCTAGAGACATTTTTAACTATTATAAAACTGTTGGACAAGAAACTTAACCCAGAAGGAAAAACAGAGTTGCTAAACCTAGTTCTCCATATCAAACTTAGTCCAAACGTTAGAACGGCACTAAACGTTTCGACAATAGTCAACATCGATAACTTAGAAACAGAACTACGTCTCAAATACAAAATAAATAAAACTATTCCGCAAATCCATACCCAACTGGCAAATTTCACGCAAAAACGCATGCCTGTCACAGCATATAAAGACAAGATCCTATCGTTAGTGAATGACCTGAACCAACTACAGATTAGCGCACTTGGCGCGGAAGTAAACCAAGTTGCTAAAAAAGCAATACAAACGATTAACGATACATACGCACTAACAATCTTCAAAAATGGTCTTAACGATCAAATCAAGGACACTATATTCGCTGCACGACCGCAAACTTTCAGTGAAGCCATCACGTTAGCTACTGAAATTGAGCATAACGAAGCTCAACCTAATGGCATAATGTACATTAACAGAGGTAGAAATAATAACTACAGAGGACAAAATAATCAAAATAATTTTAATAGAAATATCTATAGGGGAAATCGCAATCAATCGCGAAACAATTTTAACAATAATACATTCAGAACTAACAACCGATACAATGATAGATTTCCAAACAATAACAGAAATTTCAACAAAAATAGGAACAACAATGGTTATAATAACAACAACAGATATAACAGTAACTCCGGAAGAAACGATACCAGAAGAATAAGATTAGTAGACAACCAGGGAAACGTAACAAATTCCCGAGAGGAATAAGGCAACCTCCCGGAAGAAACAAAGTATCTAAAGCCGAATACAACACTTATAAGGTAGATAATAAGATATATAGAATTACGGGTATATGCACAAATTATGTAAAAATCTTCAGTCAATCTGAGCACAGATATCTTAAACTTCTAATAGACACTGGAGCGGATATCTCCATATATAAGTTACATAATCTAGCAAAATATGATTTGCAAACGCACAACAGATGCAAATTAACGGGCATAACAAACGAAACAACAATGTCACTGGGAACAATCAGGTTAAACTTTAACATTGAAGACACTATAATATCCAACACATTTCATGCGGTAGATGATCAATTTCCTATCGAAATTGATGGCATCATAGGACGAGATATGCTTATCAAATATATGTGCAAAATAGACTTCGAGACGTATACCATATCCTTCAGTACTCATGACAGAGATGTAGTAATACCAATGTACACGAGAAAAGTAAACATGGCACGCATAACAATTCCCGCGAGAACAGAAGTTATATTACCAATAGACGTAGATAGATCAGAAGACAGCATAATATTAAACAAGGAGATTGAAAAAGGAATATTCTTAAGCAATTGTATAATTCCAGCGAAAGGTATATGTCATGCGAAAATACTTAATACCAACGAACATGACATAACTCTAAAAGACTTTCAAACAGAGGTAGAACCGCTGAGGAATTACGAAATATTAAAAACAGTGCAGAAATTTGACAGGAAACGATTGAACGAACTGATAAACATTATCAACACCAAAAGTCTCGATGAACAAGCTAACAAGAGCCTACTGGAAATTATTACAGAATACCAAGACGTATTCCACCTTGAAGGTGAATACCTCACAAAAAATAATTTCTACAGACAAAAACTAAACACATGCGATGAAAACCCAGTCTACATAAAAAATTATAGACTACCACAGACACAGAATGAAGAAATCCAAAAACAAGTACGTGAGATGAAAGATAACGACATCATCGAACAATCAACAAGCCCGTACAACTCACCATTGTTAGTTGTACCCAAGAAAAGCTCTAACGATGAGAAAAAGTGGAGATTGGTTGTAGACTTCAGGAAACTGAATGACAAACTAGTGAACGACAAATTCCCATTGACAAGGTTGGAAGATGTCCTGGACAAACTAGGCAGGGCAAAATATTTCTCAACCTTGGATATGACCAGTTCATTTCATCAGATCGAGCTGGAAAAGGAATCAAGACCGTTAACCGCCTTTTCCACCAACGATGGACATTACCAATTCAAAAGATTACCTTTCGGATTGAAAATATCATCGAATAGTTTTCAAAGGATGCTCACTATTGCTCTAACGGGTCTAAGCGACTCAGCATTTCTATATGTGGACGACATCATGGTTTTCGGATGCAGCGTAAAACATCATAACGACAACTTGAGAAAAGTTTTACAGAGACTTCGTAAGTACAACTTGAAATTAAATGCAAACAAATGCAAGTTTTTAAAATCAGAAGTGGTGTATTTAGGACACCTTATTACAGCAGATGGCATAAAAACAGACCCTGCAAAACATGAAGTAATCAAAAATTATCCCATCCCAAAGACCGCGGATGAAGTGCGAAGATTCGTAGCGTTCTGCAACTACTACCGTCGTTTCATACCAAACTTTGCAGAAACGGCCAAGAGTTTGAATTCACTCTTAAAGAAAAAAGCACCGTTTGTTTGGGAAAAAGAGCAGCAAACAGCTTACGAAATTTTAAAACGCAAACTGATTTCACCTGCAATACTTCAATACCCTGATTTCGAAAAACCATTCATACTTACTACGGACGCGTCAAATTTCGCACTAGGTGCTATTCTATCTCAAGGAGAAATTGGTTCAGATTTACCAATCTCGTACGCGAGCAAATCTTTGAATAAGCACGAATTAAACAAACCGATCATAGAAAAGGAACTATTAGCGATACATTGGGGCATAAACTTTTTCAGACCATATTTGTATGGACGCAAGTTTATAGTCGTATCTGACCACAGACCTTTAGTATCCCTGTTTACGCACAAAAATCCATCTTCAAAACTAACAAGAATACGGCTAGATCTATCAGATTACGATTTCGAAATAATATACAAAAAGGGCAATATAAATACAAATGCAGATGCACTGTCAAGAATACAACTTGATTCGAGTATGTTAAAATCCATGATACCTCCAACGAACGATGAGAACATCAGCAAAAAATTGCTAGCAATAACAAGGAGCAAGACAAAAAAGTTACAAGGCGAAAATAATAATATAGAAATCAACAATAAAAGTGACAAACAGAACGAAGAGACTGATCACCTCCATGCGTTTGATTGCACTTCATTGTCAGATATAAAAGGGGCTATGAAATTAAAATTTAATATGCTACGCAGCGAAAAGAAAGAAAACAAAAATAATATTTTCAGCAGCAAAGGAAATAATAATGAAATATATAAAGAGAAAGATTTTATAATAGTGCGCTACAGCGATAAAGATGACGAGAAACCCGTTTCCGCCAACGATAAACTGAAAGTTCGCGATAAATGCAATGACAATTCGTACACGAAATTAGTTTCTGTCATGAAGAAATTGCTAATTTATTCACGGAACAATAGCATTGATGCACTAGCACTTTCTTCTAATGATGATATATTTAGGTACGTACCAAAGAATGAGTTCAAGAATATATTTAATACGTTGCAACGTGAAGAGAAATACAGACTGAAAATACTGATATATAAACCGCCCATAAGAATTCGGGACGCCGAAAAACAACAAGAACTAATTAATGAATACCACAATTCGCCACATGGAGGACATACAGGAGTACGCAAGACATTACTGAAAATAAAACAGAGATATTGTTGGAAGAATATGAAGAAAATGGTCAAAAAGCACATAAATCAATGCGAAAAGTGCAAGTTGAATAAGATCACTAAGCACACTAGAGAAAAAATGATGAAAACTAATACACCGTCTACAAGCTTTGAAATAGTAAGCGCAGACATTGTTGGCCCGTTAAGAATTTCAAAAACTTATAGATACATTCTCACTATTCAGTGCGAATTAACTAAATACATAACTGCTATACCCATAGAGAGTAAGGATGCTACAACAGTGGCAAAAGCTTTAGTAAATAAATTCATATTATTATACGGTCATTTTAAAGTTTTAAAAACAGATTTAGGGACTGAATTTACCAATAGCCTAATGAAGGAAATATGCGAGTTACTTCAGATTAAACAAATATTCTCAACCCCTTACCATCATGAGACGTTAGGTGTAGTAGAAAGGAACCACCGAGTCCTTAACGAATATTTGCTATCTTTCGTTGATAACAACAATTGGGATGAATGGATACCTTTTTATACATTCTCTTATAATACAACCCCACACGTTGATACAAATTACACACCCTATGAACTTGTTTTTGGCAAACTCTCGTACCTACCTAACGACATTTTAAAAGATTCAGATAAAATATACAATCTTGATGACTATAAAAATGAACTAAAACTTAGATTAAAGATGTCTCTAACGAAAGCAAAAGACTTAATCGAAAAAACTAAAATTGCAAGAACCAATAAACAACCTTACTCAAATCCGCTAAATATTGAAATTGATGATCTTGTGTTAATAAAAGTAGAGAATAAGCGAAAACATGAAAAACCGTATAAAGGTCCATTTAGAGTAATAGAAAAAACCAAAGTAAATTCATTACTAGACATAGACAATAAAACAAAATGGATACATAATAATAGACTTAAGATTTTTCAAAAGAATAAATATCAAATATAAGAATACAAAAAAAAAATGCAAAATGTAAAAATCCAATCCTAACACCTGACCAATCAAAAAAAAAAAATTAAATTTTTCTCGTAGTTTCGAATTTGGATCCAAACTCTCAACTCAAAAGGTTAAGGGTGTAGTGAACCCACATAAAATAGCCCACATAAATTACCACACAAGTGATCCGTGATCTACATCACGCGCGTGAAAAATCACATAGCACAGATGGGCGCGTGAAAAATCACATAGCACAGATGGCAGCCGATGCACATTAATTATCTGGCCGGCGACAGAACTAATAAGATGATAAGCATCTTACATGTACATGTATGTGCTGCAAGAGTCAAGTGCTTCTCATAATTTATGCGCGTAGACAAAATTATGAGTATTGGACTCTAGTTCTGTTTATGAAGTAATAAATTAGGTCAATAAAGTATCAGAGTTTATTACTTCTTTTGAGTATTGGTCACGTACTAGGAATATAAGATTTAATTTTGTAAATACGAATTTTAGAGTAGGGATTATATATTTAGTTGTAAGTTGTACATGAAAAATAGTATTTAAGAAATATGGAATTAAAGGACGAGATCAGTCTTCTTCTGATCGACTCAAATCGAAAACACGATTTTGATTTGTACTGCCGTGACTTGGCAACGATCAGTCCGTCTTGCCGTAATTAGGCAAGACGTAGACTTGCAAGCCGTGACGTGGCTTGATAATATCGGACGCTTGGGTCTTGGATCCTGCGCCAAATTTGTGGCAACAGCAATGATTTGCCGGTAAGGTCTTCTCCCTCTTATTCTTCCCTTCTGTACACTTTACAAATCCCCGTCTCTCACATAGCCTCAAAACAAGCATCTCCCTTGCGGAGTACCGATCAAGAAATCACAAAGAGCAGAAGGAAGATTTATTACAGTAGTCTTGTTACCTACATCACGTGAGGTATTTATAGTTTCAAAGAAGGCCAATAGATGTCGCTCATAAGACGTTTATTTTTTTAAAAAAAAAATTTAAAACCCGTTTTTCTCAAAATCACTTTTTTCAAGCTTACCGGTAAGATTATTTTGGAACGGGTGTATGGATCTATTTGAAATTTTGACAGTAACTTTGAAAAACCAAAATCTAGTGAAGTACGTAGGGATTTTTCGATTAATTGTTTATTTTTAATTTTATAAACAATTTACGACTAAATTTTTTGTCAAAAATCGTGTTTTTTTAAAACAGCGCCATTTTGTTAAAAATTAGATTTAAAAAAAACTCTTACGTACTTCACTAGCTACTAGTATGCACTTTAAGAAAAAAATTGGTTTTTTGTTCTAGGAGCGACCGTTCGAGAGAAAAGTTACCGGTAACTTTTTAAAGGTGGATCACATAACAGCCGAATACGGGGTCCTGTGGCCGCCATTTTGGAAAAAAAATTGTTTTGTACCACCATAAGCGGATTTGGTGTTTTTTAATTTATTAACTTACGAAAAATCATGAAAAAGACGGTCTCTAGAGTAGTGTTACCCCTTAAACTGATCATAACGAATTTGGTTGCCATCCTATTTTTTTACAGGGTTTCTAATTTCGTGTCCACAATAAGTCTTTGGTTTATCAGAACTTTTTTGTCCTTTTGGCCCTTTAGAGATAGCATCGACCAACTCTTTGCCTCCCTCAATTGTCATTGAATCAGGTAAAAAAAAACCTAAAGCGAATGAGGGTTCAATGAAAAATGGGATTTTTTTTATTAGCCTGGAAGTGTGTCTTTTATATGTCCACAGCTGCATATTCAATAAATGCGAAGTAAAAAACATACTTAATTAGGTGAAAAGTGATTTTTAAAGCAGACCGATTTTTTCTGTCGAATTGTTCAAACAAATTCACGAATCAATACGACTTTTATTCTGATAATGTAACTCATCATTATTGTGGACTCAAAAGACATGACTTGGAATTGCGCCAATGCATCTGCTGATCCGATAACTATTTGAGCGAATCAATGACGAAATTATCTAAAGCTTATAAAAACTAATCGGCAGATACTCCAACTATTATTATATTCAGCTTTCCGTGTTAGCGTCAATCAAATTCAAAATTTGGACCTGAAAATTGGTATAGCCATGTTCATGCTAACCATCGTACCTGGCCACGATATCAGTTATAATTGGCACACAATTAATTCATTCTATGACCCACCTTTTGAATATTCGTCGTCATGCGACACGAAAGCCATTGTGCCAAATTATCTAGTATCTTTGCCGTTTCAATCTTTTTTCTGTTTGCCAACTACTCAATTCGGCTAGTCCAATCATTTGCGCGAATTAACGAATCAACTGAACACACGGAAAAATTAAATTCGTTGCCTTGTGGATGTGCAAATCAAATTGAGATAGAGACGAAGAAAAAATCGGTCAATGGCTGAGTGTAGTTAATAATTGTGAAACAATGACTCATTCATCTACTCATCCATCTCTTCATAGGGTAACTGGTAAAATTGCTGAGTGTGCTGATAGACTGAACTCCCCCATTGTTCAGTCTTCATATGTACAAAAAGAACGTAGAAGACCTATAGACGCTTTGAACTTTATTGGGAAGCATTCGCGAGGAGCAAACGGATCAAATCAGAATGAGTTGGTGGGAAACCCGTTGAGCCACTTAGAAAACTGCTTCAGCTGTAGCTGCTATCATCGATAGTATGTAATTTATGCGAGAGTTGCATGATGGCAGCAGCATGTTTTGAATTCCGCATAGTTAATTTCCAGTATACGGAAGCCGATCGATGAACGCGCGTTGATGAATTGAAAAAGTCAACATGTTATTCACCATAAAACTACTGTTGATGTCGTCGGAGACTTAACACGTATGAACTACGTACGTCAGAACTGTTGGCCTTCCCGCTTGAATAAGGCGGAATGTTGCCTCCACTGATGCATTTCTAATTCTTGAAATCTCCACAGTTCATCTGACTCCATTCGACTGCTCATCGTATGAGTTGGCTTCAGTCTCAGTAATTGTTTAACCACCAAAAAGCAACGAAAGTACAATTTCACGTTCTATTTTGATAACTGTGATGATGTGAAAGGTATGTGCTTTCAGATTACACCAGAACGAATAGGAAAATGGCACAAGTGCCACCTACAAATCGCTGATCAACTTCTCTTTCTTTCGCCTTAAAGAAGAAAGACTAATCGCATTTGAATGGGTGTTAAAAACGGCTTGAATAATCGTAGAAAGTTTTATGAACTGGTTAAACTGAAATTACTCAAGTGCTAGGTAAATTAGTTGGCACCGCCATGGGGAAACGCTATTGAAAGGTGCCTAGGAAAATTCTGATTTATAAGCATTAAAGTAAATTATCATAATTATGATTTACTTGAATTTCGATGAAAGTCTAAAATATTTAACTAGTTTTATGTGAAAGGAATAATTGCCTATAAACATATATCATTATTCGGAGTACACAGCTGTCTGCTGAATTTGATCTATTTTTTATTCACATATATTTAAAGCTCGAAACTCATTATCTATTTGTCTAAGGCTAACCAATCCGTATGTCACAGTCATTTGCTTAATAAATCACTGTTTGCTGAATTCAAAAAGTATATTTTCAGTTCGAAGGGTTCATTGAATTGGTAAGGAACGTGAATTTTGAATAGAAAGTCAAATTCTTTTTGGATTTTTTTCACTTCCCAGTATATGGGAAGTTCTTGTAATCGCCTCGAAAAACGAAATTGAAATTTTCAACATATCTTTACGTTTTGAGGTCTTACGAGTATATTTTAAGTGTTTTTTAGAAAGAATTATGTAGAAGTGTGTGTGTGTGTGTGTATGTACGTACGTACGTACGTGCGTTCGCGGACAGTTTTTCTACGAGCATAACTCACGTAAACAAAGTCGTATCGACTTTGTTAAGGTGTCAATCGAAGCGTCTTTGCAATCTTAAGAGCTGATTAGTTTTTGGGACACTTCGGTTGGGGGGGGGGGGGGGGTGTGCTGTTTTCACACCTTAATGATCAACCCTGTCATGCACTATATCTCGCGAACCGAAAGTACGATTTGCTTCATCGAGATGTCACTCGACGCGTATTGACATTTACGTGATTCTATCAAATTTTTAAAAAATTCGTTGAAGCCGTTTTTTAATTTTTTTAAAAAAAGTGCAAAAAATTGGGTTTTTTTTCAAAAAAATCAAATTTTTAACTTGATTTTCAAGACGCAGTAATCAATGTTTATATAATTTATATACTCCAAACAGTTTTTGTAAACAAATCACTAAAAAATTTTTTGATTACAAAAAAAATTAAATTAAAAATAAAAAATCATTAAAAGTCATCATGACTTTCATGGTCATTTATGTCATTCATTATATCTCGAGAACCAAATATAATCTTTGCATCATTTAGAAGTCAATCAACGCGTATTAACATTTTAATGATGTTTTTAAATTTTAAAAAAAATCTTTGAAGCCTGTTTTTTTTAATTTAATAAAAAAATATTGAAAATTAGTGTTTTTTCATAAAAAAAATAAAATTAACATCGTCATACTAAATGTTTATAAAATTTATAAACTTTTATCAATTTCTGTAGAGACCAGCAAAATATTTTCTCATGGTTTCAAAACAAATTGAATTTAAAATAAAAAAAATCATTCAAAGTCATCATGTAATAAGGGTTCATACGAATTTGTATACCTTAAATCTCTTCTTCTAAAGACATTGTTGTAAAGTCAATGAAAGTTTATTATTATTTGCATAATTTGCGGAAATTTTTAATAGTCTTCACAGCACCGTGTTTTAACTTTAATAAAAAAACTGCTTAAATTTTGAAAACCAATACAAATCAAATCAAATTTGCAATTGTGATAATCAACGTTTTGAATGGTAAAATGTTTTGTAGTCAATACTTTTTAAGATCATATGCTTTGAAAAGCTTTCATCAAATAAAAAATTGTAGTTTTTAGGAGTATGGTTCTTTAGTATTCGTAAGATTTCAATTACTTCCTTCATCATTTTTAATACATATATTTTACTTTTTACATGCAATATAACCTATTTTTGACTGCATAATCAATGTTTCTTAAAATCAACAGAAAATAAGAAATAATTATTAGTTTCATTGATGTAAAATCGTGAAAAAAAAACAAATTCAGTGATTATGCCAAAGTGCTAGCAGTTTTGACCGCAACTATTCAAAATGGCCATCACGCGACAAAATCTCTTCAGTTGTCGTAATAACAAAAATTGCATTCATTTTTGCTAGCGCTGTTTTGCCCTTCAAGCATCGATATGAAAATAACAAATAACGTAGAAAAGGCTTTTTAACCTGTCGCCGCTCCGATTGATCCACGTGAATATTAAATCAAACCAATCCACGAAAATCTTTACGTAATCAATTGACGCTCGCGTAGATGGTACGATGAATATTAAGTCATTCCAATAGCTTTTATGAGAGGTACATTTTTATTATTAAAAGTAGTATTATTTCCATAATTATTATTGTGTTTAATATTTTTAATATCTATGTAGATATTACTGGGAAGTTGACCGTGTGGACCTCAAGGGTCGCACTTTACGGCTTCTTTTCTTTGGCATCACTTCGAATAGGCAAAAAATATTAACAATTAAGACTAACGGGAGTATACAGACTATACTGTCGTACTAAAAACAGATCGCACAAGACAAAAGTCAAAAAAATTTGAATAAGGAACATTTTCGATATGGGTTGGGTATATATTGACAGTGTGATGTATCCAAACATCTAACCAGAAACCGATCGTTTAAACATGAAAAAGATAACCAAATAAATGCATTTAGACAAATATTGCTTAACACCGCGTAAATTTTCCTCGCGACATCGTAATCTAATCATTATGTAACGTTTGTAATTGAAACACTCATATCTGACCACGGCACGCGTGCAGCACTCCAGCAACTCGACATCTTTTGTTGCAGCGATCAATGCACTGTTAACATTGATATATATAAATATTGTCGTTTTTGTTGTTGCTTGAGTCATGCGGAAAATTTAGTAGTGTAGTGATTAGTTAGTGCATCGATCAGTGCATTATTGTTGCTGAGGTTATTTTTGAGGAACGATTTTTTTTTACATTGTACATTTAGTGCGTTTTTTTTGGCTCTCGCTCTAGAGTAGCTAACCCAAAACACACGTAAAACAACAACTATCCAGGTTTCGTAACCCAGTGAATTCACTGGGTTACAAAACCTAGAACTGGATAGCTTTTCTATCATTAGGGTTTCTAGAGCCCAACAGATGGCCAGCCGTATCATTTTGATAAGTTGGCATTACTGCAATAACTGTAAATTTAGTGAGTGAATAAATCGAATGGAGCGGAAAATTAATAATAAATCTAATTAATTTCATTTAATAACTCACACTGTCGAAATAATACAGATTCTATTGAAATAATAACCGCTTCAATTCATTAATTTCACTTATTAAATGTCACAAGACAGTGTCTCCTTCGTGCTGACAATGCTACCAACTGCATCGCGCAAAATTTAAACCTGTATAGAACCTGATTCGTTTTTTTGGTTGGGGTTTGGAACTCTACTCTAGAGCGGAAGCCAAAAAAACGCACATATTATAAATTAGGTATAGTGATCTCAGGAGTTACCATTACTTGGACAGCTCGTCCTGTTCCTTCGGTTTACTTAAGGTAAATATTTAGCAAGGATATTTAAGCATCATTCGTTTTAAAAAAAAATGTTAAAAATTATAAAATGACAATAACTTTGAATTTCAATTTCGAAATTCTACCTTCTAAAGTGAGTCTTGAACTCGATTAAGATTTTGAAGATCACTTTTTCTGATGACATTCAAAATTGTTCCGTTCGTTCGATGTGCACACAAAAACAGATACTTTTCCAAAGTTAAATTGGTTAATCAATGACATTCTCAACAGCTCATTTCTGAGCTCAACAAGGACAATGTTTTTGTTATCATTTCACTGTTTGCTCTTCCTGAATATTGTATATTATATTTCCAATTGTACTTCCTACTTCCGATCAATTTTGTTATCATTGAATTAGTCACAAGCAGCTTCCTACGCCTCGATTGTTTTTGCAGCGATTGTTTGTCTTCGACAAAAAGAACTCTTGCACGAATGCGACGACAAGGCTGCGATACCAATTTTTGCCTGAAATATGAAATATCCAATTGCAAAGTACCGGAACCAAGCAAACAATCAAACATTAAACAGTCCAGATATAAGGTTGCAGTTCCGGTTTGCACTGTATGCGGTAGTTGTTGGCACCTCAGCATTGAGACTGAAGTAATCCTTCGCGAGTAGTTGTCTCTGAAATGGCGGTCCAAAAAAAAAATCAAGATGCACTCTTGGTTGCAAAGAGGTGGCGAAAGACGTTTGCTATCCTCTTTTGTTGCATACCCACTTATTTCAACAAGAGATCTTCACTCAATATTAGCCAACAATTTATTGCACAAAATCCCAATGAGAAACCAATCTGGCGGCGATTTGTACTGGATTTTTTTTTGGGTGCATTGCATTGCTCAGTGCTCGTTGGTGGCGCAAACAAAAGAAAAATCGGTGTTGGACTTAACTAGATTGCAAGCGCCAAAAATTAAGGTAATTTACGTATGTTCGCTAGTACAGCTACAATGAAAAAACCGCAAGGTCGTTCGCTTGGCATAGAGCAACACAAGAGCGTGTGGAGGATTTTTTGGTAATACCTAAGCACTCTTGCGGTTGCTTACCCACCACTTGACCCACTAAGTCGCATTGAAAACTTCATATTCGAATTTCGCACACTCAAAAAGTTTCATGACACAAAATTCGCACAAAGCTTGCGTGGGTTTGCTTGACCATTATTTAATAAGTGGGTACCTGGAGGTGATCCTGCATTTGACACGCATTTTCGCCAAACGATTTTTTCAACGATATCTATGGATCCAACAGACTTTTTTAGGCTTTTTGACTTGCAAAAATTGAAGTTGGCGAAAACTACTTTAACGCATGACGACAGTTGGCTAGAAATCATAAGCAAAGATTGTACATACCTCCCAAAAAATATAATCATAAAAAGTATGTGGCGATTTAGTCCAGGAAAATCTGTAGTAAGCGAATTATTATTTAAATTTATTGACTGTGCCTAGTCATAATATATCAATCCAAGTATTGAATCGGCATAATAAAGGTTTGTTGATACTCCATTCGATTTCAACAGACATTTATCCCAGAACACAAGCTTTGAAAATATGTATTGTTAATGATTTTTGATCTTATTTTTAGGGTGTATGCATTTTAAAGGCAAAATTAAGAAGCATTCAAGCGGAGCTCGGTGATATCCAAATTAAACAAAAAGTAGTGGATCAAAACATGAACGTTATAGAACGCCAATACAGATCATTAACAGAACTTCTGTATGAATTGCATTTGTTTATCAAATTTAAACATATGATCCTATAGAAGAATATGAGAAGCTGACATTAAAAAAGTATTCACAATTTTGTATAACGAGAAGATGTGCCTAATCTGAATATCCGACCCCACTAACAAAATTGGGTACGGGTTTTCGACTGACAGACAATGTTTTTGATTTCGAGTATCATTTTTATTTTATGCTTGCAGTATTTACGTATCTTATAGCATTAAATTTTTTAAATGTGATACGCATGCAGTGAGAGATTCAAATTTCAAAGATCCTTCTTTTTAGTGAAATCTATATACCTAAGATCCATGAGAAATCCAAGATAGCTGGGAATCTTCTATGTACATAGGTCTGAAGTGTCTTCGCAGTCATCTAAGGTACCAGTCCAATCAGAAGGCGAAAAAATATCATTTTCAAGCATTTGTTTCTCAGAAACTTTATTATATATTGGCATGAACCTTTTTTTTATATCATTATTTCATATTTGAGTAATACAAAAAAATATATAGCTTTCATTTTTTATTTTTTATTCTCTTTTCTAGAGGGCGCTGAAATTAAGCTCTGAAAAAAACTGTTACTCCACAGCAGGGGAATAACCTATGGATTGATAGATCTGAAAGAAAAAACATTTAACGGCACTTTAAAAAGAAAGGTCTCTTTCTCCGTATTCCACCACAGTTTTCAAAAAAATCAGTTTAAAAAAAATGGCAGACTTGTGAAAAAATGTCAAAAATTTATCTTTTTTCTGTAGTAACACCAAATTTTTTTCTTCAGTTTTTTGGTCATATTTTGGTGGATTACGGTGTAATATATTCTAACAAATAAAATGCATCAAAGTTTTCGAAAATCGGTTCGGTAGATCCGGAGATTATCTCTATGCCATGTTAAAAAACGTTGTTATGCGAAAAACGTGTTTAAAGTTTTTGTGCCATTTTGCTGGTAAATATTTTTTGAGAAATGAAAAATTTAACATTTTTCAAAAACACGCAATTGATATGTAGAAGTCTAAATTAGCACCAAGCACAGGTAAAAAAAGTCGCAAATATAAAGTAGAAAAGAGAAACCGTTATTTTAGAGAAGGGGAATGAAGGAGACGCTAAGCGGGCGACAGCTGATCGAACATCTGCAAAGAGCCGAAAACGCGCACACACTCAAAGTCGGTATGTATTTATATATTAAACTTTCGAATTTCGAAAAGATGTTTCTGGAGGTCACTTTTCAAGTTCTAAGAAGTTGAAAAATACAAAAAAATAATTTCCATTTTTTTAAATTTATAAAGTTGACTAGTACCTTAAGTCTCATCTTGCTTGGCATGACCCTGTCGGTCATCAAGGAAATATTTGTGAAAATATTTTTTGTAATAATTCCTGTGGAAGCAATTGTCCACGCTAAGCTGCAGGCGTCACTTCTCTCCACGCAGTGCTTCTATCTGCCGTAAGTTGTCAGTGGCTGTGCGAACACTTCAAGCGACGAGACACGCGGGTAACGATACAGTCACCGGTAGCGGTACTTGCTGGGTGAAGCAACGAGCATGGCATTGAGAAGAAAGTCGAAATTGAGCTCTGAGACTGATAGTCCCGTATTATCTGCCGTCTGTCGTTGACGTCTCTATCGCGTTCTGGAAAATTCACTACTAATTCTAAGAATTCGCAAGCTTTTTCGTACGATTTTAATCCGAATGGTAAACAGTCGTTTGAGATGCACCAGTGAAAAAGGCAATTGAATTTTAATTTTTCTGCGGTTATTTATTAAGACTCAAGAGACCCACGCAATTACTTGTCTATTTTTAATATTGATTAGTTTTTTACTTCAATATTTTTTTATTGTTGCGAATGATTATTTTCTTTCATAATTTATAGTTTTGTGATTGGTTGTAATCAGATTTTTATTATCTCTCTATTATATCAAAAAGTTTGGCGACGTACACTTAACTTTATGACTCGATACTCTGGTTTGATTCGAGCAACGCGAGCAGGGGATAGTCCTCTAGGTTTTTTAAGATAATAGACATAATGAAATAAAACAAAAAAATCGAAGGAGTTTCCTTTCGAATAACGCATCTCAATTGTTGTGGCAACTTTGTCCGTCTGCATCATTTAATCTCAATCCAGTGTGATCAGTGATGGCAATCACTGTTACCAAATCGTAAGCAACCAGAAAATTTTGATATTTAAATTTTACGTTTCGACTAGCTATTTTCTCTTGTCAAACTCAAGCTTGTAGACATATAATGGATGCTTGGTTACGTTTCTATGGAAATTCTAATTTCTGAAGAGATTTTACGCTTCCTAAAAATGGCGCGAACAATTTCACGTTAGTCACAAACGTGATTTTTTCCAGTATACAGCAAAAAGGGAATCAATGAGCTACCGAAAAAACCACAGTTCCATTGGTGATTTAATCGGCTCCTTATCTAAAAACCAAACTCTCGGAGACCGTGGACGAAGCAGCAGCAAGTTCCGCTACCGGTAACTGTATCATCTGGACATAGTCCAGAGTTGTTCTCCTTAACGGCTCACAGCACGTGCAATCGCCGCTCACTTTTCAAATATGTACTAGGGGCACGTTTGCGCTCCCACTGGTTTCATTAAATATTCAATCTTAAATGGTGCAGAAATTATGGGCCAGATGAAGTGTTCGAAATAGATAGTGTTTAATAAAATGGAAAATATGGCAGAAGTCTATTTTGGACGGAATTTCACACTGACTTCTACAAAGGAGTCACCATAAGACCAATTAGAATTAACTTTGAAGCAGACGGAATCGTTCAGAATGTTCAGAAGACAAAGATCATCGGCTTTAGCAGACAGGATGTTATGTCTTCAGTCCAGATCAGCGCGCTAACTAGCTAGTTATGCACTTCCAATTGCAAAAGATGACCATCCACATCTCATCATCATCAATGGCGCACCAAGCCGAATTGAGCCTCTCTGGACACCGCCTTCAGTTGGCTTGATGCATCGCATTTTAAAGCGATTCAAGTGAAAAAGTGCATGCCCATATTATAACGCGCTGCCAAAGAAGGTGATTGCGATAGAAGGGGTAGTTTTGTAAGTGGTTTCTAGCAGAATTTGAAGCAGTTGCATTTAAATCGAATGAGATAGATCCATAATTTTTCATACTCGATGCTTGAAAACCCACATCTTTTGAAGGCAGCACAAGGATTAAATGGGCCATTATTTGTTAGGGCTACTGTTAGCAGCGTCAGTCACCTTCATTTACTGGAGGAATCTATTATGTTACGATTTCTTAAGGATATTCGCATTCATTCATCATCGTGGTGTTAATATCAGGCTCAAGGCGTCTTTCTACCTAGAAATTTTGAAATTTTCAAAATTTGTTTTTTGACTTATTTCGTTAGTAAATGTCATCAAAAACATGTTTTAAATGTTTTCAAAACAAAATGAAAGTTTTAACGTTAGCTATACAGCTACATAGAGAGTTACCGTAAGACAGCACTTTTAGAGTTTTACGATCTTTAGAATGTGCCCAGCGCCCCATTTTTTTTTTGATCAGCTGCTTGAATATAATCTTTTGTATATCATTAAAACCAGCAGGACATATTCGAGGAAGAGGAGGGACTTTTGTATGCATCAGGCATTGCTAGTTAATTTTAAGTGTAATTGTAACAAAAAACTGTTTGAAAACTTTAAGCGCGTTTTTCTCGAAACCATGTTTTCATAACTGGTTGACACGATTTTAAAAAAAACTGCTCAACCGATTGCTCTGATTTTTCAATATGTTGCTGTATAACTGTCTGACTATAGCATGAAAATTTACAGCCAATCTGAGAGATCCTACTCAGATTGGCTGTAAATTTTTCGATTTTCACTCAATTTTCTAACCTCCGAAATGGAATTTTTCGTAAAACGTCCGCCATTTTGTTATTTTTCAGCCAAATGTTTTATTCTAGTTCATGCGATAAAGGGTTTAATACGAAATAATACCCTTTTTTTATTTTATTTTTCAGATCAACCAGAAAGGCAAAATCATGTCAACCACCGTTTTTTTGGCATTTTTTCTTTAAAAAAATTATACCTGAAAATGGGACTCAAAAATTCTGAATTTTTTTTTGTATTCTTAAAATGATAATAAAGTAACACACAAAATGTTATAATGATATATTTCTTTTTTATATAATTTAAAAAAAAACAACAACAAGATTTTAAAATTTTTTACGTAGAAAGACCCCTTAATGGGAACCTGCCTAGCAGATAAATAAGATGCAGATATTCTATAGAATGCTTATCGCGACGACCAGATCACACATCACTGGAAATTTTGTTGAGGCGTTGTCTTAAGGAAGTCAGTCCAAAACCTGCAACAGTTGATAAAATGAAGGAATCCATAGAAAGAGTTCCAAATGAAATGCTTTTAAATGTGTGCGATTCAAAAGATTAAATTTCCTTTTTAAACCCTGTACATATATGTAACGGTAAATCTTTTATGCTCATTTGAGAAGAAAAAAATATTGGTTGGAAGTTTTTCGGTCGATTCACTTAAACTTCTTCAAAATGTAAGTGCAATCGGAAAGTATCATAATGCATATTTATCGAATGACTCAAACGAAGAAGTCCATCAAATAAATTCAACAGGAAAAAAAGTGAAATAAAATCTCGCTATCTGTACCCACAACTTTCCACACATTTAAGGATTAACCCGAAATGTTAAAGTGTCTACATTGAATGCAACAATAATTTTTCATTCATAATCGAACAGCGAACACGGAAAGTGTATTTGCTTTTCTCGCCGCCATATTTCCAGAGAATCGCCAAGAAAAAAAACATTTTCTTCATGATTGCACGATTTACTCACAGATAATTATTGTTCTCTGTTTGCGTACTTTTTAAATGAGAGGACCGTTTACCAAGAATCCGAAAAACCACTTCAATAATTCTGTCATGAGCGACGTTACTATCGCGAATGAATTTTTTTTATCTTACCTCATAAATGATGATTACGGGTTAAGTAATATATATTTTATTTTTGTACGGGGAACTTTATTTTGCAATAATTAAGTACCATGAAAAAAACGCCACTTAGTGATGCGAGAGGCAACACTGAATGGAAAGATGTTTGGCGAATATCAGTTTATCGCGAAAGGAAATGTTTTGAAACGAATATTTATTTTCGACGTATGTATATGAACAGAACTGGCGAGATTAATGTTCAGTTCGTTATCAGTTTGTGGTGAAATTAACAATTGTTGTTGATTTTTGCACAATTTTTTTTTTTAATTTAAATTGTTTGCTGTAATTTTGCAGTGCAGATTTGTGAATGTTTTTTTAAGAAGTGGGGCAGCTAGAAAAGATCGCACAAAGAACTGAAGTCATACAGAATTGAAGTCAGAAAGAGGCGCAATAGGAAGATTTCCAGAAGAAGATTGTAAGTGTTCTTCACAACACAATCGACTTGCATCGACTGAATACAAAATAAAACTAAAAATGCTAAAAAAGCAAACAACCAATACAAGAACCTGAACACTGACTGGGACATTGTTGACAAAGATTACACTTTCAACGGAAAAATACCATCTTCAAGCACTAACATCCAATATTATCGATTAATTCCGGTGTATTGATCCAATGACTCAATACACCGGAATTAAGTGATTCAACCACAAAAACTTGAATTTCTTTATCGGCAAAATTGATTGTTTTGCCATTGAAGACGTGCAACTTGGAAGTATTGATTCAATTCAATTTTTATGTGATTTAGCGTTTCCGGTTCCGACATATAAATGTGTGATAATTTTGTGATCATGATAATTAATTATGCATATTTTTTTTTTTGCAAAATATTTGAGCATTGATGAAAATCCATTCAGGTTTTATTATGGAAGACAAATCAATATTCTAGACTTTATCGGAAAATGTCAGCTTGACAACAGAGGACAAATGCCAAAAATACCTATACCAGAACTATTAACAGATGGAAGGAGTGTTCACAAGATGCGACAACTCTTTTACTAATTTGAAGTGAAACATAAAAAAAATACAAACTGAATATTCGATAGATTCGTGCGAAACACTTAAGTCGGAAGTATTTTTTTTCCTCTTCCGGTCAACTGGGCGTTATCAAAACTAACTGGCAAACAGTGGATTCTGAATGGTTGTCCATGCTTTTTTAACCTCGAATTTTTCCTTCAATCCTGCTATATTTTGTTGGAGACGATTGTTTATAAAACAAAATAAAATCGTGGCAGCACATCGTTCATTATTTGCCGTTGAAATTCGCATCCACGGTGAGATTATTGTTATACTTATTCAGTTAGCAATATTCGTTTCATCGATATAGGATTGTTGCGGATCATTTTATTACACTTTTTTTTACCAAAACGTTAATCAATTTAAATTGCATCGTTACACTGTCAAATAATCGCATTGGCAGTACTAAAATCTGAATTACTAATCCACCACTCGCACTGTCTCTCGAGAGAGGTGAGAAACGCGTTTTTCTTTGTTCTAGTCGTGGTGAGTTCAGGTGATCGAGCGAGGATCTGATTGGACAAATTTACTGATTACCATATATGGGCATAAAAGACGAGAAAAATGATCCGACTCGAGACGAGAGTGAGATGTGTGTGTGGGAGAGTTGGAAAAAGGTTGTTGTGGTGGACGGACGCGACAGGTTACGTTCCGGTAGTAAATGGGACGAAAAAAAATAAAGTTGTAAGATAGTTCAGGTGAAGCTGAAGGGAGCAAAAAGTCGTCGTCAAGGAAAAACGAGAACAGGCGATGCCAGCTTACAAAGTATACCTAAGGACATGGTTGTGAAAAAAAGCCACAAACACGGACACCAACGCGAAAAGTTCGCCCATAAGCCGCTGAATACGAAAGCTGTCTTGAAAACGAAACGGCTCCAATGAAAGCTAGGGAAAATGCAACTCTAGTGGATATCGTTCGAAGAAATGTGCAAAACACTTTCACTAGCTCGGTTTTATCATTTGATGTGCTGGATCTACGTAATCCGTTAATTGTATTAAAACGTAGCAAATTAAGATCAACATAAGCATTTACCTAAAGTAGCAAACGATCGGAAGAATGTTTTCCGGATAATTTGTAGTGAGTATTTTCATTTAATTGGTTGAAGTATGATTTTCATACCGAAAACACGCCATATGACTTGGATAAGCGATAAACTACGAATAATGGCTGGGAAGGAAGTGCGATAGTGAGGGCACGCAACAGGATCCAGAAATACGCCTTTATCCAGGCTGTCCCATAAATAGTCGATGGAAAATCTGTAAATCTGTAATAAATTCAGCTTTTCATACTAGACATGTGTAATGCAGTAACTGCGCCGCGCTATTGCGCTGATACACTGTCTTTTAAACCAATGCGCTGATACGACATATACAGTCGTGGCCACAATTATTTACACAACGCAAATCATGAGGAAAAATTTGAATGAAATCAATATAACTCCTCAATTTTTTATTACAACAAAATAATTTTTTTTTATAGATATTCTTTGGAAAATTCATAGTTACTTGACAAAAGCAATATTGATATAAAACATTGCACAACGAAAATAAAAGCAAAAACTAAGTGGCCAAAATTATTTGCACCCACTAAGAAAATTTTTCCAGAAAATTAACGGCAATTCTTCGGCTCTGCTTTGATCAGTGATAAAGCTGGAACAAATGTTGGACATTAGTTGACATTAGTTCTCATTGTAATAAACAAGTTAGTGACAGTGAAAACGTCTAGAAACGTTGAACCCTCAATCGAAAAGCGGGCGGCAATCGTTGCTGAGTTTAATACCGGTATTTCTGCTAACGAAATTGAAGAATCGGGAAGTTCGCTTGCAGTTTACATTTGAGCACAGTCTTTAATTTTTTTTGAATTTTGGAGCCAAATTTTGTTGACAGATGAAAGTGATATGTCATTGACATTGACATTTCTACTATTCCAATGCACAGCAAAAGAAAAATCAAGCCGTCAGTATCCCTACGCGCCATTCACATGCTGGTAAAATAATGGTATGGGGTTGTATTTGTTACAATGGGATTGGTCCAATTGTTGATTGCCCCACAAAGATACGTTCGTCTTAATACCTCCAAATATTGAACGAAGTTGCATTTGCTGGCCGGTGATTATTTGATTGGTCCTGATTTTATACTACAACAAGATAATTCACTTCATACTTCAAAACGGATTCAACAGTTTTTATCGAACGTTGGCCAAAAAGTCATGAAATGACCTCCACAAAGCCCTGATTTGAATGTCATTGAGCATGTCTGACATTTGATGAAATCAATAATTCCTCAAAAGATTGGAAAATCGGCAGCTGAAGCCTCGGAAGACAGTCTAAATGCATGGCAGTTCGTATCCATGGAAACTACACAGAATTTAGTTGATTCAATGCCAGCAAGACTCGAAGCATTTATACGTGCCAAGGGAGGCAACATATATATTAGGTAATGGTCACAAAGTACCCTTTTTTATTAAGGCCAACAATTAGTTTAAACTTTTTCGCAGATTTTTCGGAAAAACGAGGCGGAAACCATCCATTGCAAATAATTTCGGCCACTTAGTTTTTATTTTTATTTTTGTTCGGTAATGTTTTATTTCAATTTTGCTTTTGTGAAGTAACTATGAATTTGCCAAAGAATATCTGAATAAAATTTCATTTTGTTGTGATAAAAATTGAAGGAGTTATATTGATTTCATTCAAATTTTTCTTCATTATTTGCGTTTTGTAAATAATTGTGGCCACGACTGTACGTCTCAGTAGCGCAGTGTATCATCACGTTAGCGCAGCAAAAGAGGCAATCAATGTGTTGGCGTTGCAGCTGAAAACTCTAGTTCGGTGCATCGAGCAACGCAATTCAAAATGTCTGATACGCAGCGTTATGTATATACCAAAGCAAAATTGTTGCTAGTGAGTCAGTCACAGTGGCATACCCAGGGGGGTACGGGCTCAACCCTCCTCCCTTGAAACCTCTATTCAAATACCTTGTATAGCAGGTCGCCAGCAAAATCGAGTAAATGTAAATTTGCCATTAATCACACCTGAAAAATATTCCCGTGTATCCACATTTATTCCATTTTTGGATACTTTTTTGGGGCAATTGAATGAAAGATTTTTAAAACATATGTAATTTTTGGAGGGCTCCAATTTTGACCGGTGAAAAGTATGATTAAGTATGATTACATAATTATTTCTTCATATCTACACCGAAACACTAGCAAACGTATCGTAGTCAAGACTTCAAAAATATGACCCCCCCCCCCTTATCAAAATCCTGCGTACGCTACTGGTCAGTCAAGATATTCCATGGCGTTGTGGCGTAATAGCGCCAGTGCACTGCGCTGATACCGGGACTGGCGTTGGAGTCAAAATAACAGCGCACTAAAATTCAGTGAGTTACACTTGTCTATTCCATACTATCGGGGGCTCCCGGCAAGACTTTCGGAGGATCTCTCCACAAGAGCTCGATTGAATTTAAGTTCAGACTCATTTACGGCCAGTCTAAAACGGCAACACTTTTGTTCTCTAGAAATATCCTTGTGTGTTGTGCCGTGTGTTTGGGGTCGCTGTCGTGCTGAGAATTCCATATAATAGAAAGATTTTCCTCAGCCCATGGCAACATGATGTTTTCTAAGATGTCAAAGTACTTTTTCTTGGTTAATAATCCTTCTACGCGGTGTATTGGTCCAACACCAAACCACGAGAAATATCTCCAAACATTGATGGACCCACCTTCATGCTAGCAACAGTTTTGGAATGTAGCAAGGGTCGAATTTCCTACTTTTTGGTCGTCTTACATATCTCCTGCCATTAGGGCCAATGCGATTTATTTTTGTTTCGTCGCTTCAGAGAATGAATTTCCATTAATTTTTCTTGGTTACATGTGCTTGTGTTATGTCCATTCTTTTCTTTCGATTAGTTACAGTTACCAGGTGCTTCTTTCTGGCTATCCTGCCATCAACGCCGCTTTTCACAAGACGTTTTCTGACTGCTCTCACCGAAATATCGCTACTTTCCCCGAAAAGTTGCGGAAACCGTTTTATATCATAGAAATGATGATCCGCGCATATTTGCAGAAGCAATTAAGTATGGACGAATACTTGTATGGATTGATAATTATTTCGGGCAGTGTGATTACTTTAAATAAGGGTTGGCAATTAGATTAGACAATGGGGAATGCTTCCTGGAGTGAAAATTTGAGTTTATTTTTAATTATGTATTTTCACACTAGGAGAAGTGAGGCATGACTGAGAGTTTGTCAGGAATCCGGACTGCAAAACTTAGTCTTTAAATAGCCCTGCTCGTTTTCACCCTGTTTTAAAGTGAAAGGATATTTGGTTTATTTAAGATTGCAGCAATTTGAACCTATAAATAGTTCCAACAAACATTGGAGAATGTTAGACGGGGTTCTGTTGCGCCATGACCGCCTAAGGATTTCCTAGCCGCATAAAAATTATGCACGTTTTAGGCAGTGCTCGTCATCATGCGTTGAAAGGTCTTTACCCAACAATGAGACATGGTTCAGAGGTTGCTGTGGAAGCAAACCAGCGTATGGGCGGTATTCCACTCCGTTGGTTAGGATGACTGATTCTTTGCGGGTAAACTTCTACAAATGAACTGGAAGCATTGTGAAATCCCAGGCAAATAGGTCGCAAGTCAAACCAGTCTTTCGTTGCGCTCGTCAAAGAATTACCATATGCCAGCTACGGAGTAAGCGCTGGGGGCTGGGGTGGATCACCCACGCAACCGAGCTACCCAGAACACTGTATGGAAGCAACGGCAGTGCAGGTTCCAAGCATCTATTCTACATTGTCTAGGGAATGCGGTCCACCCACCTTCAATTGAGCCAAATTGTTGTCCCGGGCCGCGTTAAAGACCAGAACTTTGTAATCCATTATCGTCTGATGCGTCATTTACCATGAAGCTGTCCAAGTGTCCCGGAAGGAAGGCGAACGCGTGTCTTCGGCAAGCACTCTCGCAACGATGCGTGGGCCGGCAATGCCCGTTCGAACGGTTTTCCACTATTCGCACAACTTCCCTGCTATCTCGGCCGATTTTCCCGCGATGCACGCACTTGGGAGTCGAATTCTTCGGCAAAATTAGAATGCACTCGTCGCCAATTCGACTCGCGACCGCACTTGGGAAATCACTGAACAGGCAACACGGCGAACGGGCGGAAAATGTGACTTCGTGCCCGGAAAACGTTCAAGCGAGCTGCACCGCGCGTTCGACAAAGAGCTAGCGCTAGAGCAGTCCGTGAGCTGACTAGCCTGCCGCGGGGGACGCGGACCGTGGCACCGCAGCAAGCTTCCTTCTTGCAAACAAAGCACTCTGTTGCCACCGCAAACGCTGGGTATTGTCGCCCACACGGCGCTCGGATCCCTACGATAATCGGACTTGCTGTGGGACGCTGCTGGCCGCGGTAATCGCCTTGCTGGGCCCGAGCAGAAGCAGACAACGAGCTCACTCGAAATTTCGAAACCTTTCGCAACTTCCACTTAGCAACGTCTTCGAGGTCTCTACGGGCTTCACTTCTTCTTTATTTTGGGCGATACGATTAACTTTCCGACCTGATGTGTTACTCGGTGAACTTCCACGGAAAAGGACTAACAGCTGGCGTGAAAATGGTTTTCGCTCGCAACGCAACTCGTCTGGAAATCTTTTTCTTATCACGGCTTTGACACGACTTCTCACACTGGCACACAGTATAGGTAGACCCAGTATGTAATGTTTCATATAAAGGCGCACTATCAAGTACGGCCCGCGGTTCTACGGGACATAATCATATGCTCTACTCTGTCTAGCACACGTATTTGATTTTCTGTTTCGCATAGAAATCACATGATTCTCTCTTAATTATCTCTTAAATCTCTCTTAAATCCCAATTTCTTTTTGGATTCTAACAGCTCGATTGCATACTGGGTCTTACATATACTGTGCACTGGCAGGTCGTCAGTTGGCCAATGCACACAACTCGGCGAATTGAAACAGACTGACTGCACGAAAATCGTGCCGTAGTTCGCCTCGGCGGAATGAGAAACCCCGTTAAAAAAAGTTCGCCTTGAAATTTAAATGTTTTCAGCGTTGCTTAAATGAACAGGGAATGTGAATGAAGGAATATTTTGACAGGCAGTCGCTTTTGTCTGAACAATTGCATTGTGTTTGCGATTGAAATAGAAGAAAGAAATCCTGTTATATTCTAGAATGAGAATTGTTTATATTCATTTCTTTTTTGGCAGATCCGGATCATATGATTGTAGACCGAATGGAAATGGACTGAATCGTCATGGTTTGCGTCCTAGATAGTTAGCATAAGGAACAAGCACAAAAAGTCTCGATTGTTGATTGTTTTTTTTTTTTGAAAAAATGCTGATTGTGAGCTCGGGATTGTCTTCATTGTGAATCTGTATGGCGGCTATTTCAAAAATAAACGTTTTTGTGGTAAAGCTTAATAGCTTAAAATTAAAACTTCTTTGTTCATTTGATTTCTTAAATTTGGGCGACGGAATAATACAGAATGTGCAGGAAGAAAGCAGGCCCAACACTCGAAGAAAATTACAATTACAATCAGCTCCACAAAAATCAAAGCCAAGCATGAAATCAATATGAAAAAATTATAAACATATATTCTGAATTATTAATCGAACTGATTGGATACTAAACCCTACAAATTTGCTACTATCCCTTGTACCGATTCTTATCGTCTGAGAAGTACAATGTACTGAAATCTAAATACGAACAATTACTGAAAATTCATGTAGAGAGTGATTTAAAACGGACGTAGGTTGTTTTAACCGGTAAAAATCTGGAATGCTGAGAGGTAGGAGTTGATCGGTATCTATTCAACGTTGAAAAAAAGTAATAAAATAAGACAAACAAACTCTAAACATAGAAACCGTTTGATAAGGGTTAGGAGTTTGGCACACAAAACGCGAATCTCTGTAAAAAAAAATTGCACTATTTCAAAACGTTGATCGGGTTCAAGTCTTTTCATGATAATTTACCAAGGTAAATTAAACATAATGTCAAAATGACAGTCAAATTTAACAGCAAAATGACAGATTTAACAATGGAAGCTCTACACCTTCAAAAAACATCCTCAATTTGTTTGGATGTTGAACGACGATATAAAGTATTGGTCCGCTTCCTGAAACTGAAAATTAAACTAAAAACTCGAAGATTTAAAATTAATTTTAAAAATAATACAAAATAACCGTTGCAATAGACGATTGAATTTAACAGTAAATAATTTCTCGAAAAAATATTTTCAAGCAGCAAGAAAATAAATGGTTGTCAGTGGTCTCGCTTGCTCAGTCCTCCAATGTTCTCCACAAGATTTTCAAAACAAGAAGAGTTTTTGAGTTTTAATTACCACTCCGTACAGTTAGTAACTTCATTGAATAAGACTTATTTTCAATTGTGCTCAATTGTCACTAACAAAAATGGCGAACAAGATATATTGTTCGCATGTAGGGTCATCTCTTTTCAATAAAATTATGTTGCTTAGCTATGAACGCGAAAAAGAGTAAGAGCTCTATTGTTATTACATTCAATCTACTCAGAATTTTCATACTTTCTCACGAGTAACACATTTTATCTCACAATGTTACACTGTTTGTCTCCCTTTGGCTAACGTTTCGCAGCGGCGAAAAACTGTGCACATGTGACAGCTCGGGTGTCGTGAATCAACGCATCAATCAAACGCGAAGCAGTCATCCAGTGAATTGCGCGGTGGCCGTGTGTTGTATTTCGTGTTGGGAAAACTGTTCAGAAAATCGTGAAAAGCCTCGACAAATTGCAAAATCCGATTATCTTACTTGCACGCGGTTGACGTTCACGTGCACGACAGTGCGGGCAGCTTGGATTGTGCCGCGAATTGCGAGTGGATTTTGGGTGACGGACGGCGCCATCGCTGTGCCTCCCAAGTTTGTTTTCCCTGGCTGTGGCGTAATTTGCGCGCTAATTTCCCGAGCCTGTGTCGTTGCCGTCGTCACTAGAAACGGGGAACGAGGCGGAGGAGAGCAGCATCTCCATTTTCCGCTACCTGTGGTGGAGAAGTTTGTTTTCGTTTGTCAGCAGGAGGCTGTGCGGAGCCCCAAGGAGGCAGCAAGTCCAGAAGTTGTCCGGAGTTATGGGAAAGGCGGAGGGATCCGGAGTGGCGTTGAAGTGAACCAATCAGGCTAGTGAGGAAATGTTGAACTGAGTGGCGGCGAGTGGAGTGGATTCGATTGCGAAGAAGATCGTAGCGGTACTTGCCGCGAACTGTGCCGCAAGGGTTACGTGTCGCGAGTGAGGTTAGGTTCGGCAGTTAGTGACCCAGCGCCCCAGGATTTGAGCGGCCATGTACCCGGCCCCGGCCCGCCACCCTGCAGCAGCGGTGAGTATGAGTGCCCCTTGTTCGTCGGTAAATTGCGATGGCAGTGCGGCACTGGAGGCTCGGTTTGTTATTGTCACTTTCGGGACCGTAGTGCCGTCCCGTTTGCGCTTTTCCTCGATGACATCATGCCTCTCGCATGTTGCTGCGCGCTGCACTGCGTCGCCCTGCGACGAGAGGCGTCTGCTCTCGGCACGTCATCACGTCTAGTTTTCTCAAGTTTTCCCCGCGAAGTTTTCCCAATGTGGGTTTTTCGCCGCGACACGAGCGCCCGGCAATCAACACATTGCCGTGCTGACGTTTCCACGCGCCGTGCCCGCCCGAGCGTTCGGAAGCTCTGTTGTTTTATTTCGGGTTACATGACCGCCGCGCCGCCTGACCCCGTACGGCACCGGATCTATTTTTCTTGGACTCGCCTTTTGCCGCTCGAAGTTTTTCTTGCGGTAATTTTGTTGGCAGAAATTCGTTCCCGAGTGGGGGGGGGGGTGTTCATTACGACGGGGAGTGCAAATGTCGAGGCTTCTGGCTGAGTGGCGAGTTTAGTAATTAGAAGTTGTTGACAAGCGTAATGAGTTGCCCGCCACCCGCAGGGCGGCTCGTCGTTAGGGAGGGGTGCATTCGAACGTTCCAAGGAATCGAAAGGATTCCGCACAATTTGCTGTAATACACTGGGTGTCACTTGACGGGGAGCAAAAAAATATTCTTCATGCAAAATCAACGGAACATGCATGTTTAAATTCGATTTATTTTCGCTGCAGTGAACAAACTCTTCTTAGGATCACTGCTTTATCATGAGATATTGTGACAGACAGGATGGTGAATTCGAAAATATCAACTAATGACATCTATTGCATATTGCAACATCGAATATAATCTTGTTTTGATCCGTAATATTGTCCAAATTACGTTACGTTATGGAAAAGTACGTGTTTTTGAACACGCTAATGGTCAAAATCACAAATGGAGCAAAAACGATGTAGTTTCGTTACAGTGGAAATAGGCTATAACCGATTTTCGACCTCATATGTCTGACAGTTTAACAGCTACACGAATTCCGCTTGCGCAAGGACGATGAAACTGGACTTTCTTACGTTTACCGTTCAATCGCTACGGCCGAAATGCCTAGCAGTTTTATGTTTCGATACGTTTTTCTGTGTCCATCAGTGGCGAGGCGTTCATATAAGTCGATTCCCATCGGCTTCCCTAAATATATTCCAAACATTTCTAGCACTTCAGTTTCACTGTAAACATGCACAATCGTTCACTTGATCTGAGTGTTTATTCCATCATACTCCATTCTCTTCATTCTACACATCCTCATAGTTCCATAATAGCCAGCAAAGCGATCAACATCTGTAAAAGTTGCAGCAAAGCTTTCCGAGTCTCGAATTCATCAATAATTTAAGGTGCCGTGGGCATTCAACTCCCGTTTGTTGGAATGGCAGCCAAGGGCGGATACAGCGGGGGGTCATGACCCCCCCCCCCCGAGCCTAGGTAAACTAGTGATTTTTATGATTTTTGTCCAATATTGTCTTCTTTTATTGTGATTTTCAAGGCAGTGACCCCCCCCCCTGAGTCAAATGCTGGATCCCCTCTTGATGGCAGGCCGGTTTTTCTCAATAGGATATGGAAACAAATCAAAAAGCCGGTAGCGTTCCCGGCTTGCGAATCAGCTGTGAAAATTGAGGGTCTGTTAAGGGTCCATGTCTCTCAAATAGTAAGCGGCTTACCCACAGTAATTTTTCACTCCTCGCCACTGGTGTCCATGCCAAGATTTGCGTATCTAGCCATCCCTTTTCACTTGTAGCAAATCAAATGATAGCTACAGGTCCATCCTTTTATACCTCTTCGAGAGGTAATCCAGGACACTACTTAATGACAGACAGATATTTTTTGGATTTTCCAATAAGGAAGGATTTCAGGGTTATTCCTGCGCCGGGTATTTTGGGTTGTGTTTACTTTGCCCGTACAAAGCCACATATCTCCAGGCGAAGCTATCAAATAAACCTTTTCATGTATGTATCATTCGCCGGTGGTTGTTTCATTATTAATATTTGCCGATTGATGCAACAGTTGACAAATATAGCGAATATTAAATGTCTGCAATATTCCTACCTGGAAAATTTACCTTCTAACTCCCTGCTTGCTATTTGTAGTTTATTCGGCTGGAAGACCATAGCTGACTGTTGATCTATCGATTGATTTCATCCAAGAATCGTTGACTTGATTTGAGTTTATTAAGTTGGTTACTCACATGTCCAGTTTACCTTACAAAGCAAACCAATTTAAATTCAGATCGTTGGACGATTGCATTTTGCAATAGTGTTACAAAGCCTTGAAATACATACACTGGGCGAAAAAAGTCAGTGAACACCAATCGAAGCTGACGGGTATCTGCTACTGTGAATTCAGCTGCATTCATTTATGGATTTGGATGGTTTTTTTTACTCAATAAAGCAATAAAATTTTGTTTGGTACAAAAGGTTATTAGGATATTCCATTTATATATGTAACTGCTCAAAAAAAACCGATTTTTTCTCGTAGATTAAAATGTTCCAAATACTCTAAGAATACGCTAACAAACTTTGAAGCGATATTCATATTAGTTCTCGAGTTATATTCCATTGTAGGCAGCGCACACCTGCCGCGCGTCCCGTTCTCTCCGGCGCTATGGGTGGTTCTGTAATTGTGTATCCCTACCATATTCTTATAAATCTGAAATTCTAAGGAAACAGGACCTGGAATCGCTGACTTACGCGCAAGTTATAATAAAAACTAATAAACTTTAACGTGTTTTTCTCAAAGTAGTACTTTTTCAACTTCCGTACAAAATATATCAAAAAATATTGAAATTTATACCAAATCTACAAAAGAGTATTATCTTCTCGTTGAACCTACATGTTTTCTGTAATTTTCGAGAAATAATTTGGTTATTATTGTTTAAAATGCGATTTTTTGGAAAATAGTCGATTTTTTTGTTCAATTTAAAATTAATGTAAAAATTTCATTTTTTTATAAATTTCATTGATCAACATATGAGTTATACATCTCATTTACATATTTTTCTTCTTCTTAATGTTGCAGGATCTCCGGAAATGGCGTTAAGTTGTACGAGGCAAAAAAATATTTTGAAGAACTTTGAGACATGTACTTTAAGGAATTCATGTTTAAACAATCTTCTGAATAAACAACATATATATTTTAAATCAATCTGAAATTAGCATTTAAAAAAAATACATGTGTTTAAGGATCCTTCAAATGACTTTGACACTAGGCTAGGCACAAAAAAGGCCGTGAAAAATGTTTTAGTGAAGATATTGAAGCAATTTGCGGGAACATTTATTGCTTTAAACTTTGATTACTTATGACACATGGCTTAGAGAGATAGAAGGTATAAGTCCTTTCAAAATATGAGAGAGAATTCATAGTTAGAGGGAAATAGAATCCGCGAAATCTGCAAAACTGTTAGCAAAAATCCTTCTTCCATACTTAAAATTATAAAACGGTTTGACGAATTAGATTGCGCGGCCAGCAGACCTCGTACTGAACGCCCGCCAAAACTGAATTCCGCCCATAAACGAGAGATTTTAAAATTTAATCGTGAGAAACCGGGTACAAGAGCGTTGACAATCGCGCAAAACTTATCGCAGGATTATGGAGTGACAGTTACACCACAAACTATCTGTAACCATTCGCACTAAAGTGGCTTTCACGATCGAGTCCCAAGGAGGAAGCCATTTATAAATAATCTTATTCGGAAACGCCTTCTCGAGTTTGCAAAGGAACACCTATCCAAGACTCATGGTATAAAGCCAAATAGGTAGTCTCTTCCGAAGCTGCCGTGACGTCATGTGATTCAGACAATCATGACATTTTGCCCAGTAGAAATTTAAGCAACACTTTGCGGCATACAAGATGTGATTTTCCTGCTGGGTGGAGTGACACGTATTGGAAGAAAATGATAAATAATGTGCCATTTGAATATTCTTCAGAGAATATTTGTTTGTTTCCTAAGCTATAATATTGATTACAGTAAACATCCGTTTTTGTTACCTGACAATTTGCTAAATTTGAATATGTGACGTTTTTGCAACGCCAGATTCAAATGTGAAATGTCGTTATATTTTGGGCTGCCATACGCGCCGTCTCCGATTTTTTACTTTGGTAGCCCTAATTTCAGTGAATACGTGACGCAATGTGAGTCAGATGTGCGAGCGAAATAGGATGACGATTTTCTAGTGAGGTTACCTTCGTTAGTCTTTATACCATGTCCAAGACTCCTTCGTTCTGAGAACGTGTTATTTTTTCGGGCGAGAGCAAATTCATTTTATTTGGGTGCGACGGACGACAGAAAGTATGGCGGAAACCGAATGAAGCCCTACAACTCAAAAACCTCAGACCTACGGTGAAGCACGGCGGAGAAAATATAATAGTGTGGGAGTGTATAAGTGCTAGAGGAGTGGGTAAACTGCACATAATTGAAGGTACTATGAATTAGCATATGTACCTTGATATTCTGAGCTACAATTTATTTAAAAGTGCCAGAAAATTAGGATTAGAGGAAACTTATGCTTTCCAACAAGATAACGACCCCAAACATACTGCCCGAAAGGTTCAAGAATGGTTGCTTTCCAGAGTAGGTCGACTTCTCAAAACCCCTCCACAATCGCCAGACCTGAACTCCATTGAGCATTTTTGGGATGTCTTTATGAGTGTCAGACTCTGCCGAACGGTCTGCTTGGGTGGGGGGTCTTAAGTTGGTTTGTTAAGAGTGGAAACAGCCGCCTGCCAGGCTGCTCATTCTTCCAGTTGATCAGTAGCAATCATGAGTGAGCAAGTGGTTCCTTTGTCCATTGAGCAACGTATTATTACTAAATTTTTAACAAATGAAGACGTCTCACCATCGAATATTTTGGCTAGGTTGAAGGTGCAGTTTGGTGACAATACGCTTTCACAGACACAAGTGTTTGATTGGGCTAGAAAATTTAAAAATGGACGAGAAAGTGTAGAAAATGAAACTCACGATCGACGCCCAAGATCAAGTGTAACTGATGACAATATTCGAGCGGTTCAACATCTAATCGAGCGTGAACGCCGATTCACTATTGATGAAATCGCTTCAGAAGTGGGTATAAGCGATGGTTGTGCTTATTCCGTCCTCACAGATTATCTTGGCTTCCGAAAAGTTTGCGCCAGGGTCCCAAGATCATTGGCCGAAAATCAAAAAGCGGAAAGGCTGAAAATTTCTGAGCGACTTCACCATGAAGGCGATAGTTTTTTGAGACGAATTGTCACGTGTTAGGAGACTTGGGTGCACCATTAAAGCCCCGAGTCAAAAATGGCTAGCAAGGAATGGCGGCGGAAAGACGAAGATTGTCCAGTGAAAGCCAAAAACGCGCCTCTCAGCCGGAAAAGTCCTCGCAACTGTATTTTTGATTACAAAGGAGTCTTACTGATCGATTTCCTGCACGACCAACGTACAATAAATGCTGCCTATTACTGTCAGCTGCAAAAGCCACCTACAGAAACAAAAGAAGGAAAAATCACATCAGAGAGGTCATTCTCCTCCATGACAATGCCCGACCTCACACAGCTGCATTAACAAAGGATAAATTAATTGAGCTGCATTGGAAGACCCTGGAGCACCCTCCCTATAGCGCAGACTTGTCCCCATGCGACTATTTTTTGTTTGGTCCCATGAAGAAAGCTTTGGGAGGCGAAAAATTTGAAGCGAATGAAGTTGAGGCACGCGTGCGCAACTGGTTGACAACTCGACCTCAAACTTTCTATGAACAAGGATTTTTTAAGCTACCAAAACGTTGGGAAAAATGTGTAGAGCGTGCAGGAGACTATGTAGAGAAATGATTAAAGTCTTATTTGAATATTATTACTGTTAATAAATGTGTATAAAAAAAGTCCGGTTTATATTTGACTCACCCGCGTATACTTTGTACAAAATTGTTCTCTTTTGAAAATATTGCTTGTACGATCCTTTTAGCGAATTCAGACCATTTGCATATGAGTGTTCACGAACTTTTTTTTGCCCAGTGTATATTGTCTGGGAGATCAATTGGCTCCCGAATTGAGTGACATATCCTTGCAGTCATGCATCATTGCTCAACCGGACTGACTATGCTTGAAGAAGACTGGTTATAGTCTTTAGTTGCCGTTCAGGGAACGAACAATGGTCGAATGTAAATCGAATATTGTGTTACTGTTAAAAATTAAATTTAGAATAATTTTTTTCTTGACACAATTAAGAGAACTGTAGTAAAAGATAATTGGGATTTGAGATTATCGTAAGTAGGGGAGAGCGGGGCTGAAAGTACCGGGGGTAAGTTGTTCCGATGCAAATATCGAAAAAACAAAAAGAGATAACAATATGTTCGTATTATATCCCACACTGGCACTCTAGCACATGTGCGGCCGCTATTTGAGTTTCGCCAGAGACGCGGACCTAGTGGCAGTGTTCCTTCAGCATTACGTGAGTAAATATTTTTTCGTGCATACTTTTTGGTCTCAAGTAAGCATTTTTGGTATTACGGATATAGGAGTTTTACTAATCTGTTTGTAATTTATCCCAAAATATTAATCTATGCAATTTTAACGCTTTGGACAGAATGTTTTTTAAGCATATGATAAAAAGTAAATGTATTTGAAACGGGGTAAAAAGTGCCTTTCAATTGGGGTCAATTGTGTCGCGGCACAACTATCCCCCAACTAACCTTTTAGACCCTATATTGTTTTGTTTGATAGAATGGGAACATACAGGAGGAAAACACAAAGGGGAACTACTTCCCAGGATCTTCTACAAATGGCTGCTGATGCGGTCATTAAGGACGGACGCAAATAAAAAACCGTTGCACGTGAATAAGAAATTTGTCACACAACGGTATGTGAAGAAAATAAAGAGTAAACTTATTGGACTATTTCAATTTACGAAATACCAGGCGTGTAAAATACGCTTTCCCCCTTGGCAGCAACACCCACCAATATTTCCAATGCGTTTAAAAAGATTAGTATTTGGCCCTATGATGCGACTGTTTTTACAGAGGAAGACTTTGCACCGTCTTTCGTTACCCCTGCCGGATAATCAACCTTACAAAAGATCAATAATTTGCTGGTCCTTCAAGCGAAGACATCCGAATATCTCCATGAGTCAAATTATACGGTTCACTGTGTTGAATCTTGTCGGTCAATAATTCAGGCTGGTCCTCAGCTACGCTGACGCAGTGTTGACTGTATAAATGGAACGGGTTCTTCAGATGTTCAGCAATCAATCAATGTAAACTGTGGAAATGAGCCAGATCCATCAGGTTATCAGCAACAAGAGTCACGCCAATACAGTCCAGAGCAAAAGGCCAAAAATTATGAACGGCACAACCGACCTCGAATCCGGCACAACTTGCCCCAGCGTGAGGTCAGTAGTGCCTTACGACCGCTGTTTAAAAAAATAATTCTCAATACGAAACAATTCAAAAAGCACAGAAACTGCGTATAAATTTAAAATGCAGATTAAATTCTACCTAAGATAAACTAGAACTATTAACCGTAGCATTCGCCATATTCGATTTATCCAAGGATTTGTTAAAATCGGCAATTTCAACCCCGCTCTCCCCTAATGCCAACACGAGAACTATTTTTCTGGGTAACGAATTGAATCAAAAGTGTTGACTCCTCTTGGAGAGTCGACTGTGTCCACATATCCAATTAAAATGGCTGGTCCAGCCATGAAAACTTCTCACCCAAACACCCAAAATACATTCCACGTCAATCTTTTTTCACTCGACGAAAGAAAAACACATTTTCGTTTAAATAAATATTAGTTCGATTGCCATATGCTTGGCCGAAATGACCTGATTAAAAGTACAAATCGATTAACTCGATTATTCAAAAGTAAGCAATTCGTTGTTTATTTGTGTTTTTGCCATTCCTTTTTTCCGCCCAGTTTTTACTCCTATGTTCCCCCGTTTGTTTGTGCACTAAAATCGCTCGTTGAAATTCCATCTGACACAATATTTTAAAAAAGAATGACGAAAAGTAGAATGAAATCGTGTGGCATGGCATTGCAAGGCATACCACGGCACACCCACCTACCTTCTTACCATTCGGCATTCGGTTCGTGTTCATCTTCCAAGTTAATTTTATGGTGGCTTTCAAAGAAGCGCCAGAAGCACGCAAGTTGGCTTAACTACGACCATTGATCATGGGACTCCATCCCGTCCGTCGGCCAAGACCACGACGTCTGCACCACATCCACCCCGGCTCCCGGCACCATCATCTGCCGCAGCTATTTCAGATGTTTCCTCGTCACCACCTTGTTTCATGTTTTGCTAAAAATATTATTGTAAGAGAGCTAAATCGGAAAATAGGAACATGGCCAAGGAATCCAAGATGGGCTTGGGGCTGCCGCTCGATTGCGGTCGAATGTGGGCTGACCGGGAAGTTGCCAAGTGGTGAAGTCAGCACCTGAAGTGTCTTCGAGCGGCTGAATCTTGTTTCGGAAGTTTGGGGAAGAAATTCCTTTTAAGTTGTGAACTTTTCACTTGCTTTGCCTGTTCTCTGAACTGATAAAGTTTTGACTTCCCAGAATCTTTCTGGCAAAGGTTCCCTAGGTTCTTGGGGCACGTGTGAAGGCACCCACGTCGGTAACCCACTTCCAACTTGGAAGGTGGAACGCTTCACGGCATGCTTGCAGAGTTCAGACCCCTCGCAATATTGAGTCGATGTCATCAGGTACATTTTGATCCAATACCTGATGTTTGTGTAACCGCAGAGAACTGAACTACAACGCTTCTTGCGGAGCGTCGGCCGACCTGGTCGGGAACTTTTCCAAGTCGAACAGGGAGACTGACCGCAGCTTGTCTACCTCCAGCTCCTCCACTCCCAGCTTCCATTCTTCTGTGGACCTCATGCCAATCACAGCGGTGTAGATGCTTGGCTGGACGACGAGGACGACATGGTCGGCTAAATGTCTGACCACATTCGTCGGTGACTTGAGAATTGCGATATTGCAGGTGTAAATCGAAGCTGAACAAGGAGTAGTGGAGCGCACCTAAGCGCCCCCTTGCAGCAAGGTGTAATGGTGGCGGTGACGGTAACGGGCCCGCAATGAACGGACGGATAACCGCCGGGGAACGGTCGATTGGAAAACGTTTAACCGCAGATTGGAATGTAATGCCCTAGAAGGTAATTCGACCGCACCGAAGTGTAGTATGCAGTGCTCGGTACTAAATATGTACGATTCGGCAGGAAGGAGGCTGTTACGGAATGGGGAGCACCTTTATATCACCTTTGATTACGATGTTTGGGATGTTTAAGGTTTCGGCTAAGGGAATAATCCATTAATTGTCATTTACTCGAAAATTACCACTTGTGTATTTGTACACTACCAAGATATATAGCTACTAATCCTGCTAGCTTCGTAACTTCCCGAACTATTCATATATTCCTTTTATTTCTGTAATTATTTTAGTGTGTTTAAGCGAAAGCAAGATTGACTAGTGGATGAAGGCACTATCTTTCCTTGAATAATTAATAGGGACATTCACGTTTTGCTTAGATAACGAAGGAACTTTCCGTTTCCGTTAGTTCTTAACGCCATAAATGAGTTCCTTGTATCGGTAGGTTAAATAAAATGTTGTCTTCGAATCCACCTCCAAGAACTTAAGGAGGTGGTACCGGTTAGAATGCTAAAAAAGCCTAATTTTCAATATTTTTTCTCAGCTCCTTTATTGTATATAAATTTTAAAATTTGCATGGATAAAATAAACATTTTGAAAATTATAAAAAAGTTAATTTTTCTTCTTCCGTTTTCTACTTATTTATAGAGGGCGCCAAAAATGATGTCTCGAAAAATACATTGTCCCACTGCGGACAGAACCAAACCGCATTTTAAAGGGGGAATGTTTCTTACGCAATAATCTACCACAATACTTTGAAAAAATTATCAAAAATATAGCGATTTTTTCGAAAAATCATTTTTTCACTTTGTTTCGCTTGCAAAAATTTTTGGGATTGATTTTTGGCCTATTTTTTGGTAGATTACCACACAAGATACTTGAATAAGGTAGCACTCCAAAATTGACTCAAATCGGTTCAGCCAATCCGGAGAATAAGTTTCCGCAGTTTCCGCAGAAAAACGTCATTTCGAGAAAAACGCGTTTAAAGTTTTGATTATCGAAAATATCGCTTACAAAGCGAAAAAGGCGTGCGCGCTCAAACTGTCGTAACTTCTTTATTCTTGGGAATATCTTAATAAAATTTTAAGACGTGATTTCTGAAGGTATAATAAATTGAAAAAAGGAAAAATTGATTTTTCAAAATTATAACCGGTACTACCCCCTTAAAGCATAAAACGCAATTGAAATAAAGCCAATTACAGATTAGTGTACCTTCCATGTGCGCTATAAACAATATATAGTTTCGATGAAATCCGGCGAGAGTAGTTTAATGAAGATAGTGAAAAATCCGTTGCAGGTCCATCGATTCAGGATAGTTTCCTAACAGTGGATTGGAACAATTCTTTTCATGTACCAAGAATTTGGAGGAAAATCTTATATGCGGGATATTTTAGTGTGGACTGTTATTCTATGCTAGACGTTTTGTTGTTGCAGCTCGAAATGATTGGTGTCTTCAAGAAGACAGCAATCTCAAGCATCGATTTTCTAGTTTTGAAAATTCCAAAAGTATCATAAACATTCGGGTTGCGTCCTGATCGTCAATTTCACAAATCAATCAACATAAATCAAACCGAAAGGCTTACAACAATAGGAAGGAAATTCCATTTTGCACTTCTGGAAATTACAAATTGAAACTTTAAAGTCGTCAAAAGTATTTTTACTAAGGACACACCAGACTTCATAATGAAGTAGCACTTCATTATGAAGAAAATTTGCTTACTAACAATGTCATTGTAATGAAGTTGAAGATCATAACTGAAAGTTCAATGAAGCAAAAAGCCATCACGATTTCACTTTTGCAGTGCCATCTGTGGGCAAAGCGAATGAAGTAGATACAATTTTACCTAAGATTTGGCAACACGTAGTTTCAAGATTGAGTTGAAAAACTTTAGGGCTAAATTTAACGATTTGAAGGTTAAGTAATAGACTCGAAATTTGTACCTGGCTTTATTGACAAACAACAAAATTCGTAATTTATATTTCATTATGAAGTTGCACTTCATTATGAACTTTAATTTCGTAATGCAATACAACTTCATAACGAAGCACAACTTAATAATGAAATATAAATTGCGAATTTTGTTGCTTGCCAGGTACAAATTTCGAGTCAATTACTTAACCTTCAAATCGTAAGACTTAGCCCTAAGGTTTTTCAACTCAATCTTAAAACTGTTTGAATTATTAGGAAGTTGTACTTCATTATGAGGTCAAATACACCACCAGTCTTATTGGCCATGCACAAATTTATGACACTTAATCAATCTTTTACCAAAAAAAAATATATTCTGGGATGGAGACGAGAAATTGGACGTAACACAAAATCGTCCAAAATGAAGCTAACTCTTCGCTGCAAGCTCTTCAATTGATGACATTTGGATTAAAAAGAATTTAAAGACCTCCGGAAATCCAAGTGCATTTTAGTGATCAAAAATACCTAAAACACAGTACGTTCTACCATTAAAGATCGCTACAAAAATTTGTCAGCGATTTGGTTAAGCATTTTGGTTGAATTAAAGACACATTTTGTTGAAAATATCCAATTCTTTATTTTATAATGAGTCCAACTATAAATTTCATTTATTTTCTGGAAATCGATCCCCCCAACAAACTTAGCAAAATTTTCATTTTGTATCAGCCAATAAAATCTCCTTAATTGTGAAATTTTATAAAAATCAAGTGTAAGCAGTTTTTAAGCAATGAACGGTAAACTGGCATTTTGGAATCTACAGAGGTGCTATCAAAGTTCCTCAAAATAACTAGCAAGACTCCTTGAATCGGCATTGCGAGGAGAATTGCAAGTGTCACTGAATAGGGTCGAAAAATATCGATAGTTTCATAATTTGGTGTTATTCTTGGCCCCGTCCTGCTGCTTCGATTATGTCAAAACCGCTAATAGATGACTAAAAAATCAGTTAACATGTCTTTGCAGCGTGTTCCATTTACCGTAACGCTTTCATCATACTTATTTTGGAAGAAATAGGAAGCAATTATGACTTCACTCCAAAACTTTGACCAAATAGTCGATCTTTTAGGATCCATTGGCATCTCTACGATTATGTGTGAATCTTGGCAATCCCAAATCCTACAGTCCTTGATATTCATTTAACCCCCACGATGAGAATGAGCATCTCCCGAAATGATAGTTCTTCGCACAAAATCAAAGTTATTTTCATATTAATATTTCTCAGCCTAAGTTAAGCGTAAAACGATTCGATTTTTATAGCGAAGTCTTGTCACTATATATTTTTCAATATGTGAAGCACATCACTGCTGTTAATGTGGGAAAATAAATTAAAATAAATTTTAAATATTTAACCAATCCTTTGGATATATTAAATATGGTCCAATTCGCATAAAATTTTGCCGTATTTTTAACTTCCCAGTATATGGGAAGTTCGTGTAATCGCCTCGAAAATCGAAATTGAAATTTTCAACATTTCTTTACGTTTTGAGGTCTGTAGAGTATATATAAAGTGTTTTTAGAAAGGGAGACGTATGTGTGTGTGTGTGTACGTACGTACGTCTGTACGTTCGTGGACACTTTTTTCTACGAGCATAACTCACGTAAAAAAAGTCCGATCGACTTGGTTAATGTGTCAATCGAAGCGTCTTTGCAATCTTAAGAGCTGATTAGTTTTTGGAAAACTTCGGTCGGGGGGTTTGCTGTTTTGCTCGTTTGAAGGTCATTTCTGTCATGCGCTATATCTCGCGAACCAAACATACGATGTTTTTGAACAAGGTGTCAATCGACGCGTATTAACGTTTGTGTGATTCTATCAAATTTTAAAAAAAATTCTTCGAGCGTTTTTCAAATTTTTTAAAAAAAAGTGCAAAAAATTAGGTTTTTTTTTCAAAAACAATAAATTTTTAACCTTATTGTCAAGTTTAAGTAATCAATGTTTATACATTTTATGTACTCCAAACAATGCTCGCAAAAACGTCATCAAAACTTTTCCTCATGATTACGTAAAAAAATAAATTAAAAATAAAAAATCATTAAAAGTCATCATGATTTTCAAGGTCATTTTTATCATTCACTATATCTCACGAACCAGATATAATATTTGCATCATTAAGGTGTCATTTGACGTGTATTAACATCTTTGTGAAGTTTTTAACATTATAAAAATTCGTTTTAGCCGTTTTTTTAATTTAATAGAAGAAAATGCGAAAAATCATGGTTTTTTTTCATAAAAAATATTTTTTAACTTGATTTGCACAGCACAGTGATCCAGTTTATAAAATGTATACATTCTTATCAGTTTTTGGAGAGAAACCGGCAAAATTTTATTCCATGATTATGAAAAAACTAAATTAAAAATAAAAAATCATTCAAAGTTACCATGTAAAGAGGGTTCATACGAGTGCTATTACTTTATATCTTTTATTCTAAAAAAATTGTTGTAAATTCAATCAAAGTTTTAAGATATTTGCATAATTTGAGCAGATTTTTAATAGTTTTTATAGTCTTTTAATTAAAAAAAAATTGCTTAAATTTTGAAAACCAAAAAAAAATTTCAACACCAAAAAGGCCCCCACCGATTGATCCGCGTGAATATTCAATCTGTCCTCATCGACCAAAAACCTTACATAATCAATGGACCTTCCCGTAGACGATATGATTCATATTAACTCATTCCTGTTACTATTACCTCTCATTGTTGTAATGTTGTTGATGTTTATGTAGATATTACTGGGAAGTTGACCGTGTGGACCTCAAGGGTCGCACCTCGCGGCTTGTTTTTTTAAATATTTATCTTTTTTTTCAAATTCTAAAATTAAAAATGACATTTTTACTACTAAATAGATTTTCAGCATTTACTCAATTTTCTTGTAACCGTCACCTATAATTTGATCGACTAACTTAACTTTCCAGTGTGTCAAAGAAAATATCGATCACGGCGATAGCGTCGTTCTAACATAATCGAGTGCAAAGCATATTACATAGGATAGTCATAGAATTAAGTGACTGGCTTCCCTACACTTCTGCCCTCGCTGACTCAACCCTTGTCGGTAAATAGTTTAGCTATGTTCCGCGTTGATCGAACGACGCTATCACAATGTCCCAATCGATTTTACTTTATATGCACTTGGATATATTGTTTATGGCACGCTTCGAGGTGTTCTCGCCAAAGCGAGCAATTTTGTAATTTGTATCTGACTTGGGGGTTGAACTAGTCATTCGTAACAGGTATTACGAGTGTACACGAAATGGTAATGTATTATTCAACAAAAGAACATTTAATTGTTGCGCCATTCGAATGGGGTTGATAACTAAAAAAAATGTAAAAGGAAATGTTTTTTTTGGATTTTTTACGTGAAGAAATATTCTGGACTGAACTAATCCGACCGAGGATATGTTCTGCACATTTAAAATGCAGAGAAAATCGTATTGCAGCAATTTTTCCTCTTCTTGGAAACACTTTCTTCCAAGGCTTCATTAAAATAAAGATGCATTCCATCAGGGCGCCCAGTCAGAAATGAGATTTTAATTCTTGGTCCTTACGCTTGCTTTATAAATTTCAAGGATTGAGTTTTGCTTTTTTCTGTTTGTATTTTGTATCAACAAAAGGTAATAGCTACTTAATAAGGATAAGGCTCCTTTGAGCGGACAACAATATTTTTCTATGGATATTGCATAATGTTTGCTGAACTGTATCGACTCCAATCTTTTTTTATCGGTCATTAGTATCAAAAATATTCATTCTGCACAGTTAGACTGCCACGCTCGTTGCTCGTGTCCATTTCACGCCAATCTGGAATTGTTTCGCAATTCTCAAACAATTCCCCAAAAATAACACAATCTATTCTTGTCGTCGCTACTATTTATTTTATTTTTAACAATGTAAACAATAATTGAAGCTCTCAACAATTTACACACCATAAAACATAAACCGCCATGTCTTTATCTATTTACTGTGATCATGTACTCAATTAACTTCCAACAGATTCGCGTCTTGCTCGACTAATGGTCTGCGCAACGCAAAAGAAAACGAACTAGAAAAAAGTAAGAAGGCAAGCAAACTGGAAAACACACGTTAAAAATAATCTGGTAGATAAATCTGATGGTATCGCTCTTGATAGTCCCGCCACATTGCAAGAGCAAGAGTTGAATTGAATACCCCACTACCACCCACCGACCGCTTCAACCCTCCAGCGTTTTAGATACATCCATCTGTTGTTCACTGAAGATGAAGCTAGCAAGCGGGGGAACGGGAGGGGGGAGGACTGTAGGTGGGAGGGAATGATATTGAAGCGGGCTAGAATTGGCATCATTATTTTATCTGCGTGCGTGGAGAAGATATTAATGGAAGCACAATTATTGCTGTTTATACATAATTGATGTGTTCAGAGATTTTTAGAAACAAATAAAAAAAATTTGAAAGCGTTAACGGATTTTGAGCAAACCGATTTTTTCTAAAAAAATTATTTTAAATATTTTAAATTTAAATTAGAAGATATATATACAGACGCGGAAAAAATCATTGCATTTTCAAATATCGGAAATATTGTTTGATTTGAACACAAGAATTCCGAGCAGGATTATTTCAAATTGTTGCCAACTTAATCCTGGGACCCTTTTCCGAAGTCTAATAAGTCTATGCGAAGGCAAAATCAACTATGCGTTGAAAACTATGGTTACAATAATTCTAGGACGCCAAATTTAGAAATGAGATACTGATAAGTGAAAAATGATTCGAAAGAACATTTAAAACTCTGGAGGCCTAACTTTGCTGTTAAATAGAATAACCACCAAAATGTCGTCCGCACAATTTTGCAGACAGTGTTTTGGCAAGCTTCCAAACGAAGGAGTCTTCGAAATTTAGGATGAGGTCACCTCAACTCGCTGACCTGCATCATTATTAACTTTCTGTTCAATGAGTTTCGTTCAAACTTGCTTAGAAAACTGTTTCCACCCCCTTTTGAAATAATTTACAATTGCAGCGGAACATTTTTTTAAATAAAATACCAAAACTGTTTGAGAAAAGATGACGCCAGAGGAGGCATACTGATGAATCCAATTTGATATAACTACTTTATTCTTTGAATAGTACTGAAGACTTTCCTTTGAATTTGTTTATTACATTTTTCTCTTTCTTTGTTGGGTATTATGAAGTGTTATATGATTAGCAAATAATTATGAAGATGCGGTATTATAAATATCTATATAAGAACTGTAATAAAACTGAAGAGGGGTCGATGTCTGTATGCTATATTTAATTGTATAAAAATAAATGTGTAGAACTATTTACATAAAATGCCATTTCTAATATGTTTGTTTGTCGTTCTGTATGTTTGGCTCTCTTTACATGAAGCTACTGAACAAAATTTGATGAAACCTTATAAAATGGTCGCCTATATTTTTTTTGGTAAAAATTGAAAATAATTTTTATGCCGAAAAATAAAATAGTTTCCACAAGAGTCAAAAAAATTTCTTCAGAATTAAATTTCGGAAAAGTGAACCCAGTTCGAAAAAGATATGAGTGACGTCATCTATTTCCGAGTGGCATACAATGAAAGTTTTTAAATTCGAGTAGCTGGGAATGTGTAATCGGAAGAAAACGTCACGAGCTCAGTGCGTCTTTCGAAGCGAACAAGTGGTCTAAGCGACGAAAAGTGATTGATTGCGTTTATGACTTAAATCAAGCCGACCGATGAAGATAACATTGGATGCATTTTTTCCACTTATAATTAGTGATTCATTTTATAAAGTTTTGAGTTAAGTTGTGTAATTTGATAGTTTTGTTATCAATATTTACACCTTCTAGATTTCAGATCAAACCTTCCCAAAGTTCTATAAAAGAAAAAGATGATAATCAAGCTACGCATTACCTAAAATCCACGCAAATGAAGTCGCGGGCACAGGTAGTATGCAGTAAGACTCTATGTCAAAAACTAGATACCTGTCCACGTTGATCTGCTCGATTACCAATGGACATTGTTTTCAGGAATTGACAGCCTAGCTGCTCCAAATTGCCGCACAATCCGTACACGATATCCTTATAAATTTTTAAGATTTTTTTGTTTTTGATTTAAAGAATTAAAATTTGATTTGCTTAGTTCGCCTGGATTGAAAACACCTAAATTTTCTGCATTTCGCACTTTCATCGTACAGAGTGAGCCATTTTTTTTGGTTTCTTATTGAAGTGCCTGTCATTTCGACATTGGCAACCGTGATGTGCTTGTCATATTGACGTAAGTGTCAAAAATGCCTAGAATTGTTAACTAATTATTCTGAAACTAAGTGCTTTGCTGCAGTAATGTTCGATAATTTAAAAAGAAAACATCGGTCGAAATGAAACGATTTGACGCTATGGGACTGTTTTGTATGGGGAATTGTGAAAAACAGTTGTTCAGTCAATTTGTTCTTATGTATGCCTACGTCGCTTCTATTAGTAAGTTTATCATGGGTTAGAACCTCCTGGTCTAGTCGCTAACCAAAAGCGCACTAGAAGACGAAAGTTGTCGACTAGACCAGGAGGTTTTAACCCATGATAAACTTACTTGAAATAATTATTTTTTTTGCAAAGAAGTTATAAAAAATGGCAAAAAACTCATGCTTTTTGTTTTGACCCCTGTAAAAAATTCAATTTTTTATGTTTTTTTTAAAGCATTTAGTTACATATAGATGAGAGACATATAATAAAAGTAAATTCTAACCTCGTTTGATTTTAGATGAAAATTGCGGTTTCCAGAATGTACGCAAAATGCTGAGTCTGATTGTGACCTGCAATATGGGGTCGCTAATATCTTCGGTAATTTTCAAGGAAATTCTTCAAAAATTTTATAGTATATACTTAAATATATGTATAAAATATTCTCAAAGTTTCAATAAATTATATTCATTTTTTATACTTATAGTATAGTAAAAATTCATGAAAATCCTTGAGAAAACGCTGTCCTAACTCTTTTCCCCCCTTAAGACGATAAGGTTTTCTTTGTTTCTCGCGATTGAATTTAATACACGTTTTACCTTTCGGAGCAATAACCGTGCCAGTTTTTGGACAGAGTTGAAAACTGGTCCATCATCATTTAAAATTCTTTCAGGATTTAGCTCTACATTTTCCGCATTGATGATTTTTAAATAATTGATTCATTCAGCAAACCGTTCAATAAGCTCGTCCTGCAGAATAAACATCAACATTTCCAGATGTAAGGATATCAAGTCAACATATCTCCTCCCCAGTCTTCTTTTCATACAAATAATAAGTAGTTTACAACAACTCAATGAGCACAATCACTTTTTTTCATAGTGCTTTCAATTCTAGCACACACTTCTTGCTTTCGTGCTAACACAACAAAGAAAAACTCAGCCATGAATCGTTCGTTCTTCAGAGAATCAATTTATTCGATCAGAGCTATTAATGAAATCTAATCGGAACACACATTAAAGTGAAATAAAAACGCAAAGCAACAACAAATAAAACTCGTTCGATTGAAGTGACCTGAACAGAACAACGGCGCATTAATTTACAACAATTTCACCTCGAGCACATATGGACGGGAAAACATAAAAATAATTAATATGAATGTGGCGCTCGGGGTTTTGGAAGCCAGCCGTGAGCTTTTTCTAGTTCATCCTGTAATTTATTTTGTAATTTCGATCGATTTTACTCAAATGGAAATCGACTCTGAACCGGGGCTGGACTCACTCGGCAGTTGGTCAGAAGAAGGGCGGACCGATCACGTCGGGGGATTTTTCCACCTCGAGAATCGAATCTGCTTGGGAATAAATTGATTTGGATACAATTATGGTTCTGGCGGTGCGAGTCGTGTTGATCGCGAATATTTTTTATCGCGGTTCTTTGAAGCTGTTCTCCAAGAACTGAATCTTATTCTTTGCAATGTGGTTGCGAGCGGGTTTTTTTGAAGTACATATGTACATATATCCATGCTGGGCTCATATAGCCGAATGACCTTAGATCAAGAGATTGTAATGTTTCAGATATGCTTCTGTTGGTAATGGAACTAACCAACGATTTTCTAAAGTACAAATGCTGAACATCACTTAAATTACCGCGAAATCTACATCCAAAAGATGCTGTTCTCAGTCCTAACAGCCATTTTAAATCGATTAGAGTCAATGCCCGTAGATGTATTTTACTTTTCCAGATAATTGGACTATGTATTTCATTAACTTCACCCAACACACATGCCTGCCGTATATCGATTATCTCTTTTTCGCGCTTCACCTTCTTCTCAACCAATAACGCTCGTATTAATGCAATCAATATGAAAATGTTGCCGTTTATTTATTTATTTTTTGCTTCGCCAGACTTTTTGATGTAAGTCACGTTTTCGGCTCAAGTGATTACGACGCGGCTCAACTCGACCCCAAACCAACATCGCAAGATTACCGAAATTGATATACGCGCGAGACTTTGCAATCTAAACAATAGTGAATAACACTAGAAAAGCCGTAGATGGAAATAACGATTGAATTGCGTTCGCGTACAGCAACACCACCAACAACAACAACATTAACGAAAAATTACAATCATTATCGTCATTGAATTCAAGCAAACCCAACTCAAGTGGTGTATGACTTAAATTATGGCCCGGTCGTGCTGTTTTTCCTGTCCCTCATCTCACCCCACCCCACTCACCCTAAGGATTACTTATCTGCTGATTGATTTGTCGAGTCTAATAGTGTAGGTTAAGTGTATCGATATTACGGTGCCTTTTTTTTGTTGTGCTAAGCTCGATAATCTGCACAAGATATCTTTCGATGGAGTGAATCAATCGATTGTTTTTTGTTGAACAAATTTGATTTATTACCTAATCGTAATCGTGTCCAATATATATATATATATATATATATATATATATATATATATATATATTTATATGGGGGTTGAGCGGGGTGTGATCGAAACTAATAGATATTAGGTGCAATTAAGTGGCGACACAAATACGACTTCTTTGTGTGCCTGAAGGTTGATTGCACTGCTGCTTTTTAATTTAGATAATCATTTAGTATTCAAAAGATGCATAAGGTATGCGGCTTCGAGTCATACTTTCAAGGGGCGGAGGGGGTTGGGTACAATAATATATTTTTTTTTTAAATGGCTGCGAACGCATTCGACGCAGATTAAGATATAACTAGCAGAATCCAGCACTCGAAATTCGAGTCCAATGATGCTTTTATTATAACTGACTCTAGAAATTCGATCGAATAATCATCAATCTCGCTTTCACAAATTTAAGTTAATTCAAAAACCTTTTCCCAAAATTTCCCTAAAAACGTGTATTTAAACTTTTAAAGCAGATGTACATTTCTTCTGGCACTCCCAGACTTCTTCAGTGTATAACTAATTCCCTAAGTTCTGTGTTTCTATTTCAATCCCAAACGTTTTACATTTTCATCGCAAAATTTAATCAGCTTAACTGCTCCATTTTCTAAGTTAATATTCATTCTAATCCCTACAGGTACTCTACTCTATCTACTCTATCTCTATAGTTTCCCTTATGTAACCTGGTATATCCCACTTTTTTCTCCTCCTTCCAGTTTGTCTTTTTCCGTCGATATGCTATTTTTTAAGTTGAATTTCGCTCTTTGGTACCACTTCGATGTTGTATTTTTTAACATGCGTTTCAAGTCCCTGTGCATATCCGAGAATGTTATGAAGAAGTCTGGGTGTGCCAGACGAAATGGTTTTTGAATTTAACTTAAATCATCAATCAATATAATAAAACGGCAGGCTAAATTTGTTTTTCTATTGTGATTAAATAATGTTTATGAGTTTTAATGGTGTTTAAAAATCATTATTCAATTATTGGCGCTTCAATGCGTCTCGAACGTATAACAATGCTAAGCGTTTTGCGCATGTCATCATTCGATTTTCACATTCTTGAGATCTACCAAACCGGTTGTTGTAAATAATGTTAGGAAAATCAAACATCGTTTTTAAATCTTGAAAGTTTTCTTCAACTGAAAACGCTTTTTTGTGGAATGGTAGACGACCTTCAGCAAAGCAAACTAAAAAAATATGACCAACTATTGATGAAATGTACGTATACATTTGCTTAATGAACGGCGACGCTATACACACGAATGATCCTCAGAGAGAAAGCAATCACACAACACGGAACCAGTGAACGCACAATCCACATGAACGGTATAAAGTGTGAATGAAAATATTCCTAAATGTGGTGAAATTTGATGATTAGCTTCCAAAAAAGAAACTACACACTTGCAACAGTCATAGATATGAACGTGGGACCCCCGCGTGCAAGGGCAAATTGCCACTTCATGCAATAAACAGCCTATAGAAGATCAGGGTTTTTATCTTGGTGATGAAGGCTAGTATACCATTGGTATTTATCGCTGTGTGAACGTTCAACGATGTGTATGATTGCTAAAAAAATTTATTTTCAATTTTTTTTCTATATTTTCCGAACAGATTTTCACAAAAAATACAATTCAGCACATCTACAGGATATTCTCTTTCCATTGATGTATTTTTTACGAAAATCAATTCATATTTACCGCGGCGACGCTAAATACAATACACACGAATGGTCCGCAGAGAGCAAGCTATAACACAACACCGAACCAGTGAACGGCTAAATACAATACAACATGAACGGTGTAAAGTGAGAATGCAAATATTGCTAAATGTAGTGAAATTTGATGATTTAATAGCTTCCAAAAATGAAACTAAAACACTTGGACCAGTCCTAGATACGAACTCGGGACTCCCGCGTGCAAGGGCAAAACACTATCGTATGCACTACACAAACCATACTACTTTAAAGTTTCTATTTTAATACTAAAGGTTAGTATACCATTCGTATTCATCGCTGTGTAAACATTCAACGTTGTGTATGTATTAGTAAGAAAATCTATTTTCCTTTTTTTCTCTATATTTTCCAAACAGATTTTCACAAAAAATACAATTCTGCACTTCTACAGGATATTCTCTTTCCATTGATGTATTTTCTATGAAAATCGGTCCAGAAACAACGGCTAAAATGGTACCACAAGATTCATGTTAGCCGTTTAATTATATAGATTCCGTTTCATAATGAACATCGTGTGTTGGAAGTATGTATAGTATTTTTTGAAGACATTACTTTTCGAATAAATAAAATAGATAAATTATTGAAATGGCAACTTTTTGGGTTTGTTGGCTTGCCAATTTCATGGAATTTAGTTTTCAAAAATTGTTTTTGGCATATGACCACCATGACTGCGTCTTAGAAAGGCCATCCTGTCGGTTCAATTTTGCGCCACTTTTTTCAGCATAGCTGTCTTTATTTCGCCAATAAGACGTCGAATGTTGCCTCCCATTTCATCAATACTTGCTGGTTTATCAGCATAGACAAATGACTTGACATACCCCCAGAAAAGTAGTCCAATGGAGTCAAATCACATGATCTGGCCGGCCAATTCATAGGCCCATTTGTTGAATTGATCCGTACACCAAAGATTCCGCCCAATAAAGTAATGATTTCATGCGCTGTATGGTATGTTGTGCCATCCTTTTGGAACCATTTGTCACTCAGACGATTGGCATTGATATTGGAAAAAAAAGAGAATCATTTTTTTGGTAGCGATCGCCATTTACGGTAACGTTGGTTCCATTTTGAGATTTGAAAAAGGAAGGACTAAACCACACCATACAGTGACTTTCTGGCTGTAATGGGGCTTTCAAAGTTTCTTGAGAATTATCCTCCCACCAAAAACGGAAATTTTGCTTATTTACAAACCCATTAAGTCAGAAATGACTCATCGCCGAAAATGATTTGACGGTAAAAACGCCGTTCAACTTCCAATTCATTCTCAGCCCATACACCGAACGCACGACGCAAACGATGGTCCAATGGCTTCAATTGCTGCACTTTTTGGATCGTATAGTCCAAGATATTTTCTCAAAATAGTTGAGAACGGCGTCGAATCGATAACTTTGGATCCTATTTGTTGTTTTTTTTTATAAAAAAACTTCCTTTTAATTTTGTGTATGTTTATTTGGATTTGTAATCGATTTTCGACCGTGATCGTTCAGTCTTCCTCAGCGATTTGGATCCTATGTTCCATTACCTTCTACAGCAGCAATAGCTGCCTCGGTACGCACTGTACGAGCTCGTGCTGGATGAACGTTGTCCAATGGAGTATACGTGGACATTAATCTTTCCATCATATTGCGTATGAGCTGCTCAGATGGACGATTATGAGCAGTTTAAATTGAACGAAGTGCTCTATAAGTTCGGCGCACAGAACGCGAATTTCGGTAATAAATTTCCACTATTTCTAGACGTCGTTCGGGTGTAAGTTTTTGCATAGTCATTTGTTAACACTCGTCACGTCATACAGACCCATAAGCCTACTACCCCTGTTATCAAAACCATTCGAAAAAATGTTACTCTCCGAGCTGTCTCCCCACATGAATGATTCAGAAGCAATTCCTTCGCACCAATTTGGATTTAGGGAAAAGCATGGAACTATCGAGCAAGTCCATCGTTTAGTTTCTGTAATCAACAATGCTTTCGAAAGGAGACAATACTGCGCAGCCGTGTTCTTGGATGTTGCGCAAGCGTTCGATAAGGTGTGGCATGAAGGGCTTATTTATAAAATCAAGTGCAAACTTCCAGCAAACACGCATCAAGTTATGGAATCTTACCTGACTGGCAGGAAGTTCTTCGTCAAGCAAAACTGCTTTATTTCTCGCTCCTTCAATATCAGAGCTGGCGTGCCTCAAGGAAGTGTCCTCGGCCCATTGCTTTATTTGATATATACGGCAGACTTACCAACATGCGATCATCTATTTACTTCCACTTTTGCTGACGACACCGCAATTCTTTGTGCTCACGCTAACCCTATTATGGCTTCTCAAATCTTGGACAACCACCTAAGAAATGTGGAACGTTGGCTGGCACAATGGAGAATAAAAATTAACGAAACCAAGAGTAATCATATAACCTTCACGCTTAACAGGGAAACTTGCCCTGAATTATCACTCAACGGAGTGCCTGTTCCGCAAGCGTCTTCAGTTGAATACCTTGGGATTCACCTAGATAGAAGATTAACCTGGAAGAAGCACATTGAATCCAAAAAGGCTCAAATCAATCTTGAAATCCGAAATCTATACTGGTTGCTGAATAACTCCAATCTAAACCTGGACTATAAGGTTCTGCTCTACAAAGCAATTATCAAACCTATCTGGACTTACGGTATTCCACTTTGGGGCTCAGCAAGCATCTATAACATAGAACTCCTACAGAGAGCGCAATCTAAAATCCTAACGACGATAACTTCTGCACCTTGGTACGTTAAAAACGCCTGTATGCACAGAAATCTGGACATCCCAACGATGAGGCTATTTAAAATAATAATAATAGCATAATAGCACCAAATTTACTATGGAAAAAGAAATAGACCGCACTATTAACCATTTAGATCTTACCATTACTCGTAAAAAATCAAAATTAGAATATAATATTTACAGGAAAAATACTTATTCAGATGTGCCCATTCCTTATAACTCGTTCCATCCATTAAATATTAAGCTAGCTTCTTTTCATTCCATGATAAATCGCGCTCTAAATATTCCACTTTCCAAAGAAAATTTGGAGAAGGAACTTTATGCCATTGAAAATATAGCCAACAATAATGGATACCCCAAGCAACTCATTTTAGGACTTATAAACAAAAAACGTAAATTGAAAATTATTAAAGAAATATATCCAGTTCAGAAAGATGGTAATGTTCAATCATGGAGAAAGTTAAATTACGTAGGCCCCATCAATAGTAAATTGTCCAAATAATTAAAATACAACACATTCGACTAGAATTAATTTAAAAAAATTACTATTTAACAACAAAAGCAAAAATGATCCCCTTTCTCATTCAGGAGTGTATCGTGCATCCTGTGATAATTGCGATGCAGCTTATATAGGACAAACAGCTAGGGCCTTTAAAATTAGATATAATGAACACATCAAAGCAACTAGAGGGGTAAATCCAAATTCTGGGATAGCCCAACATATTTTAGATACAGGTCATAATTTTACCATTAACAATATTAGCATCCTACATAAAATAAACAAAGGGAAAAAGCTAGACTACCTGGAATGCCTTGAGATTAGGCGGGCCATAAAGAGAAAGGAAAACCTACTAAATGATATTACCCTTCCCTTCCAATCACCACTCCTTCAACCATTAATTACTTAAGAACAAAACCAAGAAATATTATACATTGTATGTAACCTGAAGATGATCGAAGGATCGAAACGCGTCGTGCTAATAATAAATTTTGTGAGTCAAAAAAAAACCAAGTGTTTCATTTAAAAAAAAGATTTTATTCTATTATGGCTCATCAAAAGAACACGCAACTTTCTATAACTGATATCAAATGTTTGGAAGTTCTATACCTCTAAATAACACCCAATTGAAAAGAGCCTTTTAGAACAGTCTTATTTGAAAAACTTCCTGTAGATAGAGAAGGTGTTGTAGTTGGTCCAAAAATCCTAATCGAATCGAGATATCATCACGTTTTAAGTTCGTAGGAGTAATTTAAAAGAATTTTTAAAAGAAAGTGTTTGTATCCGTACGTACGTACGTACCAATCATTTCTTCCGAGAACGACATCCCACGAAAGCAAATTCGTATCGGCTTAGTTGAAATGTCAGTAGAACTGTCACCAAACAGTTACTGATAATAGGCATGGATTTTTGTGTCCCCAAGTATGACGTTATGTTTTATGAATTTATGAATCATGATCCGAAAATGAGAACTCATTCCACATTTCTACTGAATTACCAAAAAGCAGCAAATCTAAAATATTGATCTCCAATCGTCCTCGCTAAATCCCGCAAAGTCACTCGAATTCTGATTAACTCCCAATCGAAGCGATACTGTCATCAACCGTCCCACTCACCTAGATCCGCCCTGATCAATCGATTTCTATCGATATCAATGCTTATCGAGGAGTCCTCGTGTGGTGGTGCTTCACCCCACAAATCCGTCGCCGACTAGCGTCCAACCAGCAAAGATCGATTGCCTCCGTTGGGTACATAATGTGTGGTTAGAAAGATACCCCAAAGCTGATTAGACCGTTGTTTGGTCAACGCCATTAATCCTCATTTTCATTGTACATTCAATTTATACAAAAAAGAAATGCTTCCATCATGTGCAGAAATAACAAGCCAACTACCTCTGTTTAATGTACAGTGAAACAAACGAGCAACAATCTAAATTTAGGGTGAACAAATCCGGACACGTCGAAAAAAAACCGTGTATCGCTGAAAAAAACACAGGGAAATTGTTTGACGAATCTAAATCTAAATCTGAATAGTCAACGACCATTTTTTCGGTTCGATAAGGAAAATAATCGGAACGTGGGTATCAGCATGTTTGACATACAAAAGATATTCCACTAATTGAACAGGTTTCCAACAGCTTGTTGACATGTTTGCCGGGGAATGTTTGTATGTTGGCGCTACCATCCGGAATGGGTGTCTCGAGCGAACAACAGGGGGAATTCAAGTGGGCCTTTCGGCAAGGCCATTTCTTCGTGCGGTGTTGCTGTGGGGGCGCAAGAAATTCATAATTGATGCGAGCCGTCCGATAAGAAGAAGGCCGTCTCGTGGAATTCGACGCATTATCAAATTGAGTCTAGTAATGAGATGGATAGATATCGATCGGAATCCATTTAATTGGCCGAACCTAATCAAGAGATTATGGACCTTTAATCTAGATTTTAATTTATATTACTCAGGCAAGCTTAAGCTTGAATCCCATCAAATAGTAGAGGTTTTGATTTACAATGAATTGAAGGCCCACAACCATTGAGAGAACGATAAATCATAAGATTTCAAATTGATTTAAGATCACTTGGGGAGATCCGCAACAACAGAAAACTTTTCCATTCAAAGTTCTTTTTTGTTTTTCTGAACAAAAATCGTTTGATTATCTTTTGATCTCAATATTCAATAATCAACGCCTGAACACTCTTCGTACACTAAAAAATATTCTACTTTGAAGAATTCTATCATAAAACAAAACTTTTTGTTCATGTAAATGATGCGTCTCAATTATAGAAAAATGATTTGGAATGGAATTATTGCGTTTCATTATGTTGCGCTTATAGCCACAAGATTATGTTCGCAACTGAAACGATGTACAGTGACCCGCAAAACCTTCTTATCATTTTCGAACAGGACGGATCTGTTTTCAGTTGGCCGTTGAGGGGGGGGGCACACTGATTTTTGCAAGAAAAGTTGTGGAATAACTCGTATAGTATACCAATAATTGATTTATCCTCCCTCTCAAAAAAGTCGGGAACATTAAAAAAAAATCGAAATGTTTAAAATTTTTGAAAAAAAATCGTTTTTTCCCTACTTTTCTTACACCTAACTTTAAAACGGTTCATTTTAGATGAAAGTTGTGTGAGAATAAAAGTTGCGTGATAAAATTTTCTACAAGAAAAGAATGGTTAAAAAATTTAATATTTAACATTTGCCGCAAAATAGCAATAAATATAAAAATAAAGAGGAAAAAGCCTTGTTTTCTTAATTTTTTTTTACCATTTAGAATGCATTTAGGATCTTCATAGTGCGCCTAGAAAATCTTTTTATCTGGTATAAAATTTTATCACGCAACTTTTGTTTACAAAGCTTTGCATGTCAAAGACGTTTTGTTAAAAAAATAATTTAAAAATAGCTTTTGCTGTGTTTATTCTGGATCGTTATTTATTTTTGGGAAAAATTATTTGATTTCTAATAAGTTAGGCTTTAAAATTATGGTGAAAAAAAATCAGCAATGCTATCTGCAATTCTATCGGAGCAGACATTTAATTGGGATGTTCTGTGAGAGTTATTGCAGCAAAATATTGTGCATCGATTAATATTTTGGTAGATATTACTGTAAAGCACTTGGTTCGCACCTCGCGGCTTGTAAAATTAATGTCCATTATTCACAGTCACTCCGATAATTCATTTTAGCATAGAACCAAGATTCATAACGAATTCCTAACCAATGGAATTTCCAGCAATTCTAATCGGAATTTTGAGGTCATTGACCGCCATACACTTTTTTTTCTACCCGACACACTTTCCAATCGGAATCGTCCTAAAAATCCTCGATACGACTTAAATATGGACTTTTCGTTGTCCTTGCAAAAATTATACTAGAGGGCTATTTTCAAAGGTAGATAGAGATACTTGCGATGGTAACTGTCAAATTTCGCTGTCATTTTGACATTATGTTTAGTTTGCTTTGGCAAATTATCGAAGAACGTCCCGAAATAATGGAAATTTATTTCCGAAATTCGCGTTCTGTGCGCTACACTTACAGACTATTTCGTCCAATTTAAGCCGCTCCTAATTGTCCATGTGAGCAGCTCATTCGCAAAACTGTGGGAAGATTTATATCTCCGTATACTCTTTTACACAATATTCATCCAACACGAGCTTGTACAGTGCGTGACGGGGCAGCTATCGCTGCTTTAGAGACTAGTGTGCCTGAGAATCCAAATTTATCGATTCGACGCCGTTCTCAACAACTTGGCGTCTGTCCGTCCACTATATGGAAAATTTCGAGGAAAGATCTTAGACTAGAGCGCTATAAGATCCCATTAGTGCAGCAATTGAAGTCATTGGATCATAGTTTGCGACGTACGTGAATGGGCAGAGAATAAATTGGAGTTGAACCGCATTTTTACCGTCAAATTTTTTCACCAATGAGACTTATTTCTGGCTTAATGGGTTCGTAAATATGCAAAATTGGCATTTTTGGAAAGAGGATAATCCTCAAGAGTCTTTGGAAGCCCTACAGAATCCTGAAAAACTCACTGTATCGTGCGGTTTGCACGCCGGCGGTGTACTTGGTCCTTTTTTTCAAATCTAAAGATAAAACCAACGTTACCGTGACTGGCGTTCACTATAGGCACATGATTCGTAATTTTGGATTACAAACATCAATGCTAATTGTCTGAGGGACAGATGGTTCCAACAGGATGACGCCATATGCCACAAAGCGCGTGAAATCATTACTTTATTGGGCCGAACATTGGCGAAATAAGGCCGCCTGTGCTGGAAAAAGTGGTGCAAAATTGAACCGCCATGATGGCTTTCCTAAGACGGCGTCGCGAAGAAATTATTTTTAATACTAAATGCCATGGAATTTACAAGTTAATAAAGCAATTTCAATAAGTTTGTCGTTCGTTTTTTATTCGTTTGAATAGTTTTATGCATTTAAAAACACTCAATATAAATTTCATCGAACCATTTCTTCGCTATTTCGCAGTTCTATGTATCGAAAAAAGAAAGTGTTTCTGGAAAATTATTCTACATTACATGTCAACTTTTCTTTTAGTATTCCTTTTCAGCTTTTGTACAAGCTACAATTCGAAAAAGACTTAATTTTTTTGAAAAAAAAATATACAAATTGGACTCACGCAAATTTTTAATTCGTAAGGATATTACAAATTCATTATATTTAATTCAATTTTTTATCTTTTCACAGGTAAGTTTCAATTGGCTCTCTGCAATGAATATCGTAAGTAAAATATGTATTTTAAATGTAAATTAGATAAACATTATGTCAACATAACACAATTTTGTGCAATTCAACAAGAAATGTCGTCAATGATTTGAACTGTTACTGTTTTGTGTCCAATTTTCGAACTTAGAAGATTGTAAATACTTCATGTGGATGGCTTGGAAAATAAATAAATTTAGAAATTCATATTTAAAACATTTCTCGCCGTTTTGGGATTTTCGATGAAATTCAAAATTATGGTTTGACTAGGGTCTAAATGCGTAAAAGCTCAAAAACCAAGTATCAAATGCTGAAACCATGTATCCAATTGTTCAGCTCCCGTAAATATTGAATTACGTATCTAATCCATGAAGTATCCACCGCATCTTAAAGACATTAATCGATTCAACACAGTTTTTTAATGCGTCGCTAATAACTTGAAATCGATCAAGTCCCATAAGTCGATTGGGACGAGTGCGAAACCACTTGAAGACTTTTATCTTTCAAGTGCCGTCCATCATCAATTCGTGGCGTTAAATCAACATCTGTGTAAAATTAGTTGCAATGCAATTGATAAACGGATAAATTTTACGGGGCAGAGAGAGAAGACAAGATAAAGGGGTGCACATTGGGGACTGCTCTGCTTAGGAAAGCATTTTATTGCGCCACTTTGTTGTCAGTTTATTTCAAAGTAATAGGCTAGCCTCTAGTACCAGTTGGTGCTCCTATTGATAATCATCCACTTGGCAAAACGTCGCGGTAGATATTTTCTAATTACAGGTTTTGAATTAAAAAAAATACTGAAGCATCTTTGTTTTGGAATACATTTTCACCTAAAAAAGACTGCAGGTTTTTAAACAAATGAAATTAGCATGAAAGCAATGTCTGGGTATTGTGGTGGATGAGGCACAATTTCCCAGTCAAATTTCTTCAATTTTTCCAGGGTGACTTTTGCAGTATGCGGTCGGGTGTTATCCTGATGAAGAAAAAACCTTCATGTTCACTTAAGAAGGACGGTTTTTTTAATCAATTATGCATTCAAAGTACTAAGTTGACGACAATACACATGATAATAATAACATTTAAAACTTCAACTCACTAGCTGACAGAACATGTCTCACGTGAACTGTCAATCATGTAAATGTCAAATGATTTTGACAGTTCACTAGCAAACATGGTGGCTGTGACAATTAGAATTGATATTTTTAATTGAAATTGTTGTAGAGCTTCAACTAGTTTTAAGGGAATCAAAATTTAATAATTTTCAGACAAATTTAGAGAACCTCATCTCCAATAAAAAAATATTTCCATAATGCTTGATGGACTGCTGGTTGTCGCATTGTGAGAAACCGTGAAAATAAGCACCGAGGCAGATCTTCATTTTAAATCACCTTTGTTCACTATCTGCTTCGGGTCGAAAAATTCTTTTCTGTTCAGATGTTAAAGTGTTAATTGTTTGTGTTTAAATTGATAAGTGGGATCCGTCAGTTCGAATGATTTTGTGCGACATTTAGAATTACTGAGAAATATTGAATACGTAAACTCTTCAATTTCGTTCGATGAGGTTAAATTCTTACTTGGATGAAATGAATCAGTTGACTCGGAGTATATTTAGAATGTACCGATCACATCTCATGCTTTAGATAGCGTTGAGCGATAATATTCCCTACAATTTCGACATAGTGTCAAATCCACCCCTATGACAAAATTCATCTGCTGCCTTAATTTGAAATATGTACGAATAAATGACAATTGATTTTCAATTGTCTGTTGAAATTTGATTCCTTTGCCTTACATTTTATTTGACCCTCACAACACCATATGCCATTGACATGTAACGGCTCCCTCTAAATTTGTCCATCGATTCGAACATCACCCGTAACACAAGAGTGCACACACCCCTTACTGATAGGGCTCTAAGACCCATAGATTTCATCCTAATAATCTCTGTATCGCATTCTATGGATGCTTTCCTACTCGAACCGAATAATCATCGAATATGTATAACGACATTAAAGCGTTTCATGCGCCCCTTCAACATACACCCTAAATATAATGCCCGTGTACACCCACACCACCATCCCTCATAACTTTTTATGCCTTCAATTAGTCACCAAACGAGGACGATGACGACACCAACGACAAAAACTTTATCGTATTCTTGGCGTGCTGCATGTTCATGGATTGGACACTTGAGGCCAACAATGATGAGGAAGATCCTGTTGGAGTGCGTTGTCGTGACGGCATTGGAAAGAACCCTTGAATATGGTAAGGTCAAATAAACTTCATTAAATGCTGAAAAGTGGAATGAGACGTGCACCCACGTAGCTGTTGCCGGAGAGTATTCCGTTGGGCTTACATCCTGAAATTAAATAATTACGGAAATAATTTCTTCTTATTCGCCACTTTCGGTTCGGACGGGCTATCAACGATGAAAAGTCCATCCTCCCCATGAAGTCGAACGACAACAAGAAACCCACCCGGCGACAACCACCACCCACACCTCCTTCCTTTCATCTTGGCAATTTGCAATGTTTAGCTTTGGCCTATTGCTCCTTGCGTGTTCATTTTCCTGTTCGCAGAGTGCCTTTGTCCGCTTTGGAAAGCAGCCCCAATTCAGCAGTGGCGCGCTTATCATAATGATCCCATCTTCAGTACACGGAAGGATGAGGGTGGACGAACAAAACGAGTGAGAATTGATAGCCCCGAAACTCGCGCGCATAAGTTAGTAATTTCCTTTTCGGTTGTATTTTTGGTGGTAGTGTTGGCTGTAGGAGATGAGTTCTGTCGGTTTTGTACGGAAGTGAGGCAGGAAAAAGGAGATGAGTTCAAGAAGCGAATGCCAGCCTTTGTGGGTGGTAGCTATCGAAGTGATTTTCAGACCAAAGGAAACTGCTATTTTGCCTGGTATGTTTTTAGTCAATTAGTCACAGCCACTTGATAGTAATGCAGGCAGACAATTAATGGGTGTAGGGATTCTCGGTAATGAATGTTGAGGGGTTAAGTTGACATCGATAAGAAACCGGTTAATAGGTGTGAATATCAATTAGTTTTCATGGAGTTTAGATAGGAGGAAGAGGGGTTGTTTTTGCGTTTTGTTATTGCAACACTACATATTTTTGTTGAAATCCTTTCCTTTGAAGGTTTTTTTTCAAAACGTCCGTAATGAATGACAAAGATCGCGGATCAAGTTGGTATCTTGCTCAATGTCACGACCACAACGTTAGTCCCAGAAACGGCTGAAACGACAGTCTCTAAATTTCGAAGGGAAATATCCTCCATAATTTTCAGTTCATTTTTATTTTTTCTTAGTTTCAACCGAGCTTGCCTACTTAGTCATCAGTCAAAATTCTTTATTTTCAAAATGATCTCATTTTATTGCATGTAGTGCTTTGTTAAAGGCTCTTTTTTGAGTGAAGCCCGCCTCAAACGAGCCGCATTCTCAGCTGCACTCGCATCGTTACTATACACACAACAATCACTGCGGTGAATGAATCGCAGCTATTATATCGCTTGTCCGCATGCAACCCACGAGCCTATTTTGTCGGCTGGAATTTTGGAAATTTGCCCATTTTGTGTGAGAAGTCAATAACGAGTAACATACACATATTAATTGACTTCTGGTGCCCACTACAAAACGCATCAAAATACTAGTTGCCTAACCAAACTTGACTATTTAAATAATAATTGCCTACACTATACGTGAAGCATGATCTTAGATTTCATGACGCTAAACGAGGTGGAGTATAAGTTTTATATTCATATTATGAGGAAATTTCTATCAGAATTTCTGCTGCCAAAATGATCTCAAAAATTGCATACGAATAAACGATTAGATGTGGTAGATTCGATTCATTCCGCCCAGCCATCGTGGCGCCCACAGCTATCAATAACGATGATGCTACAGCTGTGAGTACCGCTGGCAGTGCGGCCCGTGTGAAGCCAACTTAACTTGACTAAAAATGAAATAATAGTGTGTTATCATAGTCGAATAAAATGCGGCGTAGTTGATCGTACTCTAAAGTGATTCTTCGATCAATAGCTTCGATTTCCGGATTAAACCTTCGTTAAAATTCAGTAGTGAAAAGTTGACTTCTAACAGCTGTCTCGGAAACTTGGAACGATCGTAATGAAAAAACCGTGTAAAACATATTATTGTACGGAAATCACTATTGTTGGGAAGACGAATTTTAAGTGTTGTGCATGAGAAACTCGGAAATTTTAGCTAAGGATCATTGAAAACCTACTCCTGTTCTTGCAATTTCCACGGAAGCTTTGGACAGTTCGATGCTATTTTAGTTCACCTTAGTGAGCTTTTACCTCGAACAAATTTTTTTCTAAATTTACTTTCCCCAAAACTTAGATAAACAAGGATGAAAAGAAGAGCAAAACTTGATCGTGTTGTACTCTACTGGATAATCTAAGTAATTTTTTGGAAGGTCACTACTTACATGTTTCCATTTATTGGTTAAATGTATCCGAAGTTTTTTCTGAACAGACCACCATGCCTGGTCTGTTCAGATAAGACCTCGTAGATGTAGTCGTAGCAAAACAGGCCGAGCTATGCATATACACAATTTCTTTAGAGAAATGTGTTCCGAAAATGTTGCTCTTCGAAATAATTATGCCTTCCTCTAGCGGAAGCCTGATTCTTTTTTCAAGAGTGATCGTTAAATAAGATCCGCTTTCTAAAAAAATCACTTATTTGAGCAATGCGCCTTATCTTGTTTCGCCTTATTTTCAAATTTAAAAACAGCATTTTCAAGCGCCTTTAATCGACCGCCTCGTTAATTATCTTAATGAATATTTCAATATTCCATCAAATAATCACATTTCCCATCCTTCGTTCGCAAAAATTCGTTCCAGCAATCTCCTTTACCTCTTCCCACTCGATGGCGAACCTCGAATAGCAATTAATACTAATCAATATCTACACGGATGCCAGTCAATTCAACTTGGCTGATAGTCCTATACTCGACATATTGCTTCACTAAATCCTTATCCGTGATAAACTCCGAGCAAACACTGTAGAGACGTAGGGGTGGAGGGCTTTCATCAGTCTCGAGAATCCACCTACATTGAGGTCAAGTTGTTTTGTGTTTTCTTTCGTTAAGCTCTTCTACACAGTCTACAGATTGCCAGGACGGGTAAACAACAATCTTTTGACTGTAGTTCACCCCTCACCCTTATCGGTAGATCTGATCATGGCTATATCCCTCATCTTTCGTAGGGAACTGTTCGCAATCCTCTAGCTTACCACACCACCACTAGCCACAATGTACACCTGTATCTGTACGGAATGATAAGCTAGAAACTTTGCCTGCAAATAATCCTGGAACAGCTTCCCGCACGCTCAATTAACCTGCACCTTCCGATGTGAAACGAACAAGAAGAAAGGACAAGAAAAAGAAAAAAACGGACGGACAAAACCAAAGCCAAACTACTGACGCCACATTCTCAAGGGTGCTTCTCGTTGTGTAACTCATACATTTTACATCCCTAAACTTCTTCTATTCACTTCACTTCACTTGAAGAGGTGGAATGAATCCCTACCATAGTTTCCTTCTTTATTTCATTTCTCGAATCTTGCATCGCCTGCCACTATCAACCCCCGAAACTATGGGTGGCATGGAAAAACTATGAAAACCATCTTAAATGAATTTGCGGTCCGCTATGTGTTTCAAGTCAACACTCGGAAATCCGCGCGGTGTTGCTTCCCAACCCACAAACTTATCCTGTCCTACAAATTGCCGCGGTGACGAAGTCTCCTACTTTTCCACTTAGTCCCGGAACAATTTGAGTGTTGTAAAAGTTTTTCCCGAAGCTTTCTTGACCGTACCAAGTTGTTTGTGTGGTTCACTGGTATGCAGTTTGAGGGTGGTTTACAGTCGGGGTCGTGTAATTAAAGTCAGTTCAAGTTCAAATCTGAAAATATTATAAATAGGCAACTGTTTTTTGGTTCATAATTTTGTAGGAAGAATGAACGACGAGAAACGGAAATTTCAAAAGTATTTTCGCCGTTTGACATTCGACTTATTGATCTGCTGCATGTGGTTGTTGATCTCCAACTGTTCCGTCCTTTCAAATCTAACTTTCAGCCCAAAGATTGTCCTGTCGAAAAATCACCGATGAGCATGTTCAGGCTGCATCCCATGTGAATTTGCTATTCTTCTTCCTAGTCATGGACAAGCAATTAATTGTTGGTTCGAGCTGGCAAGCGTAGTGGAATTGTGGCACCCTCAATCTCACTGTTCGTACTTTCTAACCATCGTTTTATGCAGGCTTTATGTACATTCTCTTGCCATCCTTTTGGCAGCAAGTCTCTAGCAGGAAACGCGGTGTTGAACACCAGGGTCCATCGCCATGAATTCGAGATGGTACAGTGGGTCGCCCAACCAACCACACGCTGACCGACCGAACTGTAATCGTCTCGATAACCACCAACTTTAAAGCTTTTTGCGTCCTGCTTGTTGGCAGGACGAAACGGCTAGTTGCGCGCTGCTTGCGAAGAACTGTCGGGGATGCGGCGCGGCGTGTTGCTTGCTGAGATAAGACTGACACAATGATAGGGTTAATTATGTCGGAAGGAAACAATGCTCGCTAAAACTCCACAGCGTATGGTCCTCGAAGGCCAAAGGATTGCCCTAAGATGAAGAATAGTGTCGCAAGTGGAATTTTCCGCAATAACAATAGACACCAAGTGGAACATGGACCGGTCCTTAGTGTGCAAACAAGCCATTCGTGCGCAAGGTGGATGCGGAGCCTTCAGGACGAATCGGGGTTAGATTGAACAAGCATACACGGGTGCTTCAAGATGGAGTGGCGTGTGGAAGTTTCGGCCAGATTGCTCAGACATTTACTTGTGCTTTTTGTGTCCTTACCGCTTGCCGTCGTCTTGTGTCCTTTTTGGCCATGTTTGTGGGGCTCCCGACGTTTTGATGGTTTTACGAATTAATTCAAACTTCGTGGATAAAAGCTTTTATGAACGTATTGTTATGTGAGCGACAGGAGGTTGATATTGGTTCCTTCGTGTCTGCTGGGAAACCTCTTAGGTAATAGACAGCCGTCCAAGGACATTGAGGTCTGTTTGTTAGGCGTATGGTATTGTTTTGTGATTTTGACAATGGTCAAATGGATCTATCTTGGTGGTGCTGCTGCTGCTGTTGCCGTTGCCACCCTCGGAACTCTTGATTCGCTTCACCTCACCCACACCCAACATCGACAAAATGACTGTGGCCGTTAGTGGGCGGACATGTCCGTTCGAATGAAGATAGCATAGCGAAAGGAGCTTATGTGGTAAGTGACGACGATTGTCTAGGGAGTCCCTGCGATGGGAAGTGGTTTTTATGGCTGTGACGAATAAATGGATGTGCCAGTGAAAATTGGAAGGCGGAGGTAATGAGCTCTTTTAGCTGGAATTGGATTTTCGTGCCAAGGATTATTAAGAAGTTGAGAAGATTTTTTTTGTGGCTTGTTTGTACGGTTGATTGTTGTTTGCTTTCGCCCATTCGCGATGGTGTTGAATGACTTTCGGCAATGATGTGTAATTAAAGTAGTAGATAAGGGTTCCATGAGGTTGAGAGATAATTGTGTTCCTTTTATCTGAAATAAAAGAAGTGGTTCGGGAGGAATTGAACTGGAAGTGAGCACGCAATCGGCAATGAATAAAATTAGTAAGGACAAGAGAAATTCAAGCAAAAGTAGTAAAAGAGTGGTTACGGTGATGATTTAAATTCTCTATAATGGGTCGCATTAGATCTGCCATCCAGATGAATATAAACGATGTGCTCTGCGTTCAAAACAGGTCTCTTCATAAAGCGAAAAAAGCAAAAGGAAAGCAAAGCAGAAATTTACCGAAAACTCTCCAGTTGGGTAGTTCTGCTTAAAGTTGCCAAATACGGCTTGTATTCAGGCTATAGCAGGAAATGATGTTTGAAGCGGTGCTCAACATCGCCTTAATGGTGAAAATATGTTCTGCATAAAAAGCTTGTTCCTTCCATATCGCTATTTACATTCATAAATAGTAGATGCAAGATTAGATCCTTGTTGGCGGGCTTCAGTATTGATTGCGCATTTTAAAAGTTGCAATCGATTTCATTGTAATTTTGAAGGTTAGCTTCTCAAGATTGTTCTTCCAAACAAACCCTAAACGCAAAGGATTTTTTGAAAGACACTTTTCCCGAAAAAATCGCCAATACGCTCCGATCGATTTTTCAAATAGTTCTTCGTAGTAGGTGTGTAACCTTCAGCCGCGGTGTATACATTTCAAACCTAAATCATCTTAGCGATAAGACGAAGAGATTAAATCAAAATCAAGGACGAATATTCACACCAACACATTCTTCATTTCCTTTCAGCACCGTCATTCGGGGGCAAATTAAATCGAGATGAAACAATCTGCTTGACAACGCAGTAACAAAAGAACTCGACGACAAGCTGGTGTTAGTTTCTCCGGTTTCCATTGTGATTTTTGCCGCTCCTGATCCTTCGTTTCTCGTCCTGCATAACCAAACAATGGCCTTGACGTCAACGCAAATTCCCAACATATTCCCACAGCTTTTCCATGTCTTTTGTTGTACTGTTCCACCTCCCATTCTCGCTGATGTGGTTTGGTGTGGTGACATCCAATTCATGTCTCCTCCGCAAATACCTTCGTGGGTTTTCCTTGGAATACATAAAATAAAAGCTTACATGCAGCCCATCATGTCAAATGACAAGACAAATGTCGCACAGGCTTGAAAACCACACGAAAATGGATGATATTCAGAACCATTTACAATGCTCCTAATATACGCCACGGTTGGTTGTTTGGTTGGCTAGCTAGCTGGATGAGTGGTCGGTCTGAAAGAGGGATGAAGAAGAAGTCGCAGGGTAGGACACAATTAAGCGAATGCAAGCATATAAAATTTAAGGTTCATCGTGACACATATTAAATGCCTATACACACATCGTAAGCCGTGATGCCAATGCAAGGGACAATGACAGGGTTTTCAAGCTAGGAAGAGACCAGAAATAAGGGTGGATAATGTTTCGGCATAGTTTTCTGCATTTCGATGTCACGTAAGAGCACCCGGCTCCACTTTAGCTCCCATTCAATTTGAAACTGTTATAGCTTTCTTATTGCTTCACCTTATGTTGTGGAGATAACTGCCACCCTTTCCATTCACTAGCCCCCCCCCCTCCAATTCTTGCCGTTCCCTTTTTGTTTCGGGCGTTTTTGACAACTTTCTGATAGAACTGTGTTTGGTGTTTTTGCTATTGTCGTATTGACTTTCAATCAAATTGAACATTTATCAGTAAATCAATACAGCGCAAGGATGTGAGGGGGACGGGGATTATGTAAAATTCTTTCTGAACTGAACGCAGGGGAACTGTTGCAGTAGGCTCCAATGGAACAGTTGAAACATGATGGGAATAAATTATTAAGTTTCTTATTGAGGATAGCTTCACGACATTGCGTGAAAAGAAAGAATCGTTTGCTGATTTGAAAAAAAGGATATGGATATAGCCAAAAGATTGTGGTAAGAGGTGTTGGAGTTATCGTCATTCAAAGGAAAAGATTTTGTTGTGTAAGGGGTTAGGGTTAGTCACAGGGGTGGTAAAAGAAAACAAAAATTATTTTTTTGGACTGTTGTGTAATGTTTTTTCCTTACTTTGTTGATTATACCTAGTTTGTACATTATGTCTAAAGTAGAAAAATCATGAAAATGAATTGAATTGATTCTGGACTCGATTGTTGATCGCTCTCGTACATTCGCAGTGACCACCAGCATTTCTTAGTGGGTTAACCAAAATCAATGCAAAATAATTATTAGTTTAATAGTTTGTTTAGTGCTTGTTTGAAGCTCTTGATTTTGGGTAAAACCTTTTTCTAAAAATAATAACCAAGTGTTCTTCTCATTTTAAATTGATGAATAGTAAATCAGACGTCGCAATTCTGTTTAATTTGACGTAAAGAAAAGCTTCCATTAAGCACTAACCATTTCTTTGTGTTTCATTGCTTTTAAAGAAGCCACGTTCTACCCTCTTTTAGCAGTGTAAAAACGGATTATTTTTAATATATTTTTTAGATAGGTTTCAATTATAAATATTGATGAAGGAGGGATTACACTCAAAAAATACACTCCCGAAATACACAAAAAAAAACACTTTTTTCTATTCATTTATGTGAGTTTTTATCAATGAAAATGCTGGTTGAAAAAATATCGAAAAAAACGAGAGGGGTGTGCGCCGTTGATGAAATTTTCGAGATGGTCGATCTGAAACAAAAAAAATGTGGTCTAAGTGCGACCCTTGAGGCCCACACGACTAACTTCCCAGTGGGATGAATAAAATGCTGTAATTTGCTTTTATTATTATTGACTATTATTAATAATTACTATTATTAAACATTATTATTTTAAATTAATAAAATTACTTTTATTATTTTTATCAATTTTTTATCTAACCATAAAAGCTTTGGTAGAGGAAGACGTCTCCACCACCTGGTCATCCTCTACCAAAGCCTCGGCAACCTTGTCCTCTTCGTGCTCGTCATCCTTCTTGTCCTCCACTTCGTCCTCAACCTCGTTCTCCATCTCGGCCTCGGAATCCACAACTATTATTGAGGGTATTTAATTATTGTTTAAAATAATCATTCGTTATTAAGAATGTTTGACCGTTACTGAATAATTATAATTGACTTTATGTATACAATATCAAATTATAAATAATATTACTTGATTGTAATTAACAATATTAAATTATTTATAACAATATCCAAATATCACCCAAATCTGATAGTATAAGTTTGGAATTTTATAAATTAATCTTTATTTTTTTTTAAATAACATTTTTTTTACAAATTTGATCACAATTTTGCTAAAACGCACAATAATAACAACATTACTATGAAGGTATTTGGTATCTGCACGAATTAATAGTGCGTATGAACAGTTTAAAACTAAGCAAATTTTAGTCCTTTTTTCAGGTTTTTCATCCTAAATAAAAAACGGCCCAACCGATTTTGCTGAAAAGTCATTCAGTTCTAAGTTACATGATTACGCGTCAAATGAAACCGGTTCCACGTCAATCCGATCTTTGGTTCTCGAGATAATCGAGACGAAAAATTATTCCGAACGCACATCCGCACATACACACATCCGCACATACGTACATACACACTCACAGACATTTCTCTAAAAACGATAGATTTGGATTCTAGAGACCTTAAAACGTGGAGATATGTCAAAATTTGGGATTCGCAAAATCGACCCCATTACAATAACTTCCCATAGGGAACTGGGAAGTTAAAAATCAAATAATTTTAAGTTCAGTATGTTAATAGCTATAGCGCGAATAGGGCGATTTCTTATTTTTGCAAAATTGACAAAATGGCGGACATTACGTAAAAACATGCTTTTTCACGGTTTTTGGCCAAAAAAATATTTGAAATTAAAATTTGACAAACTCCCAATTCGCTATAGCTGTAGTCATAAAGAATGTTTGGTAAAAATTTGGTAAGAATCGGTTCAGTAGTTCCCGATATTTCATCAATGTGGCGTCGAAGAACGTTGTTTCGTGAAAAACGCGGTTAACGTTTTTTTTTAATGAAAAATCGCGCTTGAGTGACGAAGTGAAAGTTGCCCAAAAATACAGTTGGACTGCTTAGATCTTTATAAAATTTTAATATCATATTTCTGCTTATATATACTTTCCAAAAAATGCAATAAAAAAATCGATTTTTTGAAAATTATAAAGAGAGTAGACCCCTTTAAAGTAGTGGTGGTCCGCGCGGAGCACTGTTTTCAAATAATGGGTCAACACAATAAACTTACGACATATTTGAATGAGTTACATAGTTTTTTAATACTATTTGCAAGACAATTTTTGCGGCAAGCATTTTCTTATAAAAAAAAATTGGCAGCAATAATATATGATTAAATAAATTATAAGTCCATAACATTTCTGGTGAGCTATAAGGTTTGTTTTGTTTACAGAAAATTTAATATTAAATTAACATAAATCTACGTTTTATTTTCAAAAGTGAAGAACTTTGACTTTATACCTCGCATTAGGTTTCGAACGTACACTTTCGTTAACGTATTAGCTTGCTGACACCACTTTCCTTTAATTGGATTTGAGCCCAATATGTTTCAATGAGCCGAAGTTCTGGAAAGTTAGGTGGGTTTGCATTTTTCGATATGTCGGTTTGAACATAAAACTCCATCACCCTGTTACTGTAATGTGAGGTTGCGAGGTCAGGCCAGAAAAATGGGGAAACGTTGTGACTGTCGATAAATGGTACTAATCGTTTTTAAGACAGTCCTTTTAGGCAGTCCTTTTTTTAGACAGTCCTTGATGTAAATATCGCTGTTAATCGTACCTTCAGTGACAAATTGCTGGCTCCTTATGCCGCAAGAACAGATTGCTTGCCAAACTAGATATTTGGTAGGATATTTTGAAGCTTTTCAATTTTTGAATTTATCTGCATCATGTTCTCTTTCTGCTGCCACATAATTTTCTTGATTTGGAATTTGGCTGACACCTCCACCTTAATGCAGCAGTCGAATTTTGTAAAAAAATCCGAGTTCAGCTTTCGAGTCCGGCTTTTTTTCTTTTCGTCCGAACGGGAAGTCTTTTTGGCCTTTGTACGATCGCAGCCTTGCTCTTGTTCTGACGCAATGGACAGTTGAACGTGAAGTATCAACTTTACAGGCCTCGAGAGGTTCGGATTCCGTTTGAAGGCAGCTGCAACACTCCTCGCAACGTTTCAGTCATACGAACAACGCTTCCTACCTAAATCCTAAATTTTCCAAGCATTTGCCCAGAATTTTTTTTCGCACTTCTATCACGATCGATTCTCTTCAAAATTCAACACTGGGCTAACGTGCTGCATTTTTTGTAAGTAGAAGAATGAACTACTCACCTGTTTCATTTAAGAAGAGAATGATATAAATATTCTGTAATTTTTTTTTGAATCACTCTTTAAATTGCCATCCAAGAAGCGCGTAACGCACATTTAAAAAATATATAAGGAGAAGAAAAATTGACCTGTATAATTACATATGTCTCTAAAAGAGGTGTTAATTGCTTCATCGAACTAATTTTTTTCTTTTATTATTAAATTATATAACTAACATTTACATAAAAATTTAATAAATTTGTATTTAAAGGGATTTTTTTTGGACCTTTCCGTTAACATGGCGCATTAGGTTCCGTACAACGGTGTCATCGACCACCTTATATGCGATTCTCCACTTATTTTGAAAATTCATTTTCGGTTTCAGCAATTTTGTTTGTTTGCATTAATGTTTTCTTCTTGGGCTGAAAGCTCAATATCTTTCGATTGGTCGAAGTTCTGGACAGTTTGGAGGATTAGCTGCTTTCGGTACCACGGAGATGTTGTCCTCATATCACTTCATTGTCGATCGAGCATAATGACTTGTCGCTAAATCTGGCCAAAATGCTACAGATGCGCCCTTGTTTCCCGATAAATGGTTTTAGTCGCTTCTCTAAGCACTCTTCGATGTATACTGCTGAGTTGATGGTACCCTTCGCTACAAATTCCCCTGATCTGAGACTACATCAATATATTGCCTGCCAGACCATTTGGTTTTTTTTTGGTTTTATGTTTTGGGCCAATACCACCCTTTGATTCTGCTGTATAGAAGTCCTGACCTGGCGACTGTGAAATCGGCCTTCACTTATGTTTCATCGTCCAACACAACTCAATCGAATTTGGTCAGGTAATCCTTGAATAGATTTCGAGCCTGATTTTTTGCTTCTTTCTCCTTTTCCTCGGAACGATCGGGTACTTTTTGGACTTCATATGATCTAAGATTATAATGCTTCTCAATCCTTTGAATTATTGCGTTCGATGTTTGCACTTTTTGAGCCAAATCTCGAATGGATGTGTTAGAGCTCTGCAAAAATTTCCTCTTTACCTTTCGGCTCAAATTTGTATCGAATGGACCTTTTTTCTACCTGATCCGGACTTTCTAGGAACAGGTAGGCCCTTTTTGTACTTTACAATCGTTCGTTTCACTGTTGCAATCGACGAATTGGTCTCCTTTGCTAATACCGAATATTTACGCAGGGGATTTTCCAGCTTTTCAAAAGTTGTCTCAATACGAATGGATTAGACGATCTTTTCTGTCGCATTTTATAGCTAATTTTGCATACCTGATGAAGACTTAAACTTATCCCAAACAGGAGCTATGCAGGATAAACTCAAGGTCAATTTCAATTTCCGATACAGTCCTTAGTTCCTACTTGGACTAGAAATACAAATAATTGCGACCTTGCGCATATATGAAAAACTTTCTGATATTCAATATCCAAGCCAAAGAGAAGGAATCGTTGCTAATTTGCATTTAATGCTTCGGAGTATTCCTTTAAGATTGATGACATCGTCCTAAATATTCCATACGATTGTCATAAGTGGACGATTCTTATGTGCTTTCTTCGCTGGATGTCAAAATATCATATTGAAAATATGTTTTATAACTTATTTGCACAGGACTCCCTTGAAAAAACGAAAATTGAACAAAAACTAACTACCATATAACACTATCGTTGAAAACATGGCCGCAAGCAATATGAACTCACGCCCCGTAACAAGGCGAAAAGACTAGAGTTCGGGGAAAGACCCACAAATGTTTCGTATCATAGTGCAGGAGATGTAGTCCTTTTTTCAGTTTCGTTGTCGCAGCCACCTTCCTCTGGCACTAGTTCCCTTTTTATTCTCTTGCTGAGCTTTTTTTCCGTTGCAACATTTTATAGCTGGGAGACATGTTTGCAATCGCTTCCTGCCCCATACCTTGCACTACCTGCAGCAGCTCTTGAAATAATGCATTTGTTGGTATTCCTACATCGTTTCACTCACGTTTCGCGCTCTGTATGTTACATGAATTTTTTTCTTGTATTCTGTCGAGTATTCTTTACCAGAGTATTGTTTGTGACTCTTTTTTGCCGTTTTTTTTCGTACATTTTACTCCCAGGATAAAAGTGTTGTTTTTTTGTGATTCAAGGGAATATTTTTTTTTGCCGTCGTCGTGTTGCATTCTGTTGGTATCGTTTAGAGGATGGTCACAATGAATGTAGGAGCTACAATGCAATTGGGGTCGGAATGCATTAATGGTTTGTTTGAAACGAACCTCAAAGAATGTTGGGGTTATAAGGACATTCTTGATGTAAGAAAAATATTGTTGGTAATTTCGATGTGTAGAAGTTGGGCAAGGAAAGACTTTAGGGTCGACTAAAACCAATGTGATAAACGTTATTCCATGGTGTTATATTATCACAGCCGCTTTTCATACTCCGCATTGTAAAATTTGTGGCGAACTTTCAAAACTCTTCAAAAATTATACAGAAAAAATATTCTCAGTTACCCTAGATTCATTTGTATCATCAATATGCCCTCCAGGAGCCTCTATCTGCATATCACTATCCTCTGGGTCTAGGTGCTGTCACTTGGCTGTTATCTGAGCGTCGATGGTGGTTTTCCCCTTACCAAGCTAGACTCGGAAAGGCATCTCTATAAAAATTACTCGTCCATTTCGAGAGTACACCACAAATAACAACGACCGGGAGCGTTGTGGCATTAAGGGTGAACATAGCATGAAAAGCGTTGAAAAAGCAAAAGAGGTTTCAACATGGAAAAATAAACAAGATTTCTATGATGCATTGAAATGTAGATCTAAACATGAAATAGGTAGCATATATCCTCACGGGTATCTGGTCAGCTTCATATGAAATTTAGTGCAGGTGAATGGGTTTCTATTGTGCAACGACGACGGAATAAAATTGTACCTAGGTTTTTTTTTGCATCTGCAGAAATACCTCGTGCTAGTATATGAGAGTATGTAATTTCATGCTTGAATTAAGTCTATCGTTTCAGGCATGTGTGAAAAATTTGATTAGATCGAAAAGTTTATTGGACGCCATTGAATTTTATTCGTTTAGTTTTTTAGTATATTTAGAAGCTACCTATTTTAAACAAAACGTTTCGTTTGAAGAGTGATCTTCACAACACCAATTCATTAAAAAAAATTCCTGAAAAATGATTTAAAAAGCTTATATTCAAGAAGTTCGGCCTGATTGGAGTTACGACGGAAGACTGAAAAGCTCTTAACCTCAGCTACATAAAAAGAAAACTAATACAATTTTATTTCTCTATCAAATGTTGCTTGAACTAAATCATCATCATCCATGGCGAAACAGCCCAAGTTAAGCCTTAAGGCTTCCTGAAAAGGATTTGTAGCGATTAGGTCATATGTACTAGGAAGGGCTGCTAGCTCCTCGATGGTATGCAAGAACATGCAACTAGAATCACAAGAAATAACGATTCGGTTTTGTCTACTTCAATAATTTTTTTTAAATTACTGTTGATTAGTGTTGGGAGCTAGACAATCTTGATAACGAAGCTGCTTTGGATAATTTTGCACTGTCATCCATTATCTTACCGATCGCTACGTTTCTCTTTTACGTAGAGTTGGAGCAACTGATCCTTCTGTTTTTTTTTGAGATTCCATCCGCTTTGCATACCAACAAAATGGTGAAGGACTCAGCTTACTGCAGATCGCGTTTCCTATTCGCTATGCAGATCTCATATAAAATGTATCTTACGATTAGTAAAGAATTGGTATTTACAATGCCATGAACACTCTATGATCAGAGAACTAACTAGGAGAGGCTCAGGTTATGGAATCTCAGATTTGGACGAAATTTGGCACATAAGTAGAAGACGTCAAGGATATTCGATCCTTAAAATATTAGAGCGCAACACTCCTCCGTTTTTGAGAAAAACGTCCTTAAAGTTTTTAGCGTCGGTAATGGATTATTAAGTTTTTACAGCTGGCAGAAGCGGCGCAGTGTGGGTAGCAGCACTAATAGCTCGCGATCAAGGGGTCGTGTGTTCGATTCCCGTCGGGGTATTGATTTTCTTATTGAATAATTGTCGTCGTCGTGTGTTCGATCACCGGTGGGTACTGTTCTTTTGAACATTCGTGGATGTAATTATTTTAAGGTAAATCAGCAATGTTCAACTACAAAAACATTTATTTTGAGAAATCAGCAAATTGTTCGATCACTTATATATGCAAATTATACAAGAAACTCATTGTTGAGCGGATGGATTCTTAAAAACTGTTGTAATCGAAGCAAAACCATAATTGACGGTAGGATCATCCCCTTTTTCTAGAATCAACCCTGCGCATTCTTCGTGCCTCATAGCCAAGTCGGCAAAAATCAATAAACCAGGGTGGCGCCCAACGTGGCCATGAATGCTATGGTGTTGAATAATTGACCACCATAACATTTATGACTCGATACAATGGGCGTCACCCTGGTTTATTGCCTTTTGCCGACTTGGCTTTGAGGCACGAAGAGGAAGCATGGTTGATTCGAGAAACAAACGATGATCTTACCATTAGCTATGATTTTGCTTCGATTGCAACAGTTTTTAAGACTCTATCCGTTCAACAATGAGTTTCCTGTATAATTTGCAAATATAAATGATCGAACAATTTGCTGATTTCTCAAAATAAATGTTTTTGTAGTTGAACATTGCTGATTTACCTTAAAATAATTACATCCACGAATGTTCAAAAGAACAGTACCCACCGGTGATCGAACACACGACGACGACAATTATTCAATAAGAAAATCAATACCCCGACGGGAATCGAACACACGACCCCATGATCGCGAGCTGGTAGTTCTGCTACCTACACTGCGCCGCTTCTGCCAGATGTAAAAACTTAATAATCCATTACCGACGCTAAAAACTTTAAGGACATTTTTCTCAAAAACGGAGGAGTGTTGCGCTCTAAAATTTTAGGGATCGAATATCCGTGACGTCTTCTACTTATGTGCCAAATTTCGTCCAAATCTGAGATTCCATAACCTGAGCGTTTCCTAGTAAGACGTTTTAGTCATACGTATGTTCTGTTCGTTAGACGTGTTCTGTTCCTGCTGAGGTATCCCATAATGGCATTATCACTCGCTTATCAAAAATAGGGCATTATTGCCTGAATTTTGACTTCTGTTCTCTTGTTGACCTCATTTACCTTTTTCAAATTCGTTTTTCTCTTTATGAGGCATAATATTCAACATTTTGTTCCTTTTTTATTGAGGAAGTGGGAAATATATGGTATTCATAGTTCCTTACTCAGGTGATTTGCACCATACTTGGTTGACCGAAACTACATGGTAAACTTAATCGGACAGATTTACGTTCTAGTCAATCAAGGGTATATGCTGGGTCACCTTCTGCTTTTACTCTTCGTAGATTATTTACCTTAGATTTTAAGGTTTCTCTGGCTACTGACGCATTCTAAGCGCATTCCAATCGTTGCTTTACTCCGTTGAAGAATGTATTTTTTCTACGTCTGATATCAATCATCACATAGGTTATGTGATGTGATGTACGAGGGGCGTTTGAAAAGTCCGTGCAAAACTAAAAACTGCTTACGTGTTTGGGGTAAACCTTTTTTATTTTTCGACATAGTCTCCTTTTAGGCTTATACACTTCGTCCAACGATGTTCTAGTTTGTTGATCCGTTCCGAATAATAGGATTTGTCCAAGTCTGCAAAATATCCATTAGTGTCTGCAATCACCTCCTCGTTTGAATAAAATCTTTGTCCCGCCAGCCATTTCTTCAAATTGGGGAACAAATAGTAGTCCGAGGGAACCAAGTCTGGAGAATAGGGGAGATGTGAAACGAGTTGAAATCCTATTTCCATTAATTTTGCGACCACAACTGCTGAGGTGTGTGCTGGTGCGTTGTCGTGATGGAAAAGGACTTTCTTGTGGGGCAATCGCGGGCGTTTTTCTTGCAGCTCGGTTTTCAAACGGTCCAATAACGATGAATAATATGCACCTGTAATAGTTTTACCCTTTTTCAGATAGTCGATGAGGATTATCTCTTGCGAATCCCAAAAGACAATAACCATAACCTTTCCGGCCGAAGAAACGGTCTTCGCCTTTTTTGGTGCAGATTCTCCCTTGGTGACTGCCAGCTTGAATGTGAGGACGCCGGTTGCTGCATCCTAGCGCAAGAAAAAGATCACACAATGAAGCCTTCGTAGGCCTACAAATTGAAACAAACGCACGATTCCACGTCTGAACTAACAAAGATCCATTAGATACACAATCACTTAATCAAGGATCCAATCTCTCTAAACATGTTTCGAAGCTACAATAAATTGACACGCATCAATTATATACATGTTTGGGTCCGCAGAAAAGCCCTAATCTCTAACCAAATCCACCTTTTCTATCGTTTCCCCTAATGAATAAACGATGATATCATCGTCTTTTAGAGCTCAACCCTTAGCCAGGTCGAACAACCACTACCTCACTCCTTCCGTTTTCTCTCGAAATAATATCTGAAATTAACGTTCGACCACCTCTGAGTTTTCATATTTAATGTCTGACATACCTTTTCACTGCGACCCTTTTCAATATCTTGTCGAGCAAGAAGAGCTACCACCCTTGTGCTCCCACTCTGATCTTCATATAGCTCGAATGGCATCCGTTGGAATGGAGCCAGAGAACAGGCAGTGGAGACCACGAGAATGACGATGCTAATAACAGGACGCTGTCTGATGTGTGACGACTATCCAAATATTGACATGCAAAAGCCGCCCTAATACTGTTTTGGATTTGCGGACGGGGTGGGGGGTCGGGGGCTACTTTTAACATGGAAATATCATGAACACATCCACGCCACTCGGACTGTGGCCAAATGAAATTTCAACGTTGTTACACCTATGCACAAGGACTAGTTTGCTACCTCCAGTTGAAAGCAATGTCGTGGTCGTAGTTTCTCTGAATTAGTGAAGTGGAATAAATTCAGACAGAATCGTAGCTTCGCCATCCCCGGCCATTTCGAATGGTGGGAGTCGCAAAACGATGCCAGCATTTTGATTGGTATCGAAGGATTTCACCAAATGAAATCATTCGACAGGATGACACAGAGCACCCCGATGTGTACCGTTGTACAGCTAGTTGTTTGAAGAACAGAAAATCACGATAAATACTCGTGCACGAGACTAGATCAACAAAACGGGAATGAAGCATTCACTTACCATGCAAAAGGACGGTCAGGGAAGAGGACCTGGCAAGAATCTAATCACTCAGAGACTGTAGAGTGCACAGAATGGAACGTAAGCGAGACAACTTGAAGCGACCCAGAAACAAAACAAACAAAAGTGATTGTAATAGCATCGCACAGAATGATCCCGACGGGCTCTTATCCATTTCGATATCTACACTTAATCGCTTCAACAATTTAGACGTCAGAACTTGGGAATGGGACTTCCTGGAAGCGGCGGAAAAGACGATAGAACAGGATGCACAACGATGGAAAAGTCAAAGAATAGCGTCATCCATTCAACTCACCTGAAACCGATAAATTCGTTCATTCTCTGCTGGAATTTGTTTTGCTGCCGTCGCGTCGTCCTTTAGCTTCCTGATCAATCAATTTCATTGTGTGTTTTTCATTTGTCAGGACCTCCTTACATTTGATTTGAAAACCTTTTCGAGGAGTTGCAAACACCTTGCCATGCTGTCGCTTTTCAAAATGCTCGAGTGCGACCAGTTGTTTGTTACTTGAAATCTATAATGTCTGCTGTTCATTTCAAAGGCGGGTCCAAAAACAGTACGACGTCAAAACGTGCTAAAAATAAGGATTTCGAACTATGTGATTTCAAGCCGGTCTTGTTTGTATGTTGCAAAATGATTCAAGTTTTTGCCAACAGTTCAATAATGACAACACTGCCATCTTCAAAACGAATCGAGATACCAACGAGTCATCCCCATTTCACCCGATCCAACCCCATTCGGAAGCGGCGGAGCGTTGTTCACCGACCGCATATCGCTCATCGTTCACCACACAAACGAAATAATCGACTAGCAGTTCCAACGTCGATTTTAAATTGATCAGGGAGGGTGAAAGTGGCTGGGGTGGAAAAGGACTAAGCCAACCGATAGGTGATCGGAAGAGAGTAAACTCAGTTTCGAACCCAATTTGGATTATTTGAATTTAGTGATTGGGGAATAAAATGTTTGCCATGGGAACTGAAAAAGATTTTTTGATACGAAACGATTCGTCGTTCACCGCACGTCGAGGCGGCAACGATAGGACGAGAGTCGGAAAGACGGCACTAGGGTTGAAAAGAATGGGTGGCCGAACGTGGATATAGTTTTCCATCATAGAATGGATTATTTGGTACATTACTATGACATAAAATACTATCAGTAGAGGAGAACGGCAGCGAAGGATGTTTTCTGAGAGTGCGAAGGAGTATTTGCCGGTGGGTGTGTAATACTGAAAGGATAAGTGATTATTGAAGTGGATCTTTTGAAAGCGTATAAAATGAAGTATCCTCGGTGGTGGAATAGGTCAAGTATGTCTGTGTTAAGCAGACCAACTGAGGGTTGCAAATTGAATCACTTTTTAATCTGGGTTTGAGGATGAGATTCGACGTTTTTTGTATAATGATTGCACAGTCGGAAAGGTTAAATGGAGCGGAAATTACATCAATTTGAATTATATTCGGTTTATTTAGTGAGCGAAACAGATTTGAACGTGAAAATATATATGTTCTAAATGCAGACTGCAGTTTTGATCCCAGGATCAATAAGATTTCTATTTTTGAACAGGAAATTGATTGCTAAATATAACTGGAGAGCATTTATTGTGGCAATTGGCTCAATATTTTAGTCGAAATCTTGCACACTTGTAAGCAGAGGATATAATTTTACATCGATAAACAAAACATTGAAAGGAAACCTTTTTAAAAATATGCTCCTAGACACAGCGGACCTTTATACATTACAAAAACTCAAACCGAACAATCATTACTTGCAACCAGTCCAAAAAATACTATCGAGTTACATCAGTCTCTATTTCTAGTACGTGCATCTATATACACGAAACAATTTGTCTTACCATACAAACCAATAATCCTTGTGAGCTTCGTTTCCCTAGTCGAGCATCTCTTAAAAATCCATCCTGAGAAGTAATCCCATGAAAATGTGATGCAAAGTTTGTAGTACAAGAAGATGCGAGAAAAAATTGCAGATTATATTCAATGGTTTATAAACATACATTCGTCCTTGAAGCGAATATGAAAAAAGGACTTGACTATGCATTGCTGTAGACTTAAGATCTCCTATAATGGAACAATGCTTTCATGGAATCATTCTTTGTATCAGTGAAAGCCCACACTCCTCCTATATGTTTGTTTCCTGACAAGAAAAGTGACGTGAAAGGCTCCCTGAAAGAGTGGACATAAAAACTATATCAAAATGAGAACAACAATTGAACAAAAATGTACGAAAAACGGATAAAAATAGAATAACCGGGAAGTAGTGTACATAAATAAACAGAGAGCAATTGCCGTTGAGACTATACCATCACAGTTGAATCCTCCCTCTGCTCCTTTCTACCCAACCAGCTGGATCAAGGCACGCTTTTAGAACTGGAAGTAGGTGTGAGAAACGCTGGTGCAGTTTGCAAGCCAAACGGGCGTCCTGACGAGCAGGACTAGCAAATTTCCATTGGGTGTTTGTTCGCCTATCAGGGTTAGGGTGGATCAATAAAAATGGAAGTTTTTTTTCTCAGGTACCTTACTTTTTGCTTGTCGCCTCTGTTTTCACCACCAAACGGATCCCGCTAACTGCTAGGATATGCACATTCCAGCACTGCACAAACTTGATGTAGTGCACGTATATCCTAGCGGCTATTCTGTTGGTGCACATGGCATAGGTACAGCGTTTCGAAGCAAATGCAGGATAACAAATGCTCAACAAAACGAAGTGGATCCCATTCCAACTAGAAAGTAGAGTGCATAGAGCCTGGCGAAACCCCATTTGACCGTCCTGCCTGACATGAGTTTTGTGTGCATATGCCGGTAGCGGCAACATATTCACGATTGTACATATTACCCTTGGGAAAAAGGATGAAAACGTGTATAGTGGGTGGTTTGAGTTGATGGTGGAAGGATGAGAAAGTGTGATGCTTTGTAGCCGTGACCAGAATTCGCTTGAAGAATCATTCGAAATGTAGTAATAAGGATATGTGGTATTCAAGTAACAGTTACGTTATCAAAGGTATTGTTAAAATGAGAGGCATATGTTTTACGAAAGTTTTGGTAAAAGGTTAAAAAGATGTCTATGAAAAGTTTTAAAACGAGTGGTTTTGATCCTTGAAGAATATGCTTTAGATTAAACAGAGACTTAAATTTTACAACCAAACCAATGTCACCGGATCTGGACTAGGTACATTTTAACGGATTGATAAAGCTTGGGTTTTTTTTTCAGTTTTCTATCTAGGATACCAAAATGTATGGTTATATCCAAGGATCTAAGAGTTTTGAAAGAATTGTTGAGGTTTCATAGTATAACTGTATAATCAATTGATCAGCACTACCTTCCATAGAAAGGAAATTTTTCATTAATGTCATCTTTAATGTCATTATTGAGTATACCAACTTGAATTTCAAATGGTAAACATATATTGTAATAAATATAATGAAAGGGCTCGCCCGCGTTTTCGGACAAGGTAAGGCCGCGCCATCACTGAGATAGCTAACGGCAGTGGTACTTGCTGGTGGATCGTCCGCGGTCACCGACACGTAGAGTCGGAGTTACTCCATCAAAGACAACTTGAAAAGCAGTACCCAGGAAATTGATAAGAGATTTTAGGTTAATTTATCGAAGGGTTTTTTCTGTTCGCATTACAAAAGCAATTCGCGTATTGTGTCGATATTGGTTGTCAGTTTTCATTTTACGCAACTCGAATGTAGCAAAAAGTGAGTTAAGTGATATCCGTGAAGTCTCATATGGTAGCACGAGTATCGTGGTCAAAATATTTGCGATACGCAATTGGATCTTAACAAGCAGAGCGTGAAACGGACGGCATACAAAGATGAGAGCTTTGTATCCAGAAGGATAACGCAATAGCCACGGACGTATATTATTCGTCGTCGAATCAGATTTTGAGCTTGGCGATTTTCAATTGTGAATAATCTGTTGAGCCATAAGATGTGAGCTCGCCATGATACAGAAAGATTTGTTTGGTATCTTAAAAGGAACTATCAGCATACATCTTCACATTGCAAAAACTGTTGCGATTGATCAGTAACGGGAAATTCAAAAATTGAAGAAAATAATTCATAAAGGACGTCACTTTCATGCGATACTTTACGCGCCGAGCCAAGTTGAAACTTTACAGTCTAGAGTTTACTCTGTTCATGCGTCATTCTGTGTTTCTTCTGAATATTTCGGGTTTTAAAATATCTGAGTGTCATAAACCGGGACAATGGCGAAGGTCAGAGAAAAACCTCGTACCCGCCGAACTGGAGTTGGCCTGCCAACAATCACCAAACCCCTAGTTTTCAAGCGGTCGATCGAACTTGTCTGAAGGGCATGAAACGTTCAATGCTTAGTCTCTAGAATGAGCGTCCATAAAATCCGAGAGGAATTAAGTCTTGTTCGCTTCATCTTTCTACACTTAAACTTCAAATTCATAACAAAAACATTCGACAACAGTTGAAGCTTTTTCATCTTAAAAACGTATCCTTCAAAAATCCTGGCATCTAATGAAACTTTCAGATATACCCACTGAAACCTAAAACACCGACATTTACGTCCTGTCTCCACTTTATCAAAAGCAAAATGTAATAAAATATGCAGACTAACATCAAGGACTCTATCGGTTATTCAAAAAGAGATCTAGAATTACGGTCGATCAGCTTTATGTCGTACTGACTTAGAATGGGGCATCATACCTGGGGGTGTGCTGAGAAAAACAACCTGTCATTGATTCCAAAGTATACATATCACTGCTTTCCTCCTACAACATTTATTTCTCTCCCTTCTTACTTCCGATTGAATCCTTTTCATGCATGGCAAGTCTTTTATTCTTCTGAACAAAGGTAGTTTATACTTATTCCCCACCACCATCCATGCAAAGAGTCTGACTTTGTAGCCTTGTTGTATTCCACGACATTATCTTCTATGGGTGAGAAGTCCTTTGCCTAGCAGAAGGACACGAATGCTATTTATTCCTATCGCCATTACAAGTTTCTCAATGTTTCTTATGTTTACATGTTTTCTCGTAACTCAACCGCATCGGGGCCATTATTTTCCCTGGAAGCTCGAAACGAAAAGGAAAACTGAATTTCTTTTCGACTCCTTGACATGATGTCGACGAAGAAGTGGAAAAGTAAGCAGCAACACATAAAAAAAGATGATAATTTAGCATCCAACTGAGACAGATGAAAAAGCCGGAAAAGAAACCCTGTGAATGGAAAGAATGAACCTTCGAGATGATGGTCGCCCGTTCGAATGGTGCTTGAGAAAAAAAGGTTTGATTGCCATGTTAGCGTATTGTGTTTTGTTGTCTCTGCAATTCTGAGAAATTGAAATCCTTGCGGTACGATGTTTTCCTCCTTGGGCGGCTTGTTTCCATATCCTGACGTGGGTAGTTGGGTGATTTTCTTTTTGTTGATGCTGAAGCTTTGTTGAGTCCTTCGTTTATGCTTTTGACTTCCGCAGATAATACATTTTTCTAACATTGGACCACAATATCTAGCTTGTTGTGTAAATTTATGAGAACAACAGTGGGTGAAAGGATTTACACTGTTACTGTGAAGTTTCTTTCTAGATTTCACAAAAATTATCTGATCGTCACTAACCAGTAGCTATTCAAAGTGCAAGTAACACATAAATGGTTGTGGTAAAAGATGATGGATATTGAGGCGATCTGCACTGTTGTTCTAATACATCCTTCCGCTTGCAACCCGCTTCCACTATTAGTTGTATATTTTGTTGCACTCAATGCATGAACCGTCATGGGCAGTTTTTTGGGCTCTCCTATGTCTTTGGCTTCTTTGCTTTCAGGCACCACTTTAATGATTTTAGTAAGTTTTTTCCCTATATTGTATGCTATCATTTCTTCCGTCGTCCTGCTAGCTTGCTTTATTTTCCTTACTTCCTTACCAAAGCTATTTGTCTTTACTGTCCTCAAAATTTGATTTGAAGTTATTTTTTACTGCAAGAATATCATCATATTGACATGAAAAGCAAACTTTCTATGCTCTTAAGATAAAGGCTTTCCTCGACAGCAATTCCGGGTCATCTGCTTTGCAAGTATTCCCTCACCAGCTACAGGAATAACTTCAATGTTATCATCTGATTTTCACGGAATATTATCTGCTTTGCATCCCAGCGATGCAAAATTAAGCGAAGAGTGTCTTGGTCTTACTTCATACATATTTTGATATTTTCTGATTAGTTCTAGGTCATTTTTCAGTAAACATTAACCTCTTGTATCTAAACTGTATGGCAACCTAAAAAGCATATAGAGAAAAAATGGATATAAAACTTACGAAGCGAAAGACAAATCGGAAATTTTTGAATTATGAATGGTTTGGAAGTAGCGCTTATGTTACTTCCACGATTCTCAACCACGAACGGCAGCACGAAATAGAATATGCTTTTCTTTTTCAGCCAAAAGAGTTTTAATAGATGTAAAAGGAAAAGTATCTCGTAAATGTTACGCGCAAATGGGATAGACTTGTGAAATAAATTTACCAGTGTGTATATGTACATCTTTTATAAGTGATGCTTATGTCCTCTATTTTTTCCGATGATAATTGCTTGGTTTTTTTTTTTAAATATTCAAATCAACTGACAAACAACTTCCACTTCTCACTGTTATCCAACAGTTTGTCTACAAAAGTGATTCACAGTCTTGCTTGCCATCTGACCAAGTTTATTTTCGCTTATTATATTGAACTGCAAGAGATTGTGCCACAAGAGTAGCTCCTTACAGCTGGTACAAATATTACACTGTAAAATGGGACGAAGAGCTTCCACTGTTGTGAGCGCATTACCAACATTAGTGGTGGTAAAAAAAATAAATCGAGAAAAAACGACAACAAGAAAAAAAACAGTAAAGAAACTAGAATTGAGTGAAAAACGAAATGAAAGAAAAATATTTCTTGGCAGAGTCACTTACCAGGAAAGGAGCAAACATTGTCAGATGGTGGACGGGACGGGTGGGATGTTGTTGGCACATTGAAAGATTTTATGGAAAAAGAAGGAAAATCCCAGGGAAAAATAAAGGAAAATCATGTCGAGGCTGTATATCTGTATAGCAGATAAAAAGGTCCAAGAGGCGTTGCTTTTATATTGCTGTTGATTGAAGTCGAACTGGAGAAGGTGAATTGGAGGTTTGGATCGCAGGGGGTAGGATCAATGATTGGAGTTAGTGAAAGTGGAAGCTGAGTGTGACCAGGAGAATCGGGAAGTGGTTGTTGTTCTAGTAGAAGCTAAACTCAGCGAGGGCAACGAGGCGGGAATACTTCGATAATTTCCGAGCGTCACTTCTGGAAGTTTTTTTTTTGTGTTTATTTGCCTAGTCCAGGGATGGGGTCGCGGCAAATGAGAATCAGAAACCCTAAAGTGTGATCAGGGATGTTATTTTTGGGTAGCGATTTAAGCTTCGACCGATTGAGGTTGTAGTGGAATCAACCGGGAGGTTAGTAGGAAAGTCCTGGAGAATTGAATGGACTACCCCGTCGTGGCAACATTGTCGATAGATTTACGTTGAATCCTATGTTTGCCAGGGGCTGTGATGCTGAGAGATGGATATACAACGGATGATTGGTCCGAAGCACGTCGTTCCGTTCACCCTGAACAACAGTCATTTGAAATCACTATGGCACCGTGAAACCGGCGCTCCGTCCCGTCCTGTGACTATAATTCCTTGCGATTTGCCCTGTCCCATTTGGAACGTGACGTGGTGTTCACCCTCGTGTCCTATCGCCATCCAAATTGAATGGGTATCAGGCTAACGGCTTGGTCATTGATTTCTTTTCGAAGCGGATCAAGCTTTTGCACGATAGATTGATTGTTGGTAATTTCATTTAATCAAATTGGTACACAATGTTGTTGGGCGAGGTGTTGGCTGCCTGCGACTGAGCGAGTGCTCGTGCAAACGAGGGTGAGGTCCTGGCAACAACAACGCCGAGCACCATCATCGAGTTCGCTTGCCTGGCAAAAGGAGAAGCCAAGATGAACTGGCGGTGGCGGTGGTGATGCAAACGAAAAACTTTCTCTGTAATTGGAGCTGGAAAGCTGAAGCTGACGCTGGTTGGGGCTAATTTAACGTTCTTCATTGTTGCCGATATTGAAACATAAAATTTTGCTTGTGGGGTGGCAATGTTCGGATGTATGTACACAATGAAAAGTTTTCAGGGATGAGATTGAAGGCAATGGCAAGTGGAATTTTAATCGGTTCGATATTGCGGTAATTATAAAATAAAGTGTTAATGGTTGTCCTGTTTGTGCTGTTCAGATACTTTCTCGTGTTGAGATTGTTATGAATGGGAATTTAAAGGACAATCGATTGAAATTTGTGAATGTTTGTTATTGTCATTGAATGAAGGCTATTATTTCTTTCTATCAAGTTGATTTCCTACGACAGTGATTGGATGAGGGAGAATCGAGAGAAAAATGATGAAACTTTTTAGTAACCTGTTTAATGTTGAAATTCCATCGGAATATTACAAAATATGCAAAATGATGTGAATATTTCTGAAAGCTATGAAGAGCAATTTCAAAATCGTCTTTAACGGGGCAGTCTGGGTCTTCTTCATGAAATTTCAATAATTATTTTTTACTAGAAGTATTTATTTAAATATTAAAAAACTTTTGTACATTGAAGAATAAACATGGAATTTCACGAAAAAAAAATATTTTTTTTGTTTATTTTTATTGACAAAATGGCGGTGGACGGTGGAGACACACGAAAAATTGGCTTACATGATATCTCAGGATTCAGGAACATCTGAATCAAAAAATCCGAATGGCATGTTGAAATATAACTGATTGACTATAACCCGTAACAGAACAAAATATTTTGGATGAAAAAAAAAACAAAATGGCGGACTTTTCATTTTTTGACCTCTTCTTTTCAACAATTTTTTTTAATAAAATAGATAATAATTTTAAAAAAATGAATTTTGTAGAGGCTGAAACTAAACATGTGTGCATACTCTGCTGAGTGTGCTAACACACGCTCTATTGTATCACTGGATATATATTTCTCAGCTTTGCCGTCCAAAGTAAAAGTTTGAACACTAATTCTCTCTATATACATATATGTAGTACCTGAAAATCATGTTTTTAGAAAATAGATTTTTTGAAAAAAATAGACACCGACTGCCCCCGTAAAAGGTGTTAAATTCGTCATAAATTTTCTTCGAAATGTAAATAAAATGGCTTGTATAGAATTTTGCGAAAATATGTAGTGCCTTCAGTAATTGTTATTTACGAACTGGAAAACAGTCAACGCTTTGGAAGCAATGCATGCAGTTACTTTCTCAAAACTGATTACTGTCTCTATGAATATATCGCGCCGCAGGATCCATTTAAACAAGCCGCGAGGTGCGACCCTTGAGGTCCACACGGTCAACTTCCCAGTAATATATACATAAATATTAAAAATATTGAACAAAAAGAATATCTATGAAACTAATACTACTTTAAATAATAATAATGAGAGGTGCTCATAACAGTAATTGAACTGAGTTAATATCGAGCGTCCATTGATTACGTAAGGCATTTGTTGGTGGGGGGATGTATTGGTTTGATTGAATATTCACGCGGATCAATCGGAGGGGGCAGGCTACAAAGCCTGTTTTACGTTATTTGTTATTTTTATATCGATGCTTGAAGGACAAAAGAGCGCTAACAAAAATGAATGCGCTTTTTGTTATTACGCCCACTGAAATCACTGAAGATTTTCTCAAGAGGTGGATATTTTGAATAGTTTTGTTCAAAATTGCCATGACCGTTTTTTTACGATTTTACATCAATGAGACTAATAATTATTTCTTATTTTCAATTGATCTTGAAAACATTGAATATGTCAATAATCAGTTTAATTGCATGTAAAAAGTAAAATGTTTTACACATAATGATGGAGGAAGTAATTGAAATCTTACGATCACTAAAGCGTTGATTAGCTCAAAAGCAAATTTGATTAAAATTTTGTTGGTTTTCAAAATTTAAGCAGTTTTTTTTATAAAATTAAAACACTGTGAAAACTATTCAAAATCTGCTCAAATTATGCAAATATTATAAAACATTGTTTGACTTTATAACAAAGCCTTTAGAATAAAATATATAAACCCTTTTTACATGGTAACTTTGAATGATTTTTTTTATTTGTTTTTTTTTTTCAAAATCATGCAAAAAAAATTTGCTGGTTTCTCTTCAAAAACTGATAGCAATCTATAAATTTTATAAATAATTATTATTGAGCTGTGTAAATCAGGCTAAAAATTTATTTTTTATGAAAGAAATCCTAATTTTTCGGATTTTCTTTTATTAAATTCAAAACACGGCTTAAACGATTTTTTTATTAAGTTCAAAACAGCACAAAAATGTAAGTACACGTCGATTGACACCTTAATGATGCAAATATCATATATGGTTCATGAGATATATTGAATGATAAAAATGACCTTGAAAATCATGACTTTTAATGATTTTTAATTTTTAATTTAATTTAAAAAATAAAAATTTTGCTGGTTTTCTTACAAAAACTGTTTGGAGTATTTAAATTTTATATACATAAATTACTGCGTTTTGCAAATCAGGTTAAAAACTTTTTGTTTATGGAAAAAAACCTAATTTTTAGCACTTTTTTTTAATAAATTAAAAAACGGTTCGAACGATTTTTTTAAAAATTTAATAGAATCACACAATTGCTAATACGCGTCGATTGACACCTTAACTTTGCAAATCATATGTTTGGTTCCGGAGATATAACGCATGACAGAAATGACCGTCAAAGGGTCAAAACAACAAACCCCCCCTGACCGAAGTTTCCCAAAAACTAATCAGCTCTTAAAATTGCAAAGACGCTTCGATTGACACCTTAATGAAGTCGATACGACGTTATTTACGTGAGTTATGCTCGTAGAAAAAACTGTCCACGAACGCACGTACGTACGTACGTACACACACACACATACATACATACTTCTTTCTAAAAACACTTAAAATACACTCTATAGACCTCAAAACGTAAAGATATGTTGAAAATTTCAATTTCGATTTTCGAGGCGATTACAAGAACTTCCCATATACTGGGAAGTTAAAAACAATATCCACCAACACAATTGATAGCCGTCCATTTTCAAGCGTATCATCACGTCAAACATCCCTTCTCCCAACATACAATATAGCATGATAGTCAAAACAAATATATTTCCCAATCTTATTTTGATTAACCACTCTCCATGTATAGATTGCTCCTTCCAGAACACATCCTAATAATCTGCACGGAAAACATGCATAATCGAATTCCCCCAGCTGTATCTTAAATTCCAAACATGCTCGTTCAACTAGTCAAAAATGTGTGGCGGAACAACATTACGCCTCGTGCTGGCATCGATGTGCCACCCTTCCGTCGCCACGCAGAACACAACGTGTACTCAAAGTTGGTCGGCATCCTCATACGTACAACAATCAAATTCAACATTTCCGCACTGGAATCGAAGAAGAATACAAATCCCGCTCCCCCTCCTCGTGCTGCAAACAATCATCCCTAATAATGATAATACACATCTCTCAATATTCAAATTTCGAAACTGGCACGATACTCAAATATGTCGCCGTGGCAAAGGATCAGACCTGAACCGAGTGTGTTCCGCCGCCATCGTCCTGCCACTTCGTCCATTTTCTTCCCGCTTCCTTTTTGGTGTCCACCCTTCCAAACTGTATCGTATATCCTCTCGCAATGTGGCAACACAATTATTCTACCCTTATGTCACGTGTACGCCTTTACACAATGAACTTTGATAAGGGCGAGAGAAAAAGGATACCGTCATCACGACCGAAATCTAGGATGAGTGCAACAACATTGCTGTGGATGTAGCTGGTTTGCGTCGAGCGGCACTGCGGGGTGGGTGACGGGGAAATGTTCGGTGAAAGGCAACGTGTAAGGGATGATGATTTTGGATTGCATGACGGTGGTATGGTGGTTTAGCTTGCAAGGACGAAGTCAAATCCGAATCAGACGTTGTACGAGTGTTCTTGCACGATGGGGTTGTATTTTGTGAGCGGGAGGATGCGGTGTAAAAGGGGGCGGGGGGGCATGCAGGGTTGGTTTGATTGTTAGGAGTTGTTAGGTCCTGTCGGATGTAACAGCGAGGTGCTGTTTTGCTGTGCGACAAGCAGGAAATAGCCGAGTGTCGAGTGGGTGGTCGGCGGAGGAGTTGGGTGGTCGATTCGGTTGCTCGCTTGGTTTCTGCTTCTTGTTTTCATGTATATTTACTCTCGTGAGGATTGTGTACACAATTTCTGTGCTCTCTAGCACCCTATCTCTTGTCTCGGCACGGCGTAGCATTCAAAATAGCTTTATATAAAGGAATGAATGGAACACTTTGTGAGGTTTGGATTGTTGCCTGTTGTGTTTCTTCTTCTGACTCGGTGTTACAGTTGTTGATTTTGAAGGTATTTAATTCGTTGAAATTTTCGCATATGATCGAGTGATTGTGCACATCGATTTGCGTGTAATTGAAAGTGGTTCTTCTATTATATGGTGTCGAGTTTTAGACCGCAACGTCAAATTAATTAATTTGGTGTTGTTTTACAATAAATGTAATCTGTTTCTTCGTGAACATAATGCAAAGTATCAATTCAAGATGTCCTTCTCCTAAAATCTGTGATTTTTCTTCATTTCAAACAGAGTTCATCGGTAAAGTATTCTGCATCGTTTCATCCATTTTCCAATTGTTTAGAGTACCCCAGTTCAGATGCTATATCCTTGCAGATTCTCTAGTTCGGTCATCTTTTCAACTGGCAACCCCAATAATATCACATAAATATTTTTTTCCTTGCTTCGCTACTAACCTCCCAATTATCGGGAGAGTGACTTTTCATCGGCAAGAGAGTCATTTCGACTCGACTCAAGTTCGAATAACTCACACGTTCCGCGAGGGGATGAATAGTGGTACGTAGCAATGATGATATGCTTCCGATGTTGTTTTTCTAGATTTTGTTTGGGTATCGCTCGGTTCAGGACTATGGGACAGTAGGACGACTGCAGTAGAAGAGGGTGGTGTTGTCGACAATGTACGGTCGGTCGGTCGGACGGACAGACGTACGGCCGGAGTGTGAAGTAGCTAACGACCCGGGACGCAAGACGGTCGGGAGATGAGAGTCAATGCTGAAAGCAGCTACTGCAAAATTTCCTTCCATTTTCATCCCTTAGAACGGCAGCAGTCGTCCTTTTGAATAGTTGTGAGTCAGTCCACTTTGTCGACTGTGATCGGAACGCAAACGATTGCGAACAGAAGAATTTAGTCGAGTTTGTGGTATATTGCCGATAGCTTGCGAGCGTCGAGTTGCTCCGGCAGGATAGTAGCACAGCTAGCTAGTCTAGCTAGCCGAAGTGAGAGACGATTTCGGGTATCGAGCCAACGAGGTTTTCACACTTGTGCTAAATAAGTTTGTCTCAATAAAGTGCTCGCCCTCTCTCTGTTGCACATGGAGTGGGTTGTTGTGGAATTGTAGTGAAGTTCTGCTTCTTTTTCGGGGTTGGTAAGTGCTGTGTGCGGGGCTTCTCTCAAGGATTGTGCATGAAGCTGTTGCGACGACGGAGGCGAAAAGACCGACCGGGTTGAGCAGCGACGTGGCAACGGAAGACATCAGGAGATGATTGCAGGAGTAGTTTTGGGTGGTTATGGTGCTATTTTGCAACCACCACCTCGTCTAGTGGCTTTCTACTTGTAAGGATACAAGGATACACGATTGCTAGAGCGCATAAAGCAGGAAAACTTTTGCGAAGTAAGAGAGTGAGTGATAGCGACAGTGGTGATAATCTACTAACCACACAAACGTAAGGACGTGGAGGAAGCACAAGAAAGAGTGCACTTCGAGAAGTTGTTTTACATCGGAAACACAATCATTTACATTTGCGGAAGTGGCATATTTTGGAGGGTTGGCACTATGTACATGGTGCAACATTGAAAAGAGTGACAAGTCCAGGAATCTCTGGAATAATTGATACAGATACATTGTGGGCGAGTCGCGTGTGGAGTGTGAGTGTCGCCGTTATTTAACCCTTCCATCTACGTCTATTATGGCGTGCATCAAGGTGTAATTCATGAAATTAATTGAAATTGAATTGAAAAGTGCACGTATTGGTTGATGCTGGGCGGTTGAGTGTTCGTGGGTGGAATTGGAAGTGTTACAGTAGAGTATACCTTCTTGTTCAGTAGCGACGGCTTAGTAACCGAAGGATAATCAATGATGTAAATTAATTCATCGGTCGATGTTGTCAATCGTTTGTTTAGTCAAAAAGGAAAGTTAAGCTATGATTCTTACAAATGCGACACGGTGCGAAGAATAGGATTTTGTGCCGTGATTAAATTGTCAAAAGCCGACGGGGCGAGTCTTGCGTAAATTAATTTTTTGAGATTTGGCGAGAATATACAAAATCAGGATTAATGAATGTCAAAAAGGTAAATGATTTGACTCTATGCATGCAGTGTTGACTAGCTTGGTTATTAGTTTTTTGTGAGCTGTTTTCATTTGGAAGGTATTCTCCTGAGAGATTGCTTTCTGATAAAAAAAATATTTGTACATTTTGACCTACTGTGTTTTGAAAAGATCAGTGCTTCATTTGATTCATGTGCTTAATTGTGTCGGCCACTTGTGAATTTTCATATTAATGTTCCAACATCCTTTCCATAGTTGCGAACCTCAGAAACCTTTAAGTTCAGTTAAAGATTGATTTTCAAATTTGTTTCAAGGATATTTCGTCGTTTACTTTTCACTAAAAATACGTAGCATCAGTTGTTTTCAGCGAAAACGATCTCAGAAAGTATCGCATCCTAACCATGCATAGTCCAAACCTGTTGACAGTCTCATAAGTCATATGTGAACGTTAAATTTATTCTTCTGTATGCGTTGTGGAACTGATTTCGTTTATTCAACTGTTGTATTGTTGATATACCAGTTGTTGATTTCGTCAATTAACTAACGCCTACACAAATCTTGCGTTGAAAATAATATATGGACATGTTATATTCAAATCGTTTGATCGAGAACATTATACAGCCTCTCAGTTCCTTGTTGATTGTACAGCTATTCATACAATGTCAACAACAAATAAGCTGCCAAAAATGCTTTAAACTATCGAATTTTCATGTGCTTTAAAAGGCACAATGGAAAGCACGATAAAATAATTATTTCACATCAATTCTCTCACTACAATGGCTGCTGCAAATATGCTTCGATTTTCTTGAAACTTGAAATATTTATTGCATGAACCGAAAATTTAGTAAGCCTGCTATTATATAATGAGAGACCGGGAAAAATATTCTGTTTTGTAATTTGACTTCGCTCGGGATGATCATGACTTGATACTCTCGGGACTGGATTTCTTTTTGTTAAAAACATTAACGCTCTCCTGGTTGCCAGCAACAATTTTTGTGGTATATTTGTAATAGCATCAAGCCAGTTGCAATTGTTGCAGTTTAAACGTGATTTTCAAAGGTTCAAAAATAAATTCCTTTCAATAACGACAGGAAAGGCTAAGAGTTGCACTCCTCTAGTTAGACAAAAGATTATAGACTTGAGAGAGTTGGACTTGTCATATCTACGAATTGTAAGCCGCCTAGAGTGTTTCCTAAACATGGTTTACGGAGCACTGAAACACGTGGAAAGCCGCAGGATTATCCATGATGGTTGGTTGGTTGTAGTGGCAGCCCCTTTTTATCCAAAGGTGGCTCACTTTTGCCACGAGAGGCCCATTGTGATACCACAGAATTTAAGGGCGGCACTAGAACCTGCGGGACGACGAGAACCATCCAGATTCTCGAATAAAGCCGGCTATGCAGCCAATGTCCTGATCAGCCACTTCCGTGAGGTTGTCCAGGAAGGGCGTGCCCAAGATTTGCATGCGCTTCCTGGACAGCGCCGGACATTCACACAGAAAGTGTTTAATAGTTTCTTCCTCTTCCTCCGATCTGCAACTTCGGCAGAAATCATTGAAAGGGACACCCAATCTTTCTGCGTGTCTGCCGATCAGACAGTGTCCCGTCAGTACGGAAACGACGGAACTCAGCGTTTCGTGGCTTATATTGAGGAGCCGCTTGGAGCACAGTGCGTGCCAAGTTTGCCTGGTTGTGCTACAGCTTTCTTCGAGCAGCCAGGCCCTATTCGCAGCCTCCACGTATTGCTGCTTAAATCCTAGCTTTATGGAGGCTAGAGGTTGGCCGACTTCGGGGTCAATTGTATATTCCTGAAGCTCGGTGCCAGCTCTCGCTAGGGCATCATCTTATCCATGATATTCCCGTGGCAAAAAGAGCCCAAAAGACTACTCATAGCATGGATAGACAAATTGTTCGCACATCGAAAAGGAGCCCAAAAAAATCAGCTGTCGAAATTTATCGCCGACTCGGTGAGAACAGTCAGAAGATTTCTTGTGGTAGCCGGACTACATTGCAGGATAGCCAGGAAGAAGCCGCTTGTAACGTCAACTAGTCAGAAGAAAAGAATGAATTTCGCACGGGAACAATTAACCTGGAAAAATTAGTGGAAATTCTATCCATTCGAGCGACGAAACAAAATAAATCGCGTTGGCTCTAATGGCAGGAGATATGTAAGACGACCAAAAAGTAAGGAATTTGACTCTCGCTACACTTCAACTGTTGTTAAGCACGGAGATGGCTCCATCAATGTTTGGGGATGTTTCTCGTGGTTTGGTGTTGGACCGTACATATTAGAAGGATTATTGAGCAAGGAAAAATACGTCGACATTTTGGAAAACATATTGTTGCCATGGGCTGAGAAAAATCTTCCTATTATATGGAATTTTCAGGACGACAACGCTCGGAAAAGAGAGGAAGAATACAAGTAAATGTGACGTCGATTTGTATTGCAAAATCTTCTATTCGGACGAAGCTCATGTCAATGAATGCTTGATCGTACAGAAAGCCAATGCAGCCTAAATTGGTGACTATTGGGTGAAAGCCAATGCAGCCTAAATTGGTGACTATTGGGTGTGGGCTTTGGAATGATGTCATCACGAGACTCTTGGTAACTGACTTTCAACCGTGAAATAATCGATATTTTGTGTACTAGTTTCGCCAAAAATCCAACACTCTATAATTCACAACCATCCTTGTACGCTCAAAAGCGACGGGTTCTTTAGAAACCAAATTCGCATGAAGCAAATTTTAGAAAATTAATTGGCTGTATGTCGTGATTTTCATATGAAGTGTATTCTTTCGGCATGCAGCAAACAAGTCCTTACAAAGATCAAAACCCATTGTATGCCCATCCAATATAAGATTGCATGCATGCAGGAATACCGAGGAGTCGAATAGTAGACACTAGAATTTACTAAAAGAATTATGCATCTTGAAATAACGAACTAGGTGTCTGTAGGATCTTTTTTGTATTGCATTCAATCAAGTAATAAAACAAGTTCCATCGCAATAAAATTGATCTTTCTAACTTCTTCGTATTGCCATCAATCAAATTGTCTTCCTCAAAAGCCATATTTCCAACACAAAACTTCCCCTCACTATTTCATCTGTGCGTCCATGTAAATTGCTAGAGCCATCTTTATCATCGCAACACCAGCAATATTGGCGGCACAGGCAAACCTTCAGCAGCTCTCTTATTGATTTTCCTCGAATTTAAGTGTTTTTTACTCACAAACTTCCATTTACCATCCCCAACGGATTTAAAGTCCAGAACGATCCCATTTTAACTCAATCCTTTCCCCGAACGCCACAAGCTTCTCCTTTGCCATTCCACTCAAACCATGTTATCCTTCCGATATTCTGCCCACGGTGAAAAAAACCGACTCCATCTACCATCGGAATATCCCGTTCTCCACCCTGACACTCCTTTTTGGTTATGATTTCGACTTGCAGAAACCCATCAAACATTTTTTTTTCACATTGGCCTCGTGTGGAGTGTCCCACAGGCAATTCAATAAAAATTCAGCTTATGCAAAAGCGTATACAAGTTTGTCTTGATGTGGGTTGACAAGAGGGTGGGGGATGTTGAGGGCAAGTATTAAACTGTTCATGGGCAACGAGACGTATCGCAGGATTGTTTTATGAAAAAACGAACGATGTAACCCATTTTTTCGGGCATCCATCTGAATAACCCCTGCAGTAGAGTTTGTTGTGTAATTTCAATTCAAAATCCTTTCAAGGGTCATCGGTAGTGCGGTTTGTAAAATTGCAGCAAGGATGGTTCGTATAATTTGAAAAAACATGAAAGAAATAATTAGGAGCTATCAACATTCAAGAATTAATAAACTTGGCAAAAAAAGGATTACATATTCTCTCTACTCTTTTGGGTTAATTTTGATAGCCTAAAGTCTGCATAGCCGGGCAGGAATTCAAAACTCCATTTCAATCATCTGAGCGCAAAAAGCCAACACTCTACGCCCCACGAAAGGACGTTTTTTTTATTTTTACAAACTGTGTTCAAACGTAGGGCATATTTTTCGTTGGTTCTTCGTCGATCCAGGTAGTTCTCTTGTCCACAGCGAAACAAAAAATGCTCACTGTCAGCTATTCGCCAAGAGATTTTTTTCTCGTGGCATTGTCATTTCTGCAATTGGAAAAGGTACCATTGACTGTTATGGCTAAGTTCCAATTACTCAGTTAAAAGTTGGCCCGTGCTCCGCTAGACTTGTTCGGAAGCTGGTGATACGAGGTGCTGCTGCATGCCAGACTTATTGTGAGATTCGAAAGTTTTTTGGGTAGCTCTTCCAGGTGTGGAAACACATAGTTTAACACAGAGGACCGTCTGACTGCTCGGTAAATCTCGTTAAAATGCAAATAACAGAGGAAAATTTCCTTTTAGAGGCATGAGCGTTTCGGTGATAAGAGGAAGAACAGAAATACAGGGAAGAATAGTCCGAATGCAAAACTGTTGAGTATAAGCTCGACCTGGAAATGAAAAAAAAACGGTGGCCTTGTACTTTTATTCGTCAAAGAGTAAACAAAGAGATGATATTCGATGGCACCAGGTAGAATAGGCCACATGAGTAGCGTCAAACCATACACTTATGTATGATAAGTGTAAAATTGGTTTGCACATCAGCAGACAAACTTATTCAATAAAACGGGCGCAATTTGATCGTCAGTAAGTGATATTTAATATATGAATGAAGGATTACAAAAAAATCCTCGTATTAAACGCCTTTAAAGTCAAGAATTCCGGTAATAGTTCGATTCAAAATTCAAAAAATCATTAATTCAGTTCAACCGTATGCCTCTAAGTTATAATATTTCCCTTCCTTTAAAACGCTGCTGCACCGAAACCCCCAATCAGCGAGTGACTGTTCATCGATAATTTAATTTACAAATCGTCCTTTCAATTCCACGCTTCTTAAAGACCCGCTTACCCATTTCATTCCCGTAAATTGAATTAACAGATTTTCATTGCGCACACTTCACTTGTCTTGCCCTACCTTCATCCTCAGCGATTCTCCCAAAACACGTTCCGACTTCTCTTCATCTTCATAATCTACCACATCATTATTATTATCATTATTAATGTTCAATTTTCCCCTCTCGCAATGTCCTTGCCACAATAAAATGATGTCGTATCGCTTCCATTTCCTCCCAACTTTCCTTAATCTACATCCCTAATCTCTAGCCAAGCGGAGAAGAAGCAAAAAATACAACAACTATCATTGGAAAAGAAGGCAGCCGCTAGCGACATTTCCACTCAAGAAACCTCGAAACAAGGGTCCATCAACTTGGTTATTATTCGCCTCATTGTCGTGTTTTTCTATCCCAAAAGCCTTTTACACTCCACTGACTTTCCATCGAACCATTCACCTACGCTCCCTAAGTCGAGCAAAGTTTTCTAACGGGATTCCCCCACCTCTTCTGCTTTGTTATTTTTATTCCGTTCACTTATAATCCTGTGAATGTCGAAAAAAATTCTTGTCGACGAGGAAAATCAAAAGAAATATAAAAATGGAGAGGATAAATAAATGTCTTCTCGCCATCTTTCCCTAACGCTCATGAATAACGCAATAGAAAATATATGGACTTGTGGCAACAGAAAAAAACAATGTAAGTATTCAGAAGGGATGGCATGACGACCACCAGCACGAAAATATGGCACAGTGAAAACAGAAGGAGAAAAAAGAGCGACGAAATATGTAGTCAAACCCCATCCTGAATAAAAAGAAATCAACACAAAATATCTTCCAATAAATCACCCGACCATGAACCCAAAATATCATTCCTAGCAAACGTCCCTTTCTGCCCATCACGGCTGTCTAAGGGTTGCCGATTTATTCTTATAATGCCAGGCTTCTCGACTCTACATCCTGTTGAAATGATTGCCAAGAGGAAAATCGACGTTCCTCCCCAATTGGTTCTTCCCAGCAATGGAAAAACCAAGAAAGGCAAAACATCTCTCAACTCACCCCTATCAAAAGGTAGATTGTGCTATCCACACGAAATCACCCTCTTCGTTCAGGCAATGAGTTGTAACCAAACAGAACCACTTCTAATCCATTTTCAAATAGCTAGACTCAATCGTCCTTAACTCAACGAACCTCGCCGCCTCCACCCTCTCACTTGGGCCAGATTAGTCCGTTACCGCTGTCGCTATCGTTACTAAGTGTAATCAGAATCCTCAATAATACCTTGTATTGGTGACGTACAGTAATCCCTTTCAGAATCATTTCCGATATTGAAAATCCTCAATCAGAACCCGAAGACCTCGGCAATGCTTTCCTTCTCTAATTTTTTGCCTTCGCTTTTCGGTTGAAGGCATCACAGGGTGGAGGATTCCATGTAGCTTGATCAGGGCGCTGAGTTTGAAGGGATCGCTCCGTCTCACAGCTAAATGATGCGTAGAGCCATATCGTTTCATGGATGAAGCCCTGTCCGAGGTGTGGGTGGGGGCAACGTTAACGTTGGCCTCGCCATTATCATCACGTCCACCATCATCCGTTAGTTGTAGCTCCTAATTTGCCTCATTTTTAGCCGGCCGAACACACCCCGCTGCCGTGGCCGCCCGCTTCATCACTAATTCATTACTCTCGATTCCGCTTGTCCTGCTTTTTACAACAATGTCCATCATCTTGATCCCGGTCGCTTGGTTATCACCAGCCGAAACACAAATCAACCGACGTCGACCCATCAAAACTCCTTTTTCGATTACTTGGCCCTGCTCCCTTCGGACAAGGCACGTCGGCGAGTCCTTCTCGACCGCTGTGCTGCTCCAGCACGGCGACATCAAGTCAGAATGTCCAAACGGGATGCGGATCCCGGGGGCAGGGCAATATATACAGACGTGAACGGCAGCCTATATAGATTCTGCCGGAGATACCAGACCATGGAAAGAATTATGTGGCAGCAGTCGAGGAAGAAGACACTAAACACGAGAATCCTTAAAAAAGAATAAATTGTATATAACACAATAAAAATGAACCTTGACAAACATCCTTCAGTATTAACCATTTCGCTTTTATCCATTTATCTCTATTCGTACGACCCTCGTCCGGGCTTGCACCCCATCCTTGCTACGTGGGTTATTATTTGGTTCTCGGCGAACGATGAACATCGCCTCTGAACTGAAAGAATCAGGCAAAGAAGCAGCGCGGCGGAGAGGGCTGCGGTTCAGCAAACGACACGAGAGAAGTGGAAGCGTTTGGATACCAACGACCATATCTAACAACACTAATCTCTTTTGGATCTCCCGCCCGATCCCTTCTCCCGAAAGTGCTTGAATAGCTGTCACTGGCATGGAAATGGAAAAATGTTTTGTGTCTTTTCCCTAGCACGGCCTTGATCCCCGCTGCGCCCTAACGGTAATAGAAGCCTTCGTCGGGCTACGGCAACAGCTCAAACGATACCATTGTCATCCTTCTGGTTGATGTTGTTATTATTACTCCAACTGCCCTCTGATAGCTTGGGGCTGTTCCGTCTTCGGAAAGCCGGCCGCCCACTCGTCCTGATCACCCTTGTGCTGGTCTTCTTACGCCGTTCCTGTTCGCAACCCAGCTGAATTTTTTCGTCGGTGAGTCAACGGAATATTCGAGTCACACAACCACCCGCACAGACCAACCACCTTTCATCGTTTATTCGATCCTTGTTGTTTGGACTAACCCACATTTGGGTTGATGCTTCAATCCTCGAATGAGTTGGGGGTGTAAAATTTGCTGTTGTTCGTCGCTATTTTGCCTGTTCGTTTTTCATTCCTCAATTTATTCCGTTTATTTGTACGTCTAGATTGATGGAGGGTGAATGGCTATGGAAGGTGCGATAAGAGCAACACAGGGTGTGGCGCTATCGAGCTGAGGCGCGGGATGAAGCTGGGCTGCAGAAACATTACAAAACGGTTCCGATTCAAGTTTCTGGTCGTTGGAGGGTTGGTGTGATTGCCAGGCAAATAGAAACTCGAAGTAAAGTACAAACAAGTCGAAAGCAAGAGGGAATGCGGGTAGGGGGTTGGTGAAGCCCATCGAATTGAGAAGGACTTTCGTGGGATCGCACGACGACTTGTTTTGTGTGGAAAAGATATCAGAGCGATTGAATATATTTTATGGATGTTGCTTCCTTGGATGATGGGTGGTTGCTCCCTGTCGCTTTTGTTGTTATGTGTTGCCTGTTGTAAGCCCGGTACGCTATCCTGTCATCGTTGCTGGAATGGTGGCGATACAGTTGGCGGTTCAGCTGCTGATTTTCGACAACGTTGACAAGGCTTACCCATTCGATCCATGGGAACAACAAGACATGTATTGCTGGTCGAATATGATATGAGAATAAGGTAGAAAGGGAAGGGGTGAATAAGATAGATTGGATCTTTATTCCATGGGAATTTCGACTTGGCATAATGTGAATGTCGAAGTCTCTTATTAAATTGTGAGCTCATGATTTTGATGTTGCTTGTCGGGAATACAAAGCTTTGTAATTCGCGGCAAGAATGAAATTTTATTTGTGGTAGTTACGATACACATCGTGGAAGTGATAAAGGCAGGCAAATTTTATCGAAAGCTTCGCGTTATGCATTTATGGTTGATGATTTTAATCTTAAATTTTCATTCATACTCTTTGTTTTTTGTTTAACAATAATTTGCGGAAAACACTCGCTAACTTCAAAAACATTACCGTGACAATTGAATGCTCTATTGGTTCTAAAAAAACGTCGAAAATCCATCTTACTATCGAAAATTTTGTAGAGCACGCTTCAGACGAGCCATACTGCTAGCCGCACTCGCATCGTTATTGATCGTAAGTCGACGCAATGGTGGCTATGGGCACTGAACCACAGCTAACACCTTAACTAAGTTACCTACATTCAACCCACCGGTGGAAATTCCAATGGGAATTTTCTCATAATGTAGATGAATGCAACCGTAGATCTTTATTTTCGCGCTGCATTGTCCGCTGAGACTTGAATTTTCTGATTGAATTTCAGAAATAAAGCGTGCTCTAATTTGTTTGTGCACAGTTTTTCCGGTATGTACAGTCCAGGCAATTATCATTCAAACTGTCGATTTTGGATTCGCTGCTTTTATTTTTCTGCGATTTTTAGAAAAATATCAATTCCTCAGCCCCTCTATGAGAAAATTTCTATCGGAATTTCGGTCGTCAAGATGGGCTCGTGGGCGGACAAGTGACGAGAGGTGTGAATGGCGATACATTTCCGAGAGTCACCTTTAGGTCCACGAGCGACCGATAATGATTTAAGTGTGGCTGGTAGTGTGGTTCGTTTGAAGCGAGTGTTAGGTAACAAATGAATGATTTCGAAAATAATACATTTACTGATATTGAAACATGTTAACTCACTAAAAAAATCTTTTTGGATTGTCCCTTATAATAATTAATTGCTTTTCTGCTATCTTCTTTTCCCTTCATCTCCTACACAACATTTCATTTCGCCTAGTGGAAATACGAGCAAGTACTTAAGTTCTTGTGGCCTAAAATGCGATGTAGAACAGAATTGCACTCTCAGAATAGAAGGCAACCACCAGACTCTTATCACGAGATCCTTATGTGAGCAAAAAATGAAAATATACAGGGTGTGGGAGTGTATTCAAAACTCCAGAATGGGTGGCTCATCGAGAATTTTTGAATAGACGACTTAAAAACAGACGACATGAAGTATGTTTTGAAGGGAAAATTTTCCGCCATCGTCGTTACTTCTTTTACGCGGAAAATGACTTAAAATGTGAACCCCGTTGGCTGAAAGCAACGTGAGAAACCTTGCAATCTTTCACAGTCCGCCCTCTCTTTCGCGGGGTGATGGTGACGATGATGATGCTGTTGAAGAAAAGCTGTACTGATGGAATTGGGACAACGAGTGCTAGAGATATAGCACGGCCTCCAATAGGATTGGTGAGTTAGCAACGTAGAGTGGGAAGTGAATCCCGGATGCTTTTAAGTGCAAGTGATGAAGTGGCGTTGAATGATGAACGAACGAAATTTTCTTAAGTATTTCAGTAGTCCTTTGAAGTGTTCTTGGAAAATGTTATAGACACTGTTCCGCGCGCCCTTGTCATTATGCATCACAGGAAAATCATACCCATTGCGATATAGCATAGTTTCGAGTGAAGAGTGAAACGATGAAGAACCCATTCAGCGCCAAAAGTGCATCTTTATGTGTGGCGGATGAGAGATGGGACAGAAAGGAAAAGTGCACCCACGCTCAGTGAAACAGAAACTAAAATTCCTTGAGCAGGACACGGCACAATGACGATACTTCTCCGCGGCTTGAAGATGATAGCTTTGCAGATGCAGCACTGGTGTCGATGTTAATGGGGTTGATAAGATACCCACGGAAGAGGAAGAGCATTCTTCATTATGATTTTGAAGTGTGAAATATTCAACCAGTGTTGTTTGATGCGTGGCTGAAGCAGAAGAGTAAGCAGGGCGGGAAGGACGATGAGTTGAGAGAAAGCTATAATGGCAGAGGAGACACTTGGCAAATGTAAATGGTGAAAACTCTCACTTGACTGGGAATCATTTCCTTTGTACGCGCTTTTGTGTTTTTGCTTTCTTTGATCGCTGCTGTAAGTTACAGCCTTCATGGTGGCGAACATATTTAGAAATGAAAGAGTTGTGAAAGTACAGCCGTGCAATTATAAAGAAGATGGTAGTGGAAACATGTATGAGTCTCCAAAGCGTAAATGGAAAAGTGTTTCTTCGTACTCATCTGATGTGACAGGATTTCAAACACTGACTCAAATAAAATTACCGCGCCTGCAATTCATCACTTAGTACTTTGGCAAATCTGAACTGAATTCTCCTGGAACTGATACTTGGAAGTACATTCATTTATATTTAGACATAATTGAAACCCTTACTAGTTACAGCCAATATACATCCAATAGTCACCATCAAATTGCATTTAACTGAATCCAACCCGGCAAACTCGAAACAGTTTCTTCTAATAAACAAAGAAAACGTCTCAATCCCGATAAATTGAATTTCAACTTATCTACTAATTTGGCACCATTGCCAGTTAATATTCATCTGATAAACACAAACTAAATTGAATTAGCATCACATACATCCGTAATTTGCAGACGCATCTATTGTATTTCAAACGTCAATTACACGTACTAGGAACTTATCCTTTAGGCTACATGAACCTGGCGACCTGACAAACAGTGCCAATGATTCAGGTCCTAATTAGTTTTGATGCATTGTCCGAATGTAGACGCCAGTTCTCGTAAGCAAATTTGCACATAGCGATTTATATACAGTTAAATAGCTTCTTGAGACAGTCAGTTAAATACTATAGACACATGCAGGAAGCATGAATGGACTTCCTAGGTACCATAATAAACTAATTGCAGTTTGTCCAAGGCATTATCCTGATCTGTTCTGAGGCATCTTACGTATGCTAACCGATTGAAACTGTTAGGTACCTTGCTTTGCTAAGAAAATGCCTGAGCATCGTGTGGAAATGCAAGAAGTATATGATGATGGTAATTTTTTTAACGCTGATCAAACTTGAAGAATTGCTCAATTTGTTCGTTCAGTTGCTTTATTCATGCCATTATCGATGACCATATAAAGATGGCTTCGTTATAGCAGAAACTACAGGCGAATTAGCTTCAACAGGATTATTTACTTGCCATTGGAAGGACGTTGAAAAATTAATTTAGATGACACTACTCTAGAGTCATTCTTATTTAGCTGAAAGAAGTTTTGGTTTACAAGCCGCTCTACTGTTTTTTTTTGTCACTCTAATAGAGGAATACATAATGCATAGGAATTTTTAGAAAAAAGATTCATTTTAAATTGTTTCGGTTCAGGCTGTCGCGCAAAAGTAGTTTTCAGTGTGCTATGAGAACCAGTACTATAAGTTTTCAATAAATGGTTGAAGCAGAGGATTAAAATAGTGGAAGCTTCTTAATGAAAATCTCTAACGAAACCTGCTTGTAACTTAAATTTTCAGCTACCAACCAATAATATGATTAAATGGTAGGAATCATACTATCCAATTGAATCCATTCAATTCGTGATAAAACTGAAAACCCGAAATGGAACATTTATTCCCGCTCTCTTTACTTTGAAACGCATCCTCCGATTTCACTAAAACTGTCTGTTTATTTTATACTTTGACAAAATACCGATTCTGAACGGCTTCAAATGTTTCTGGTTTTCGCAAAAATCTAAAAGTTGCATCAAAATCATCCTTAACTTTTAACTGGACTGAGCCCATCGTCGTATCAATATTTTTTTTCGATTTCGGGGGAAAAATTCACTGAAGCATTTTTAAAAACAGTTTTCCAAATCAAGTTAACGCGAAAAAATGAATTTTTCAATTTTCGATAAATATGTCAAAATTTTAGTGACATGCTGTTAACCAAATAACTACCGAAACAAAACATATTCAAGGAAAAGGAATATTGCAAAAAAGATGAGAAAGAATATTGCAAAAGATGAGATGCATTCATTTCAATGAAACCATTGTCCTCCGAACAATATTAAAGAAGAAACTACAAAAAAATCAATATCAAAAGCATACAGTGTACCAATAATGTCTTCGTACAGCAGCTATTTGGAACTTAAATGATAAAAAACAATAGATTTTTGCAACAAATTTGAAAAAGTTTTAATGCAGATTTATTCATTGAACATTTTTATTTAATTTAGAAACAAAAACTAATCCATTTAAAATATTCATTGCAAAGTTATTAACTATAAAGAAAACAAAGTCGACAATTTGCCTCCAATAATGTCTTCGTACACCTACGAAACAGTTTATGAAAAATCTTAAAAACTATAGATAATTTTTTTGTTAATATTTGGTTGGGTAGCCTTTATTTTTAACCATGGCTTTAAGGCGGTGTGGCATCGATTCTACTATTTTTTTTTGCATAGCTTGGCTCTATTTTTGCCCATTCCTGCTGAAGGGTCTGTTTTGAGCTAATATGATGAGTCCTGATCCTTTTTTCCAGCATGTTCCACATGTGCTCAATGGGATTGCGGTCAAGACTTTGCGGTGGTGTTTTGAGCAAATGTGGAGTTTTGTATGCCAAGAACATCCTAGTATTATGAGCCATGTGCTTAGGATCGTTATCTTGTTGAAAGTAAAAATCTTTTGATACACCCAATTTTTCAGCACTTGGCTTCAAATTTCTTTTTAGAATTTCAATATATGCCCGATGATCCATGATTCCTTCAATTATTTCTAAGTTTCTAACGCCGCTTGCAGCCATACAGCCCCCTACCATTACGCCACCGTCGCCGTGTTTTACAGTAAGTAGGGTTGTAAGCATCTCCTGGGTTTCTCCATACTCTAAGTCTCCCAATCAGACCCAAAAATGTTATATTTGGACTCATCAGAAAATATAATATTGCGCCAAAACTCAAGAGATGCATTTTAGTATTGCCGAGCGAAGTCCAAACGTTTTTTTCGATCAACATCACTTACCAGTGGCATCCTACGAAGTGGACCAGACTTAAATCCGGTATCAATCACGGCTTTTCGTACTGTTTCTGGATGAACTTCTTTCGATTGGGTTGAAGGAGCTCTCCACTACTTTTTGGTGCACTTATGAACGAATCCTTGGCAATCATACGCCTGATTTGCAGCCGATCTGCATCAGTGAGAATTGCAGGGCGTCCTGATTTAGGCTTATTTTTTACGCGGCCTTCATATTTAAAGCGCCCGATTGCAGATTTAATAGTAGAACAGCTCTGCGATAGTAGTTTGGCTATTTCCGCGTATGATTTTTGCTCTTTTACGTGTAAATTCAATTAAGTGTACGCTCTTTCAACGACAAGTATTTATCAGGCATTATTTCGATTTAAAACTGAGCAAAACCAACGAAATTTACATTTATGTTCCTTTATTTATAGTTAGCACAAAACTGTTTGAGTGGGAACTAATTATGGTCAATAACTGTCAGCAAAGAGATCGAAGGGCAAGCGAAAGCTTAAATGTACGAAGACATTATTGGAGGCGAATTGTCGACTTTGTTTTCTTTATAGTTAATAACTTTGCAATGAATATTTTAAATGGATTAGTTTTTGTTTCTAAATTAAATAAAACTATTTAATGAACAAATCTGCATTAAAACTTTTTGAAATTTGTTGCAACAATTCATTGTTTTTTATCATTTGAATTCCAAATAGCTGCTGTACGAAGACATTATTGGTACACTGTATAAGCCCGGATTATTATGAAGGAATACTTCTGTAGAAGAATTTCTCAAAAATATTTTCAAATCAAGAATAAATTGGTATACACTTTTTTTTAGAAACACTCATATAATAATTTCGCAAACATTTACGTTAAAGATTTATGTTCAAAAACTTTTACAAAAAATTTTAAAGCAAAACTCATCAGCAGTTTCTTTATTAAAAAATAATTATAACTATCAAAAATTATTTTCTCCATAACAATTTAACAAAAAATTCACTTTAAAGAACATTTTGTTAACGCTTCTATTAAAAAAAAAATCTTATAGTGAATCTACAAGAAGAAAGTTGCGTAGAAAATATATCTTGAAAAAATTTCCTACATCAAATTTTGCAAAATAAAACTTTAAAAAATTCCTGGAAAATATTTTGCAAATTCTTTGTTTTGTTTTTAAAAAAATACTGCAAAATCCACCCAAAATTATGCAAAACTATAAAAGAGCAACGAAATCACTCAAAAAGTACACGACTTTAGGTCTTGAAAATTTATAAAATTCTTGAAACAAATACTAGTGACATTTTTTCAAGATGAAGTTGCTTAGCAGAACATAGTGATTATAGGTTTTAAAAAAATGGTATTGAGGAGTATGCAAACAATTTAGCTAGCATCTTAATTGAAAAAAATAGATCGAAGGATCTAAGTGTTAAAAACAAAATTTTGCAGCAAGCAAAGTATAGACAACCTTTTTTGATTGAACAGTTAATTGCTATATTAGTTTATATCAACCATTTTGGGATATAAAACATTTATAAATCTTTGACACTCGCATATTGTTTTCTTGTTATTCAGAATGTAAAACAAAACTCTATTAAAATTTATACGCTTTGCTATTTTCATGCCTAAATATTCTTTCCCACCAAACGAGGTATTTCGATTTAACCCATTCGCTGCTAAGGTTGAGTATACTCGTCTTCCCATTGCCAGAGACGAGTATATTCGTCTTTGATTTTGATTATAGTTTATAAATTTATGAGCTTCCACCAAGAAATAGCATAACTTAGGTAAAACATACCACTTAAAATGTAATTGGCAACGGAAATATCTTCATTTAATTTGGGCTTAGCAGCGAATGGGTTAAGGACAACTGTTTCATACCTTGGAGTTCTGCATAATTCAACAAATAACGATGAGTAACCAAATACCTAATATTTTTATGTGTTTCTGTTCGATATTACCCAAAATGTTACCGAATAAGCTCGTAGCTCACAGAAAATCTTTACGTAACATAAATGAAAGGGATGTGTTCCAACATATTTCTTCCCAGTTCGAATAGTAAACTTTTAATCGTCAATTTACCCAAGTGCATATATAAGGAAAATTTAAAGCATTCTTCCCTGATTGAATGACGCATGCTTTACGCTACAAAACAAGGTGATGCAGAAGACACAATGGTGGTAGCGGTACTTGCTGATAGCGATAGGCACGAACATGGATTGTAAATTCGAGAATTGTGTGCTGGAGCTCATACGAGATAGTAGTCACACAATTTAACTCTATGGTCTGATTCTCACAGGGTTCGTCTGGGGAAGGGTTTCCCGTTTCGACAATGGTAGTTGATAGCATCGCAATAAAAAATCCTTGTAAGGAATTCTTATTGTTTCGGTGATTCTGTTGACTTATTCTAATGACCGTTATCAAAATCCAATGAAAGTAGCCCTCGCAATAATTTTGTCTGAACAATGCGCTTTTAATGCAGAGGAATAAGTGTAAGGACTAAAACAAAAAATTAAAATTGTAATCATGAATATTCATTGCAGAAATGCCATTATTCTCCTTAAAATCGAAAGGAAATATAAACGATAGTATATTAGAAACTAATGTTACGTTGGAGCGATAATAATAAATTATTAATTATTATTAAAATAATAAATTCGGTTTTTACTAAAGGTCGCAAAATTCCTGCTGGCAACACTACGTTTCCGATGACATATTGTGTGACAAATTAGAAAATATCAGATAGTTCCATCTATTGCTAATTGCAATTTTGATTGACAAACTGTTTTTGTTCATGTTTTTGTCAAAAGTATCTTCCAAAGGTGTTTTCGAAATGTATGTAAAAGTACATAACTTTGTACCCAAGACTGGCACACAAGAACAGAGAGTTTCAAAAGCATGTGTTTCGCTAACAATGCGAACATCTGAATGTGTAGAAATATGCTAATCATATAATCCTTCTATAAAACAACAAAGAACTAAGAATTGGGAAAGTATTTGAAACTTTGCTTGACTGTTTCATGCCTGAAATAGTTTTCGCTGCTTATCGACCATACGAAAACTTAACAAATCACTTGTCTCAGCATGCTAAATTTATGTTTAGCAGCTTTTATTGAATTCAGGGGCTGGAAACCATTTTTTAAAATACAAATTCTTGAGTTAGAATTCAGCTTCCTGACGCGACAAATGTCCCACTAATTATTTAGTATACTCGATAAAAATGTTGCTTATTTTAATAGTGTATTTATTAATTCCTAAATAACTCAGTGTGTAAAGCGTATCCTTAAATTTTCGACACCTTCTCGAATATTCGTTATTTTTCGCATCGCAATGGTTTATTTATCCTGGAATACAAGAAAAGTGTCTGCAACCTTTTATCAATTCCATTCAAGTCATATCCACTACTATCTGTTACGTATCGTCTCATACAAAAATCATGTATGTAATATACTGCAATTCAGACGAAAACCGTACGGATGGCGTTATCCTTGGGAATAAATTTTTCATGTGATTCAAACTGCTCCCCGTCGCAGCTATAGTGAATGAAACGTCGAAACGAAACCTATCCAAACCGACCTAACGTGTGCGATTTCTTCTTTTTTTTCGTGGTAACCTTATTGTGGTGTCGTTTTTCCATTGCCACTTTTCACCATTCGTTCGAATAGATAGATCCCGCTTTTCTCTGGAGTGAGCCAGGACATGAATAGCTTGCCAAGAAAATGCCTCACCGGTGCCGTTCAGTGTTGCGTTACGAACAAGCTTGGTGGGGCTGTTTGGTGGAAATTTTGATGGCAAACGAGTAAATAAGCTCGGAAAAAAGCTACGAAGAATATGAATCAAGTTAGGAAAAAAGGAAAAGATGGAATGGTGGTGGTATCAGATCCATGAAATGGAGTAAGCTACGCGCTTGAAAAGACGAGTCGACATAATGGGGTTGTAAGCAAAGGACTCTGCAATTCGTTGTCATCTTTTGGGATTTGATAAGAACATCGTGTAATATTTTGCGTTCCTTTCTGAATTGAGTTTTCTGGGTTTTTTCGACGCGTTTCCGAGGATATCACAGGAATGTTCTGTGTTGCAGGTGCTTCAACTTGAGTTGAAAGAAAACATGAAAAGCTGGTTTTGTTGTGTTGAGGAGTGCCGAGTGTTCACTAATCGACTGAAAATTTTAATATCGGTTCCTTCGAAGCACCAGTACATCATGCATCCTTTGAAATGAACGTTATGAAATTTGAAAACCTTTCAAAGATTCTCTCCTCAACTTGATTCACTTCCTTGCAAACTGGGATTTCCTCCGCTCGTTTCCAAGCTAACAAAACTTGATGTACCCATTTCATGTTTCACCCGATATCCTTTCACGTCGCCCATTATCATGGTTTTTTCAAACAGGCAAGCACCCAGTCAGCCAAGATGTATCCTTTTCATAGACTTCGGCAAGTTAACAAAGACGGTGTGGTACTCACCTAAATGTAGTCGTCCTGTTCCCCCAGGCACATTAGTATCATGTTATGACACGCCACACACAACATGCATGAAGGCATGAAAACGTGAGCATACGCCGCAGAAGAGCCTGAAGAAGGACCAGAACGACGAAGGACACGATCTATGATGTGTTCAGACTGGTGGCAAAACGAGTGGTGAATGTGTGGAAAAGTGGAAAGTGATTCGGAAGGTGAAAGATTACCAGGGATTTAACTGGGTGGCGCAAGAGTCTAGTTATGGATACGGGTGCTTAAGTGTGAGGTCAGGGATGACTTGGGGTTTGCGTTGAGTCCTCGCTCCTTTGTTCCCTGCCTGGGAATATTTCGTTCTCGACGTCGTCTTTCGCATGACGATGAGAGTCGGGAGGGCGAGATAAGAATCTGCAAAGAATACAAAATGATGACGATGGTGTCGTACATAAGGACGATATGAGTGGGAAAAAAATCAGGAAAACAAGATGAACATACACTTGTACCGTAATATGTATTTCAAAGTAGGAAATGCGGGAATGGGTGCGAATGGGAACGGTTTACGACTGGTGGTTTTAGCTTTGAAGAAGATTATCTCTGTCAAGGATTACATTTTCCTTTTTTTTGCAATTGAATGAAGTGAAATGTTGAGGACGGAGGAGCATATAACGTGGAAGAAAACTGTAATAATGTTGATGGCCGAATGAAAGGTGTGATTCGGAACGATTGTGTATAACAACATACAATGCATACATGGAGTGACTGTGAAGTAATTTGGTTGTGTGCTTTGTGGAAAAGTTACGGTTTACAGAGTATGAGGATAAATCATGACACATTATAAATGTTAATAGCAGCATGAATTACATAGGGGAGGATTTCGTACATGTCTGTCTCCTACTCCTATTTTAAACGGCTTCTGTTATAGCATTGCCTTTTCTTTAACTCGATATCAATTGATTGGAATCAAACTATATTTTTTTGTCTGTACCATCCAAATTTCTTCTTGAAAACCAATAATAAACTATAATATTTTATTTGTTCTATTTTCAGGGTCCCCCGCCGCAGGGCCCCCTCAAATTCACCATAGTCGACACATTAGAACGAATAAAGGAAGAGTTTAATTTTTTACAAGCACAGTACCACACGTAAGTAGTGAATTTCAATCAATTAATAGTTTGTAAGCACAGAAATTTTTGATAAAATAAATATTTACATTCGCAAAGATTTGCTGCATTGCAATTTTTGATTTGAATTGCTCTCCAAAATTCTCATAAATGAACATAAACGAAGAGAGGCGAAAAAGCTTTGGGCCTAGAATATTGAAAGTGCGGATAGAAATGTAAAAAAAAATCTATATAATCTCCCTCTAGTTTAATGCACGTCGTACAGTGCAGTGAAAAAAATTCACTATTTTGTTTTCGAAATGCTCGTCTACTGTCGGCACCATTTCTTGGTCTCTCGAAAATCCTCGTCCTCGTAGGTCTTCTTCAAATAAGAAAACAGAAAGTGATTACTAGGGCTAGGTCCGAAATGTGTGGTGGTTGGTTGATTTCTTCAAACACTGTCTTACCAAGACACGTTTTACAACTCGCGAAGTGTCTACGGGTGCATTGTTCTGCAAGAACAAGACTCCTTTTGCCAGTTGCCCTCTCCTTTTCTCGACAACTACTTGGCGCATTTTTGTCAACAGTTGATTGTAGTTTTTTAGGAAGATAGTCGATGAACAGAATCCCTTCACAATCCAAAAAAAAAAACAGTGACCATTAGCTTAGATGACGATGTTTCCATTTTAAATTTCCGTGGTGGCTTAACTCTCTTTTGACTCCTGTTTTCACTCTGGATCAGTACGAGACATCAGTGACACTTAAATGTACCGTAGGCTGAAAACTTTTCAGCCTCTCCTGATGTGTATAAAATTCATTTTTGCCCGCGAAATACGTACCGCAATGGTATTTTAATAAAATGCAAAAGGTATACAGCTCAATATTTTGAATATTTTTTCCATTTAAGCTTAACCTTAACCACAAAAATTTTATAGAATCCAACTTCAGATGTTTCGTGAAGAAATTGGTATTTTTCGTCGTATTTCAAGCCACAAATTGTAAGAAAATTGCAGAAATTGTTTCTTTCCTAAATAAACAGTTGAAGCTACCATCGAAAAAAATTCTTTTTGAATTTGGTTCCATATACATAATTCCACATTCAACGATAAACCCTCAAAACCACATTAACCATAAATCCAGACTTAGTACTCATCATTTAATATACATAAGCGAAAATCGTTAATCACCACGCCATCCCACCTCTTCAGTTAATAAACTCACTCTTGTAACCCTGATTTCGAAAACAATTCCATAAATCTTTTCGTCCTGTTGATCATTTTGAATACTATTATTATTATCAGTGTCAGTGTTATCCGAAAAATTACCATTATTATTAATTTCGGGGTGAGCATTTAAAACGATTATGGGATGATGCAAATTGTTTTCATAGTTGATCATTTCCAGGATTTTCAAGAGAAAATATGGTGGAAATATGCTTACCATAATCCACTCATTTAATTAAATGAATTCGATAGAATAGTTAGCGGAAATAAAGAGTTGGTTTGTAGCAATGAAATTCATTCAATAATTGCAGTCATCATTATAGCAATAATTTATTGTTATTCGAAATATTGGAAATTTGGTAGATGTTGTAGATGATCAGTGAACGCCGCTAGATTTTTTATTTAACACTAGGCGTACTAACATTGTGTTATTTTGGTGAAAATATCAACATTGACTAAAATTTGGCAATTGTTGTTATACTTGTTTAAGCAGCAACTTTTAAAAGCTTCAATTCGTTGCATCGATCAACATTTGATCATATTAATTATAAACGCGCTTAAAAATGCTTTTCCATTTATTCCCTTGTTAGTTCAAATATATCCATTGAATTACATGAGGATCGAGGTATATTTATATATTTATTGATTTTAAAGTCACTTGGACACTAAAAAGGAAGTATTTTTAAAAATTGCTTTTTTTATTTTTGGTATAGTTCTAGTCACACAAGCCAAAAGTAAGTCAAAATGGAAATGTGCTCCGAAGATTTATTAATCGGAACGTTGATTCAAGATATTTATCATCAAAAACAATATAAAAACGGCGTGCATTGTCAGCAAGTTCTATTAAAATATCATTTAGCAGATATGCTTCGATTTGTTTAAAGTTCAGGGGGTGTACAGTGGTAGAAAAAGTAAACATCTGTCTGAAACGAAGAATTACTATTATTCTCACATTTTGTCAACTTTCTCGGCTAGAAAAATATATGTTTCAATTTTTTTTTTGGATTAAAGAGCTTATTTACCTTTGATATTAAAAGGACTACGTGACAGTAATATTTTATAACTAGATGAACTACGTGAGATCATTATTTTTTCCTCACACTGTTCTGGAGAAAATAATTGCTATGCTGACTTGTTAACTTCGTTCGCTATCTTCAGCGGTGAAAGAGTCGTCTCAATTACTATGAAATTCAATTGTGATGAAGTTTTGATAGCTTTCAAGAACTATGTCACATCCACACTTCTTTTTTGTCTGTGTTGCAACCTTTCTTTGATTGTGTCAAGTTGTTGGAAAAACATCATGTAAATACTACAGTTTTTTGGATTTTAATCTAATAGTTATGAAGGAACAGCATTGATTTCGTATTTTTAAACTTTGTTTCCAATTTTTTTGAGTATAAATTTAACGTCGATTATATTTACACTGATTTTTCTATAGCATTCGGTTGTACATTTCCGCATAATGTCGTAATACGGAAAGTTTCTGAGCTTTGCTTCTCAGAATTTTTTGTAGATGAAATTTCTTTTTGTCTCTTGCGTAGGTGTCTTGTGGTTTTCGATTTTCGCATTTCAGCTCCGTTTGCTCATACATCCGGTGTGTCTTGAGGCTGCATTCTAGGTCCTCTTTCCTTTTTTTCTTTTCTAGCGATTTGCCTTGTTGTTTTACGTTACTTTACCAAAGAATTCTCGCGCGCGTACCGAAATAATACCGCGTTCAAGACCTACCTGAGAGAATAAAAATCATTTACGTTACTTTGATCTACGGGTGATATGCCGAAACTACTCAAAAAAATGAAAGACTGCCGGGTACAAAAACAATCTCTCGGGGGGCCGTGCTACTCTCGATAGAAAGACGAACTTCAGCGGAGCTCGCCAGGCGCAGAAGTCGCTGCCTGGGCCCACCCTACCATGGCCTAGCGCTTGCGTGTCAGCATGTGTTGTGCGCGCTAGGCCCACCAACTTTTCACGCGGCTGCTTGACCTGCCACCACGTAGTGGAATGCATTTCGAGAAGACTTAGTTAAAAATTCCTCAGACTATACATAATGAGATCTGTTCAATATTGATCTAGAACGTTTCACGCCACGTAGTTTCCGTTGTTCACTCAGAGCAGGACGCAATGGGACACTTTCATTGGACACTCTTCCATTGTTTCTCATTCCCACTGAGTTTCACTAAATCGGGCGGCTTGGATTGCAACTACAATCTTTTTCCAATTCTTCAAAAAAAAAACAATTCTGCTTAAAACCCTACCATACGGGTCGACGGTACGAACCGGTCTCCTTTTATTCGCACTTTTACAAATTTTTCTGTCCGGGTAGCCGGCAGGAACAAAAACTCCTTCACAAACGTTTTTTCCCAAAAATCTCCGTCTAATTCTCTTAAGTAGATGTGATCGTGCATTGCTAGAGTCTCACAAGAATACATGGTCCTTGCTTTTCAAACGCGGCCTACCGTACTCAAAGCGTTCGGATCTTGTGAACATTTGAAAGCTTACCATGCATGCTCCTCGAACGCAGAATCCATCTTGTGCATTGTTTCTTTTTTCAATTATCTCCCCCCCCCCGCTCCATACATACGTGCAGATTCTGAGAATATTGCACAATCATCTTCATCGACTAAGGCTCATCATTAAACACTCTATTGTTTAAAAAAATCCACCTACCTACCCAAAATGCACGGTTGACGTCTGTGCTGTACTATATTTGCAATTTTTGAATTTTATAGTTGAAGAAAACAAATCAAAAATCAATTAGGAGTTTTACTACTCCTTCGGTATTTGACCGAAAACAATCAATTTCCCGAACCCGACAATTCTGTATATTAAAAATTTCACTGATTGCTTCAATTCTGCCTTCATCGCTGAAGCTGTTTTTGTTGTTGTAAAGTTCAAGATGGGCTGATAATTTTGGGCACCCGCAACCCCCTCAAGACAGCTTGTCAAGTATGACTGACTAAAAAAATCTCATACGGCTGATAGTGAAACATGGCGGCTGCAACAATTGAAATTTCTATCATTCTTATCAGAAAACCTTCAAAACAATGCTGTAACTAATCATTGTTTTTGTGCCTAAATCCATAAATCTCCTTAATTAGGCGCCTCTTCATGGGTAAAAATCATTTCAAACATCACATACGTACCATATCCACAAATGCGTAACAACACGATACACATTAAGCTTGTAATTATTATTATTTTACACGATCCGAACGATTATCTACACACATATGTATATATGTTAAGCGTATGCAGATTGTAGACATGATTCTCATTAGCGAGTGTAATTGTGTATTAAAATGGATGGCAATTATGTGATAATGAGCAGTCAAAGTGTATTTTTATACTGTTTTCACTTGCAATGTGTTCATGTACAAACGTTCTCGGCAGACCGTAGCCACCGCAAAACATTCACTACAGCTACTTGTTGTTGATATTATTATAATTTTTGTTGTAGCTATTATTGTTGCTAGTTGGTCGTGGGTATTTTGATTCTTTCCTCATATAGTTTACGTTGTCGATGATGCGACAAGCACATACCATATGTGCGTATTGGTAACATGTGCGAATTTGTTTGTAATTCATTCATATTTTAGCGTCAACCGTGAAAATATTAGCAAAGTTGCAACAAAATGAATGCATTGGAAAATGTTGTACAGCTGAAGTGTGAATAAATTGGTGTAATGAATGCTTTTTGAATGTTTGAAAACAATTGGATATTGTGCGTGTGCATTTTTGATAGGAAGGATAATTGATTTATTTCGTGGCAATTATTTTGAATATTTTTGATGAGTAAATTGAAATGGATATGGGAAAGAAGCTTGATGTATTGAAAAGCCTTCCGTATCGAGTTGGCGGAATGAACATGGGAAGATATATGTTATTTTTATATACATATATTTTATAAAAGCGTTATGATGTTAGTTAATGACTTTGTTCAACTCATATTGCATAAATCAATCTTAAAACCTTGCTCGCTTCAACTCTGACACCACTTGAAAATAAGGACAGGAGCTATAACTCAAGGATTGAAGATTAATTACTCTCGATTTGGGTAAATTAACAATTAACAGTTTGCAATGCATAAACTCATCAAATTCCACTTGCTTTGCTTAGATATTCGTAGAAAATAGAAATCTATATGGACTTTATGTGCAAAGCTTTCACCTCAATAACATTCGTTCAACTCCAGGAGCTCTCCAACGCAGAGAACCCTTCACATAGTCGAACAATATCAAAATATTTTCGAATGTAATTGCTGAAACCATCTTCTACTCGATATTAGCTCTCGTCTAATTACCCATTCCGATTGTACGTTCATTCAAACATACATTTACTTTCCCTGGCAGCACGGAGTCATGCACAAACATTCCAAACTTGTCCGATTCCTCCGTTTCTCAATGTCATAATATTGAAATTATCATACTCATGCACTTAAAGCATAATCGACCAAAAGCACTAAACAAACAACACGAAAAGCAATTAAACTAGGAACCACCCCAACTGTCGCCAACCAACCCATCAGGGAATTAAATCTGGAACTCCACATTCCATTTGTAAAACGTGCACTCGACTCCATGCAAGTCAACTCGACATCATCCACTTTGCCATTCTACCTACCCCTGGCTCATGTATGATCCAGTCGATCCCCATCACCCCATCAGACGGTTTCAGGGTGAACACACAAGGGATGGTGGAGAGTAGGCCGCTGTAAGCGCTTAATATGATGAAATAATTAATAGTCGCGGTAATTACTGGATCCAAGTTGCCAGATAGAGTACAGACGCCACCAATATGCGAGTACGTGAGCAGCACTAATTGTACTTGGGCCGGAGGTCCTGAAACTTGGAAAGAGTGGCTGACATGCAACCCAAGTATTTGGGCAACCCGTTCTGGATTGCCCTCGCCACCATGGCATTCTGGTAGATTTCCTGTAATGGTATTCTGCCAATCGTAGAAATAGTCGGAATGTGGTGGATGTGTGCTTTTAAAACAAATTCCTCTTTCACGCAAATGCACAGGATATTGTACAAGGAAGAAAAAATAATTCATTTTTAATGAAGAGTCAGCGAGGTACAAGTACGTAAGGGCAGGAAGTTTGCTCATTTTTCAAAGTCATAGTCTGGTATTCTCACTTGTTGCTTTTTATATTGAAACTGGATGGAGTTCTCTGCATGCCGATTGAAAATCATAATCATTGTTCAAAAGCGTCGAATATTGGCTTCCAACTTATCAATAGTTGCTCGTTTATCAGATTCAACATTGACGCACCTCCACAAAAAGTAGCCCAGCCCAATTGAGTCAAATGACATGACCTGGGCGGTCAGTTTACAGGTCCATTTCTTGAGATGATTCGATCACCAAAGGTTCGACCCGATGAAGTAATGGTTTCACGCGCTAGGTGGCATGTTGCGCCATCTTGTTGGAACCAATTGTCCTCAGACGATTGGCATTGATATCGGGAATCAAAAAAATTCGAATTATTTAACCTGTCTGTAGCGATCGCCACTAACAATAATGTTTGTTCTGTCTTTAGATTTGAAAAAGAGAGGACCAATTATGCCGCCAGCAAGCAAACCGCAACATACACTGAACTTTTGGGATGTAATGGGGCTTCCAAAGTCTCTTGAGGATTATCCTCACACCAAAAACGGTCATTTTGTTTATTTGGAAATGAGCCTCATCGCTGAAAATAATTTGAAAGTAAAAATGCGGTTCGACTTTCAACTCATTCTCAGCCCATTCACTGGACGTACGACGCAAACGATGGTCCAGTGGCTACAATTTCTGCACTAGTTGGATCTTATAGGGCTTTATTCCAAGATATTTCCTCAAAATGTTCCATGTAGTGGACGGGCAGAGGTCAAATTGTTAAGTCCAATCGATAAATTTAGATGCTCGGTCACACTATACTCTACAGTAGCGATAGCTGCCTTGGTGCGCACTGTACGAGCTCGTGTTGGATGAACATTGTCGAATAGAATATATGCGAACGTAAATATTTCCATTGTATTGCCGCTCAGACGAGCGATTATGAGGATCATAAATTGGACGAGATGCTCTATAAGATTGGTGCACGGAACACGAATTTTTTAAAACTGTATAACTCATTTGCCACGAAAATAGAAAAGGTCGCGCCAAAAACAAATTTTCCATCAGCCACAGTATTCAAATCATTGGTGGGGAAGCGAGTATGGGATGGGGTTGATGAGTGAAGTGAGTTGGGGGTTAATGTGCGGAATCAGTTGGATGTTGATAAGCAAATCGAGCAGAGGGCGACACTCACTAATATATTATCAAATAAATGTAGGTAATGTTCATTACGATAAACACTTGGAGAGTTCTAAATTTGAAGTGTTTTTTCGTTAAATTTATTGCGTAAATTGGTTCGTTCCCAGCAGGTGGTTTTTGAAGAACTACTACTTATATATTTTTGAATTGATCCGTTTTTAAAACGGTATATAATTTTATAAACATTTTTTTATTGATGAAATTTTTCAAACGTTTGCAAATTTATGCATTTTCTGAAATTCTATTCAAATTTTCTCACGTAAAGATAATCAATTTATTTTTTAAATTTTTTTATGGAAAATATCTCGCAAAAATGGTAGTCAATTCTTCAATCGATTTGAGTATGAAATATATTCAATTTTATCCATTTTTTAACTTTTTGGCTAGCAAATCAACTTTGATTGCTTCATCTGGTTAGCCGAATGAATTTTGCGAATATCTTACGGTGAATTATATTTTCCACCCATAATATACTGGGAAATAAAATTTAATACTTGTTTTACATAAACACAATATACTTTATATTCATACAATAAATTATTCCAAACAATTTCTTTAGCCTTGAAATAACATCCTATCATTTTTTCATAACTATAATCAATTTCCTGAAATATTTTGCAAATTATACATCAATACATCTTTCAATTTCAGTACAGTCAAATGCAACCATTTTTTTAAATAAATATCTATTTCCACAATCAGTAATGCATCCTCATATCATTTCTTTTCAGATTAAAATTAGAATGCGAAAAATTAGCAAATGAAAAAACCGAAATGCAAAGACATTATGTAATGGTAAGTATCTGTAGTTTATTTAAATCGCTATTCATCTCAACAGCTTCACCACTCTCAAATATCCATTAATTTTATCATCCACGAACCTACCCTTCGATAAGGGTATAATTCATTCATACACTTATCACATCCCTTATTAAATAAGCGTATCAACAAGAATCGTGACTAATCCCGCGAGAGTCGTCACATCCATCCCTAAACAAACGTATACAACATGAACATAGAAAATCATAATTTGTAAACGAGCGAGGGGAGGGTGTAGCACCCTACATCACCATGGAGGGTTGAGAGGGAAAAGACAAGGGTCGATTTGCAATTTAAAATCATATCAGAAAATCTCGGCTTCAATTATTCCAATGTCTGTAATATGGTTTCACGCTCTCTTGTGTATTGTGCTGGCATTCAGTGCGGTAGCGCAATAAGGGTGTATCTGGCATTTATATTTTATTATGTCACCATTATTGAGACTCCCTTGAATAGGTACACGCACTCTGCACAGCGAATTTTTCGAATAAATGCTTGACATGCACCCCTCGACTTGATTCAATATGGATGTTCGAGTGTTTCAATCCTGATTGCACAAGGGGCGTACAGTGGATGTTAAAATGTTTACTGTAGCTTCATTCTTGTGAGAAGGACTCTTTGGACAGTGGAAACAAAAAAAAAGCACGGATACATCGCAATTCTTTACACGAAGTGATGTATCTTCATTTCTCATCGTACAATTGTGGCTAATCAAAGAATGGTTTACATGTGGGTAGCCCTAACGTTCGATGTGCTATCCACGGAGGTCCTTCTTCAGTGATTTTCGGTGATATTTCTTTGTCTAAAATATTCAAAACATGTGGACGAAATTATACGCCAATAAGTGTATCTTTCCACACAATATACGGTAAGATTTCATATTTATTATCTCTCCACCTTGGCAGTTATCATATCGCTAATGTCGTCCTTGTATTCGACATATCGTCGTCATCCCGACCCCACCCTTCCTGTTGCTATATTACCATTGTCATGTAGTGGAAGTTGATCGCAAATTGTATTAAGTCGTATTTTTCCCTTATGCTGCAAACGACCTCGATAAAAGTGTGCACCCCATCCCATTAGCGTTTTATACGCTTTAAGGACACCGCTCCTACTCCACGACCATATAGATTTTATACACATATAATTCCATGTGTATCGAGGGAATAAAAACGTCAAGTAAACTCATCATCATCATCAGCAGCAACAGCAACAACAAATCGCTCGTCAAAATATATAGTATATGCGAAAAAGGGGCCACTTACGCACCTGGTCTTACAAGGACGAAGAGTCGCAAGGGGACCATGGTACATCTATTATTGAAAGATTAATAGATTCGATGCGGCGTGCAGTGCAAGAAGTAATATCGACAAGGGTAGAACGGTATGACGCGTCATGTTCGTCTGCGAATGGTGGTAATGCTCCTCTATACAGGCATTGTGACTCTTCAATTATTGCACGTCCATAAAAAGCCAAGAGTCCTTGTTGAGCTGTTTTATATCGTGAAGCCAGCTTCCCATTAAAAATAGTCGTTTAGTGGCGGACTTTTATGTTTGTTGTGTTTTTTTCCTTTCATACGCTCGTTGAAATGCCCTCCGGGAATTGCACCACCACGACACGGCATCGGGGTTGGGTGGCTAAAAAGGAGTGGCTGGAGCGGAAGCAATGTTGCTGTTGTTTTAAACATATAACGATGACCGACATCCTTGTTTGTGTTGTGTCGTTTCAACGCTAGAACGTTCTACTTATCAAGTCAATTAAATTATTTTCATCATTTAGATTTTACTCGCGTTCGTTTGTTCGTTCAATCTAGTATGTAGTATGGTTTTCACAGCAAGGATATAAATGGGTACCTTAGTGTGGCTATACCTCTTTGTTGGATTTCGCGTCCAATGCAGGGTTGGGACGAAAGCGGATCCTTGAGAATATTGAGTGCATATAAGGCACACTTTTTGTTATGTTTTTGTCACTGAGGGTGAGGGAAGAATTATTAATAGTGGTGAAGAGTTTTATTAACCAATGTTTGATTTAAAAGATCGATGTGATGATGGAGATTTTCGTTTTAATGCGATTAAATGACGACGTTCGGTGTTTTATAAATTATATGAAGAAACAAATTAATGTTTGAAATGGAAGATAATGTTTGTTTTGTATAATAATTGCCACCCACATTTAATTTTGAAAGCCTGTCGTAAAACACATTTTTCTAATAATATTTGATTGTTGTGCTGTTTTGAAGGCGAAAATTATCAAATTTATTCGCGGTTTTTTCAAGAAAACTCGAAAAGACCATAATCGTGATATGCCTGATCGTTACCTTTTCCTTTGACCAAAATAAATGGAAAATACGAGGTGGGATTGATGAGTAATGTTTTCATCTCTACTACAGTGAAAGGAGTGGGGATAAAAACATGATTGAGTGTGCGATTGGTAGTTTAACTTATCTAGTTTAAGAGTCTATGAGCTCAGTTTCATCCAGTAAGTCTATGTTTTATATTTTTAATTATGACATCTGAGAATCAATCGCGTATAAAAAAATGATCTTTGATTGAATTTTTTGCACTAGAAGGGAGGAAGATCAGTTTCAGTGACGGGTGAGAGTACCAAAGAACAATTCGATACTTTAATCAAAGGAAATCTTCGGATTAAATAAAGAGATATTGCCAATTGTCTTGGTATCAGTCAACGACATCATTGAGCAGTTGAATTATTGAAAACTCTGTGCCTGGTGGGTTTCTCGGCACCTGATCGATCCAATGAAACTTCAGAGGAAAAATGTTGCTGGACAACTACTTAATTGATACCCCCAATAGGAAGATGCTTTTCTCATGAATATTGCTACAGGTTATGAGTCTTGGGTCTATCCACTATGACCCAGAAAACAAAAGACAGTCTATGGAATATCGGCATCCAAACTCCTCTGGTCCGAGACAATTCAAAACGATTCCTTCCGCACAGAAGGTTATGCTGGCAATTTTCTGGAATCCTTGTGGTGTCATCAATCACACAGAATTCCTTGCATAGGACACAACGATCAATTCAGACTCATATTGTCAAACACTCACTACACTTAAATAGCCTATCCCTGGGATCAGGCCTGATCGAGCAACATTTTTGTTTTTGCATCACGGCCAACAAACAATGGCTAAATGTAACTCGCTGATGTTCTTCCTCACCCCCATACAGCCCAAACTTGGCCCCATCGGACTTTAAGTTTTTTCTTAAGTGAAAAGAACAACTGAAAGGTGAACATTTTTCAACGGATGACGGATCGTGAGTCAAAAAACAAAACGTATATGTTTTCATTCGTCTGCAAAAATTAAGTTTTCGTTTGGAGAAGCAATTTACATTAAATGGTGATTATGTTGGAGAATTATATTTTTCCTTTAAGGTACTATCACCGCCTACAAGGCCAAAAAAGCAAATTTCCAAGAATTTTTATCTCAGCGCCTTTATTGAATATTCTCACATAACTTTTTTTTTTAATATTATTTTATATTATATTTTTTTCATTGTGCTTTTATTTTTCTAATTTATAGAGGTTGCCAAAATAAAGGTCTTGAAAAAACACTGTCCCACTGAAGACAGTTAATCTCGAGATTGGTATGTGTGGAACAAAAAATTCAAAAAGTTTCTTGAAAAGGAAGGTGTTGGACAGGGTAATTTACCGCAATTAGTAAAAAATTGATTAAAAAACTAAATGCCGAATGCTTGAAAAAGGTGAAAAAACGGCCTTTCTTGCGAGTTAATTTTTTTTTGTTTTTTATATTTTTTGGCTAAAATTTTGGTAAATTACCCTGAAGATTACATCAGTAAATAAATCGCACCAAGGTTCATTAAAATCGGTTCAGCCAATCCAGAGATTAACTGCCCGCAATACGCGTTTAAATTTGTTTGTAGTTTTATCAGAATTTCAGAATGGCCGGAAATTTATGCACGCAACTGTATAATTGATCGTGGTACATGATACAATTCATGAATATCTGGAAATATAGATACTATGTCTTAAGTTTTAGTACTCTCTTTCTAATATTCACGCGGAAAACAATGGAAATCGTAAAACGTGCCTCCGGCCTGCTTCATTTTTAAATGTCTGAGGAGTTGAAAAATCCAAAAAAAAGATAGATTGATTTATTGAACAAATTTGACGGTAATAGTACCTTAAAGTTGAATAAATTTATTAAATTTTTATGCTGGTTATTAATTTTTATTGCTTGCTGAATTATTTATAAAAATTGCGAGACCATGCTTATGAATACCCCCGCGGATGATCGTCGTGATGACACTTTGCAGGACGGCTATAGTCGCCATTCTCATAGATAACACATCGCTACAAATTGGACGGCTATAGCCCTCGCGTGTGGCAACGTGTTAACAAAAGGCAAAATTCAAGACAAAAGCCCAATCCTTTCTGAAGAACCTCATAAATTTGTTGAATATTTCACATTTTGGTAATCCTCCCCCTGCGATATCTTGAAAACATTTGAAAGTTCATCTAGTAATACGATCGGTTCTTTACATACGCATGTCTAGCTTCAAGTATATTGACGCATATTTGCTGATTCAAATAAACATTTTCACGAAATTGCTATACGCATAAGTAAGCATAACACAATGATATGCTCAACAAAATTGCTAATATATTTGTCTTCAAGAACCTGCTTGAACTAATCTTTCAAAAAGTTTTTACAATATATATTAACTTCACTCACGTAGCATTCGGTATCGATATCGCGTGCATTTATGGTGACTAAACTCAGCATTTATTAGGAGAAACGAAAAATTGTCTCCTTACGTCGATTTATTTACGAACATAATATTATGTAGTCGCAAACTCCTGACTCAGTCATTCCAAATAAGCAAACCCAATTCGAAACTCGTCTCCACATCCATTTGTATATAAATTATATCAAACCAAATTGGTTTCTTGGCCCCAGTCCATCGCGGATGATTTGTGGTTGCCGCCGTAGAGACCCCAAAATACTGCAACAAAACCTCCCGCTTGTTGGTAATAGCATTGGATCAAATAGGGTGAACAGGACACACTCGACATAAAATAGTATGGTATGACGTTGCCATGTGATACCATTATGAAGACTAACCACAAAGCATTTTAAAACCAACCACTTCGGTCACACACTAGACCGAATTCATTGCGCCACTCTGCACAGGCCCGTTCAAATTTTTCACATGACCCAGCATTGTGAGTGGAACTAGGATACGAAATAGATGAAGTGATCTAATTCGGGGGTTACATTAAATTATTTGATTTGCATGTTGTTTCACTTAAATCGAGCAGAATATCCTCCAGAAACGAAAATGCTATTTTCATTGATAGCTTTAAAAGTTATGACGAGCTATAAATTGAAATGGAATCAATAAAAGTAACTTCCGACCAACGGATATTTTCCTGAAAACTTGACAACCGCTTCCAACATCACTATAACAATGTCAAAAGTCGGCAGTTTCCTGCTTCATCACATCGAACATTGCAAAATCCCAAGTTTTGCTTCACTTCACGGAACCAGACTTGTTTAGGCACTTCCAATGGAGAGCACACCACGAATAGACAAAACAAACCCGAAGGATGCTCCTCCGAATCACATCCTCTGTCAGAGCTATCGTGCCTCCTACATCTGTAACTCAATATTACATAGAGATGCTTAATGCTTAACCACCATGACCATATATTATCCTTTCCACCATAAGCACTATACAGTGTGTCAAGAATGAATGGTTGCCACTACCGAGCTATGAAAGTGCACGAGGACTTGTCCCAATCCTTGGGAGATTTACAAGTTTTTAGCACGGAAATTCATGTTGGCTTCCTTGAACGTTGCGCCAGCAGCAATACTAGCAACAGCAAAAACAACGAAAAGTCGTTTCATTGGAGCAGGACGAGAGATTCATGTTAGCATTGGCTTCTAGTCGTCAAACTTTATAGGTAAACGAAATGAGAAGCAAACAGGAAGAATAGGGATATTTCAAGGATAATGTGAAGCATATCGAAGTCACGTGTGCGAGAAACATATTTATTTCGGGGCTGTGTGTTTTTCCTCAAGTTTTTTTTGGCTCTCTTCGATTTACTCCCATGAAATTTTATTGAATCTGTTTATTAGCTTAAAAAAAATGGATGGTCAACATTATATGGAGAGGCAGACGTGATCGATATGAAATCAAATATGTGTCTTTTATCATTGGGTGGGTGGCTTAAAAGGATGGTTTTCATTGGAAAAGGGACGTGGTACTGTTGGTATTTATGAATATAAGAAAATAGATTCTATAAAAAATGGTTTCAAGTAACTTACATGTCTGTTTTACGTACAGAGTAACAACATGAACACATATAGCGGCTTAAACACTTTGTAAACACGCAGTAAAAAAGCAGTGTGAGTTTGATGCATTAATAACTTTAAAATCCTTTTATAATTTTAACTGTATGGGAGCTCCCGCCAAAATTTAAATAACTCAGAACCTATTTAACAGTATCAATAAAACCCTCCAAGATTGCAATTTTTCAGTTTTGATCTGGCAAGTCCCTCTGCCTTGATGTTTGTTATCGATGGGGTCAAAATCTGCGACCTTAGATACCTAGAAACCTTCAAGAGTGTCGCTTGATGTTATTAGCAACCGAGTGTTCTGATGCGACTCTTCCGATTACGGAAGAAGCCCAGTTCGTCCCGTTTGATATTTTTCGAAAGCTGAAAACAATTTTAGACGGACGCAACGAAGCAAGGATTAATGCCAGTAGACTTGCAAAGCTAAATATATTCGTGAAGCATTGTTGCCGTCCATAAATTGAGTTCAAAGACTGTTTCGAACCCTTGTGGAACAATCAACCGGGGACATTTGCGTTTTAACATAGTTATCGTTCATGGTATCACAGTGTCCAACCTCTGTCAATATGTCAAAGTATTGTTTCGTGCTTTTATCTGCATGTGTAAACAAAACCCCGTAATAGATATTTCATCGAATTATTCCTCAAATCCTTTTCATGACTTCCCTTTCAATCCATACTAAAACCGCTCTGCTCAGTACACACGCCACGATACATAGTGGCATATCGCGTTCCTATCGCTGCTTCTTCCTCCTTTTCGACGGTGCTCTTTCGTTCATATCCAATCCAGTTCATGGCGGGCCATTTATTATTGCATTGCCGTTACGAAAATGCATTTAGACTCCATTTTCTGACGAGATAGTCGACGATGTCAGAGCATTGCTCTATGTCAGAAACTACCGTTGTACCAATTTGAAACGGTTCATCCAGCCAGCGTTACTGCTACTCCATGTCCTTCCGGCTGTTTCCTCAACATTCAGGGCATAGCTACCAAGGACCGAAAAAATATGCAATAGATACATTTTGCAAGTGCAAGAGTGTGTAGCCTCCAAGTGAAGTGCGCTTCCGCAATCGTAGATCCAACGAAATTCTATCTCATCATGATAGCTTGGAATTCATTGCGAACAGTAGTGAAGGCTGCATAGTAGGAATCTAACCACGACAGGTCACTGTGCAGGAGGCGATAAGATCGGGATGGACTAAAAACAAGTGTGGGTTAGATGAACTACAGTGTGATATGGAAAGGATCCAGCAACCCATTCCTGAAGTGCACTTGAGGCTATGCGTCCAAATGAAGTTGTATTCACGTTACCATGCAGGAAGAACACCACAGCGAAGGATTGCGATTAGAATAGAAGATGTCATGTTGATTGGGATGACTGTGAAGCAGGAGTTATTTTGCTTAACCTCATGCAAATGCGCCTCCTGCTCATGTGAATCCAAGTTAAAATGGCCACACGTGCTGCGGGCTCATCTTTCGAGATTTCCAATGCATCGCAAAACAATGCTTGTTTGTACAGAACATTGATGTTCCCAATGAAAGGATGCACTTCCATTTGATCACTGCAATGCATGTGTAAAGTGAATGAACATTATTTGAGATCTGAGTGAACTAGGATAGACAAGACTTGCTCAATGCACTCCCATCCCCTGCACATAAGTTGATTATTTAAAAAGTTTTCCCTGTAAGGGTCACTAATAAATTGAGTTTTTTAAAACAAATATTTTCGCTGTATGACCTAAGTTACCTGGCTGCGGCAAACGTCGATTACGCTGCCTGGGTCCCTCAAAAATGGCCTACCAAATGCGAAAACGCTTTATCAGCGCAATCTCCAATGTTTGACGAGGAAACCTACTTAAATAATAATCAGCCTTTGATTTGAAATATCCGCGAATCCTTTGTTTCTAAGATGTTCCCTTTTTTCAGTATACTTGGCAAAGATGACGGTTATAGTGTAGAATTCTCGGCCGACAAATCAGGGTTCGAATCCGTATCGGATTATGACTAACAGTCGGTATACTTAGCTGTATGATTCACAAGTGAATAGCAGGTTATTGGTCAAAGAAAGCAAAGCTGTAATGAAATAATGCTAATAACCATACGCACGATTTGTGTAGATTGAACAGTTTTTGGTTTATTTTCAAAGTTCATGGTATTTCAGCATTGACAACCGTGCTTGACAAATAAAGAAGAAGAAATATATTTATTGAGAAATATAGAAAAAAATATTTTCAAACTAAGTGTCATGCAGAAAATTGTCGATCAAAATGAAGGTCCTATGTACGATTTAACGCCGTTGACAAAAAAAAACACATTTGTTCCCAGTTATTGATCTTTTCTCGTAGTCCTTCCATCAGACTTTTGATTTGGTCTTCGCCTATGTGTTTGGTTCGATTCCATTCTTTACGGGGGCTCCTCCACTTAGTAACAGCTGGGTCTTCTTTAAATTGCCTTTAACGATGGTCCAAGATCGTTCGATCGGTCGAAGCTCTGGGATATTTGGTGGATTTAACTGTTTTTCCATAAAATTCAAACGATGTTTTTGAAACAATTGTAGCGAGCGTTTCGCGTAACGGGCAGGGACTAGATCAGGCCTCATTTTCATAGGCATGTCATGCTTTTTCACAAACGGTAGTAGTTTCTAAAAACATTCCTCGATGAAAATTTCCGAGCTGATCTTACCTGTTGTGAAAAATTACCGCCTTCGCTAATGGCCTGCAAAACAAGTGCTTTTGCGCCAAACTTTTCAACTGAATTGATCTTTGTTCTGTTGCAAGGTCTTCTCCTGACAGCAACTTGTAAAATTGAGGGCCCGAAAGCGAAATGAAGTTGAATTTGAGGTACGTTTCATCGTTCCAAACAAGGCAGAAATTGTTCTTTAGTTTTTCTTTGTAATAAATTTTCGTTTTTTCAATGGATTTCCTCACTTGTTCTGCACTTACTTTTTGTTTCTTGTATGTCTGTCCTTGTTTTGAGTTTTGCACTGTTTCGCGATTACGTGAGTTGGTGCCGACCGATTCGCCACTAGGACGTCCGCTTCTCTGTTTGTCTGTAATGGAACCCTCCATTTTGAATTTTACAATTGCCCGTTTTACAGTTCTTCACTGTTCTCTTCGGATCCTCCGTGAAAAGTTTCAAAATTATACTCCGTGTACTTTAGTTTGCATTCATTTCCACGTATTCATGTTTAACCTTTTTAAGAACACGCCGACGCAAAAGGCAAATAGTGACGTTTAGACTTAGACAAATGTCAATCATATGGGTTCTGTCAAAACATCTTGGAAGTAAAAAACGATGGACTGAATTCAAATGTTCAAGCCTACATAACTATAAACAGTTGCTCCGTCGTAGAGTAATCAGATCTAAAACCGCTGTGATACTCGATTACCCTGGATTTTGGTTATAATTTTGTAGGATATTTTCGTAGTCATTGTTGTGGTTTTTTGTGTGATTGCTCTATACTCTTCAGGTATTTCTTTCGCTTTCCCAAATAAGTTTTATTTGCCCATGCGAAGCTTTCGCTGCACCATCTTCATAATTTTCTAAGAGTTCTTCGGAATCGTTATCCATCTTTGGAGCTTCAATTTTTCCATCATATAATGTACTTTTAGATAGTGGTTAAAACTAATGATCAGTCGCTCTCGATCGCACAACTTTTGGAACATCAAGGACTAAGATCAAACGTATTGGACAGAGGGAAGTTTTCGAAGTATGACGAATATTTTCAAATAAAAATATCGATTTCGCTTATAAAATCTTCATCCTTGTCATTATAGAAGGTTGTCCAAGTCTAAAAATCATTTTTAATACTGTTGGCGAATCTTTAGGCTTTTCTTGTCTTGTTAACTGTGAAATTATCAATATGTCAATGTCAATACACCGCAGTATGTCCTCAAAGGAATTACGTTTTTTACCCCTAAGGACTCTATTAAGGCATCGTAAAAAAGGAGTTTTCTAGTAACTATTTCCGTGTATTTTGGTAACCGTGTTCTTTAGCAATGGCACCGGAGCAAAACTAATAAATACATATAGTTTTTCCAATAACTTAAGTGTGAGTTAAAACTGAAATTGAAATTTCTTAGTAGACAAATTATTCAAAACTTTGTTTTAATTTGATGTCAAGAAGGTAAATTCTTCGTAATCATATGAAACCCGTTTACACATTCGCTTCTTCAAAGTGTGCTACCATTTTTTGAGTGGTATGATTAATATAATAATAATCATTTTAAATTGCATTTCTGTTCTCAATTGACAGCCAGGATACTCATGATTTTCCTTTTTCCATTGACTATTGGGGATTTTTTTAATAATGTCTTTCTTAGATATAATTTGGTGATATCAATGAACAATCAAATCGTAATCAGTCATATTTCAATCTCTTCTGAATCCAGATGAAATCTAATCTCTTATCCTTGAACACGAAATTTAAACTTGAACAAACTTCACTATCCGACAACATGAATTTCAATTATTCCTTGTTCAAGCAGCTAATTTGTATTAAAAGTTTTGAAAATACCCCCTAAATACATCACTACTACTCTTGGTGTATTTATAGCGCGCGAACTTTCTTTATAATCAAGTCAAATACAACTCGCTTCCCTCCACTTGTGGTAGAATTGTGGCGGTGGTGTTTTGTAAAGCCAAGCAACAACTATGTTAATAATCGCCCAACAACACAAGAGTTAAGCAACAGAATATCAAATTGTAACAAGAACGTTTAACCATAGTATCGTACTGTACTGCCACACCTACCACCAGCTTATTTTGGATGCATCCCCCTTCAAGGTCGAAAATACCAGCAACCAATTCAGCTGTCTACCTTCGTTTTGGTAGTGTATTAGCTCTTGTGTTAAATAATTACCACACAATTAACACATAAAAACATGTAATAAATTTGCGGTTAAGAGGTTTTTACAAAGCCATGAACATAACGGCGTTGGAGTGGCGGTGGTGGGGTAAATCGGTAGCAATAATGAAAGGACATACTAGGGTGAATGTTGTGGGAAATTTCGAGAGATTTGAAATGTTTTGTTGCTGATGTTTTTTAATCAATGAAAATTATGTTGTTGTGTTTATTATTTACAATTTCTCGTTAAATATCCAAATTTTGTTTATTAAAAGTATTCAGCGAGAGGAAAAAATTTCTTAATTCTAATAACTTCATCTATTAAACAATTTAATAAATGCTGTTCGTTGGTCTGGATTTTTTACTGTAGCAGGTAGTTTTTTCTTGTCTATCCACGTTGGGCGCTAAATCATAATTTTAGTGTATTATGTTATCTAAAAGATTTTATTGCACAGCATGCAAGAAAGTTACATGCATCCTTCAATATTGAAAGATTTATTGCCTATCTTATATTACTTACTGTTAAGCTAACAATTATAATTCATGTATTTTAAAATTTATTAGTACTGAGTTCAGTTCTTGCATCATGACACCAACCACTATTTTTTTCAATTTTCCTATCAACTAATGATTCTTGAATTTCATATACGACTCAAAAAAGAACATATTCCGCTTGAGTTAACTCAATCCTTTTTAGTCATTCCCGCATTGCTTACAGCTTTCTACCACCATATAGGCGAGACCAAGTTTTCCCATACTCTCAACACATCCAAGAACAGCCTCGTGCCGTAGGAACATTCTTATCAATAAAACACGTAAATCATCTAATGCATTCAATGAACCAGCTAATAATCTAAACCACCCACAACTAATAGCAATTTATGTAAGCTCAGTCGACGGCAGACATTGAGGTTGAACATGAAACCATCGTGAAACCTACACACCACAAGCAAATACATAAATCAAATTGCAAAGAACATTGAAAATATCGCCTTGCCGCCTGGCAACGTTTCCCAACCCGCTGCCACCCCCCAAGTCGTGTTACTACGACGAAACACATGATATGGAAATGTTCCAGATAAGTGGGCACCACATTCCTGCCCATATTTCTGTTCAGTTCGGTGTCCTGGCCCCCTGAAGTAGCGCACCACCCCATGGCATAACATTTTATACCCTTGTGGTTTCTCCGTGTGCACGTTTCGGGGTTCCATTATTTAAGTCGTCGAGATGGTTGGTATTCGCGCCGCTTCACTAAGGTACAATAAAACCTGAACCGGGCCAGAATACATAGTCTCTATTCGCACGGGGTGTGGAGCACCCAACTACTCGCTTGCTTCCCTTGACTGGCTCCCCACTTGGCATCTCACTTTGTCAACATTTACACACCATACAGAATCAGAGCTTGAGCTCTGAAAAGAGTGGTTGCATACAAGAGGGAAGCGGCCCGGAACAAAAAGCTCCGGGGGCTGAAGTGGGAGGCTGCGTGTAATGCAATAACGTATACGCTGAGCAATTCCTCCGAGAATTTATTTATGGTGGATGGATGGTAAAAGAAGAGCTTGACGTGAAGGTCTTGCTCCCCGAGCAACCCTACTGCTGTCCCGTCCCTGGCCTCTTGCCCTAGGCGGGCTACTAGTCCTTACTAAGAAGCACGGTGACAGGATGGGGCTGTGATGAGACAGCTCTTCGGTCTGGCTTGAATATTCGGTTTTGTTAACATTCCATGTTGCTGCGGCTTAGCCACCACCCGTCCTTCGTAACCCACTGTCAACCGCCCGTCGCATGCCCGAATCCATCCCTTGTTTCAATCCAAATCGGTCTGACTGGTTTTCATACGGCAACTGAATTTCAAACATCGTATTATCCCTTTGTTTTTTGACCGAGGGTGGTGGAGCTCTTGACTACTCTCAACCGTGGATGTTTGCTCTGCCATAAACTTCGGGGAAACATTTGCTTTGGGGGTGCGGATGAGGAATGGGACATGAGGCTGCCCGGGACAAGGGACGGCAGGACGAATTGGAAGTGCTAAAATACAATATGACAATGTAATTAATATTATGTGCTCGTTTTTCCGGGGCATAAGTGAAAGGGAGCATGAAATGGAGGGAAAGCGTGAACAGTTTAACGCAGGGGGAAAGCGGTTAGTCTATGACTCAGCGCTGGGAGTAGGGACAGGCGAAGAGCTCTGAACCAACCAGCTGTTTGCAGTTCGCTTGTACCACAACAATGAAGGATGGGTAGGGAACGGGATAATTTGAAGGCAACCCCTGGTTGATAGGGCAAGATAAACGGGAATCAAACGACTGACGAAGCTCTCTCTTAATTATTAATCTTGAAATTACTTACACAATCCGAGGTTGGCTGCCTTTTTTGGGTCGTCGAAAGGAGGGGACATGATACGGGGTTGAAGGTGGAAAATTCCGACTACAAATTGAGGGTTGATACTGTTGTCGTCGCTGCCGTTTTTATCATAACGGAACGAAAATTGAGTTTAAATGCTACAAAAGTTAGACGATGAAGGGAGGCGAGAAAAAAGGCTTTTTGAGGATTGCTAGCTTTGATTACTCCTTCCACGTCGGCCGCTTCGACGGCATCCCTATCAGATAAGGTGGCAATTTCGTTTTTGAAAATGCCATTATTTATATGCGGCTTGTGCGAAAGTGAAGTATTTTCGAGGGAATTAGAGTATTTTATTGCGTATTGTGTTTTTGAAGAGACATGATTTGATTCCTACCCTCTTAATATTAAGCAATACAAGCTTTTTGGCAGTAGACAGGGTGGCATAGACAAGTGGGCGGATGTTCGGAGTGTTGATGGCGTTCGTTTTTGTTTGTCGTCGTCCTCTCGATTATTATTGTGCCATTTTATTAATTAGGGCTGCCATTCGAAATTTAATTGTTGTTTGATCCTCCCCTCGATCCCTTTGGCTTAGTAATACGATATCGTTCAAAGCTGATGAAGATTTTAATAACAAATGGATACGTGGAGCACGAGAGGACGTCGGATACAGTTGTGCGTAAGTATGTATGCCAAATGGACGTTAGGGTGGAATGTTAGTATTGAAATCGTTGGTGGAGGTCTTGATAATTAGGTTCTCTTCAAACGAATAGAAATGGGAAACGGCTAGTAGATATTTGATTGGTGACTTTATTGTTTCTATGAATTATTAATTTCAAAAAGGGTTCATTTAATTTATACTAAATACAATATTCATTTGATGATTTTCGTATCGTTTTGTTGATGGAAGAGATATGTTTTGATTAATTATGTAGAGAAAATGCATTGGACACTTGTGCAGGGTATAAAAACTCATGTGACATTATTGAAGCAAATGCTGTTGGCTTAGTAATAACTATTTAAATTCTTATTATACGATTTTTGAACATTTACTTTATCTTAGATAAAATAAATTGGTTATTGCCGCCACAAAATAGAGACAAGGATTGTAATAAAATGGGATCTGAATCATTGAAAAATCGACGCATCAACTGTGTTGTAAATTAACTGGTGGTATATTATTCTAGACTCTATCCGTCTATATTGATTTGTGGTAGTTTTATTATTGTATGACTTGCAGGACGTTTAGCCAAAGTAAGTTTCATATCAGCGAATGTCTTCGGTCGCTCAATGCCTAGAGGGGGATTGTTAAGATAGCTCAGTTTGGCACAAATGTGGCCGCGGCAGGTTTTTCCCAGTCTTCGTCTGATTTCAATCACCGTAAACTTGCACAAGATTACGAAATTAACATATAAAATCAATCGATACTGTACCTTCTACTTAAAGCTTTGCGACTATTGGTCGCATCGGACGTACATATATCTGCAATGCCGAAAGTAATTCGTGAAAGGACATCTGTTGACTGCGTACGGCGCTGGATGAGATTTCGAGAATTGGCCCCACGGAACGAACTGTTTATTGATCGAAAACGTTATTATGGCCAACTATAAGCCTATTGAACGTGTAAAACTATAGAGAGCTGCAAAACACAAAAAAAAATCCATAATGCAAAAGAGGTTTCACACCACGTTTAAAAAAACCGATCCAGTATAATAAATGCGGACCCAACTATAATCCGACCCGACCGATGACGACCAATGGACGCTTACCTTAAGTCGACTAGTTTCTAGATCACCTAAAGATTTAAAATCTCTTAGTATTAAATATTTAGAGAGATTCAAAATCTCTTAGTTTACTCTATATGAAATCTATCCTTAAAAGAATACAAGAAACCATTTGTACCATTTTGTTTCAAGTGGGTTCACTAGGTATCAATGTTGCTCTCTGTGCTCTATGTTTCCTAGATTAATGTGTGCGAGTTTGCATAACGTGCGTAGTTGTGTCGTAACTAACTAAAGTGGGGCATCCTCAACTTTCTGTAAATTGGACGGAAGAGGTCTACAATGAATCTCTGTATTGTTTGTCAATGAAATAAGACTTATTTTTTTATCGAAAATAGTCATACGTCAAATTCCATGAAAGAAATATGTAGATGCAATGCAATCAATAATTTTTTGCCATATTATACTCAATGATTCTACCGTACTATGAAGTGCTTGTTTCAACGAAAGAAAGCATGATAATGCACTAAATTTATCAAACTGGTACCGGATTGAAAGTTGTAATCGTATGCAAAACTATAGTTAGAAAACATTGTTTGTACGACACTTAAATGTACCTTAACTTAAAGTAACCTCGTATAGCTAAGGTGATTATTCACGGAACATAACTGCGTTATACCGAAGAGCTTTCGACGGCTAGAAAGTTTTTTCGGTGTAAATTGACATAGAAGTTCTTCTAGCGAAATGGGCTTTTATGCAGTTTTTCATCCCTACTGTTTGGGTGTCAGTCATTTCAACACTTAAGAAAAATGCACACACTCTGCAAACCATGAAATAAAAATATAATGTTGCCGTTTTAAGCGATTTCTCTCATTTTTGGCGATTTTTAGTTGATAAAAATTATGCTTGAGACATGAGATTTTACGGCGTATATCGAACATTTTCAGATTTTCGACACTGGTTATACACAAATAATTTTTCACATCTAAAATATCACACATTTGAATCGAACAACTCAATATATTTTATAAACCAGAACGCACTGAATTTTTTTATGAAAATATTTAAACAAATAAAACAAAGTTTATATGTTTGTGCGGACATGTATACATTTTTTGAATTTATACCTGCATAAATCCGAAGATTCTTTCTCCCGAAAGAACAAACAATTGTTGTGTCATTGCGAACTTTATACAGCTTTTTTTTTCAAAACAAAAGCATTAACGTTTGTGAAGCTGAAATGGGTGGAAATCCCTGTTTGTCTATATCATTTAATTGCGACAAAATCAAACTGAATCAATCAATATACAAATATCAAATATGAGCTACTGTTTCCAAATATTTTCTTCAGTGTGATTTCAAGTACAAACCATTTCAAAAGTATGAAATTAAAAATTTTGTAAGCGATATATCAATATACTCCTGTCACTTTACTCAAGAACCTACTTTATTTACTTAATGAATCTCGCTAATTTACGAAGAATATTGACTACTTTTTGATTTTTCACTGTCATTTAAACATTTGAAAAACTTTTTTGTTGAGACTCTCAGTTTCGATTTGATTCTTCATCTTCACTGTTGAGATTTTTTGGCCTGGATGCAACGGTAACACGGCTTGAACGAAACAATTATTACGCGTGCACCGGAATTTGGTGAACCTTGTGGACATGAATACGAAGCAAAAAGATAAACGTTTAATTTTTTTCTTCCACGCGACTAGTAATTCCTTAGCTTTCTTAATAACATCTTTAATTTCTTTTCTTAAGACTTCAATTGTACAAACACTCCAACGACTGCCGTCAGCAAGGGCTTTCTGATTTTTTACTGAAGCCACCGTATTCGGCTGCTTCACCACTGTTGGAGACAGTTGCCGCGGTTCGCTCCCACTGCCGACACCAGTTATCCTGTTGCCGGCAACGGTGGTTTGTGGCGGTAGTTCAGGCATCCCGGCAAGAAGCGATAGTCAAACCTTTTTGCTTCCACTGGCTTTATTACACCATATACTCCTAAAGCCATGTTGACATTATCTAGTCACATCATCTTCTCAACTAAAATATAAAGTGTCGTTGCAGTAATCTCAATTTATTGATATAAATCAAGTTTTAATATAATTTAAACGTTCGGACCGCAGACTGCCACAACTGTAACTGGTCGTTAAATAATTTCACTTAAGTCCAAATGCAACGCAAATATTTATTCGAAATCCCTGAATCTAATTCAACCATCCAATGCGGCCACTCAACCAGTTAAACATTTCAACGCAACTCCCCTTGTCCTGTACACATAACAACTGTATTCTTCCAAGTCGGTGTCGTCCTTCGTGCATCCCACAATCTCCATTTCAAAAATACTTCAACAACTTGACTCAAGTCAAACCGCAACTGACAAATAGGTTTGAATTGGTTTGCGGATAGTTTTAATGCCAAGCTCAATGCCTTACTAAAATGCTCGTCCTCATCTTCCATCACGAAGGACTCATTGAGATGCCTGCACTTTCGTATCCCCATTCGGAGACTAGAGAATATACTGAGGGGAACTGCAAGAGCGGATATCATCAGTGGCAGAAGCATGATGTGGGCATGGAAAGTTTCCGGCGAGGGGATGACGGAAGGACGAGTAGGGTGGGCGGCAAAATATTTTAGTTGGTCGTGGTTTCAACATCGTTCGTTGGTTTCAAAGTCATCAACTCCATTACCATCTCAACTTACTCCGAGTTTTGTGGAAATTATTCACATGGCTCACGTTCGTACCTATTCCACATTCAAGTAATTTAGTGATACGTCTTTGGCTTGCTCGTGGTGTCGTAGGGTTGTCGCAGTTTGCCAGTATTGAGGTCAGCTAGTGAGATTGTAAAAATAAGCTTCTAAGAAATAACGGCTTCAAAATTCACAGCTTAATGTTTCGAACAGGCGGTGAGTTTTTTTTAGTATATCCTTCAACGACACATCATAATTTAAGAGCTTTGCCTTTGAGGATTCATCGCAGCAAACGTCTCCTTGTGCCTTAACACATCGGCAACCCTGCTTGTCGCACTCGACTGCACTAACTCGGCGTTGTACCATCACAAATTCCGTGTCATACATGCGAAATTGTGAAAGGACCAATGTTTCGTAGTTGCACAAACAGACAACATATACCTTCTTCCGTAGTCCTGGACAACTCATATTGCGTCCTAAGTAAGTTCCACATGAAATGTCTTTTGAAATGTGTACACATACGTAGTCTACAGAACCAACAGGATAGTGGAAAGGACTCTTGTGATGAATCACTCTCGTACACGATAGTTATCCTGATTTTTTTCTTGGTTTCCTTCGCTCCATATTCGACTCTTCAGTCGGGTACTTAGACGAGCTGATGTGAAAATTGCAGAGGGAAGGATCGGCGTGCTGAGAGGAGCTGTGCGAATATGTTTTGAAGGATTCAGTTAAGTGGAGCATGGAAAACCGTATCCCTGAACGTTTTGCTGATTAGATCACCTCATGCTTCTGTTGCTGCCATTCGTGTTGATGTGGTGGGAGCGTTTGGGCTGTTGGATGCAGGGCATGCCAATGCCGACAGCAAGAAAACGAGGGTTGTAAGTGAGAGGTAGCTACCGCTATACATGGTGGTTACTAAAAGAACAGTATAGAGCTGCATTCTGGTTTTGAAGATTCTGCCGTATTTAGGCAGTTTCCCGAAAATGGAAATTTGCAGGATGGCCTGCATGGAGAGACGTTCAAAGGACCTCGCATTCAGTACAGGGAGTCGTTTTCGAGCGTGCCGTTTATGTACTTTGCAAGTGATGGTTTTGATTTGTTAGTTAAACTCTGGTATCGGGGCTCCGTTCCTCTTCTATTAAGTTTCCCATAAATCCTATCTAAGCCTTCTGTCCTTTTGCGATACTTGTGCAAGCTAACGAGAGCAGATATGAATTGCAGAGTGCAGATGCTTGTGAAGAGCTACTCCACGTTTCTGCACGATACTTAGCCAAGCAAATATCTCGACAATCGTCCTGCTCCATCCCGTATGGGATGTTTGTGTTATGAGGAATTAGTCAAATTTCAACGAGAAACGACTGTAGTTTATTTAGGATACACTGGACGAAGTAGATACACTAGGTGTGAGAGACTTTCTGTTTGCATTCAAATCCTCAGAATAGTATACATGAGTACTATACGAAGTATAGGATTCGGTTGAACATACTTAAATGCTTTGGAATCCCGAGGAAGGACACTTGTGAGATTACAAATGCTTTCTATTTGATCAAATTTTGTTTATTAGAATGAGCGAATGTATACAGTTGTGGTGCTGTGTAGGACGCGTGTATACACAAACGACCAAATAGGGAGTTCCCATAAAGATTGGATAGGGGATTGTTATTTTATCAACTAATTGAGTTATTCTGTCTGCAGACAGAAAGGATACATGTATTTAAGCTAAATGTAACTGTTCAAGTTTGACGAGATTAATTTAATTTGAATTGTTTGTTTATTTTCAGTACTACGAGATGTCATATGGCCTTAATGTTGAAATGCATAAACAGGTAAGCAATAAGGAATTAATTTATTAATGGTGGAAAACGAAACTTGATAGTAAACTATACATTTCACAAAATGTTGGACAACATCAAAAATGTTAACACATGCAATAAGACTATAATCCAACTTAAACATTATATTCTCAAAAGTTTTCTATCTGCACCTACTATATTAAAACTGAAGAGAAGTCGATGCACAGAATATTGAATTCAATTAGGAAAAATATATGGTAGGGATATTAGGAATAAAAATAACATTTCTGGATTTTATATCTGGCTGGGCACGCATCACGCGGAAACTACTGGACAGATTTTGATGAAACTGAGCATAACGATAGCTTAACACGTGGGTCATTAAGTCCCGGGACTAAGCAGTAAAAACACGTTTATTTTGCAAAATTCGACTTTATTCATCAACATAGTCACCTTTTATAGCGATACAATCATTCCAACGTTTTTCTAAACTTTCTATGCCTTTCTTATAGAACGATTTGTCTTTTGCCTCAAAATAGGCTTCAGTTGCGGCTATAATCTCATCATCGGAGCCAAATCTCTGTCCCTGGAGCATCTTCTTGAGATCTGCGAACAGGTAGAAATCAGATGGGGCCAGATCTGGTGAATATGGAGGGTGTGGAAGCAATTCGAATCGTAAATCATTAAATTTCACCATCGTTTTCATCGACTTGTTGATCGGTGCATTGTCTTGGTGAAACAGTGGTTTTTTCCTTGCCAGGTGGGTCCTTTTCTGCTTAATTTCATTATCCAATCGATCCAATAATGCAATGTAGTAGTCGCTATTGATCGTCTGGCCCTTCGGAAGAAAGTCAATGAACAATATTCCGTGCGTGTCCCAAAATGCCGAGGCCATGACTTTGCCTGCTGACTGTTGTGTCTTCGGACGTTTTGGCCGGCTTTCGCCCTCTGCTCTCCACTCGGCTGACGCTCTTTTCGACTCTCGCGTATAGTGATGGATCCATGTTCCATCCATTCTTATGAATCGACGTAAAAAATCCTTTTTATTACGCGTAAACAGCTTCAAACAGCGCTTCGAATCATCAATTCGTTGTTGTTTTTGTTCCGCTGTGAGCAAACGCGGCACCCACTTGGAAAAAAGTTTCTTCATCCCTAAATTTTCATGCACAATTTTGAACACGGTGTCTTTTGCTATCTGTAGGATGTCAGCTATCTCTTGCAACTTCACTTTACGGTCGGACATAACAATCTTCAGAATTTTTGGATGTTTTCGGGCGTAGCCACCTCAATTGGACGACCTGGGCGCTCCGCGTCTTCGGTGGTTGTTCGACTGCGTTTAAAATCCGTATACCATCGGCAAATGCTTGTTTTCGATGGACACTTTTCCCGGTACCACTTTTTAAGCCATTGCTGAGCTTGAATGGTATTTTTCCCCATTAAAAAACAGTGTTTGATTAGCACACGAAACTCGTTTTTATCCATCGTTAAAACAAAAAGAAATGTAGCTTCACTTAACATTCAATATCTCGACAACCACTGAACCGAAAGTCATGAAATTTTAACACCTAGCTTTTGAAGATTGGTACTACCGAAAAACATGGCCCGGCATGGTATTGCCGGCGCCATCTGTGTGTCAGTCCCGGGACTTACTGACCCACGTGTTATATCCTCGATTAACATTAGGACTAGGCTATTTTTTTATCTCTGAAATTGAAATGCTTCCTATACGAGTCGATGAACGGGGTCTTCAGATTTGAATTTCGTGCGCAAAACTGTGCATGAAAGGTACCAATGGCGACATCTATCGTTAAGTGGCATGCAAGGAAACTTTCCAGATTTGGATAGCCCAGGATATGTAAGTGGACGGACAATGTTGCGAGTGCGCATGCGAACAAATACTCTAAGCGAACAAAAGTGATTATATGAGTAAATAAAAAAAAACAGTGAAGAAGAAAACGAATAGATTTCGTGATTCATTTATTTGTTAATGGTGGTAAGTTTAAAAACAGTCAGAAAGCAGAAATCTTTGAAACGCATCTACAAACCTTGACATTAAAATGGTTTGTGTTATCTTTTGTTGTTTGAAGTCATAATTGCGACAACATTATAGCCATAAGCATCGTAGGAACTTTGATTATTTCCTTAAACTCGTTTAGTATTCAAATATGAAGGAAATTGTCTTCGACCTATTGGTAAATTGATTTTTTGTGCCTTGAATTCTCCCTCCAACATCCTTATTTGTTTCTGTTGTAATATTTTTTGGACATTTGTTACAAACAACTGTGATGTTTCAAGTGCGAAGAGAGTCTGCAAAGTCAATCGTGGTTTATATTTGCCTTCAGCATTGACTATTTCTGATTTGCCTTGTGCTTAATGGAATTCCCAGTTCTGAAACAATACCGTTGATACTCATCTTCGATACGATTAACATTAAAAGAAAAACACCATTAATATAGTTTTTAAAAAGTTTTGATAACTACCCTTAAAAGTTGCTTTTTGATTTTTAACAACGTAACGTCTCTTTCTGATTTTTTTTGTTTTTGTGTAAAATGGTAAAAAAAAACTCCACAACCATAGAAACCATCGCCTGATTCACATTGCTTCTCAAAAAAAGCAGGAGATAATATATCAACAGTTAATTTCTAACTGGATAAATAATTTCTCTGAATAGTTAAGTCAAGACTTGATTGCATTTCATCCTCGCCTACATATTAGGAACTAGTCTTAATCCCTCCAGCCTCAGCTCATATCCATTCCAAGTGAGCAAGACGTTAATTACTATGGCAATAAATGCTAAAGTCTTCCGCTTCACGTACAATGAATCATTAAATTTACCTCTCCATTCTTATGCCGAAGAAAAGGACATTTAACCCAGTAAACTCCAAAACCAAGCGTAAAGCGAAAGCCAGAGGAGAAAAGAAATAGATCCTGCCTTTCAAATGTTTATTACAGTTCACACAACAAATCGTCAGAATCTTTCGTCGTTTTCCACCATTCCTCCCCCACTTTGAATCTGTCTTGAATTAATAATTCGGAACAACTGGCTAGGCGCCCGAATGAGGTTAGCAAGAAGGACATGAAAATAACAGGAAAAAAAACACACAGTGCCAATGGAAGCAAAGAAAAATTGTTACAATTCATGACCAACCTATTAATTTTCAGGGGTTTCTTCTAGCAATTTTTTCTCGCCACGTTCCCTTTGCTTTACTACAGCTGCGAATGGCATGGTGGCTCGTTAAACCACCCTCCACCCAAAGGCACCTATACTTCAACGAAAACTCTCCCGCAGCTACTGCTGTTTTCATTTTTTTCCACCATTTCATTATGACTAACATTGACCCATCTCACTTTGGCCTCCTCGCCGTCGCTTTTGTCGTACTTACTTTAGTTCCGTCATGCCAGGACTCTTTGTCGTTGCTCCTAATTAAATAATAAAAATTCAAAAGCTCGTTAAGACAGGCCAGAAATAATAAGCACCCAGTGTTGCACGACCCGGTAATTAGTCCTTTAAATAAACGAACAGAAAGAATAGTAGGACACGGTGAAGGAATGAAAGTAAAACGAAATAAGAGTCCGGGTAGCCAGAAAAGGATTCTTTCGGGAAAGTGTGGAAAAAAATATTTGGCGCAGGGAATACTGTGTGGATTTTTTCTATTCGGAAGTGTGCGCGACAAAGGATAGCTTTTCTATCAGAAATGTTTCCTGCTAAATCTATCACGAGCTATTTTTCAATGAAATTATATAGTATACCTGCCCTGTTTCATGTGAATCGAAGTATACTTGCAAAAGTTGCAAATGTTGATGTGCTGAAGGAAGTTATATGGAACTCGTTTGTAGGATTCAATAATATGTGGAATCAAACTGAAACTAAACAGTCGTTGTGTGCTAGAACAATTCTTTCTTTGTTTTTTTGTGGAAAAAAATTGTAGAGAATATAATTTTCATCTTTCTATGTTGGTCAGTTTTATACGAATCCAATTCCAATCATGCAAATTTCAATCTACTCTCGATTGCTGCTGAAAACGATTTGAACAATCCTTGAAAGAAACCAAAATAATGAGAAAACGTAAAATATCTCTGAAGGTTTTTCCACACGAATAAATAAAGCATGTAAACTGAAACTCAATTCAGGGGCCAAGGAAGAGACAAAACGAAAATCCTCACCATAAAGATTCTTGCCACTCAAAAGCCAAGCAAAGCACATCAGAAAGGTGGCAACATTCTGTTAATTTTTTGCCAAACACAACAGAATTCTGTCGTGCAAGACGACGAGACTCACTCCGTATTATGGAGTTCTTGTCATCGACATCTTCCCTTAACTTCTTAATGGAAAAGTAATTCAAGGAACGCGAAAACAAGCCAAGCTGCGAGGACGAAAACGATGAACACCAGAAGAACATAACTCCCGACAACAGTGGGGAGCATTTCCATGAGGAGCTCGCGACGAAACTGCTTTATGAAATATTCCCAGCTATAGCACATTGAGTCGACCGAGCACGGAAGAAGGGGCAAGGTCGGAGCGAGAGGATGCAGGGTGTTTGGCTTGGTTTGGCTGGTAAGCTGTGTCACTTCTTACTGACGGCACGACCTCGTCTCGTCCTGCCAGCGGATAATGCAAAGGGAATCGGGAGCCGTTTTAGAAACATTTACGTAATTTGATTTTCCTTTTTGCACTCGCCAATTTTCCCGTCTTCTCATTTCGTGTTAATATATTTTTCCTCGGTTTTTATGTAGGTTGTGATGGCAGCGGTAATACGCTTTGGTTCAACTCAACTCTGTCTTGAGAAAAAATAATAAATGATTGGAAGTGGGTGGGGGGTGAATGGTGGGTGGCTTTGGGATGCAGACTGTGGCACGAAGCTTAGAAATAAGTAGGTAGCTAATAGAGTTGAGCGAAAAATCACTACCTGTGATTTATTCACTGCGAACGAAAATTCACATTCACGACCTGTTCACAGCTCAAAAATAAACTGTGAATGATTATAACGTGAATGAAAATTTTCTTTTCACATCACATACAAAATCACACAAAACCGTTCACGAGCTGTGTCGCGACGCGCGATGCAGTGATAAAAGAACGAACGCAAAACAAATCACGGTTTAAGTAACATGTGAGTATACTGTATATTGAGGATGGTTGTAGTTCACGACGAATGTTTGAATTGTTAGCTGCGTTGTGTACGAGCTAAATTCAGATTGATAGTTTTGCAGTTTTTAAACAATAGTAAATTTTTGATTATATTGTATTAGTAAATAAACACATTGTGCGATGCCAAGAAGAAAGATTAGCTTTCTGTGGAATTTTTTCACCGAGCTGGATGAAAACTTTGCGAAATGCAATTTATGTCGAGCGAAGCTATCGTATAAAACCAGCACGTCCAATTTAAAAAGGCATATGGAAATAAAGCATCCTACAGTGTCAATCATCTGTACAAATGAAGTAAGTATATTTTATCAGTCGATTTGTTGAAAGATTGTCTTGATAAAGGCAAGAAAGTAGAAACATTATGATATATAGCTGCATGTTTGCTATGATGTGTGCATAAATATTTGGAAAATATGAAGGCGTAATTTTATAACTAAGCATGCATTTCACTTTGACAGGATGTTCGAAAACAATTTCCGTGCAAAATTCAAATAAGCAGCAACATCAATGAAAGTGCTTCAAGTACATGTGCAGGCACGATGGATTCTGCAAGTACAAGTGCTTTACGAACAGGTGTAGTTAATCCTAGTGATCAGCCTGAACAAATAAGACCACCAACTTCTTCGGAAACATATATCGCTGCTCCTACACATTCTACTGCTCCACGCCAAACACACATATCGGCATATATTCCTAAGCGAACAACCCCTAAATGCAAACAAAATATTGATGGAAAACTGTTACGACTCTTTACCGACTCTTTACAGCCATTCCGTATCGTCGAAGAAATTGCATTTCGCCAATTCGTTGAAGCTCTCAATCCATCATATGAGTTACCAAGTAGACACATGATATCGAAGACTCTTTTGCCAGCAATGTATGAACAGTGCATAAATGAAACACGGGATGTATTGAAAAATGCAAGAAAAGTTAGTGTAACTACGGACTGCTGGACTTCTGTGAATATGGAAAGCTTCATGGCGGTCACCGTGCATTTCATAAATGAAAATTTCAACCTAGTATCGCTTCTTTTGGAATGTGCTAGTTTTTCTGTTCAACACACGTCCAAAAACCTTGCAAATGAGCTGAACAGGATCCTCACAGAATGGCATATTAAGGACCAACTCCTTATGGTCGTTTCCGATAACGCAGCAAACATTAAAGCTGCTATTCGAACCGAATTAGGCTGGAAACATTTTGGGTGTTTTGCACATACGCTAAATTTGGTAGTTAACGACGGATTGAAAGAAGAGGTGATAAAACGAATAATAACCAAAGTAAAGCATATTGTTGGTCACTTTAAACGAAGTCACACAGCTTTAAAAAAGCTTCTGGCGTACCAACAAAATCAAGGTAGGAGAAATCCTCCATTAAAATTGTTGCAAGATGTGTCAACCCGCTGGAATTCTACTTTCTACATGTTGGAAAGATTCATTTTTCTCGAAGAGGCTGTAAAAACAACAATGGCTTTGACTAACATCGACGAGGAAAATCATTTAACAGCAGTTGAATGGAAAATAATTCAACAAGTATGTAAAGTATTGAAGCCTTTTGAGAATGTGACGAAAACTATTTCCGGAGAAAATTTTTTAACTGCTTCTCTTGCCATTCCTTTAGCTAAAGGTTTGGAATCAGTTTATAAGGCCTTTATAGACAAACCATTTGAAAAATGTGCGAAAGATATTATTTCAAAAATTAACAAGTCGTTAGCTGAAAGGTTTGGAAAACTAGAAAACAACGATGTTTTTTTGATAGCCACGTACTTGGATCCACGCTTCAAAGACATTGCATTCAAAGACAAAAAAAGTGCGGATGCTGCGAAAAATATTTTGATATCTCTGGTGGCTGAAAAATTTTCATTAGAAGAAAACTCAAGAGAAGAGAAGAATTAGTGACGATTGTGACAGTGGTGAAGATATTTGGGCCGAGTTTGATAGAGATGCGGCAAAATATCAACCAGTTGAAGAAACATTTACAAACAAGGCCATTATAGAAATACAGAGGTTCTTAGACTGTAAAAGACTTCATAGAAAAGAAGATCCACTAGACTGGTGGAAGGAAAATAAATATATGTTCCCGAAGCTTGCCTTAGTTGCTCAAGAACGACTAAGCGCAATAGCAACTTCAGTGCCGTGCGAAAGAATTTTTTCAAAAGCTGGTCAAGTTGTTACGGAAAGACGAAATCGCCTCAGCTGTGCAAAAACAAAAATGTTGCTATTTTTAAACAGCAATTCAAAAACTGCACCCCAGCATTAGCATTGATGAATTTAAAACAGAAATATGCTGCTTACTTAATATTTTTGGATCTTATATTTATATATGAATAAATGAATTATTACTTAGTTACTTTCAATATTAAGTCGTTTTAATTAGAAAGGTTCTGTCAAAATCTTAGTTGCTTCAAAGTAAAACTGCATTTAATACAAAAATTATTACCTTGCTATAAATTCACAATCACAGATTAAATTCACAGTGAATGAGGATTCACGTTCACAGTTATACCTGTGAACAATAAATCACGACTTAGCTCAACTCTAGTAGCTAAGACGAATTTGTGAAGAAGAATAAGTAATTTATTTTGGGGTTGATGACAATCATTAAAAAGAGAATTATGATGCGCAATTGTATGGAGGAATAACAGATGTTTTTTTTTGTTTAGGTTTTTCTTGAAGTTGAAGGAGTTTTGGATGAGCTATGAATGCTTAGCGAGGAGAGTAATGACTTTTTATTTGGTTGATTAACGACAGACTTATACTCACGGTTACTTTGAAGTGATTTTTATTTATTTTTGGCTTGAAGAAAAAGCATTGTGTGGTTGAATGTTGTAGTTTGCCTATATTTTCGCATTTCAAAAAATCGAATACACAGTTTATCCCTTGAATCAATCACTCTCGTAAATTATCCCTTCATGAACTGAAGTACTCATTGAAAATAATCATAATCACAGGTGTGCACGGTCACTCTTGGTAGAATTAAGATTTTTAGGTAGCCAATAGAAAATGTTTAATTTTTTTCGAAGTAGATGACATGCCATGAAGAAAAAAATCAAATAGAAAAGATTGATCACAAAAAAATCATGGCATTGGCCAGAAAGACGCTGGAATAAGAGAAAAATAAAATGAATCAGAATCATTAATCCGAAGAGATTGGAATGAAATGATGTTCCGACACGTCTTTCAAGATATCTTATATTCACATAGGAAGTAGAACAAGAGCAAGTTAGCCATAAAAAACACTGGATAACAAGTTTATGGCCTAACATTAAAATATTGAGCACCCGGTTTTTGGAATACGCAGAGACAGAGAAATAAATTAAATCACTGGCCCATAACTTTTGATCAAGTTGCTTGTATTCATTCACTTCTGCTTATGCAAAAACCGCTGCTCTTTCTAACGCTACTAAGGGTTTCAAAATCGGTAGAATACATTTGTTTAAGAAACATATTTTTACATGTGCAGATTTTCAATTAAAGCTATTACTAACGTACCTCTTCAAGGAAAAAAATCCGAGGCATGCGATACCCAAATGAGTGTTGAAGTCACTAGCTCTGCTAACAATTTTCAATACAATAAGCACTTGGATCTCAAATCATATAGCCAAGTTATAGAAATGAAACTCGATGCTATCACAACACTTCAAAAAGCACTTATATAATAAATTCAAAACGAGCAAAATTTTGAAATTATAATCCACTCGATTAGCAAAATTAAACTAGAAAACATCCCCGAGCCTAAAGGCAAAGCAAAAAACGAACTCCAGAAAGGACCGCGCTCTTGGTGAAAAGGTGCAATATTTTTTCTTTATAAATTATTTCTATGAAACTCTTTGATTCTGGTATATTTCTTGTTCTTTTAAAAAAAACTTATTCAATGATGTCATGCCAGCTTCTGAGCTTGTGTCCTTATGGAGGGTCCACTGTGAGCGCAAACATACATGTTGTTAACTTTTGTGAACGGTCGTTTTCTCGTCGAAATTTATTAAAATTGAACGGCTGTGTTTCCATTACGAGATTTATATTTTCACTTAACTTGCTCGAAAACAATATTGTTTCGAAAGCCACTTGCTTTCGTCTTCAGTTCGAAGGACAGACTACTTATGCTATGTCAACAATCTTTGCTTATATCTAACTAACTCTATGTTTTACTTAATGAAATCCCCATGATAACATCGCTCTACCTATGCTATCTTAATTACATTATATCTAGTCTGCTCAATGGATGAGAGCCTCGAGCATTGTCTCTCTACCTGGGTTACCTTAATTACAAGGAATTTCTGCGCTCCAGTAATTTATATAATCTTGAAGGGCAATTCCCATCGTCGTGATTCAACAACCTTTTTTTCCGTCGATTTTGCTTATTGCCAAACTCTCTGCTGCGTCCAGTTTATGAGCTTGCCTAACACTTCGCACGATTTCAACGTCTTCGAAATTGATGCTATGCTTCGATTCTAGCATATGTCTGGCTAACATTGATTTCGTGTGTCTGTTGGGGTTTTTTCGGGTCAATTCTGCGTCCTTTATATGTTCTGTGAACCTAGTATGTATAAGACGGCGAGTTTGACCAATGTATGTCTTGCTGCAATTATGGCAATTAATTTTATATATGCCACTCAGCTCCGTCCTATCGAGACGATCCTTCACACTACTTAGTCTGGATTTTAGCTGGTACTTCCTACTTGAGCCTACTGCATCGATTTCGTATTTCGCTAGTGCTTGCTTGATTTTATCAAACATCGAGGAGAAGGTAATCCCAGCTCGCTTTGTCGTTATGCGCTCGTAATCCTGAAGGTCGCTAGGAAAAAGTGTAGAGAAATCTTTACGCGTCAGCCGGGCGATCTTTTTCCTGAGAATGCTCTCGATCATGCTGGGATCATATCCATTAATTGAAGCTACCTCCTTGATATACTTCAATTCTGCATTATATCTCTCTTCGCTCAGTGGTACATTTATTAGCCTCTGCACCATGCTGTGGTAGGCCACCATCTTTTGTTGTGGTGTGAATATGGTAAATTCATTCTACCAATCAAAATATCGATCAGCATTTTTCCATATGACCCAATTTAAAATGCAACACTCATAATAGTCCATGAGTGAAATGTAACACTCATAATAGTCCATGAGTAATATGCAACACTCATAATAGTCCATGAGTAATGACTACTCAGTTTTCGTACTTTGTGTGTACATTACACCTGCCAATGCTAGGCGCCGCTTAGTCTAGTGCGATCGCGATGGGTTATTATAAACATTCGTTCATGTGTCTATTTTTAGTGACAACATGAATTGGACTTTCGTGTGAGTAGATTATGTGTAATGCAAAACGAGTATGCACAGTGAGCATTACAAGGTGATCGTAAATTATGCATTTGTATATTCTACGATTGCTCATTGATTATTGATTTGTGGGTTTAGTTTATAGTAAAATGCTGATTGATTGTGTAGCTACGTGTAGGTCCACTACAATACTTTATTTTGAGAAAAAATCGCCAAGCAAACAAAACAAAACGGGTGAACAAACAATACATCTGGCCGTAAACTTTTACGAAACGACCGAACTCAGCTGGGCTCGCCACGCTTTGTTGATGCTGCGTGAGCCCATCCTGTCACGGTCTATCGCGTGCGAAAATGTATAATCAGCGCAGTTAGACGCTCTATATACTTAACCAGTTGGGGCCCCACTCCACCTCTTATAAATCAAAACAGAAATATCCACATGGAAACAAAAAAGTTTATCCTCACTCCATGTTATTCATTTATTATTCTTCAGAAAACAGTCAAAAAATCAAATCAACTTGGTTTATTTTGACGGTAATTGGCTTGCGTGTTTTGATCCAATTAGAACTCTTGGCTCAAAAGGTCGGTCAAAAGTCATCCATATCGTATGTTCAGCTGTCTGAGCTTACCACCGAGACGCAATTGCCTGAAATCCTTAACACTTTCGTGTTCAGATTACGAAATCGCATTCCAATATGTATTTTTTTCGTCTCTTGTCTCCGTATTAGGCACAGATGACTTGATACCGTCCATTTTCAGGCCGAAAAATGTTAACTGACTTCATCGCGGCTTTGAACTTCCCACCTTTTGGGTCTCGTTTACCTCGATTGATATGGTCGTTAAAAGAGACTCCGCAACTCCCGCTACCAATGATTGTATAATGGTAGCGCCTAGTCTTCTCAGCTAATGTTGTCATGCATACGTGATTTTCGATAGTTCTGTTGCTTCGCTGCCTTAAGTTTCGACGGTTCAAAAGATTTTTGTTTAACATTCAGGATTTGTGTGCAAATCCAGATCACCAGAAAATACCATACGCCTTCGGATCAAACACCACTTTCACGCACTCCTTAACCTCATCGTCCTGACAATCCTTCATCTGCGATTCCGGCTACATCGTGGCGTTGAGTTATGCTTCCGATATCTGACGGCGCGTAGTCGTTTTTGTTCTTCAGTACGCGCGATAGTCGGAAGTTCGTCATCACACTCCACCATAGTATTTCTTGTATAAAATTTGAAAGAAAAGATATTGATTTAATATTATAATTTTATTATAAACTACACACATTAGGTAATATAATAAATAGTTAGTATGAAGTATGTCCTTCTTCGTTTTCTATACACTCTAAAGGTCGTTTTGTGAAACTTTCACATAATTTTTTTTAGGTAGTTTGCTGAAATTGCGTCCCACTCAACTTGTACCCTTCGAATCAGCTGCCGCCTATTTTTTGGACTAGGATCTTTAAAGACACTCTCTTTTAATTTGGACCACACATTTTTGAGGAGATTTAAATCAGGGGAATTACCAGGCCAATCAATCCACACATTAGAAAAATACTCATAAATCGCCTCATAAGTTAACAAAGCAGTATGCGGCTTGGCGCCATCATGCATCAAAATCACTTCCTTTCCGTCTCTGAATTAATGGCGATTAGTAAGACATTGCCCAAAAACTGCTGGTTCTCACTGTCCTATTCTGTCGATTGGGTATTGGATGCAGCCGGATCCACGACTCGTCCATAAAAGGATGTTTGCACGAAGTCTTTCACCACGGGCATTATCATCAGCAAATCCGAGGTTTTTGAGATTTTGGCAGAAATTCAGCCGGTCTTGAATGTTCTTCTTGGAAAGGAGAGGTTTCTTGCGTTGTCTATAAGATTTTCGGCCCCAATTGGTGGACCGAATGTATCGCTGAACGGTTCGCCTCGACACGTTTTTAATGGCCGCCGGAGAGCTGTTAAGCCATTTCGTCATTGTTCGCGTCCCCACTCCTGGTCTATTTTCAGCCAGTGTTCAAATGTTTTTTTGCTTCTGCTGAAAGTATCGACGGTCGACCACTTCTTTTCATATCCTCCACGTTTCTTTTATCGGCACTGCGCCATTTTTTCACGGTGTTCTTGCTGATCCTAAGTATTCTGCATATGTCGCTGCAGCTGTACCCCAATCGTTGAATTGCAATATATTTTTGAATTAGACCACTTACCATTATTGTCGCGAAAATATTCCAATTCAATTCGTTGAAGATTCACAAAGTTTTTAGGGTTTATACAAAAGATCGTTAAAATTAAGGTATTTCGATAAATTTGGTGCTTTCACTTCATGTAACCAAATCTGAAATCAAATTTTTTTTTACTGTACTGGAGCTAACATCTAAGGCTAATGAAAAAAGACCCAAGTACTTATGGGTCGGCATATTTTACTTGTAATTAGGCCTACAAATCCTCTTCGAATTTTCGTACCTGTTTTTGCTGAGTCTTCACTAAAAGCCATTATTTTCGTGTTATTATATTATTTAAATTTCTGTTTTCACTCTTTATGGAAATTAATTAAAGCTATGTAGCTATAAGAAAATTTAAAGTGAGTGTCAAAATTTTTGAAGATAGTTTTTTGACAATAAATTTATTCGGGTTGATTTTTCATGTCGAAGGTCAGAAACTTTTGCGCCACCCTGTAGTATGAAAAAACTAGCAACTGATCATTGACCAAAAACAATATTCATTCATATCACAATGGACTTAAAATCAAAATGTCCTTAGATCAAGAGCTCTCAGTGTCGCAGTGATTTTTAAGTTTGAATATTTAAATAAAATATTTCAAAAGAGTAATTAATTCTGTTTTAAATTTATTTACAGACAGAAATAGCGAAACGCTTAAATGCTCTTATCACTCAGTTGTTACCGTTCCTCGCAGCCGAACATCAACAGCAAGTGTTACAAGCGGTGGAACGTGCAAAGCAGGTGACAATGCAAGAATTAAACGCAATAATTGGGGTGAGTTTAAACTCTAGAGATTCATAATTTCTAGATTGAATAATTGACTGGAAATGTAGTGAATGAGAGCAGCAGTCTACCTACATATATCATGTCATTCAATTTACATTCGCATCATTTTCACAAACTGTTTCATATTCCAATAATTGGTTTTGGTATCATTCCATCATACGAGAATCAGTTTCATATGAAAACTCTTTCATTCACCTCTATTCTACATCACATCATTTTAATAGGCAACATAAAGTGTGAAGAGCGCCATTACTATGTTCACATATGATATTCATCGTTTTTGTTGTTGTAAAATGTGTGCTAACTTTAAAATCATAATGTCCTTAATAATACTGTTTTGGTAAAGTCGAATATTTTTCTTCTTTTTTTTCTTTCCTGTATATCCAAAAATATATATAAACCAATTGCAGCAACATCAACAACAGGGAATCCAGCAACTTATAGTAAGTTAAGTTTCATAGTAAAAAATCAACATTGAACTAAACTGAATGATATTTCTTTGTTTTGTATCTAAATCTTCCGAAATGTTTTCTTTTTTCCTTTTTTTTTAAACACAAATAACACTATTTTATTGTTGTTGTTTTCTGTACACATTAAACGGAATGCAAAATATTGCCTGTTTATAGTTTACCTTTAAAGTTTGTATAAATTAAATTGTTTAATTTGCTTGACTGATAAGAGTGCTTGCTTTTAATCAAACTTGTATCAAAAAATTTCTGTTTTTAATATTATATACTGGTTTCAAAATTATTTTAAGGGGTAACACTACTCTAGAGACCCCCTTTTTCAAAAATTTTCGTAAGTAAATAAATGAAAAAAACACCAAATCCGCTTGGTAGTATATTGTATAACTCAAAAAGTACAAAAAAAAATTTCCCCAAAATGGCGGCCGCCGGACCCCGTATTCGGCTGTTGTGTGATCCACCTTTAAAAAGTTACCGGTAACTTTCCTCTCGAACGGTCGCTCCTAGAACAAAAAACTAAATTTTTACTTGAAGTGCATACTAATAGTAGTACGTAGAAGATTTTTTTAAAACTAATTTTTAACAAAATGGCGCTGTTTTGAAAAAACAAACAAACGAATTTTGACAAAACATTTAGCCGTAAATTGTTTATAAAAAGAAAAATAAACAATTAATAAAAAATTCCCCACGTACTTCACTAGATTTTGGTATTTCAAAGTTACTGTAAAAATTTCAAATGGATCCATGCACCCGTTCTAAAATAATCTTACCGGTAAGCTTGAAAAAGTGATTTTGAGAAAAACGCGTTTAAAGTTTTTGTAGCTGTTAAGTAGTCAAAAACATAAGCGTCTTATGAGCGACATCTATTGGCCTTCTTTGAAACTATAAATACCTCAAGTGATGTAGGTACCAAGGCTACTTATTATCCCGAAAGGTATATCGGAGCAGCTGCGCCCAGCGTGCGCGGGGCTCTGGCACGCGGTGCAGCAAAGTCGCTCAGTTAGCCCTTTAGAAAATTTTTCTCGCTATAAAACTACCGACATCTCAATTTTATGACCCTAAAGTACCATTTAAGCCAATAAAAAATTGATTTTTTGAAAATCCTAGAGTAGTGTTACCCCTTAAAAACATATAGGACAGGTTTTAATGTTTAAATAATTTTAAAATTTGATACTCTTTTAGTTCGCATCCAATCATGGCCGAAACACGCCAAAATTCAATTTGATGAAAATGTTTCTATGTGTATTTTTAAGATTTAAGTGATTTTGCCTATTTAAATCAAAAATCTGTTAAATAGACTTGGATCACCGCTAAACTAACGATGCTAGAGATTGTTCATAGATACATCATGTAGCATGAAATCATTAATGTTTTGAATGTTTTCTATATATTAAGGTAAACAATTTATACTCTTGTATGCGACGGAGGGAGAGCGGGGTAATAATATGATTGATTTTTGGAATTAGTGCGCGAAATATCGACGTTTCAAATCGTCTTAACCGGCCACAAAAAATCAGCTAGCATGTCTCTATAGTCCACACGGATTAGTGTGACGCGGTTACCATTTTTATTTTGAAAGATGTAATGACCAATGATGCCACTCCACACTCCAACATAAACACTAAACAGTCACTCTTTCAGGATGCATCGTCTTGCTTACGACTACGTTTGAATATAGGCATAACCTCCAACATGAAATTGAGATCTGTCCGAAAAAATGGTTTTCCAATCCATTCCAAATGTAGTCTTGATCTCCTGGAATACATCGTCTCCGTTTGTCTTGATCGGACGACTGTGAAAATTTGTGATGCTATGTCAAAAAAATTTCATGGATCCTTTGAACTTTTACGTGACTGATCCAGTAGTTCTTCGACCTACGTGCGTCTACGTGGTGGGCCCATCAAGTTCACCCAAATTCGCCTGGATCTTTTCCACTGTTAATCAATAGTTCATACAACATCGTTATAACGACTACGCGTATTTAATTCCTTTTCGCGGACCTCAAAAAAAATCTTAGTAAGTGTCGCTTGGTTATATCACTGACTTCTTATAGAGGCCTGTCATTTTAAATAAAATAAGCATCAAACCCAATCAAAAGTAAAGTGGCTTTAATTTCAACGGAAATAAACTCTTTAAACACAATGCTTATACACATGTATCTTTTCAATGTAGAACTCCCGAAACACGCTCGTATAATATTTAGTCACTTTTTACTCCTCTGCACTTGATTTAATTAGCCTCAAAGCCACAAACTAACTAAAAACACATTTATCACATTCACATATTTGCGATAAATAAATCCAATCAAGCAATAATTATTGCATTCCTATCAACATTCATTTCATTTATTTCACTAATTAGTTAAGCGTCCATTTAATAAGTTTTAATTTACCATCAACATTCCTCCACCACACAACCCCACTAGTGCGATTCCAACTTCAAAATGCGAATACAGTAAATCATGGAACCGCAGCCTAATTAAATCTTCCACCAATTCTCATTTTGGGGTGTGTACAAAACATCCACCGAAAATATCGTCTGGATTACACTCCATTGATAGGAACAAAAGCAGCAGCAGCACGAACAGCAACAACAACCCCATCCATAACAACTTTCAATTACGTGTTGGTATCTCATTTAGAATTGAAGCTCAGCAATATAATGATCCTTATTGGAGCAACATATATCAACTCGCCCCACCGAACTCACTCGTCCTGCCTCCCTGGTAGCATTATAATCAGCCAGTTGCTGGTTAAAAGCGCTCATTGATTCCATTCAGTTGAAAATCTATAATAATACATCAGGTGGTTTCACCTATGACGTCACACACATTCATATCGAATCGAGTTGCAAACCATATTTCGATTAACGTTCGGTTCGAACGCAGACCAACCGTTTTTCACTATGCCTTCCCTGCAATAAGAGACTAATCTATATAATAAAATCAACAGCCACTTCACGTATAAAATCGCTGCAATCAACCACGCAATTAAAAGGACAACATAGCATCACCGCACGCATCTCATACAAACAGGATGAACCGCCCGGCCGCCCTGTTTTGGTCGGGGGGTGCAGTCAACCAACCAGCCATTCAAAAAGTGCTTTCATGTTGCAGTCATTAATGATATTATAGTCTGGTGGAATTTCCGCATTTTCATCGTCCTGGAAATGCGTTTATTGTGCAAAACCACCAAATTTTAACAATTTCCTGTTTAAACGGCAAACGCACCGTTAATAACAGTGTATAGTGGCAAGTCAACACATTCCATCCCCTGGATATTGGAGGCTCCGAGGACCGAACAAATGATCATAGTATTCTACGGAAGTTGGTTTCATGTTGGTAGGCTGAAAGCGAGAGGAGTCATATTGAAGGTTTATAATTAAAATCGAAATGAAGTGTGAAACCTCAGTGGAGAAAATGAGGAAGCAACAATTGAATGTGGAACTCCTCGTTGTTGTTAACATTGGATCATTTATCATTTTGTTCATTATGCCAAGTAAGGACACGGGTTAAGAGACTGTGAGAGTGAAAGCGAGAACCAAGCTAAGAAGTATTGTATTTTTTTCTCAGTATAATTCATGAGCTTTCCCATCATAAAAACTATTTTTAACATCCTAAAAAAATGATCCTGTAAAATATGATTCGATTTGAATGCGGTGGGTCACCTCTATAAACCAAGCTAACATTTTCAGCAATAATATGTCAAAATTGAATTTGCCAGTTGATTTACTTATTCCAACCAATTTATCCAACCCAATGTGGAGACATGTTTCAGTAATTAGATAATGCCAGGAAGGATTGCTAGGACCTCGCTAGTATGCAGGAATCTGACAAAATTAAAGGTGAATCTGAAGAGATAAATTGAGTGAAATTTTCGTCTTACTAGAATTAAAATCTGACAATCATTCCAAGCAACACCTTCTGATGGTATCTCTTTTGGAGACGGAATGTTACTAAAGAAGCGTGAAAGATTTGATACCATTTTACCTTGAGGTGCTAGCGAAGTCTCTCATTATGTATTGCATAAAACTAAGATCCTTGGTGTCATCAATAAAAGCGTCTATGGAATGCTTCGATTTTAAATATTACCCATCAATTACACATGTTATAATACATGAGGGACATTTGGATTATCAAATAATCATTTAGATCGGAACTATGCGCATTTTTTTGACGTTTTTCCTTCAATCTCAGCCTTCATTCTCAGGGTGTTACAATCCACTTCATCGCCCACATCTCTCTCAATCAATCATTTCCAACGATTTCGCATCATTGAACGCAGATCCATGGCGTATTTTGTTGTGCTTCAAAAGTAAACTTATGGTTGGACCATAAATTTGGTCTTCTTTTCATTGACTTTCAACCCGACTTCCTTAGCTATTAACTCGATGTCCAAAAACACTTCTTTGGCTGGAGAAATTGATGTGATACTCTTTGGGTAAACTCTCCTCATTTAAATTGTCAATCAAAATACAGCGCCTTAATTCGGTTTATTTTTTTTTCTTTTATTAACTTTTTCCTTGGTTCGAATTCATTCTTTACTACCGTGGTGCAAGATCCACGAGTTGTTTGCCCACAAATCCAGTCTTTTTTTGCGAATTGCTTCACGCAAACGTCTCATAACGCACAAATAATACTCTTTGTCGCCAGTCTGGCCTTCAGGAAGGAATTCATGATACACAACACCTCTGTAATCCATAAAAACCATGAGCATCGCCTTCTTTTTCGACTGAAAACGACGTGGTTTTTTCTGTCGCGGCTCATTCTTCGAAAGTCATTCACTCAATTGATGTCTGGATTGCGTGTCATACTCATAAATCCACGTCTCGTCACCAGTAATGATGCGTTTAATGAATGTTCAGTCTGATTCGGTCATTGCAATCATGTCTTTTGAGACATGAACGCGATCCGTTTTTTTTGCATCAAATTCAGTTCTTTTGGCACCAGTTTTGCAGCGCCACGTTTGAGGGCCAAATCATTAACCGAAATATCTTGAACGGATCCATAAGCAATATTCAACTCCTCTGACATCTCTCTAATCGTCAATTTTCGGTTTACTGTCATCCATTCTTTGATTTTGTTTGTGTTTTCGTCGGTTTTCGATGTCGATGGCCAGTGGCACTGCGTTTATCATCGTTGACCGACCCACCGCCACTTCTGAAACGTTCGTGCCACTGATAAACGACTAAGCACCATTGAAACTCTTTTCAAACAAAAAATTTAATAAAACTCGTTGCAAAATCAATTCCATTTTTAATGTTGAAAAATTCGCCAACACGCGCAAAAGCAGATGTACTCAATATAGCGTAACTTTTACAAATGTCAAGCTATCAAGATGAAGTTTTGACAGAATGTCAATAACAGATGTACCAAAAAGCAACAAAATTAGACAAATCAAGTGTCTGGGAGCGCCACACGGTGGTGATTTCGGAAACTTTTTGATCAAGGTGGTATATCTTTATTTTTCATTAAAAATTTTACAAGTGTCTTTTACACCCAAAGCTGTTTTACAGTCAAATACTCTTCGTCATTTTTCTTCGGCTGCTTCCTTTTATAATGCTGCTTTTGGTATTAGAGCTCATTGCCAGTTCAAAAAAAAATTGGTGATATCCTTACAATGTCATCATTTATTCTATCAATAGATTGATAAAATATCATTTCGCCACAAGTTATTTTCTATGTCTACAAACACATCCGTATTACAGGAGCTAGTTGTTTACTTCCATAGGGACAGGAGCAGAAATGTCTACTGTGTCTTAGAACACCCCCTATTTCTTCAAATTGTCTAACTTACATAAAACCATTTTTAAATTAATTTTTCGAATAAAAATTTTAAAAAATCAACCCTTCAATTATTGGCGATTAGGGGATGATTTTTTTCAATCATTATTTATCGTCCCAAGCCATAATACTTTGAAAACATGCAGCAAAACCACACTACAATATATTTCGTTACCAGCATTGTAGTGAAGTCATTCACTAACCTTCATCGAACCCCTCACCAAAGTGGGAAGTATTTATTACGCTCCCTAGATAGATACATTCATAGGTTACAGGTGAACACGGGAAGGTCCAGGTTAAAGAAAAAACCACAATATTAGTTCTGTTTATTGCCGGATTATTTTCAAATTATGTTACATCAACAAAAACTACATTGTTGGATTGTACACTTGTGCCTGCAAGCAGAACTGCCAAACAGGATAATTTTATTCTATGGCATAGTCAACAATGGGAGGCAGGCAGCATCCCCTTGGGCAACGTGTCTATATAGTTTGTCGTAAACATGAATAATAATGGTATTGAATTGAATTTGCTAATGGCAATCAGATTGTGTAATGCAACGATAGCATCAATATTTCCCCACAGGACTCTTCCATACAGTATTCAATGTCTATGAGGGTGGGTTGGCGGTGAATGTTGATGCGATACAAATCAATTCAGAACGGATGTGTTGTTTAAAATCATTTCGCACTTGGCAAATGTGATAATATGGAAAACATGACGATTTAATACAATGGCAGGCGTTGTATTGCAACAATTTAATTATGCGAGTGCTACAATGATTGGGCACAGGACCGGCGTAATGAGGGTATAATGTTTGCAAATTAAATGGGTGAAGAGTTTCCTAGGATCAGATATTATTGCTGGCAAATGGAAAATTCGGATAAAATTATTAGAGTCGGTTAATTTATGCATGATGTTCTTTGTGTCCCTCCCGCTCATCCATTTTAAATATTATGTGGTTTTGGGTATGAGATCGCCTATTTCAAAAGTCAATATTATTGGGAATTTTCATTGATTGCGAACACAAAAGTTCTTTATAATGAGCGTACAATATATTACTGCTAAAATACTACAAACTAATCATATGCTGATTGTTAACACCCTGATATGGTTGCTTGTGAATAATTTTTTTAATAAGTATCAATATATTGAAATCTTAAAATGCTCTCGGTATCTTCCCTCCTTTCTGGCACATTATTTACCCTGAAATTTATAATTATATTAATCAACCCATAATATCTGGAAAAACGTCCGTCATATATTGTTAAAGCAGTGGCATATAAACGCCTTCTTTGCATATCCTTCGGATATTCATTAAGATCTGAATTTCCGCATAAAAAATACTTCTGTGAATAAACATAAAGATAAATTAAATAATGATCCATCCAACCTTTCCAAATAGTATTAAGTTAGTCAAATATAAATGAGCATATTAATAAACACAGAATTTATTCAGTTTTCAACTTTTTGTTGGTATTGTATTCGAAGCTACTTCTTAGCAATTTTGTCTTTCGTTTTAATGTTTCAACATATTTCCTATTGCGATAATTCCAATTAAAATAAATATTGATTATCAATTTGTTTGCTTATAATAGACAACACCTGACACTACAGTATCTTATATATAAACATGTGCTTTAATACTACACCTTGTTTATTATAGCGCTTGCCACTCCTCACGATATCGATTGGATTTTATGTTTGCACTTGACTGTTTTTCTATTGCAAACATTCTGCATTTTTTTCCATTTTTTTTTATTTTGTTATGGATTGTTCAAAACAACTTTTTATACAATTATGAACACAATTAACTGATTGATTTAATTCGATGGAAAAATAACTATTTTCGGATCACTAATCGTAAATCAAATTTTTTATTCGTTTCAGCAACAGATTCATGCACAACAAATACCTGGTGCCCCGCCACAACCAATACCCACATTGGGCGCACTAGCAGGACCTTTAAGCGCTTTTGGTGGTCCCATGGGTTTGCCACATGGACCGCAAGGATTGCTAAAAGCGCCACAAGATTTGCATCGGGAAGATTTGAAAGTACCTATTGGTGGGCCATCAGCGGAAGAGAGATTGGTAAGACAGTTATGTATGTGTATAAAGAGGACTAACATTATCATCTTATTTATAACCGAATTTTGGTCGTCACTACGAAATTCACAAAGGCTTAAGCGGGAGTTAGGTAATTTTCTTAGTGTTTGGTGAGGTTTAAAGATGAGTTGATTAGCTGGTTGTTCATACGACAGGAAAAGTAGATCATGCTGTTGATCCCAAGGATAACAGCTAATCAGATATTGCATCTTAATCTCATCAGTGTCTAAAGGAATCCTAGAATAAAACGAGCATTTCGACGTGGCTCAAATTTAAGAAAAGACAGAAAATCAATCACAATCATTCAATTGTAACTTGTACATGAGGACGGATTAAAGCGATATTTATGTTATGTTATTAGGTAAATTTTTTGATTAGAGAACTACGAGGAAAATAATTGAGAAAAAGGTCATACCCTATCATAGCACATAGTACATAAAGTATCTACTTGGCGTTTAACGTAGACACTATCCGCGGTAGTTTAAATCCACGATCTTCTTAGGACGCCGATAAGCTATAATGCGGAAAAGTATCCCGGATAGCCCAGTTAAGGTACGAGCTATATCCTGAATGCATTGGCTCATTCATATTTGCTGGTCAGAACGCGGCTCATTTTAATCTTTTTCCAGTCCCTGGGTCACAGCAACCCTGATGATATGCAACGGCTCGTCGACTTGCGATCGTACAGAGGATCCTCGAATTTCTAGCTGCATTTGTTATGTTTCTAACCGTGATGTGAGCTTCAAACCACAATTTCTAAGCTTACTCTCACTTCATGAGCCCCAACGAGGCTTATAGACCCTGTTTTATAGGATCATGATATCCTCATTCCTGGATTTCATCTTCTGGTAAAGACTCACGGTAGTACTAATCGACCATCCACTTTTCTATTTTCGATTGTGCCCCAAACGCTAGCCCTGGGTCGATCATAGACCTCAAGATAATGTGGGGGCGGCATTCCTCATAGTTTTTATTCGTCCTTGTACCATTTAGTGAATCGTCCTTTTATTCAGAAGCCAGTAATGCTTAGTCATTATTGATAGTTTTTTTGGTGTCTGAAAATTTTCAGCCAAAGATACACGGCAACTCTGAAGGTTTATAATAAAATAGTTATAAAGGTCCAATGAGACATTCAATGTTCGTGACTCGTTCGTGACTCGTTCGTGTTTCACGACCATTCGTTAGTCGTGAAATCTTCAATAAATATTTCATCCAAGTAGGAATTGGATTAAGTAAATTCATTTACTTGAATGAAGAAGTTTAACTTCATTAAACGAAGTAATTTCTTTCCATTGGATGACTCTTTTAATAGACAATGTCTTTTCAAAGGTTCGTTATGAATTTTATGTAGTCCTTTGTTGGATTTCTTGGACCTTTATTTTCGGGGAGAATTAAGCACTTGGATTGTTTAAAACCTGACGAAGATGTTCAGTGGCTTTTTATACTTTCTTTAAACTAAATCTAAAAATTAAAAGCAGAATGTTTAGCAGAATTTATTGAGACCTATGAACACATTTTTCTCTTTAATCTTTGCAAAGCTACCAGTTTCTTCATTTCCTTTATATCCCGTTTGACTTGGTACCCACTTACGAGTGACATCATTCCCTTTTGCCAGGTTATTGAGTTTTTGAAGACATTCGTAATCTTTATCACTGCTTCACTTTCAGACTGTATATGGATTTTTTTTCCTTTTATCAGCTTCAAGTGGATTCTTAGATAAAAAGGCTATACCGCATGTTTACGCTTGAGAAATAGTTGCAACTTGAAGGTTTGCAGATAGTGAGGTTTAGGTCAACAGCAGCTTTCATCTTGAATCTATTAGGAAACCAAGTTTCGATTCCTCTCTCCAACTCAAGATGCAATGGTTGCCATTTATTGGTGCTTCCTAAGTTTGACTTGAAAATACGAATGGGTAAAATCTCTTCTTCTTGAGAATTGCATAGCATTTACAGATTTTTTTTTTGAAGTCCCTATGTTTTGCTACCTTCTATAGCTAAACAGATGTGTTGGCTGCATGCTTCTTCAACTTTTAGTGAAAAGAGTAAAAGTTTTATTACAGCTGTTGGACCTGGAAATATATTTTTTCATAAAATGTTCAAAAAATAAAGTTATGACGTTGCCAAATTCAGAAATACTATTTGTGTTAGTGTCTACTACTTATCGTCAGTGATATTTCCCTCTCTTGCGTCTACACTTTGCAGCGAAATTCAACTTCACTAATAATTTCCGTATAATATAAACGACTAATTTATTTCTACAATAGTCGTTAAACTTTAAAAAGGACCCAACAACTTAAGACTAGTCGAAGTTTCAGCCAAAATATAAGTAACCGAAAGCTATATTCTATAAATTGAAAATTGCGAATGGGTCAAAAGAATGTAAAACTATGCTGGCCTATATTCCATGTGAATTTATTGAAACAGAAATATGTATTGCCCAACATATTCACATTTCAATCAAGCACCTAGAGGCTAACCAATGTACGCTTATTATTTATTTATTTCAAACACTTCAGCAACATACATTGTCCTCGACTTGATTTTCCATTTTATAATCTGATTATCATTCTTGGTGTATCCTAGTGTACTTCAAATAAAATTTTAATGAAAAATAAACGATCTATGTATGGACTAGGTGAGGCTAAATACCGATTGATATTCAGATGGGGTTGAATTAGTCTAAATCTCAACTTTGTTAAGAACGTTTGTGATTTAAGCTCTTTCAAGAACTTAGCAATTTTTATTGCTTGACGCTGAACTACGACTGCAAATAAAATTAATTCTTACACAAATAATCAAAATATTCTAAGAAAACAATATCGCTCATATAAGTCAGTTTATCGTGGGTTAGAACCTCCTAGTCTAGTCAACAAACCACACTTCCTCTTTAATAATATACCGGGCTATAAGCCTGGAAACAAGAACCCCCATTAATGTGCAATAATAGTGTTAGTGAGTTGCTAACCAAAAGCACACTAGAAGACGAAGTTGCTGACTAGACTAAGAGGTTCTAACACATGATAAACTGACTTATATAGAATAGCGACGTAAGCATATATACGAACCAATTGACAGTCGTTATACTTCGCGGATACAAATAATAAAAATAATTGAAATATAATGAGCTTAATCCATCAAGAAGCCTAACCGTGGTCGTGCTGTATGGTGGCGGATGGTAAATGACAGCACCTAAAGAGGATGCCATCCGTCACCCCGAAACCACACTTCCTATTTAATATCGCTCATGTTGTTCACCATTAAATTACTTAAATTACTACTACTAATTTCACTTTATTAATCTGAAATGTTTATTTTATTTAGTAATGAATTCTTTTTTTCTAATTTCAGCGAAACTCTGTATCGCCAGCCGAACGCGAAAAATATCGAACAAGATCGCCCCTCGAAATTGAAAGTGATAGCAAACGAAGAAAAGAAGAGAAAATAACACATGTAAGTGGAAATTCGCACAGTTTCGTCCTTGAATAAAACATATTAACAATATTTGTAAGCACATTCACATTCATCGATATTGGTTTCATCGTTTTCTAATTGATGCACCTCCATCTGCTTTAGGGATGATCACGTTTGCTTCCTGCCTCAATTAACTTTGAATCAATTTCAAAGTGAAAGCCTTTCATGATAATGAACTCAACTCACCATTTCTGTTAATCGTAATCACGTTTTTAATAGTAATAATGAATAATAAAAAAAATATCCAGTGAATTGGTATTGGCTGTAGTTTTGCTTTGAAAGTGATTAGAATCTAATGCTATGTTAATTAGTACAACTAAAAATAAATTGTAAGGACTGTAAATAATGGAAAGATTGATATATGATTTCTTCAATATTTTATTACAGGAAAGTGATGGCGAGAAAAGCGATCAGGATTTAGTCGTAGATGTTGCTAATGAAATGGTGAGTTGAGTACACATGTAAGCATTAGCGGGGAAAAAATTGAGCGGAAGTGTGGTTATCTACATATTTCGGATGGTTAATGAAGAAGGGCTGAAAATATTTAATATCGTTGAGGGTTCCTCTTCAATGTTGTTGTACGAACATCTGAGACTTTATAGGCTCGAGCTCTGCTAACACGTTCAGTGTCGGTAACGCTTATAAGTGTCAGTGTAATGCTTGCATCCAGCTTTGATGATCCTTAATAAGGGGCAAAGTTCTAGTGCTAGGCAAACGATTCAATTTAAAAATAAAGCGATCGTGGGCCTTGAGACCTGGGATGAAGTCCGTCTCGCAAGCTTGGCGTGAAGGTGTTAACATATGATAAAATATTATATGATAAAGAAACGATATTCTCTTCCTACTACGTATGGCAATCTAACAAAAATATTTATTAGTTGTCTCGTCCTTACGAGGTTCTTTAATGCCAACATATGACTAGATCCCTACACAGTCGCGAAATGACTATTTACACTCAAACCCCACAAAAATTCCCTTACAGGAATCTCCATCGCCTCGACCTAATGGTGATCATGTTTCAATTGAATCTCGCGATCGTGATAGTATTGGTCTGAATGGCGACCGATCAGAAAAACCGGGAGGCGGCAGTTCCAAACCATCAAGCGAAAGACCACCATCGAGATCGGGATCCAGTTCGTCACGTTCAACGCCGAGCCTTAAAACGAAAGATGTAAGTTGAAATACATGAAATCAATTCCCACTTGGGAACTAATATGCTTTCTTTACTTGCAGCTTGATAAGCCTGGGACTCCCGGAGCAAAAGCGCGGACACCTACACCGAATGCCTCAGTACCTGGCAACCCTAAACCTGTTGCACCTCAACCACCACCAGCTGGCTATCCGAACTCACCATATCAACGCCCACCTGATCCGTACCAAAGGCCACCGCCTGATCCTGCGTATGGTCGACCAATGCCTTACGACCCACACACGAATTTGCGAACAAATGGTATTCCATTGACGGGCGTAACAGGCGGAAAACCGTACGTTTTGTTTTTAGTTTTGAAATTCTTCATCCTCAATATAATTTGTACACTTTCGTTCTTCTTCGTGCATCGAAGAGGACCGATATCCGCAAATGGTCAAATAAAACTAACACATTATGTATTTTCATATGCAGTGCTTATTCCTTTCACATGAATGGAGAAGGAACCCTGCAACCAGTACCGTTCCCGCATGATGCTCTATTGGGCTCGGGTATTCCGCGCCATGCTCGACCACTCAGCACCTTAGCGCACGGCGAGGTGGTTTGCGCGGTAACGATATCAAACCCCACGAAGTATGTGTACACCGGCGGAAAGGGTTGTGTCAAGGTCTGGGATATATCACAGCCAGGAAGCAAAAACTTTGTGAATCAGCTCGATTGTTTGGTAAGATACGATCCTTACACTTAAAAACAATAAAATTCATCAAACCAAATTGACTGAGCGTATGTAAACCTTGTCTTCCTTTTATTTGTTAGCAACGTGATAATTACATTCGATCAGTGAAACTTTTGCCCGACGGTCGAACCCTCATTGTCGGGGGTGAAGCGTCGAACCTATCGATATGGGACTTGGCGAGTCCAACGCCTCGGATCAAAGCGGAATTGACATCCTCGGCGCCCGCTTGTTATGCCCTGGCGATTAGTCCTGATGCAAAAGTGTGCTTTTCATGTTGTAGCGATGGAAACATCGCTGTGTGGGACCTTCACAACCAGACGTTGGTGCGACAGTTTCAAGGACACACCGATGGTGCATCTTGCATTGATATCAGCCCTGATGGCTGTCGACTATGGACCGGCGGTTTGGATAATACGGTTCGTTCTTGGGATCTGCGAGAAGGACGACAGCTGCAGCAACATGATTTCAGCTCACAAATTTTCTCATTGGGATATTGTCCAACAGGTGTGATCATTTTGAAACTCGCTGCAATGTATAACTGTACTAAGTACACACTCCCTTTGCAGGAGATTGGTTGGCGGTAGGCATGGAGAATTCTCACGTGGAAGTGTTGCATACGAGCAAGCCCGACAAGTACCAACTGCATCTACACGAAAGCTGCGTTCTATCGCTTAAATTCGCGTCATGCGGAAAGTGGTTTGTTTCCACGGGGAAGGACAATTTATTGAACGCATGGCGAACACCCTATGGTGCTAGTATATTCCAGGTGAGTTAGGGGTATTGTTATCCTAGTTTTGAGCTGAGTAAAAAGTTTTCAGTCTAAACTAAAGTAAATAATGTACAGAAAAACCGATAAATCTTAAATTCAAGTTGGTGTTGCTTGCATCTGATTACAACTGTATTCTTAACTCTTGATATCTTCACTTGCAGTCGAAGGAAACATCCTCGGTGCTTAGTTGTGACATATCAACAGATGACAAATACATTGTTACCGGTTCGGGTGACAAAAAGGCAACCGTTTACGAGGTGATGCATTAATAGAATAGCACGTGCACAAGCATATTCGAGGGGGGATAACGCGGGAATATTGTATTGACATAGAGCTCGGCACCGTGTACAACCAAATGTAATTTATTTAAGCAGCTATCAGCCATGAAACATGGATATATTCATTGACTTTATGCATATGTCGTAACGAAAACAAGAGAAGAGAAGAAACAAACAAAAGCCACGAGAGAAAATCTAATAAAAAAATGCAGCTAATTATTTGTTAATGTTTAAGTTTACGATGATGACGACTAAGCACACACCCACACACGTTTAAGAATGGATTTAACAACTTACTGCTCAAATTTAGTTAGATGCCTAATTTTAAGTTTATCTGTTGGTTCCTGTTTATTTATAGTGATTTCGTAAAATCTAATTAAAACGGTTTCATTCGCACAGTAAACGAAATTAGTGATTTATTTTTCAGGATAATATAATTTAACTGTTTTAGATAATTGTATGTAGTAGTAAAGTAAAAAAAATGTGTAATTTACATCAAATGCAGCATGGAAAATGTTTCTGTAAGTTCTATGCCAATAAATCGATTCAACTTTAATTTTGTTTGGGTTTTGTTGAGAAGATGAATATGATTCGAAGCTTTTAAGGATTATTTTCTATGTGTTTTACAGTCAATCGATTTTATGACTTAAAATGAATATTTGTTGGGGAGTTTTTAGGCACATTGACCATTTACTACGATTACTCGCTATAATGTGTGTAGGCTGTGTTGAAATGTTTAAAGACATATCGATCGCCTGAATGCAAGAACTAGGTTACTCAATTTTTTAGTATTTGGAAATATCTGTTTCGATATGTAAAGAAGACTGCCCACAGCGTAACTCAAAAAGTAAACACTGTCCGAAATAAGCTAAAGACATCTATCCATTATGGTCCTCATTCGCATTCTGCGTCAGGAACTTCTAATCAAATTAGATAAAACTATTTTTTTTTCAATAATGTACCAAAAAATAAGTTTCGCAGGTGCTGCATTTAGTTGGCGATATACAAAGTCGATGAAAAATTGCATGCTCCTTAAAAAATTCGTTAGATATTTTAAAAGAAAATTGTAATATCAGTCTCAATTTCAGTTCGCTCAGAGTATTTCCCACAGTTTTCAGCAGCAGATCAAGAAACGTTAGCGTTGTAAGAATCAGAAGATTGTAAAGTGCATTTGAAAACATTCATGACTGCCAAAAATAGTCATGTCTGACTGTCTATCGCATCTATTGGATGGGAGGATGCGTATAGACTCGCGGCCGAAAAGGCTCGTGGCTTTAAATACCCTCGAAAGGTAGCCACGTTAAACACTAGCAACATTCTGTCTATCGCACCTGATTGCATAGAATTTGTATTTAACGAAACTTCTCAAAGCTTGGTCCTTTCTATTTGGAAAATATAAAACCGATCGACAAGGCCTATATTTTTCATAAACTTCAACTAGTTGTTGCGAAGAAACGTTTAGTTACGAACTATCCTTATGTTTTCAATTTATCTTCTCGATCATTAACTCTTGTGTATATACCCTTGTTACTTGGGATGTAAGCAATCTTTTTATTCTTTCATTCTAAGAGTGTTACGCCGTGTTTCTTGACTTACCACGTCTGTATTTTTTTTTTGTTGTCGAAAATTCTTTTCGGTAAGTTTTTCTTGTCTTTCCGTAAAATTTCTCGAGCATAAGAATTTCTAAGCTTCTCAACTCGTTCTAATGCCATACAAAGTTCAAATATTGCGACTTTTTTGCCTCGTTTTATCGGCTTCGTCGAATTATAGGAACGAAAGAAATTTCGTCGTATATATTTTATCATCGACTCGTCTGTTGATTGGCATTTCGTTGTTTCGAAAATGAACTTTATAATATTTATGAGCGTTTTTGCTTTATTCCTACGGGGCTGTAAAATATAGTCGGAGAGGAGGATATCATAAGGTAATTGTGGCGAAATATTGTTTTCGAACGCAAATTTTGAAGTTAAAAACATTTACGTCTCAATGACATTGTGCAAGTTTAGTCCAAGGACGAAGCAGCGAACCTGTCGTTCAAACAGGTTCATTTAGGTTTTCGAAGTCTAAAGAGTGAGGAATATGATTGTCCATCAAAGTTTATCGTTTTTTGTTTGTCTTTCCTAATGTTCACTCTTTATCATTACTTGAGACTCAATCACCGTTAAAGCTCCATTATAAAAAACGACTCGAAAATGATCTAATAACAATAAAAATCAATCATTGATAGCATTTGGGGCTATACCTCTTTGACAAAAAATTTCACACGCAACGTAGACTATCTACACCTTACGGTCCTACGGTCTACCGCATGCGCCACTGCATCCTTAGCGTGACTAGACCTTCTTATCTATTTAGTCTGTCGTCACTCTTTATAAATCCAGAAGTTATAAGGGAAGCAACAACGAAGTCTCAACTTAGAACGTAGTATTAAAATAATTCTCAAATTTATTTAATGCGCTCTCTCTTACTGTCTGTAGATTCGAAACTGTTTGTTTCCTTATCTAAATAGACCAGGGCGGATCTGTAAAAAACGACTTCATTTGGCCTTTGAGGGGGCACACTGATTTTTGCAGGAAAAGTTGTGGAATAACTCGAATAACAATAATTGACTTATCTTTTCTCTCAAAAAAGTCGGGAACATTAAAAAAGATCCGAATGTTTAAAATTAAAAAAAAATGGATTTTTTCCTACTTTTCTCACACCTAACTTTCAAACGTTTCATTTTAGAGCAAAGTTGTGTGGGAATAAAAGTTGCTTAGTAACATTTTTTACAAGAAAGAATTGATTAAAATTTTAAAAACATTTAACCCTTTCCGCAAAATGGCATTAAAAGAAAGGGGAAAAGCCTGCCTTTTCTTATTTAGTTTTTTTTTAACACTTCGAATGCACTTAGGACCTTCATAGTCCGCCTAGAGAATCTTTAAAATATAAAAAACATCACTCAAATTTTTATTAAAATCGATTCAGTAGATTGAGCATAATAACTGTGCAATCTAAATTTATTTAAAAAAATTCAAAATTTTTGAAAGCTTGCAAGAAACTTAAGCTTGTCGAAGAATGAATTTTTTTCACATATAAAAGAGCACTTCATCTATCAAATGCGCTTTACAAAAATCGGATTATAAGGGCGGCTTCAGCAGTTTTTGCTAAACTTGGTAATACACTTTAAAACGGTGCTGGGCGGCTGTGGATTCTCCTACGACTGAATCCGCAGCCGCCCTAATAATCCGATTTCAATATTGTAAAATGCAATTCATAGGTGGAGTGAAAAAACCTAATGATATCATACACATTAGCACCGACTGTTTCTACTTGTTTCTAGCGTTTGAGTTTCTTCCAAAAATGAAATTTTCTACCCGTAATGTGTTCATTGAAATAAATTTTGGCCCAGTAATCTATTTGCTTTAAAATAGTGATTTTTCTCTACTTATTTTGCTTTTTACTAACAAATAGATTTTGTTTTACGGCCGGCGGGGGAAGTTCTACTTTTCCGACCAGTATTGAACGTGTTTAGTTGCAACAATATCAATCCAGATTTGCATTAGCCAGTGAAAACCATTCTATCATCCTAATATGAAAGGGCTCTTCTCCATTTTTCCTATTTCATTTACCCTTGGAAAAGCTAATGGTTTGGCTTCCTTCACGTCTTGCTCGTTGACTGATTTAGTCTGTTGCCACGCAACTCCACTTTTTCCCCTCTGGTTTATCGTCCACATTTTGGGTGTAAGAAGTAATTTTTTAACGAAAGATTTTGGTGTTTTAACGTATTTGACGTCCTTCTTCACCCTCATTTGTGATATTCATGGACGCAACTTTCGGAGTAGAAATTGAAAGCGGTTTCCATACAATTTTCGAATGCTATTTGCGACTGAGCTTTAGAATGTACTGATACAGAAAGGATACTTTAAATCGGAAACCGCAAAAAACTTCTTAAGAAATTTATATCATACTTCTTTCAAATGAAGGGTGGGTAATTTATTAGTTTCTTTATGAAATGGCTATCGTTACTGCTTAAAATAATGTCAGTTAAATCGCAGTAGCTCGTTCTCTTACTCAAAATTTTTGGTAACTTGTCTATTGTGTGTGGTCTTGTTTCCCGAATAGCCTCAAGGATGCTTCACACTTGTTACGACCTTGAATCCAAAAAAATTGTGTGAAATTTTTCATTTTCCAACTACTAAATATGTCTACACAAAAAAGTAACTAACCCCCAACAGTCACAAATAATATCTGACCATTAAATGCCACGGCAAATAAATATGGTAAAACTTGAACCTTACAGATGTGCCGAAACTATTTAATGTGGGATTGCAATACGTTAAGACCGCAATTAGTAAGCGTACATCGTAAAACTAACCATCTGCAGCCGACGATGTTGAAATAATATGCACTTAAAAAAAGAAACCCTATGCTTTGGTATGGGCCTCAAAGCCTACTTACATTGTCACGATTTTGACCGTTAGCGGGTTTAAAAACACATATTTTTCCATACAATTCCAAATTACCTCCGGAAAGTAATTTGGACAAAATCACTGTCCAAAATAAGCTAGTAATCGATGTTGCCTTATACAATAGATGTCGCTTGTTGATCTTTTCGAATTCACCACTCTGGTTGGCACAATATTTCGAAGAAACGTCGTGCTCCTGTCAAGAGTTCGTCCAACTAAAACAAATCGAATTCAAACACCTGTGCAAAAACATTCTTCAAATATATTTTCATCAACCTTTCCTTTGGTTTTCAAGGAGAATAATACCATTCCTGGGACTCTCTTCATTCGTAAGAGCTTGCATCCATATTTTGAGAACGCAGCTGTTGAACATGTGTATCTGACAAACAAAACCATCTCAATGCAATGTAAACGGACCGAGGCATTTCGAAATGCGTCAATCGTAAATACATATTTTCGGTTTAATGTAAATAGGCTATTAGTCCTGCATGTCTGGGAGCTATTTTTCATATATTTTGTATTGGGGGCATTCAATGTTTCCATGGCAAGTAATGAAGCGATAATTCGAATAGAATTGCATAACCTTTTTTCATGCCACTTTTGGTTGAACGCCAAATCCTATATTCTTGCGCTCCTTTTTTGGTAGTAGTACAAACAAGTGACGTGTGAGGCGGTCAGCATGATATACCATAACTGCTTTGTAATTTATGTTTCTAATGTATCCAAAATTGTAACCCATTTTGGATATGCATCTTGTGTTTACATTTATTTTATTCCCAATAAGAACTTTTCATTTGCAAAAAATTACAAACATTTTTGATAAAATTGAAAGCAAAAATATTTATAAAAATGTGAAAACTATTGCACATTATGTGATAAAATTAATATAAACTAACAGTTCATATTAGAACGGTTATCATTAAACTAATTGAATAATTTTAGATAAAATGGTCATGCAAGTAGTTTTTCAATGCAACGATTATTTTTATTTTGATGATTTATCTAATAGGAAATTTTTACGTTGACATGTAGAATATACTCCATGATTGAACCTAAACGAACGCTTCTTTCCTGTTAATATTTCTAAAATATCTCATTAAAATTATCGTTGCTTACATCAAGTCCATATGACTGACTATTCTAGCATTCTTTCATATATGAATGTATTCCAAATGTGCTATTCTGTCCTTGTAAATTATATACATTACAAAACAAAACGCCACGTTTATCCATCATAAAAACTTCAATAGAAATAATAGAAGTGTTTGTATGCATAATAGAAAGAAATCACAATTAAATGTGAAACTTGTAAAATAAACCATAAATATTTGTGTATTCCCGAAACGAAATAAAAAGATACTAATCTTAAGTAATATTTAATATAAAAGATGCTATTGTTGTATTTTCAAATCAATTAAAAATCGTTCGCATCAGGCACAAAACCAGTAGAATAAACATTGATTTTAAAATTAAATATAAAAATTAATTGATTAAATTGAGAATCGCAAATGTACGAGCTATTAATGTGATGTGGCGAAAAGAGTTTAAGCATATGTAATATGTATAAAAAGAATAAATAAACGTGTAAATCTGTAGTTGAAGTATTTTTAAGGTTACTAAGGTCTCGCGACGATGTGAATATGGTTGCGATTTGTTTTCCCTATTCTTCGTTTCTGTCTAATTAAGTCAGATTGATCATTGTAATAGCGTGAAATGCCCAATCGCACAAAATTACGAAAGATAATTCAAGGGTGCACCTTTACTTCGTAATTCTAGTCACTTCCTTTTCACGTAAATTGACTTCAATTCAAGGGCGAAAATTATAACAAACAAACTAGTCCCTCAGATGGCCGGACACTCGCGCTGGAACAACCTCAACTGGGCTCACCAGAATAAGAAGTTGTTGGCTGAATGGCTTGTCGCATGCAATAACGCATAATAAGCATGGCTAGGCCCTCCGTACCTGCCCAGTTTATCCGAATAAAAACTTCCATCATACTGAGCTCGCTTTTGTTTCCTGTTTTTTATTCATCTATCTTTCGTCAGACTCAATTTTTGTGAAATATTCATTGGAGCTTGAAATTAAAACCACATTGTTATCGAACATATTGAAATTATCCTAGAACTCCACCATCAAAACGTTAAATCACGAGGATAAGCCAGTAACAATGTCACGATCACATTTTAGAAAGTTCAAAAACATTAGGCCTCCCCAGTCAACAGGCGACGAGATTATTCTAGGTATCGCAAGTGCTCGATATCGCGAAAAGTAGACCTGGCCAACTACTATATAAAAGTCAGCTCTAGAGTTTATGTATAAACTAGTCGTCAAACCTAGATTAATGGTGGACTATCAATCCTCAAAGCAGAGGTCGTTCCTGGGAACGACCGCAGCTTTGAATGAGCATATGCTCCGCTCCGCTTAACACGTTTATTTTCTATAGTGAATTCGCTAGGATCTCTTATCAATTTTTTTTAATACTATCTTAAATTAAGTTTTAAGGTTTTGTTTCCCTACCAACAGTTTTCCAACTGTATACTACAGTCTCTGGCCAAATTATTAGGCGCACCTGAATTTTTTGAAGTTAGCAGATTATAATCTTTATTATATTATTAAGCACTTTCTTTCATTAATTTTTCGATGAATATCAATTTTGCCACCTAATTAAATAAAAAAAGAACAGCCATGAATAGAAAAAACATTTATTTTGAAATAATTATATTATTTTCATAAATATGCACAAATAAAACATAATCAATATTTTTTTAAGCCACCTTTGGCGGCAATCAAGTCCTCGATCCGATGGGGTATACTATTAAAACAGGCCTGTACGGTCTCTTGCATGCGTGGATGATGGTTCCACAGCTCAATAATCCTTTCAATTAGCCGAGTTTTAGTCGTTATGTTTTCCTTTGCTATCTCTCTCTTCATAAGCTCCCAAACATTTTCGATCGGGTTCATATCAGGCGAGTTTCCTCCTTGTACTGGTCCTGTTTCATAAATCCTCAAAGTAATCAGACGTAAATTTCCAATGTTGCAGAGTTTTTTGTAAATTGAGTTGTAAGTGTTTTTTCCCTCAATTCTATCTAATTTCACAGCGGTGTTCCCATTACGGTGTAAATTCTTATGAATGAACTTAGGTCTTTCCATGGAAATCATGCCTTGCAAATTCCTAATCCACTAGCGTTAAATATTTAATATGTAGATGTCTACGTCTTTTGATAGACTAAATATTGTTATTCGCTGATAATTTAAATCCAAATCAAATTGTAAGTACCAAAGCGAAAGCCAGTCATTTTCAGCATCTACTGAAAACCCAACGAATCTTCCCAAATCATCTTTGAAAAAACTTAGCTTTCTTAAATTAAGAACCAAGTTTTCAGTAAGAACCAGATATAATATTTGCATCATTATTGTGTCAGTTAACGTGTATTAACCTCTTTGTGAAAATTTTAACATTATCAAAATTCGGTTCAGCCGTTTTTTTAATTTAACAGAAGAAAATGCGAAAATTTATGTTTTTTTTTTCATAAAAAATATTTTTTTAACTTGATTTTCACAGCACAGTGATATCAGTTTATAAAATGTCTACGTTGTTATCGGTTTTTGAAGAGAAAGCAGCAAAATTTTTTTCCATGATTATTCGCCTCTACAACATAGAGGCGTCCAGTGCGCTTACCGCTTATAACGGACCAAATCATAACCTTTGTGGGATGTTTTAGGGTTTGTCTCACACATTCTGATCGAAATTTCTCCCCAAGACGTCGACGAACATATTGAGCTTTATTTTATAATATCTCAAAAGTGCTTTCGTCACTAAAGCACACCAGTAATAGGTTTAGAAATGATCATTTAAGATACCCGCGTATAATTATTTAAGAAAAATACCGATTTCCAAAACATTAAATCTTTGTCTTTGTGCTGTCTAGCCCATTTGAGACGCTTCGATTTCATAGCCTCCGCCAACTTTGGTTTTTTGGCTGGTCATTCAATTCAAATCTCAGAGATTTCGGCAGACATATGAACATTGGACTCTTCTAAGCATAAATTTATTTGCTTTGTGGTCGCAAACCTGTTATTCAAGCAAATATTCTTGAGACAACGTTTCGACCTCCACGTAAATAACGGGTTTCTTCCACAGTTCCCCTTCGTTTTGGGGCTTAATTTTTGCCCTAAATCAATTTTCTTTTTAATGCGCATGATGCTATTTTCTGAGACGCCAGTCTTTCTCAAAATTTCTCGGTTTGAGTAAATTTTCGTTGTTATAAGGGCTTTAATCAGTCATCATGGGCGTTTGTTAGATCACTCTGCTTATCCATGTTTCATACTGTTTAATTTTTATTAACATATTTAAAAATTATCCCAATTACACAAAAAAATAACAAACGTCCATTGAAAACACTAAATTAACATTAAAATTTAATTTTCACTTGAATTCAAGCGTCTAAACTTTGCTTATCGAAATTTAACTGCAACGTGTCGCGCAGTCAGAGTCAGACAGCCAACAGAGTTATGTTTTTCATTTGAGGTAAGAATATCATATATTGTCGAACTACCGTTAATCCAACAATATATTGTGTGACTAATGCCAGATAAAATAAATGTACAGTTACTAACAGTCAGCACCATTATTATGCGCTTAAATCGCAGATTTTTTTTAAAACCCAAAGTGCGCCTAATAATTTGGCCAGGGACTGTACCTAATACCTAATGACTGATTGCATTCCCCCCGTGGTGATAGACGTGTTGAGAGTAGTGAAAACGTTAACGGACTTCGCGAAAAAACAAAATCGTTACGCACCCCCAACTGCAAAGATAGTTCAAACCCAGAAAATCCTTCCATTTTTTCTGGGCATATTTGGTTTGAACTGTTAACCCTTTATACCTCAACTGCATATATTTTGACAAATAGTTTGTTTTGTGGTAGGTTTTAATAAATAAAAATACACGTATTTTTTAGTTTTGAATTTTTTTACTAAGAAATGAGAAAAATGCACAAAAAGCGTGTGTTACAGATGTGTCACACTGCCTTAAACTGTTCCTTTAAGATGTAGGGAACGCTTTAAAACAATTGTTAAGTTTATTGTAGTATAATGCAACGCCACACTTTTCACAAATTTTGTGTCGTTTTTGTATTTTTTTTTCGTATTTTATCAACTTCACCCACGAACAAATGCCACAAAGTGACGCAAGGTGAATTTCGCACGAATTTTGATACACGTAACGCCATACAGTTCAAAGGAACTGCATGAATAATCCATAGAGTGGTGGGTTACCGTCGTGTTACAGTGACTTAAAATGGAATAAAATGTATGGTTTGGAATTTATAAGGAATTATTCGGTATGTTACAGTAATGTCACACGGAGGTATAAAGGGTTAAGTATGCAATCAAGTTACATTTATTTTTGGACGATTCGGACTTGATGTTTGTTCCGATGAATATAACAATGCCTATTGAAATCTACCAGCGGCAGATCCTCTTCAAGACAATTCCGGAAATATACGATCACCACAAATACAAAATACCTGCCACCTGTATTAAATCGTTTAAAAAATATGTAGTCCACTCCAGGGCAAATCTATCAGTTTTACATTAATTCCAATTGAACGTTGCAATTAGTTCTTTGTTTATATTTTAAATAGAAACGGCAACGATAAGCAGAAGCATTGATCCACCTATGAAATGATTAAAAGGAAGGCTATTGAAAATCAGAAAGATATGCTGACCTTATAATACAATCGTCTTCCCGAATGTTGTAAACAAAGCTAGAAAGAGGCGCTCCACAATCGAAAAGACTTCGTAGAATAAATTTATACATGTTTTTCTTTTAAAGAACAGGACATCATAATAGGAGTGCTAGTGAATATCAACTATGTTATGGTACGTGTAATTCTCAAACACCAATCATTTTGATAGCTTTCGTTCGTCGATTTGATATCTTAAATATGAAAGTATTACTTTATATCGTCAACGTTATCCTGCCAAGATTAGCTTATCAATTAATAATACTGGAGTGATCTGGTCCGGCGAGGCTATGTGTGACTTAGACCGCGGAAGTGTCAATGATAATCAAGAAGATTATCGTTTAACAATGAACACATGGCCCATCCTTATTGAATGAATATACAACAAAAGCTCAACTGGCTAAGTATCCAAAAAGGGAAAAAAACTGTTCAAGCTGACCGGATCCTGATTTCCATTGCGATCCCAGTTGAACCGTAGTCATCAAATCGATTTATTTAATATAAATCTTCCGTTGATCCTTTTTGAATCTGGAGATAATGGCTTCAGAGTGTAGTGATCACGTTCTCCGCGGCACTTTCAACTCAATTCCCACTTGAGGGATTCCTGAACAGTCAAAGATCGCCCAAAGACTGGGTGACTTGATATGTGTGTTCCAGAGAAGAGACCGGACACTGACACTGTCTGGTACATACCGCTGGATTGGATCTAACGACTCCCCAGGGACCTTTGGTCGACGTCCGACGTGGCATAGCACTGATTTCTCGCGGTTACGAGAAGCAGGCGAGATTGGACGAGCTGTGCACCACATGGTACGGTTGCCATGAATATTGTTTCTAATCACAACATAATTAATAACAAATTAGTGCAAAACCATTATCAGTTTAGTATCGATGATGACCAAACACTGTGGACGATTTGCATAAAGTCATGGAATGATCGGTTCTTTATGTTATCTCCTTGCGTAGGAATCATCTTTCCTTGCAAGGATAGACCCTTTGAATTAAATATACTATGATCCTTTCATTTTTGTTACAAATATTTTCCACCGAGTTGTTAAAATCCTTTTGTACCCAGCCATTGAAGAGAGAACAGCAACTACTCGAAATGGTATCACTAATAGCACCACTAACTTACAGTGACTGTGTTTATAGAATCACCCTTGGCTGTATGTTTATATCGAACTGGAGATCAATGAAACGGAGGCTGTTGAGTGGCTTTAAAAAGTTTTGGGAACGGCGAAAAGCGATCAGTATTTTGAAAACGTGAACACTAAACGTTCCAAGGATTGTTGATAGTATGGAGTTCCTCTCGAGTGGATTTCAGCAGCTCTATTCCGACTTGGAGAATGATTCGTTCATGTGGAACTACCCGGATAGTTGCATCGACACAATAAGTCAAAGTGGTACTCCTGATCCGCACGATTTGCAAACGGATAACAAGGACACCTCCGAAATCACTACTTTATTGACGAGTGACTACGGCAAAAGTTTCGAACCGTTTTACAGTGACATCGAGAATAACAATTGTGGATATTTCAACTACAGCAATCAACTTTCCGAGCCCGACTGGGAGCACGCGTTCCTGGACAACTACATCGAGCTTCCGGATGTGATTGAGTTGCTCCCTGAACGCACGCCACTATGCAACGATTCCTGTAATATGTTCCTGAAGGAAAGTTCAGAGAATCTGAACAAGTTCCGACCCGACAAGGAAGCTGATCGGACTCCCTCATCATCCAGTCCATCCGTGGAAAATGAACAGGACAAAGTGTTCCCTTGCACGTACGGGACGTGCCAAAAGGTCTATGCCAAGCCCGCCCATTTGAAGGCGCACATTCGACGCCACTTGGGCGACAAGCCTTACGTCTGTACGTGGCCCAATTGCACGTGGAAATTCTCACGGTCGGACGAACTGGCCCGCCACAGAAGATCCCATTCCGGTGTTAAGCCGTACCATTGTAACTACTGTTCCAAGTGTTTCTCGCGATCGGACCATTTGTCGAAACATCGTAAGGTGCACGAGAGGAAGATGGCTGCCTGCAAACAGAAAGGGATTCACTTGACCAACTACCCCTTGATCCGACCTGGAAGAAAGCCGAAAAACTCCTGTTATGTTTAGTTAAACTGTTTAGGTGTAAATATATGTACATGTGATGTGACTTAGATTAAACTGTTTGGATTAAATCAAATTTTGTAGCATTTTGCGCGGATTATAATTTATTTCATGCTGAATGATCCTCGTTGGGAGAGCCAGGAGTCGAAACACTTTTAGCTTTCGACAATCACACATTTTTGTACTATTCACAAGGACTTCCCTCCAAGATAGTTATATTGTTTTGTTACTCGAATTTTATCATCATTTCAATCACAACAAGTGAAGAGTTGTATCTAAAAGCCTCTGGAGCTTCAAATTTTAAAGACAAAATTTTAACAAAGGAAAGCAATAGAAAATTTAGATAGTATTATTCCTGGACAAAAAATCGAAAGAGCCGAATGAAAACGATAGCATTTTGGGCTATCATTTTGGATGTGGTTGATCTATTCGGGTTTTTGGGTTTGAATTCGCAAATTTAGATAGAAATTGTACACAATAGTAAATTTTTAGCGCCCCTTTGCTGTGACATTTGATTGACACGTATTGTTGTGCAATTTATTTAGGGCTTGCTGTTGTTTTCACACAATTTGTTAACACGATCGACCCCCATCTGAGAACCACACACAGCTAACAATTTTTGGTTATTGTCATCACGTGGACAGTTGTTACTGCACTTGCAGTGTGTTCCAGAAGAAAGTGTTTCAGACAAGCATTTGATACTATGAAATTCAATATACTCATATATATTTCTTAATCTTCTTAATTTCGCAACTGTGTTTATATGACGTCCAGTCACTGTTGTTATCTATAATTGCCTGGCAACTTTGGCTCAATATTTTAGCTTGAGCTACACTTACTAGGAGAGGCTCAGGTTATGGAATCTCAGATTTGGACGAAATTTGGCACATAAGTAGAAGACGTCAAGGATATTCGATCCTTAAAATATTAGAGCGCAACACTCTTCCGTTTTTGAGAAAAACATCCTTAAAGTTTTTAGCGTCGCTAATGGATTATTAAGTTTTTACATCTGGCAGAAGCGGTGCAGTGCAGGTAGCAGAACTACCAGCTCGCGATCATGGGGTCGTGTGTTCGATTCCCGTCGGGGTATTGTTTTTCTTTTTGAATAATTGTCGTCGTCATGTGTTCGATCACCGGTGGGTACTGTTCTTTTCAATATTCGTGGATGTAATTATTTTAAGGTAAATCAGCAATGTTCAACTGCAAAAACATTTATTTTGAGAAGTCAGCAAATTGTTCGATCATTTATATATGTAAATTATACTAGAAACTCATTGTTGAACGGATGGATTCTTAAAAACTGTTGTAATCGAAGCAAAATCATAGCTTATGGTAAGATCATCGTTTGTTTCTCGAATCAACCATGCTTCCTCTTCGTGCCTCAAAGCCAAGTCGGCAAAAGGCAATAAACCAGGGTGGCGCCCAACGAGGCCATGAATGCTATGGTGTTGAATGATTGACCACCATAACATTTATGACTCGATACAATGGGCGTCACCCTGGTTTATTGCCTTTTGCCGACTTGGCTTTGAGGCACGAAGAGGAAGCATGGTTGATTCGAGAAACAAAGGATGAATTTTGCTTCGATTACAACAGTTTTTAAGAATCCATCCGCTCAACAATGAGTTTCTTGTATAATTTGCATATATAAGTGATCGAACAATTTGCTGACTTCTCAAAATAAATGTTTTTGCAGTTGAGCATCGCTGATTTACCTTAAAATAATTACATCCACGAATATTGAAAAGAACAGTACCCACCGGTGATCGAACACACGACGACAATTATTCAAAAAGAAAAACAATACCCCGACGGGAATCGAACACACGACCCCATGATCGCGAGCTGGTAGTTCTGCTACCTGCACTGCACCGCTTCTGCCAGATGTAAAAACTTAATTACATTAGCGACGCTAAAAACTTTAAGGATGTTTTTCTAAAAACGGAAGAGTGTTGCGCTCTAATATTTTAAGGATCGAATATCCTTGACGTCTTCTACTTATGTGCCAAATTTCGTCCAAATCTGAGATTCCATAACCTGAGCCTCTCCTAGTTAGACTGCAAATTTGTTTTAAACTTCGAATAAGTTGTTGCGTAGTTGATTTTTTCCCCTTTTAGTTTGGTCCTCATGAGCGACTACACATTTTGAATGATATTCTCATCTGGACTTTGCGATGGCCAGTCTAACGATTTTAACCCATTTTCTTCCTTCCAAGATGTGCAGAGGCTATATCGGCTATCGGTTTTCAGAGTTCGGGTCAAAACTTTCGTCTCAAAGGAACCATTCTAGGAGTTATTCATAGCATGCAAAAAAATATGCTGTCGGTGACTATAGTTATTCGTCGTAGCGAAAGAGCTGATAAGCACTGTCGCAAAGCTGCTGGAATATGCATCTACAAGTTTTCATAGCGAAGTGCTGCGTTGAAAGCCTGCACCTTGCGTGCCTAACTATTTGAATAAATATTTCTTTGTTGATTTCGACTAATTGCGAAATCTTGAATAGTAGCATTAACTATAGCAGTTATTCTGTGCTTAATATTCAAAGATTCTCATTTGTACTTCAAACAATTGAATCTGGTCAATTTACCTCGGCCATTGATAGTTCACTATCGCATTGTAGTGGCGCTACAGAACGGCAACTGTTTTGAAACATGATCCATTTACGCTGCTAATCAATTCAATTCCATTTAAACGGCTTACGCGTGTTACGGTATCTCGTTTGTAGCCTTCACTGACTGCCACGACGACCATGACGCGATCGCACAATTATGCCATCTTCAATGGCCTCACAAACCATATAGGTTTTCTGTTTGAATTCGAACTTTATTAAAACGATGCGCAACACAGACATGTTCGTGTGATATGGTACCAATCGCCAGTAGTTACCGACAATTTTTCTGATAAAGACCGACGACACGCAAGCGGTTACGTTGAAGTCGTGCCTTGCGCGTCTGTAGATAATAAACAAAGCAAGTTTCAAATTACTTACAATTACTCATTTAATATGGAATAAATAACAGAACAATTATTCATCTTCTTTGTTTCTTAAAGCACATCGGTTTGATACACACTTCGGGGTTTGGGCTTTGGTGGTCCACGCAATGACCGATGGACTTCAGTTAAAAGCTTATCTTTTCGGCCACTTATTTCCGTGAATTTTCCGATTGCAACTGGGAGCAACTCTTCAACCAAGAATGTTTTGTTGCGCGACACGAAATTCAACTGAAAAAAATTATTGTACGATCAAAAGTTCGCACACAAACAGTGATCGAGTGTTTTCAGCATTGCAAGGTCACTTACATCAACGGTAACAGTCGGACCCGGGTTAACGGCATGTTGCGCTAGAAACAAGTCCTTTAACAGCATTTCAGCATTACACTTTAGCGTTTCAATTTTCGCTAAATAGGCACAGCTTTCAGTCACAGATAAGAAGTGTCGACAAAAGTTCACCGTCGACTGCGTCAAGTTTATCCACGTGTCGCCAGTCACCTGGGAGCTCAGATCCAACCCTGAGATCTTCATGTCGTCCAGTAAATTTTTCACTTTGGATTTCGTTTGCAGATTGTGCGGTTGCCAAGCGTCTTCAGTGCGACCCACGGTCTCTAGCATACGAACGCGAGAGTCTTCGATGATTTGCTCCAGCGTTCCGCGCAATAGTCCTTCCAAATGATATAACAAGTCCAATCCAATTTCGGTGAGCTGAAAAGTGTCACGTGAAGTGCCAACCCGGCAACTGTACTTGAAATACCTTTTCACATGGTGTACGAACTGCTTGGACGCATTTCGCAACCGTCTCCAAGGGTGTACCTTTGGCCAAGTAATGTTTGATGAGCTGACTTGTGAAGTATCGCAGCTCGGTATTGCACCAAACAACTAAGCCTAAGGTGGTACACTCACTCATTAATTTGATGACACTTTTCGCTTACCTTGCCTTTTTTTAAATATACAATCGTCTACTTACAACTTACATACGCCATTCTCGTTTCATACGCCCGCATAAACTCTGTCGCCACCTCCGCCATGTCACAAAAAAATACTTCGGACACATCCAAGTTATTCCGTCTTGCCTCGCGCTGCGAATTTCGAATTCCACTCGTGCACACTGTAAGAAAGGTTGTGCAGGCTTGTGTCGCCTTGCCCATTTCGCACAACAATTTCAGCGGTCGTCGCGTTGTACGCAAGGAAGCTTGCAAACTTCGGTTTTGATACAACGACAATTCATTGATGAGAACGTCACTCAACTCATTCTTGATATTCTTCAGTTTGCTGGTGATGTCAGATGCATTCACAAACGTCGAGTCATTCTTCAGGAACTCTTCCGACTTTTGTATCAAGCTTAGCGCATCCTCGAAAAGCCTTTGCGCTATCATTGCCTGGACCTCTTCGTGTGCAGTTATCAGCCATTCCGGTGCCAAATTCTCTACTACCGAAACAGAATCCTCCGACGGAGTTAATGTTGCATCGCTCAGGATGGATTTCGTGTCCGCGGAGGACGTTGGACGTTCGGGTGCTTTCTTCTTTATGGAAGGAACTTTTTTCGTTTTAACATTTTGATTGAACTTCAGAGCTTGTTCGAACTTTTCAATCCATTCGTTCTGAAAACAACTATTATATGAACACTGTATTTAAGAGTTTGACAAAAATCCTTACTTTCGCTGCTAGGGTAACGCATTGGAAGATTTTCGATCCGTCTGGTGTTATGATATTTATTGCATTTTTCACTCCGTCCAGGTTTTTAATATTGATAACAGCAATTTTGGTTGGATCGTACTGCACCAGAAATTCCAGCTTCCTTGAATTTGAATAAATATTTCGATACGGCTACAATGTAAGGCTGGCAAAGCGTTTACTTACTTATCATGCTTCACTTTCGATGTGATCAAAATATCATTGAAAAGATAAAAGAACACACGCTGAATCGGTCTGTAATCGTTTGCATCCAATTCTATCAAAGCGCCCTCGTTTAAAAAGGTTTTATTATCTAAATTGCCTATGAATCCGTGCACCACTTCTTTGACCGTTTTAATTGCCGCAAGACTTTGCGCATTGTCTTCAGTCTCTTGTGTGTCGTCGTTATCGTCGCCCGGCAAACCTTTCCTATCGACAGTTCCCTCTCGAAGTTTGCCTAATAGATTCCGTTGTTCCAATAGGATGTGTGAAAGCTGGTACATTTCGGATTCGAGATCTGAAAGAAGCAACATGTTTGGCAATATATTGCAAATTGCGATTGTTATAAACAAATGGAAATTCTGGCTTGAAATGAGTCGTGCTATCCGTTTTTCTGAGCCCAATGAAGACTGAACCCTGCTGGCAGACCTGCATTGTTTTTCACCTGTTTTCCGCCAAGCACACAATTCTACTTACGTGAAATCTCTTTGGCTGTTTCAATGAACTGCATGTAATTTGCGTAAACATGCTTTTTAAGCGCTGAAGACGTCTGATCATAATAAGTCTGTAGGTCGGCTTTGCGCTGTTGCAACTCAGACCCGCCGACACATTCTTGCATCAACTCCTTCACGTCTGCATTAAAAATTCGACAACAGTACGGTTCAATTTGCTGTTATACTGAAGTTTATCTTACATTTGTCCGTTCGGAAGTCCTTTTTGTCGAAGTCCTTCATAGACTCCGACATGATTTCAATAAAACAAACTACCTGTTAAATAGAAAACACCCCGCGAACAGCTTGACATGCCACTAAATGTCAGTTGAATTGTCAGTTTGGCATTCGCCACACTTTGCAGCGGCAGCGGCATTCACAGCGATTTCCCAAGACACACTTTGCAGCGGCAGAGGCATTCACAGCGATTTCCCAAGACACACTTTGCAGAAAGTGATACAATAGATAAATTATTATTATAAATAACATCAGAGGACTTTCACGCAACGAAATTAAAAAGCACTTCCAGAAGTGTCTGCTCAGACGGTACGAAATATTATAAAAAAGAGGAGCTTTAACGGCAGGGTTTGCCGACGAAAATCGTGTTGGTAAGATTATGTTTCGCGGATGCGGTTTGAGGATAGGCTAAATGAATTTTTGGCTGTGAAAATGAGTGAAAAATGATAGAGCCACTTTCAGTTTCGGCAAAAATTGTAATTTTTTTAAATTTTTCTGTTTTTTTTAATTGGCTACCAAAAACGGAAGAACAAACGACGACGAGATGTAAAAAGAGTGGAGCAACCACAAACATGCGTGTGGAAGCATTGTATTTAGTATAAATATGTTTTATGCGAGAGGTAGCAATAGTAGTGGATGACGTTTTTTCGTAACGGTTTCCAAGGAAAAAGGATTTTAAGCTAGTGCAAAACTGTTTTTGCCAATTGTAATGTCTAAAAACCCGGTTCGCAGTACATGATAGTGTTACAGATTACTGTGAAGTTGAAATCAAGCTTATTTGCTACCACTTTTAAATACCTTATATTACATATAGAATTTTCGTAAGTTTCAGTATCCTACTTTCCTGTGATGCGTACACAGTGGATAAATAAATAAATAAATGCAATGAGTCCTTTCATTTTCTCTATTGCCTCTTCTATTTTTGCATTTTTATAAATGTCCTAGGATCGGCAGCCGACGTGATCGCAATCGACAGAAGCAATAAACTTGGCAGCAACACAAACAGCAGGAAGTGGATTTATTGTTTGGGCCTGCAACTTAGTTACTTTGAGAATAATATTCGAGTGATAAAAGAGACCAATTACGATCACATCGTTTCCTCGGAGCTTTAGTATGAATCCATTAATTCTAACTCCTTTGAAATACAAGCTAAATTAACTCCTGTTAACTACAAATCACTGCTTACATTTCGCTGCTGTTTACATGCAGCCGACGAGACAAGTTACTGCCTCAACTAAAATCAGCAGAGAAACGGCCAGGAGAAACAGATCATGTACCATCTCCGAAATCCAATTGCAGACGATATCACAGCAGTAGTCTGGTCAAGTTTTAAGGAAGTTGAGGTTGCATGGCGACAAGTTACGAGGGGTGATTGCTACAATTCATTCCACAAAGAAGGTTTCGGTGTGCAGATCAGCCTCGTATGAAGTTGGCTTTACGAAAACACTTCTATTTTATTATCTGTCGAATAACTTAAAACTAAATACAAAGTAGAATAGTGCCACATCCAATACACTACATCTAAATCTAAGCCTTAAGAACTTCTTGGAGACGACGTCTAGCCAAAATGACTCGATCCTCTTGTCGGCGAATGTCGTCTTCAGTTACACTGACTGAATGCATCAGCGGCTGGTCTGGATTCAAAAACAGACCCGTGTTAGCACACAGAACTTGTTTTGCAGTCATTTGACCGGTCACTGGCTGATTTGATACGTGCAGCGCCGTGGCCACAGATTGAAGTAGAGTTTGTTCGCCTACATTAGGCCCAACCGGTTTGATTCCTCTGGGAAGGTCTATGGGTCCGAACTCCGTCCCAGTGACGTCACACGAACGCAATCCTTCTAGCCGTTTCTCCCAAAACAACTGTCGCGGCTTGTCTTGTGTGCCGTGCTTCAAGTCGTGTTTCACTTTGCTTTCCTGGTTCTTGTGCACCGTGACGGGCTGCTTGAAAATCGAGGCTGTTTGACGAATCGGTGGCACGAGCGATATATCCTGTCTTAGTCCACGGCTGCAAGGTATAATTCGATTACTAAATAGTGTAATATACTGATAACTTTCTAACGAAACATGCATAAAACAATACTCTTAACACCTAAGCTATCAACTACAGGACATTCACGGACTAGGTGTTAATGATTACACTACCTAGTGCATGAATCGCACAACAACCAGCAATATTTTGGCTGCAGAACGCGCTCAAATTTCTTATCAAATGAACTAGGGGGGAAAATCCTCTGAAAAAGAAGGGATCTTTCTGTCATCACATTTAAATGATAAAGAACAATAAATAAACAATGTAAAATGCTAACAAATAATCTGTAAGACATTTTAGAATGGCTTCGTAACCGGAAAAACAATGTGAGATGTCCAATTTACTACGCAAATCGATTGTGAAAATTTAATTGTGTCAAGATAAAAACATGTAATTTTATATAAATAATAGACGATAGAACGACTGTTGCGAAATCTTCCAGTCTTCGATATCGCTTCATAAGTGTAAGAGACCAAAAATAATTCGTTGCGGCTGGAAACAATTTTGCGCGGATGCCGAAGCCCTATTTTATAGTAATAATAATTTTTACATTATTTTAATTGTTTAAAGATCAATAATTCTAAACTAAATCGACAACAACGCATAAATATATTGGGAAAAAATTAACATGTTTTATTGAACCAAAGAATCAACGATCTTGCAAAGAACGAAACATTCGCATCAGGTAAATGCGCTTACGAACATATATAATTCATGCTTGTTTGCTACCTGTATTCGAGATGATGGCGAAGTGTTGACGTGGTGCCGCCAGGACTATAAAGACTAGTCGAACCTATCGTAGACAACTTGCGCTTATACAGACCCGATGAATGACTGTTACGATACAACGTGATTGGGTGCGAGTTGGAGAGAATTTTGTTGCTTTGAACATCAACGGGTGTCACATCTACCGAATCGTTCAAATGCCGTACGAGCTGCGATTTGCTATCGACGGCCTTTTTACCACCAAATCCTGAACTATTGATGACAGTGGGAAGAGAGGACGAGAATAAATAGTATATTATATTGGTACTATTTGGAAGCGAAGAAGTTGTGTTTTTGTTGCTTTGCACGCTTAGCAAAATAATAATAGAATTTTCATTTGTTTACTGTTAAAAGGAAGAAGACGGTCGGCAAGGTTTCCGAAATAGAAGGTAAAGTTGCTGCCATGGTTTTTTTAGATGCAATGTCACATTGTTGTTAATTGACTGTGCATAAGGATAAAAAAAACAATCATAGGGCACATAAAACTCTTAAAAAATATATAATAAGGCTCCATTTTATACATAAATATACAACTAATGACATATAATTAGAAACACTTACGGCTTACTAAGAAAAACCCAATTAGTCAATCAATCCTTCGATATAACTCATTTCCCTTTACCTGATTCAATGGCAATTGCGGCGGGTAAAGTGTTAACCGATGCTACCTCTAAAAGGACGACAGGACAATAAGTCTTTAAAAAACCCAAATTTTAAGTGGATACGAAGTTAGAAACATTAGCAAATATTTTACCAAATAAAAACATATCGCCAACGAGTCTGGAAACCCTTCTGCTTCGCAGCCTCTTGCAGCCGATTCGGCATGTTCGTTATAAGTCTCCTGCATCTCTCCGCATGTACGGATGAAATTTATTCCTGCTATGGCTTGTTTCATGTCTCCCCACAAGTGGATTTAACTCCGGACTCGTTGATGGTCAATCTCGAATGGCGACGCCGTTGTCTTCCAGAAATTTCGTGTCGTATTTTCGGGGTCGTTGTCTTGCTGAAACTTTCATATATGTAATCAGAGGATTTTCCTCAGCCCATGACAACATGATGTCGACATACTTTTCCTTAGTTAATATTCCTTCTACGCGGTGTGTTGGTCCAACAAAAAACACGAGAAACATCTTCAAACATTGATGGAGCCATCTTCGTGCTTACCAACAGTTGAGGTCCAGCAAGAGTCGAATTCCTTATTTGTTGGTCTTACATATCTCCTGCCATTGGGGCCAATGCGATTCATTTTTGTCTCGTCGCTCGAAAGGATGAATTCCCACTCATTTTTCCAGGGTAAATGTTCTCGCGCGTGGTTCATTCTTTTCTTCCGATAAGTTGCCGTTACAAGGGGCGTTTTCATGGCTATGCTGCTATGTAGTCCGGCCTCCACAAGACTTTTTTGACTGCTCTCATCGAAATATCGCTACTTTCCCCGAAAAGTCGGCGATGAATGTCAACAGTTGATCTGTTTGGGCTCTGTTTCGATGTGCGGACAATTTGTCTATCCAAACTTTGAGTTGTGTTGCGGGCTCTTTTAGCCCGGGGAATATCTTGGACAGTCCTGCGGCTTTCCACGTGTTTGTGCTCCGTAAACCAGAGAACACTCTAGGCAGCTGGCAATTTTTTTCATATGACAAGTCTAACTCTCTTAAGTTTATAATCTTTTGACTAATTGCAGGAGTGCAACTTTTAGTCTTTCTAATCGTTATTGAAGATAAAAACAATTTTTAAAACTATGAATTCAAAACGCATCAATGCAACTGACTTTTTCAAACTGATCATAACGAATTTACATGCCATCCCTATTTATAGTAAAATACAGCGTTTCTAATTACGTTTCCGCTTCAAGTCTGTGTTTTTCAGGACTGCGTTGTCCTTTCGACACTTTAGAGGTGGCATCGGTCAACTGGTAGCCTCCTTCAATTGTCATTGAATCAGGCAAGAAATTAGTTTAAGAGAAATGAGTTATATCGAAGGATTCATTGACAATATGGGTTTTTCTTAGTAAGCTACAAGTGTTTCTAATACGTCCGAGGCCGTATTCTATTTCTCCAAACAAATCGAGCTTAGCTGAAAAGTTTTGTTTAACTAACAAAAGGGTTTAAGCTGCATTGTTTTGTCTGTGCGTGCATCGGATCAGTTGATTTTCCAACAAAAAAATAATAATTTTTGAATTAGCAAGGAGGCAGCTAACGTAAAATACGTCTATAAGAATTAAACATGACACTATAGCCGTTTGAACCTCTATTGTGCCCTTGTTAAAGTTTAGACGAGGAGCTAAGCTTAGTTTTTGTATTTATTTTATGGTTTATTCATTTCTCTTTATCACACCCAGCGACCAAGCGTCGCCAGAAAAAAGTAGATAAAGACTGCTTTTAATGCTCGCTTTGTCAGTCGAATTAGCAGACTTACTAAGCAAAACACACACAATTATTACAACAGTTTCTAGCATTTAGCTCTTAATTTTTGAAATAAGGTCGGTAAGCGTTCTAGTTAATGTGTCTTCAAATTATTGGTTAGTCTGAAAATATTGCTTACCCGTAATAATAAACATCGACTTTCCCTGAAGAAAGGCAACTCTTCCGTAGACCATCGTCCCTGAGAGGCCATCCTTTAGATTGGTTAACGCTTGGAACGCTGTCGGGCTTCCTGCGCTCGATGGAAATATTCATAACGCGAAGAACACACTAGCAACCAGTTCCGCGAATTAGCTGTCGAAGCAAGTTACCAAACAATAATAATGTCAAATGTCAATTTGACGCAACTCAATTAAATAAAATAAAAAATAGGTGTCACTCCCACTGAGTTGCTATGGCAGCACGATAGCGTTGCATATTTCACCGCTCGTAGCGCTGAAGGTAGATGCGTGAAAATATCGTGTGGACAGACGAAACGGTTTTGGTTTCGTCTATTCGGACTAGCTACGCCCCGTCGCGATCCGCACGAAAGACTTACTGTGGAGACTGTGTATATTTTAATATTTGTTTTATTATAAATTAAAGTGCATCGCAATTTAACAGAGATCTTTCAATTCTATATTGGTGTAAGACATTTCAACTGTTAAAAGTGGCCTTTACTCGTCAACAGAAAGCAGTGACCGACTTCAAAAACCACTTAATTTCGTCTATAGACAACATCGGCTACGCACGCATCTTTTGACTAATATTGTTATTTACACATTTTAATAAACCACTTAGTGGTAAGAAATCCCTCGTTTCATTGCATTAATGGAAAGCGTCTCGGTTTGAAACGCATGCCGTTCCTGGAAAGCGTCTTGGGTTGCACCACATGACATTCCTGGAAAGCGTCTCGGGTTGAAACGCATACCGTTACTGGAAAGCGCCCCGGGTTGAAACGCATCCAGTTCCTGGAAAGCGTCTCGGGTTTAAACCGCATACCGTTCCTGGAAAGCGTCTCGGGTTCTGAAACCAATTTCTCCGCAGCGATTACTGCGCTCGTAACCAGCTGATTTAATTGCTACAGTCAGGTGCTGTCATTTCGACAAGTCAAAAAATCATGCTGAAAAGTATCAATAAAATTAACTAAATCCGAAATCAGTGAAGGAAGAAGGCTGGTTTGCAAGTCGCAAAGCTAGCAAAATGACAGAAAATCCCATCCTGTACGTCTACAAAGGCGAATGGGGCCTACCGTCCATTGACTTTGACTGCCTCCGCGCACTGGTGAGTTTTGTTATCTCGGCCGGCAATTAATAATTCACGACTGTTTGCAGTGTGCGGTGAAATTAACAAAGGCTGCAATCAACATCGACACACAAGGGAATCCATTCTTGTCCGGTCACGGTCGCCTGCCGTATATTCAGACCTTTAAACGGAAAATAGTAGGGTACAATCAGATTACAGATTATCTAAAAGAACAGGTATGTAGCGCTTGATACAAGCTGACACCGATTACGACCAATGAAATACAGCATAAACTGTTTTGTGTTTGAATGCAGGGCTATTCAATAAACGACCAACTACCACGGCATATCGGAAATTTGGCTGAAGGATACGAATGCCTCGTGTTCAACGATTTACATCCGTACTTCCAATACTTCTTATTCGGCAACCCTGATAACACGGACACAACTCGAAAACTGTATGCTCTCCGGACACCATTCCCGTTTAACTTCTACTATCCAGGATCGTACATGAAGCACGCTGTGAAAGTTGTAGAGATTTTCGGTGGATTCTCTGTCCACGAAAAGACAGAGTTCCACACCACTGAAACGGTTAGTATCGTTTACACTGTTCATATTTCCGAGGTTCAACTTAAGATCTTAAAAAGATCAAAAGTTTGAAATAGTTTAACTTCTTAACCAGGAATTCATTCTTTCAGATTGTCTTGAACGCAAAAAAATGCGTCAACCTTCTTTCAGCGAAACTGGGACAGAATAAATGGTTTTTCGGTTCACACGCCAGCACCTTCGACATTCTCATTTACGCCTATTTGTCGGTCCTGTCGAAAATATCATTGGCAAAACATCCCCTCCAAGTACATTTGCAAGAGTGTCCTAACCTCGTCCAATTCGTAAATCGCATTACCAAAGACTACTTCGCTCAGGAAGGTCATTCTAGCAAGGATGCGAAACAAAATCAAGCAAAAGACAATATTACGACTGCAACCATGACTCCGACCGAGAAAGAATTCGCGTCTTCTAAACGACAAACACAAATACTAGCTGCGATATTTGCATTTGTAGCGATGAGCGCGTATGCAACGTGGATGGGAATTGTAAAGGTAAATGATTCGAGTCCAAGGCTGTGGGTCGTTACCTATTATTATTTTAACAATTCATAGATTGGCGATCCATACTATGAAGATGGGTCATATCGGGACGATGACGACGGGGATGAAAATTAGATTCGTCGGTACACGCATCTATAAGTCTGAATTGTTCTGTTTTTATTTACATTTTTATCATTGTGAAAGCGTATTGTAGTGGAAGAATAAACTGTGAAAATTACGCAGAAAATTTCCGTAGTTCGATACATCAGCTGAAACCTGTCCTTCGAAGGACATATGACACCTATCAAACGGAAGCATGAAGAAATGCAGACAATCTTTAGCTGAACATGAAGTCATGTTAGGAAATGTTATGCCAGGCAAATGAAGCACGAAAATACCAAACAAATTAACACTCCTTTGATCGAAAATAACGGGTTTCCATTATATCCATGGGAATCGTAGACAACGATTTTTCTGGTCGTCTCCGACACCATTAATTTTCTTTCCACTCCATTGGGAAGGAAATTAATGGCGTGACACGTTGTTTAATCTACGAAGCAGATATGTTTGATTATGATGATTACCACTCTATTGCGAAGCACATTTTATCAAATATATAATGCACTTAAAGTTTAATGATTCGATAGATTTGTGTTGCTTTCAAGTTTCTATTTGATATTGATACAAAATCTTTCTCTTTTCAAGCCTAAAATCGTAGTAACGTGTTCATGAATGTTGCCTAGAAATGCAATTATTTTTGAAATTTTGCGCCAGATCTGGACCTTCACATTTTCAATGTCGACAAAGGCCTAGTTGTAACAGTGCCGCTCAAACCGCACGTGTGGCACGTGTGACAGTCAGATGTCATTTGTTCGATAACTGTCAGTCACACTAGCTACAATTGAAAACAATTCACTTTCGGTGACGGTCAAAAGTGCAATAATGAAAATATGTCAGTCCTATTTAGATTCTATAAGCTAAGAAGGCTGGAAAGGCAGCCTACCATCCAAAGTATCATCTGCCAAACAAGTGTCGCGTTCTATTCGCGCCGTAGCGATTCAAAAAAACTCGATTCTCCGTATAAAGTAGTCAAAAGTAAAGTTCGTTTGGAAGGTGAGTTGAGTTGCGTGAACCTTTTGCGATGCTTAAAATGCTGATGTAATTTTTTGCTGAACAGATGAATCGGGCTGGCTGGGCAACGAAGGCGGCCCGAACTGGGAGCTATTCGCTCCCAAGGGCTATCGATTTTATTTGCCCGGATCTGTAGGGCCTGCGTGGCAAGGAGACTCGACAACAATCTCAACGGAGTTCCCGCTGGAGCAACTTGTGGATTTCAATTCAAAAGTAAGTTCGGATTGCGCGAGTATTTGCGCAGTGGCGCTAATTGGATGCATATTGCATAAAGAATTGTTTACGTCGGATAGTTATGTAATACGTGAAATAGCAGTTTCGACGCAACGCAAACTAAACACCACCTAATACAAAGCTTCACAGTAGAAGAGAGCATAAGCTAACTGCATATGCAAGAAGCCAAAAAGTGAAATAGGATAAGCGGATGGAGCATTATCCAATGATTCGCGAATTTTTTGTCCTAATCAATACGTTAAGGGTGCGAAACAGGTTCAGATTTTGGAGATTTAATCGTTCTTTGCAGTGTTTTTAGCTCAACCACGAAGTAAAAAAAATAGACTATAATGCATTTGTACGCCGATTCAGATTGTGCATTCCATTAGAAATGTTAATAAAAACAAGTTTTTTTCAGAAAAGTTTCCAACAACCCAATTTAATGCAGCAATAGAACTCAGCTGCAACTGTAAATCATTTTTAACGTAGCTACTCATGAAGTAGACAGTGAAATCTCCCTCGCCGGACTCATCCCATAAGGAAAGATTTTCTAGTTGCCTCGCTGTGCTGACCAATCCGCTGTCAAATATAGCGATACATTAGCATTCATTTCCGCGATATGTGAGCAACATGGTTTCTTGCATTTTGTAAAGTCAAAGATATTTTTCTGCTAATTTAAACCCCACCCCTTTTCAACAGCAAAATCTTCACACTCTGATTTCTCGGATACATCAATATCTCTTTAGGTTTCAATCTATATGAGGTCATTTGTTGACAATCCTACTTCCATATCGCCCAAGAGTTGTTCAACATCTTCGTGAAGAACATAATAGTGCATGCTTCCAAAATGTTATTGATTTTGGAAAGTTAAAAAAAATCAAACCTCGGAAAGACTTTTCCATACTTCAGTTATGCAGGATTCCATCATCTATTCTCAGGGTTTTTTTTCAACGTTGGGAGGTGGAAATCTACAAAAGATACCGATCAGCTTCTGCCTCTCGGCATGCCGAATTTTTACCGACTAAAGCCACCTCCGTCTCCTTCAATCACTCTCTCCATCAATTTTTAGCAATTCTCCGTATTTAAATTTCAGTACATAGTACTTCCCAGACGATAAGAAATCGGTATAAGGGATAGTACCAAATCTGTAAATTTTAATATCCTTTTAGTTAAATTAATCGTTCAGACTATATGTTCATGAATTATTTTATGTTAACTACATGTTTGGCTTTGACTTTAGTGGAGGTGATTGTACTTGTAGTTTACTTCGAATGCTGGTCCTGAAGGAGATATTTTTTAGTGTCGTTTTAAAGGAAGTTGGGTTCGCTATGTTTTTAATTTTGTCCGGTAGTGTATTGTAGAAATTAGCTGCTTTGTTGAAGGGATCTTCTTTTAGCCGATCATTTCTGGCAAATGCGATAGCTATATTATTCATGTTTCTCATTCTGTAAGTGTTTTTCCCCTCAATTCTATCTAATTTCACAGCGGTGTACTCATTACGGTGTAAATTCTTGTGTATGAATTTAGCTCTTTCCATGGAAATCATGCCTTGCAAGTTCAATTCTTGGGCTGTTTTGAAAACTTCGCTCGTTGAAGTTGGCATAGGGAGATTGTAAATGGTTTTATACGCCTTCGTTACTAGTCTGGAGATGATTAAGAGGCTACATTTAGAATATTAGTAATTGATTTCATCTTTACAAAATACTAGGTGTTGTTGTTTTATAAAAAAAAAACTTCCGATTCAATCGCTAAGGAAGACCGAACGATTACGGTCGAAAATCGATTACGAATCCAAATAAAAATACACAAAATTAAAAGGAAGTTTTTCTTTTATAAAACAACAATACCTGTAGAAGTTTGACTCCGATTCAAGATGCCGTAAGAAATGTTGGAAAGGAGATGCGCATATACAATTTGGATTTTTTTTCTTTGGAAAGAAGTAGAAGCGACGTAGAAGTCCAATGAAGACAGCCAGTTTTTTCCTTAGCTCATTTATGTGTGGAGTGCATGTTAGTTTCTCGTCTATTAGAAGTCCTAAATATTTCATTTGTTCCACTCTTTGGAAGGTCGTTTCATTGATTTTTACGTGTGGTTGTATGTCGGTCTTGTTCTTTTGTTTGAAAATGATAAATTTTGTTTTCCCCGCGTTTATTGCCAATCTACTATGTAGAGACCAATACCAATACTTGTTCAGTTCAGTATTTACTTTTTGCTCAACTTCGAAATTAGTTTCACCTGAGTATACGAGCACAGTGTCATCTGCATACATAACCACTTTCGCAACAAGGTTTGCTTGTTTTATGGCGTTGATATAGAGTAGAAATAACGTTGGTCCTAGGAGTTTTGCTCAAGCTTTATGGAATAATAATGTTGCTTTGCTTCTTTGATTATTTTATTACATTCGTTTTTTATTATTTTGTATTGTTTCTGTTTTGTAGGGCTGGAAGGATCCTTAATTAGCAGTTCATATGCTTTATGTTTTTTCTTTGAGGCAGTAATGACTTTTTCAGTAATCCACGTTACATTCCTTGTCCTGATGGATTTAGTAATCGTGGCAGAATTTTAGCTTTCTGTATTATCCCTGCCAATTCCTGCTTTTTAAGTAGATGGTTAATTGTCTCAATGAAATTATCTTTTCTGAGGTGAGTTATATATTTTACACTTGGTTTTACTTTCTCAACATGATACGAATTGCAGTTAGCACAAAAGTGAATGAATGTCATTTTTCCGGTTTCTAGAATTTTTTTTCCATAGATAAGACCTGCTTCATAGCTTTTATAACTCCCTGGTCCATGCATTGATTGATGTAAGTTGCATTGGATGGTCAGGAGCATTGTTTGTTAAAAGTAGAATTTGGAATGGCATGTCTGTTATAAAATGCTTCATAAACCCATCTTTAAATAGACTTAATAGATTGATTTAAAGTGGAAGAATTAAAAGAAAACACAAAAGAATTGAGACATGTACATAAAAAAGCGTATATGTCAAACAAGATTTTGCAGAATCTGTTCTAAAACTTGCTGTTGACATTTTTAATTGTATGAATTGATAAAGCCGTTTACACACCAGATTATGTGACAAAACAATCCTATTTTAAACCGCTGTCAAATAAACCATTCACATAAAATCTGAAAAAAATGCGTAAGAAATTCGCTAAAAAAAGTTGGCTATTTCAAATTGTGTAAATACATATGACAGACGAAAAAGGCAGCATTCAGTTATCAGAAAATCAACGTATCACTTTTTTAAACATTTGAACTACCAGCAGTTACTAGTTAAATGGAGTTTTAACAAAAAAATCCCGCATAAACCCGATTTCAATGTGAAGCTGGCTGAAACCGTCAAACTAAAAAAAATGCAACACTTGAAAAAATAAGTGTTAGTTTTATGGATAACGGTGATTCTCATTCGAAAATAATAATTTATTCCAATACAGAATTTATTATTTTTGTCACAAATGCAGCTGAATTTGAAGCTGGACTACTGGTTCATAATTTAAAACAATTGATACATAAGATTCGCCATCAGGACTATTTAAGAAACTAAATGTTCTCGATGCAATTCATTTCATAACGGCTGCTTGAAAAAATGGTACCTCCGCTTCTGTTGTAAACTACTTTCGGACGGTCTAGTTTTGCATGTTTGCTTATCCTATTTCTTACCTTAAAATGGGTGATTTTTAGTGACTAAACTAAACGAGGTTTCATTTTCGCTTTTAAGTGTGCCTCAATGAATTTCTTCTAATCAAGTCGCAGACAATTTTAAGAATTAGTCAACGATCTAGCGATTTGCGAATGATCATTCAGAGCAAACAGAATTTTTTTAAGGAATAACCGCATAACTTAGCAAGGTTTATCTTCCATTCCTGCATTATTAAGTTCAAAACTAGTTCGAATATAGTGATCCACATTCAGTACGGTTTCAAATTAAGCTACATTTGTTAATTGTTATCCCTAGGCAGGCGGAAAATTGCACATTAGCACCAAACAGTGCCCCACACTTATTCGTAAAAGCCTACATGAAATTTTCCCGGCGCCCGAGGTTGTTTCCAGTGAAGGTTTGACTCTGATAACACTGAAGTACCTAAAAAATCAGGAATGTGAACAGGGAGCGCGAAAGGTAAGCGTAAATCGGATGTCGTCTAAAATAATTCAATTGAAACGTTTTGTTTTCAGTTTGTGTTGGCGGCACGTGAAATTTGTTCGCGTCTTCGTTTGAATGGTTTTTGGGCTGACTTTATGAATCCATTCAGTGGTAAGCCATTTTATTCGTATGCTAGTGGCAAAAATTTGTACAGAATTGATGCACGATTTCGCGGGCTCGGGATGAAATTCAAGAAACACGATACATGCCTAATGATAAGTGCAGACGACGACAGTGCATTTTCCGGAACTGTGTTCACCAACGCTCCATCCGATCTGGTTGCTCTGAAAACAATTATAGACGAATAAAAGAACAACCAATTGGATTTTAGCTATGTAATATTTATGCGAGAGTTTATTTCATGTGATTGTTGTACATATTTGATATCAATAACATCAACAATGTGGAACGTCGCCCAGCAAATTGTAAATCGAAATGCGGGAAACAACAGAGTTCATAGGATAAATTCAAATAAACAATTCTTCAGTCGTAGATTTTTTCTTGTTAGCATGCGAATACAGGGCCTCAATCAGTGTGTAAAGTTGCTAAAACAGAAAAGTAGAAAACCATAAGCATAACCATGAGCCTTTATTCCGCTTTCCTCATAATTGCCTATTTTACTTACTTAGTAAAGACGGTACGTGCAACAAATGCATCATAATGATTATTTTTTTAAAAATTATTCCCAACAATATCATAGACCATTCGAAGCAGTAACTTTTTTAAATAAAGTCTCGGTTTAAGAAGGACGTGCTTGGCTGACACACATCACATGCATTCCCACAAGATATTTGTTGCGAGTCTGCGAATGCCTCAGAAAAGTATTTGTGGCGGCATTGAGTGGCTGTCAAATACATTTCAATCTTTTGAGCCACCAATCCATCTGTATTTGAATAAAAAATACAACAGAAAGCATTGCCTCCATCACGGCCAGCTCTTCCAGTACCCTGAAACAAATTTTAATTAGTGATTTCAGAAAAGGATATGATTACTTTATTTTACGTGATAATAGAAAGTCAAATCGTCCGGGGCGCCCCAATTTATAATGAAGTCAACCTTGTTCTTGTCAACGCCCATCTTGAAACACACTGTGGTACAAATTATACGTGTATCACCTATTTCCCAATTAGAGTGCACTCGCTTTCGAGTGTCTTCCTCCATTCCTGCATAGTACGTTTCCGTTATTATCCCACGCTGTTTAAGTTGTGCGGTTACGTATCTCACCATGTCCTTTGTATTGCAATAAATTATTCCCGTTTGACCTTTACGAAATATTATATATTTGGCTAAAGTTTCAACCATATACAAAGGAGTGTCATTCACTACTTCGTAGTAGATATTGCTCCGAAAACTGGAAGCCGCCTTAAATTCCATGACTGGCCTTTTCAGTTGCAGTAACCCATATATGTTATCCTGCTGCTCACTTGTGGCGGCAGCCGTGATGGCGACCCATGGAATTTGTGGATATTTGGATCTCATGTGACCAACGGCTTGTAGGACGTCCCGGTAACTATCTTCCCAGTAGCTCAGGAAAAACGCATCATCCACAACCACATATGCCAAAGCGTCGTTTTTAACAAGTTTGTCGATCCATTTCTTGTTAAGTAGCATTTTAGGAGTAGTAAAGTAAAGGTCAAATAGCGGTCTAAAGTACCGTCGCTGGTCTTCAATTCCATCGCGTTTTGAATACCTCATTTGTGAATTGATGGAAATCTCACGTATTTGCTCATCACGTAAGTACTCAAGTGGATCGCTAATACCAGCCAAAATGGGGCAAATGACAAGTGTTAGTTTATATGGCTGCAACACACTTGGCAATTGATAAATAAGTGATTTACCAGAGGCCGGGGGCATAGAAATGTATATGTCCTTGTTGCCTGTGAAGTTAAAACATAGTTTACTATATGGATACAAGCGTCAAATCATCCACACCTCTCAATACTGCCTCAATTGCATCCTTTTGCATATCACTTTTGAAGTCAGAGTAATTGAAATATCGTTCAAGAATGAAAAGCTAAAAAAACGAAACGTAAGAAATTTAAGCAAACTAACAGAGTGGCGTGACACCAACAAACTCGTGATTTTAAGGACATTTGAACGTTTCAATGTACCTAGTAGTAATGTGCATACTTGAGGGGAAAAAACAATTTGCCAAGTCTGGCTTTAACGGTTGTAAAATGTCGAAACATTCCAAACTAAACCCTATTTTCGTGATATTTTTTCAATCATTCAATTAAGCAAAGCATACATCAACAACTTCATGGAACCTTGGTTGACATAAAAATTTAAGTTTGCAACAATTTTGATCTTTAAGGATTGCCCGTTGAATATTGCAAGAACACAATTAAATTTTTTCCGTTTCTTCACATGCATCCAGTTGACAAACTTGCGCGCTTTTTAAAATACCGGCACTGTTAAATGAAGCAGATAAGATGCTTCCGAAATATTCAATGAATTGTTGTTCAGTATACGCCGGCGTATCAATTCAGAACCCTTTAGAATAGGATTAAAGTCTCAAGCGGTACATCGGCTTATTTTATTACAGAAGACTTGCTTAAAATACAGTATTTAAATTTTCCTTCGAACCTACAAAACAAAATATTTACCGTTTCATTGTCTTCGAGAATTTCGTCCTCTTCATCCATGGGATCTGTGGTGAAAACACAAAAATATCAACAAAGATATTCACACATTTAAACGTGTTTGGACACTGTTTTATTTAAATTAATAAGATCGAGGTACTTGACCTAATCTGCATATTGCATTTTTAGCTTTTAAGGATAAAACTTGAAAATAAGTAGATAACAATTGTTTCTGTCTTACGTACAACGAATGGTATTTAAGAATTACTTGACTCGAATTGATAATTATCTCACACCCTGTAACTTTTAAGTTGCAGCACTCCATTCCAAGTCTGTAGAGAATTTTAGATTCTAGAGGTAATGCTCAACAGTACACCAGACGACGATTTTTCAATATTAAGGAATTTTTTTTGCATCAATGGTGAAAACATAAAACAGTTGCTGTCTTCACATTCTTAAGAAATGCCTAACAAAGATTTGGTATAACAACAAAGGCTGCATGATACTAATAAGATATCATTTTCTACTGCAAAAATCGACAAAAATGATAATTAACTTCAAAAAAGTGATTTTAAAGTTTAAATTACTTCTATGATTCAATGGAAATGTTTGAAAAACCTATTCTAGTTTTCAACGAAAGTTGGTGGCCGCTTGCGTATTGATGTTGCAGAAAAACTTTTCAAAAATAATAACATAATACAATTACGAAAAAGTGCAATTATTTTTTGTAAAAACAACTGTTTTTAATTTGCATGGACTATAAATTTGCATACTATAAAATGTTACATAGTACGTTATGCGTTTTTTGGCATAATGGCACTTATACTAGAAACTAGTCCTGTCCTAGATACGAGGGCTATCTGTAATGGTTTACGTTGGCCACCAAATATCCGAAGTTGTATGTGAAGAAGTGGGTGGGTTGAAAACGTCGCCAAAATATGCGAAAAAAAAACAAAAAACAATATGGGCAAACTTTTCCATAAAACTTCGCCATAAATTTAGTCGAAAATTATCACATAAAAACAATATTTAATTATGTATTTATATTATTATTAGACGCTTAGTTATTTATTTATTTTATTTAGTATACATGCAAGTACAGATGCAAAAAAGACATTGCTGCGCACTTTTAAAAAACAGATGATTATACGTACATTGAAATTTAATATTTTCAGTTGTGTTTAATGTCGCGTTCACTATCTTTCCAAAAAAAAACTGTCGTGTTACATAGAACAAATTATAGTTTTAGCGGCTTTTAGGTCGGATTTCTCTGAAAATAATGTGCAATTCTTTCTTGTTCATCCATTAGCGAAAGCAAGACTGTTATATATCAAAAATAGATTGTTCTCTCAGATGAGTGTCAATTTTATCTGTTGGATTCAGATAGTAGGTCAGCAGTTCAGACAACGAGAAAGTTCAATAACAAACTGTGAAGGATTGTTAGCAATATATCTGCCTTCAATCTTTTACAATACATATGTACATATGTGGTTATTGGAGAAAATAATTTAATTGATAAGATATTTTATATATGTATGTATGTAACAACAATAAAGCACTTCTTATCATTACCTTCATTTTTTGCTGATATTGATGGTTGTTGACTGCTCATATTTTATGCTGGAAAACTTCAATTCACAAACTATATCCTTCGAGGCTGCAATAATAAAACAATTGAAATGTGTACGCAGAGGCGGCTCGTGGGAGTTAGGTATGGTGGGGCTACTGGTACGAATTTTTCTATCACCAATATACTATAACCCCAAACAACTTTTAGGCCTATCGCACTTTTCAAAATTTTCTTACTGAACCAATCAGTAGAAAAATTTCGAAGTTACCTTTTGTCGCAGCTGCTGCTTAATTTAAAATTAGAAGGCTCATGAGATCCCAAGCGCTTAATTTTTTTTTCTTCAAAAGAACGCGAGCAAAACGGGTTGGAAATTAAATTTTCTACCGAATCCATATTTTGAAAATACCAAAAAAAAATTTACTTAAATTGAAATTCAAACTTCTAGCAAGTTTTAACACATGCAAGGAAAATCTTGTTAATTATTTATTTAATCAAAATCATAAATACCATAACCTGAAGAACCCTTTTCTGAAACAAATTTTAAGCACTACAAAACTTTAAAAAATATCAAACACTACGAAGCCACACTAAGTATTAATACCATGCACTACACTGATGAGACTACTTTTGCATTAACAGTCATCACCTTCACCGCCTTCGGCCCGTCGTAAAAAAATGTTGCTCATGCCTGTTCAAAAATATTATCCAGACCATGCCAAGACTAAACGTTGTCGAAGCACTGAACGGGCTGATAGGAATTAGCCCGTCCGCGAGGTATAAACATGTATTTCAAACACGCACACTCCCGCCGCCTCAGCATAGAATTCTCGCAGCCATTCAAATCGAAATTCTCTTAATCTGGGCTAGATGATTGTAGCCCTTTCCTCATAGTAAAGGTGGAAAATTGTCAAAGAGAAAATAAGTTTGAATTTTACTCTTAGCTTATACTCGGTACAGGCACAACGAAGCAAGTCGAAGAGAAAAACAAATTGTTCTACAGTGCGTGACAAGAAGATTATGTGAAAGTAAACTACAGCATGGGCGAAAAAAATGCTACATTATATTTTGAAATGAAATGAAATTATGAAAACTATATTGAAATCTTTAATGATATTTTATTACATTTGCACTAATATAGGCTCGTCAATAAGTGGTGGGGCTGAGCCCCACTAGCCCCAAAGGTAGAGCCGCCACTGGAAAGGATTATGTTTTTTGAGAACATTTTCAAATTTAAACACATTTCCTACTCATCTGGGTATGTTTTGGACATAAACGTAATTAAAAGCAGTAAGTTAGAATATTTTGCTTCATGAATTTCTGAGTAATTTGACGATATTTTTTTTTCAATATCGTTTCAGCTGTTTGAAATAAAATAAAATTATTCACTCGAGGTGCCGAGGTTTTATTTTTGGAAAAGAAAACTTAATCGCATTATATTAACTATGAATTTAAATATTTGGCAAACATTGACGATTGTACTGTCGGAGCATAGAAATATCCGTTGCTATTTCAGTAACCAATTCACATGCCTGCTAATATATTGATTTGATCATGCAGAATTAACTTGAAGCCTTAGATTTTCATAAATCGTTATGATGTGATCCACGTAGGATAGAACTATTCAAAGATCCCGCATGGGGTTTTGTAAAAAAAATACTGTGTGAAAATGGTAGCATGGCTCCCACGACTGAATTCGCAGCCGCCCAGCACTGTTTTAGTGTTTATTGCCAAGATAAGCAAAAAATCCTGAGGCTGCCCTAATAATCCGATTTTAATTTTGTAAAATGCATGTGATCGGCGAAGAGTTGTTTTTCATGTGAAAAAATATCAAACTTTTATAAGCATAAGTTTCTGACTTGCAAGCTTTGAAATTTTTTGATTTTCTTTAAATAAATTTAGAATCGATTTCGATGAAAATTCGTTTGCTATTTTATGTTATTGTAAAGATTTTTTTAGATGAAATATGGAAGTCCTTGGTGCATTTTAAGTGGTAAAAAAATTAAATAAAAAATGGCTTTTTTATCCCTGTTTTTTCATATTTATTGCAATTTTGCGGCTGGGGTAAATGTTTTAAGATTTTTAATCAAACCTATCTTATAGAGAATTTTATTACGCAACTTTTATTTCCACACAATTTTGATCTAAAATGAACCGTTTTTAAGTTAGGAGAGAGAAAAGCAGAAAAAAAGGTTTTTTTTAAAACTTTTTTTAAACATTTCGATTTTTTTTCATGTTCCCGACTTTTTTTAGAGGGAGCATAAATCAATTATTGTTATACAAGTTATTCCACAACTTTTCCCGCAAAAATCAGTGTGCCCCTCTCAACGGCCAAACGAAGTCGTTTTTTTACAGATCCGCCATGGTCTAATTATGTTGGATTCATTGTCGTGCTATTTTGATTCGATGTTTTATAATCACCGTAAGTTGCAGTTTGTTGCGCTAATTGTGCTAACCACGAATTTTTAGATTTGTTTTCATTCCAGCCGAGACGGAAATGCGTAACCATCATAAGATTGCCATGCATATATCAACGGAAAATGATATAAGAAGGTCTAAACGAATGCCAAACACTTTACAAAGAAGCGATTTTCTTACACAAGGAAACTTTTTCTTCTCGATGTTTTGTTACAAAAATGAAACTAAAAAAATTAAATCTCATACTTTTTTTGGAGAGTATGTTTACTGACTTCTTGAAACTTCTTGGCACGATTTATTTTCGAAAAAATCGAAAAGTGTACAATTCATTTTCTTACTGTGATTCATGCTAAATTAATTTATATATAAATATATATATATATATATATATATATATATATATATATATATATATATATATATATATACTTTCTATTTCTTGGATATTTCAATGTATTCTCCATACTCTTGTGTTGTTAATTTCAGGCGAATATATCTTCATTGAAACGTTTGTAGCTTAGTGGTATCTCTGATAGTAAATTCGCTACCCTTATTTTTTCGCTAAGAAGGGCCTATAGCCCCATAGATCCGCAATTGGATGTTATTAATCAGAAAACTAATTCCATAAACAATTTATGTGCCTATTTTACCCGTGTGTATCAGTAGGAAAGAAATGCTTAACTAAAACTCCCGATTAGTCTGGAGTTTTCCAGAATTTCATCACGTAATGTGTATAATTTATTCCTTCCCATGCAAACATGTTTATTGAATAATCTGTGAAATTTTATTTTCCCATTTCATTGGCCATTTGGTTGACCTTCTAGAATAATCGCAATTTCATAACATTCATAATTCTCGGAATGTTTTTGATGTAGCTTTTTCTCAAATCTGGATTGCTAATTTCTTCTTGTACTCTAGAATAATATACAAAAATCCAGTTACGGCTGCTATTAATGAAATGGAATGCCGAGCTAGTATTGAACTTGCTTCCGCCACCTTGACGACGCGATGCACTACTTTCGCGCATGTATTTCGTACTTAATCTTACACAAATTATGGCAATACCATTTTTGCGCGATTATTCAGACAAATATCTACGGAATTACTGGCATCCGATATGTAGTAGAAATGTTGGTTTTAAAAAACAACAACAAAAATAATAAATTGCCAAAATACACTTACACAGTATCGAAGGTCAACTAGCAACGACAACTTTTTTCTTGAACGGTCACCGCACGAATGTATCTGCGATTAACATGCACCAGAAAATACAACTCTTGAAACAGAACCACTAACTAGTTATCTTCACTTTGTTGTGTTTTATCAACGTTATCGTCTTGGAAAATTTGGCGGGAAGAAAACCACAACTCCGAGTACCCTACATTGGCATAAATAAATGTCTTATTCATTTATTGAAATTGTTACAATCTTGATTTAAGAATGCAGCTCACCAAAATAAGCCGATTGACTACAATCAGAGTGTACATATGTATTATGTGTACGATATTACGAACGAACAATCTTGAAATGAACGTGCAACAAGAATTTCAAGATCTTCGGAAGCCATGCCATTCAACTTTGGATGACTCCAACTAAATGCACAAGCTCGAGGCAATATTGATCAATCTGCGTGTGCAATCCACTCTACACGTTCAATATAAAACAATAGGGAAACTGACTATAAAACCCAACTTACTGGCATTCACAATGAACTTATCAATTCCATTAGGTAATATTACCTGAAGATAGATTGTTCTTACTATTTCAGGGATATTTTCAGTGGATTTGGCATATGGTAAACTACTGAAGATGAAATTCCATTTGATTCTTCAATGGAAAAACACTCTTGATTGTGAACCTTGTATTTAAAATCGTTATCTTGATACGGTCCAATAATCCAAGTCGACACCCCAAATATACAGCAATATATTATATAAAGTTTCGAAGTTTCAATCTGTTTATCATGATGATTAAATTAAATTAAGATTTAACACATACTACACAAAAACGAGTCGTAAAATGTTCATAGCGTTATAAAAAAACGAACAAAAACAATAGTATTCTTATCAGCTATAGAAAATGTGTGTGTGTGTGTGTGTGTGTGTGTGTGTGTGTGTGTGTACACTTGCTGAGCCATAATGGAATAAAATAACCTGAAGATGATCTAAGTATCGAAACATGTCGTATTAATTAAAAATTGTGAGTCAAAAAAAAAACAAGTGTTTAACTTTGTAAAGATTTTAATAGTATTCTTGTATAGTATTGCAAAATTGATAATTCTGACAAAGGAACACAATATAGACAACAATCTATATAGTATCTGAATGTTTTTTTTCATTTACTAGAATATAGTTTTTCAATTCAATTAAAAACAAGCCACGAGGTGCGACCCTTGACTACTGGGGCTACTGGTACGAATTTTTCTATCACCAATATAAGTTCTTATGTGAGTTTCTACTCCACCCAAGAGGTATCACATGTGGAGCGTTAAATGATTTTAAGTGATCGGTTTCCCGAAAAGTAGATTCGCTGGGAAGCAAGCTTAAATTATGATTGCCGCAAAAATTTAAAATGTCTATTAATCTACTTAGATTTTTTTCACAGCTTCGTTATGAAGAGTAATGAAGGCTGCATGAGCATTATCGAGTTGCGACATAATATTGATTTTACCAAATGTTTGGAAATTTAATGCATTCTGTAAATGGCCTCAGCTTCACCTCCTTCGGCCCGTCGTAAAAAAATGTTGCTCATGCCCGCTCAAAAGTATTATCCAGACCATGCCAAGACTAAACGTTGTCGAAGCACTGAACGGGCTGTATATGATTAGCCCGTCCGCGAGGTATAAACATGTATTTCAAACACGCACACTCCCGCCGCTTCACCACAGAATTCACGCAGCCATTCAAATCGAAATTCTCTTCTTCGAGGCTAAATCAATGTAGCCCCTTGCTATTAGTAAAGGTGGAAAATTGTCAAAGAGAAAATAAGTTTGAATTTTACTCTTAGCTTATACTCGGTACAGGCACAACGAAGCAAGTCGAAGAGAAAAACAAATTGTTCTACAGTGCGTGACAAGAAGATTATGTGAAAGTAAACTACAGCATGGGCGAAAAAAATGCTACATTATATTTTGAAATGAAATGAAATTATGAAAACTATATTGAAATCTATAATGATATTTTATTACATTTTCACTAATATAGGTTCATCAATAAGTGGTGGGGCTGAGCCCCACTAGCCCCAAAGGTAGAGCCGCCACTGATATTTACATAAATATTAGAAATATTAAACACAATAATGATTATGAAAATAATACTACATTAAATAATATAAATGTACCTCTCATAACAGTAATTGAAATGACTTAATATTAATCGTAACATCTACGGGAGCGTCCATTCATTACGTAAGGATTTTGGTGGATGAGGTGTTGATTGAATATTCACGCGAATCAATCGGAGAGGAGTGGCAGGTTACAAAGCCTTTTTTACGTTATTTGTTATTTTCATATCGATGCTTAAAGGACAGAAGAGCTAACAAAAATGTATGCAGTTTTTGTTATTACGCCCACTGAAGAGATTTTGTCGCGTGATGGCCATTTGGAATCAATTGTATGTAAAAAATAAAATGTATTACAAATGATGAAGGAAGTAATTGAAATCTTACGAGCACTAAAAAACAAAACTACTAAAAATTACAATTTTTTATTTGATGAAAGCTTTTTAAGGCATTTGATCTTAAAAAGTATTGACTTCAAAACATATTACCATTCAAAACGTTGATTACCACAAATGCAAGTTTGATTTGATCTTTAATGGTTTTCAAAATTTAAGCAGTTTTTTTCATTAAATTTAAAACACGGTATTGTGATGACTATTGAAAATCTGCTCAAATTATGCAAATATTAATAAACTTTGATTGACTTTACCAAAATGTCTTTGAAATAAGAGATATAAGGTATAATCATTCGTATGAACGTTTTTACATAGTGACTTTGAATGATTTTTTATTTTTAATTTAATTTTTTTTGGTAATCATGAGCTTGTTTCTCTACAAAAATCGATAAAAGTTTATAAATTTTATAAACATTTATTTTTGCGATGTGCAAATCAGGTTAAAAATCTATTTTTAGTGAAAAAATTCTAATTTTTGCATTTTTTTTATTAAATTAAAACACGGCTCCAACGATTTTTTCATTAGCTTAAAAACATCACAAAAATGTTAAGACGCGTCGATTGACACTTCAATGATGCAAATACTATATTTGGTTCGCGAAATATAGTGAATGACATAAACGACCTTGAAGCTCATGATGACTTTTAATGATTTTTAATTTTTAATTTAATTTTTTTGTGATCATGAAGAAAAGTTTTGCTGATTTTTGTACAAAAACTGTTTGGAGTATACAAATTTTATAAACATTGATTACTGTATTTTGCCAATCAGGTTGAAAATGTATTGTTTGTGGAAAAAATACTGTTTTGCACTTAAAAAAAATGGTTCCAACATTTTTTAAAAAATTTAATAGAATCACACAAATATATTTTTGTCTGCGTTTTATTTTACATAATCATAGCCTGGAAAGTACTAAAAAACTTACGAGGATGAAAAATTAGTAACGTTTCATCTTAAAATCACATTCGCATTTATGTACATATATCCACACTTGCAGCTCGAAATTCCAGTGTAACCCACATGTTCATTTAAGTTGATCCAGTATAATATGGTTATTGTAAGATAACAACGTAATTTTCTATAAATATCTTTATCTTTTGATGATATATCTTATCGCTTGTTGAGAATTAACCACATCCGCTTGGATCAAACTTAATCAGAACGAAAATCATACAAGTTTTCAGTTCTAAGTGTTCTAATGAATATCCGAGGTAGTATTAACTCTCTGTTTATATATTTTATAGAGTATTATCTTTAATCATCGTGGCCGATTTAAGGGCTTAAACCTTCACAGTATCTATCAATTTGCTAAATTTCCTCCATTTTTAACTTAAATTATTTATGAAAAACCATTTTTAAACTTTTCGAATAATAAAACGGGAGAGGGGTCGATATTTTTACATTGATTCAAGTTCAGAATTCAAAAAAAAATTGGGAATTTAGAGGGAAATGAATGAAATTAGTTTAGGATTTCTTCGGAAACATCTTGGTGGCATAATTTCAGTGTTTTTATGAAACTGCTAGTCATCGTGTGAAAATCACCTAAGCAACGGTCTCAATAGGTAATGCAAGTAATGCAAGAGAACAATGATGATGTGGCGTGGACTTGAGAAATTGACTTGAAAAGAAATGTGAATGCCACTTACGAATTGTTTCTGCTATTGACGGTAGAACCGTCTAATGAGGAACGACATATAGGATCGTATACGGACTTAATTCGCTATTGACGGACGATAAAAGCAGATACGAGGCTGCATGAAAGAATTGGATAGGAAACGATGAACATCTCTCCGGCTTTCCAGATATGTTTCGATAGAATGAAAATTACGATAGAAAACAACTTAAAATTAATGTGCATCTGACCATCAGTGTTACTAATTAAATACGATAGAAATGATTTCTTCGGGGCTCCTAATAATTTATAAAAGCTCTTATGGATGAAGATTCCACTCGACAACCAAAATAAATATTGATGGAAATATATTTGAGGCAGTTCTTTGGGTTCAAGCGTGTTTAGAAGCGATTTATATTTCTTGTTCGAAGCGCTACATTGCTATGATATTACAGAGTCTGTGAATGTTAATTAAGAGAGCAGAGAGAGTGCTGGGCATTCGCACAGAAAATGTTGAATCGTTTCCTCATCCTCCGATCTGCAGCTGTGGCAGAAATCGTGGAAAGGGGGCACCCAGTCTTTCTGCATGTCTGCCAACTCGCAGAAATTGGAGCCATCTAAAAATCACATCAAAATGATGAATAAAATCATGAAAAAACTCATTCTTCGCAAGTTTTGTATGAAATTTTATGTTTTGATTGTGGTAATGTGTGATGTTTTATTAGATGGGTATAACCAGCTAAAATGCCCGATGCTAGAAAGCTGCATGAAAATCCAAAGAATTTTTCAAAAATTTCTTTGGAATGTCGCCAATTTATATTGTGATTAGCTAAAATATATTCAAAATAGATTAAAACACGATTTTTAATTGACATACTATTCTCATACAATTGATTGTATTGGTAGTATTCACATTATTATTTGGGCACTACAACCTTCTCGCAATGCCTTTCGATCTCCTTTAATTTGCTTATGAATGATTGCAATTCTTCAGGACTGCAGGCGAACTCAACGATAGATTCTCTCTCACCAGTCTTCTCCTTGTACTTTCCTAAATTAATTCTGTACGCCAGCTCTCCTGACCCTCTGTCGAACGCTGACGATTTCACATCGCACGTAAGTTTCCATTCTGCATCAGTAACGTGCGGCAACGAGTATCCGATTTTCAAGTTTTTCATAAGCAAATCCTTTTTATTTACTTCATACGCTTTTACGATTTCCTCAAGGACCACCGTCGAAATGTGATGCTGTTCAAGCGAATTTCGAAGCTTCTGCGAATCGTAGCCGTGTTTGGTGGCCAGGAACAAAACTGTCAAAACGGCGTATTCACTTTGTTTTGCATGCGCTGGGTTGCTCGCATATATTTCAGGATTTGATGGGATGTCTGGAAAGAATCATGTCATATATTATCTGTGTAAATTAGTTAATTGTTGACACGAACTTGCATCTGAATACAGTGCTAGTTTGACAGCATTTGCGATGAGTTTTTTACTCAAGTCTACGGTTATGTCGGTACCCAGCCCATTTAGTCCTTCAACGACGTCTTGTGATAATGTAAACGACATTGTCGCTGCGAAATTGTTCAGCATACACGAAATATTGCGATTCGCGGACTTTTTAATGTGACTTACTGAAACGTAGATATTGATGTGTCTTCTTCTTACTCAATTAATGAGAGCATGGCTGCTAATTGCTGCTACAAGTACCATGGAACCCGAGTTACTCATGAGTTTTGAATATGAGTGTACTTTCATTGCAAAAATCTGTCAGACGTGCAGCGAGTTGATTTTTAAACAGCTGATTGTCATCTATTGTGTGTACATACTTGTTTTCGATTTTGTGTGCGAACGTCGCAATTTTCGTATCGTAATTTATGGAAGGCAGCACCGTTTTCTGAGATAATGGAGGGTCCCGACGACACTTGTCGATATATCTACAGCTCGTCGCTGGACCAGAAAGTCCAAATCAAAGTGTAAGTACTTGTATTTCGCGATAACTGGGCAGGTTTGACCTAACAGATTCAAACTCATTCCGTTTAGAGGAACACTGGAGGGTAATAAGCAGAAGCCGCAGTATGAAAAACTCCTTGCTGATCCTCTGCTGCGATTTTCCGGGCTGTATTCGGAGGAATGCGCGCCATTGATGGTGCGGCTCGAAGTGTACAATCGGGGAAAGCAGCTTTGTTTGCCTGTGTACACTTCATACAAAGCATTCACGAAACGCTGGAGTTGGAATGAATGGGTCACGCTCCCATTGCAGTTCTGCGATCTACCCCGGACGGCATTGCTTGTGCTGACTGTCTTGGATTGCACTGGGCCCGGCAAGACAGCCGTGGTCGGAGGCACCACCATATCGCTCTTCTGCAAGAACGGAATGTTCCGTCAGGGCATGTTCGACTTGAGGGTTTGGCTTGATGTCGAAGCCGATGGAAACAGCCCGACCACTACGCCCGGCAAGGGCAAGGATTCGAACCAATCGCAAATGCAACGACTCGGCAAGCTGGCGAAGCAGCATCGCAACGGACAGATTCCGAAGGTGGATTGGCTCGATCGTCTCACGTTTCGTGAAATTGAAATAATCAACGAGAATGAGAAGAGAAAGTCGGAGTTTTTATTTTTGATGATCGAGTTTCCAACGATTTGTGTGGAAGACAAGCCGGTATGTTGCAATGCGACGCAGTTAAATGTTGTGTAATTGATATAATCGCAATGATGAAATGTTTGTTGCAGTATGCGATTGTGTATTATGAGCCGGATGGCGACAAGAAGTATAGCTTCGTATGCAAGCCTCGACTTGTGACTGTTCCGGATTCGGAAATTTTACAGGTATTACTTTTTCTATTGAATGTGGATTGAATTTTTGATTATTTTGCAAGTAAAGCCTGTCTAGATTGGCTAAACATGTAGAATAAGACACGTTTTGTGTTACCGAGTAGCAATTACATTGGCAAATGCCAATAATGAACATAAACTATCACATATTCAACGGAAAATCATTGCTATGTAGTCACGCCCATCAAATAACTTTGATATCATAAACTAAATAATATACAGTACAGAAATGCTATTTTGGTCGAGCATTTATAGCATTTGTCAATACGAATGCTCGACAAAAAATAATGGTGATGGCATATTAGAAAATACGCAATTTTAAAACGATATCGAAAATTCCATGTTATTAGCTTTTATGCCGGCCTCAGGTAGAAATAGACTTAATTTAAGAAACCACAATATAGACGGGATGTGTATTATTTTTGTATACCGTCAATTCATACTTATTTTATACATTTCGGTCAATTAATTGATAATATGTGCTTGGAATTGGGCAAAACCATTCAAAGATCAGACCACAAATATGTGTTCATATGATCCTAAAAATTTGCATAAGCATAAAATTACTCCCACATGTTCAATGCCCGCTTCCATAGATTCAATCGTTTGGAGAATTTACCAAGTTACACTGATAAGTATACATGGAGTTTTTTCTTCGTGAAATCATAACTGCCAGCCGAATCGTCCCACTAAACTGGAAACATGCTAACCCGATTAAAAGTGACCTTCGCACGGTAGTCTCATTTTATTTGGAAACAACTATGCTGAACGCACATTAATTTTGTGGTTGACGAAAATCAGAGTGATCCAGTCTCAAATAGTAGCTCTCAAAACTGAAATAGTAAAATCATCTACAAATATTAAAAAACTCCCTGGCGGCCCACTTACATGACTCACATAAAATTTAATTTCGCGATAAATTTAGTCAATCAAGATAACCCCATAATCGCAGCCGTTCACAAGCGCCTTATTAATAAATCGCAGAAGCTTTACAAAGTCATTGCTGTCGTACTTCGTTAAGCCGGTCAAGTGTAAGCGAATCGCTAATCCCGCAACATTGTAGTGAGTTAATAGATGCGTACAACTCGGGCTCGGGTCGAAACTAAGCCAATAGAGCACTAAAACTGCCTATTGGCTCCGTAACCCGTTATTGTAACCAGATACTTTCCCTTTTCATCGATATGCCGCTCCGCGTGCTATAGCGACAGCAAAAGCAATGAATGCATGATGCAGAACATTGCGAAAACTGTGCAGTTCGAACAGTTTAGTCGTCTAGTTGTGGTTTACCTATGACGGCAGATTGTTCACGTCTCACTGAGGAAATCAATAATCAATGAGTGGTGAGCGCCAGGTCGAATTTCTTTTCTTGCTACCGTTTTTGTTTGGATCACAGTCAAAATTAAATTTCAAGTATGCTGCTGCTGTCCTATTAAATGTGCATGGAAATGGTTGAAGCGCTTGAAGGTAAATACAAATATTGTACTGTGATAGGAGTTCTTGTGAAACGTTAGCTGTGTGCTCTGTGAAAAAAGGCTTAAGTGATTTATAAATGTATATATCAATCTATTGCTTACCAGGACAATTTGGTGGAGAGAAAACATCACCGGCTCGCGCGTTCCGCTCGGTCTGGTTTATCGGATAGAGATGCTAAGCCGACAGCGAGGTTCGTATGGCTTTGTGCTCTGAATGTTTATCGAAAATCGAATTGAATTGAATTAAAATACTTTCAGCGAGAGAAATACGCTTCATAATATCGTGTACCGATACCCGCCAACGTGCAATCTAACGAGCGAAGAACAAGATCTCGTGTGGAAGTTCCGTTTCTATTTAAGCTCACAGAAAAAAGCGTTGACGAAATTCCTGAAATGTATCAATTGGGAAACTGGCACAGAAGTGCGACAAGCGCTCAAACTCCTGTCGCAGTGGAGTCCCATGGACGTGGAAGATGCACTCGAACTCTTGAGTCCAACTTTCACCCATCCGGAAGTGCGCCGATACGCTATTTCTAGATTAAAGCAGGCCCCTGACGAGGATCTTATATTGTATCTACTACAACTCGTGCAAGCGCTAAAATATGAAAACTTCGACAACATCATGGAATCCTATAAGAGAATCATGCCCGACAAAGTAATCAAGTCTCTCGACGAAACTGGACTCGATCAAAGCAGCACGTCCGAATCGGCAACAGCTGCTCGTGAGTAAAATTTCTAGTGTTGTCATTTTCCACTGTGAATACATTTTCATTGAAACGGATCGATATTTCATTGTAGTTGATAGCAGCCTAGCAGCATCCGCAAAGCACGTATCAATTGAGGCATCGTCTCCAATCGCAGTACCGATTATGGCGAGTGTAGAAGCCAGTGCGTCTGAAATTTCTGAAGCGTCTAACACACTCATGAGCGACAACACTGGCACGCCGTGTGACCTTGCATCATTTCTCGTCAAGCGCGCATGTAAAAATGCAACCTTCGCCAATTATCTGTACTGGTACTTGTCCATTGAAGTTGAAGATCAAGAATCAGTTCGCAAACAAGACGAGCGAATGCGTAACATGTACGACATGGTATTGAAAACGTTTTTGCGAACGTTGGAAAATGGTTGGTCAGAAACTATTCGTGTGGATAATTTGTATGACATGGAAGTTTGTTTTGGTTTCTAGGGACGATCGAATTGCGAACTGTTCGCCAAAATCTGGACAAACAGCAATGCTTTATAAATGAGCTGGTAAAATTGGTGAAAATGGTGGCGAAAGAAACGGGCAATCGACAGAAGAAGACAGAAAAATTCAAGCAATTACTGGCAGACGATGATCATTTCCGTATAAACTTCGCAAGCTTGGAGGCGCGTCCATTGCCTGTAGATCCTGAAGTTTTTATAACAGGTGTGCTTTCACAGAAAACGTCTCTCTTTAAAAGTGCATTGATGCCTTCCAAGTAAGTGCAAAGACTTGTTTGTCAATTAAGCTGGCTTTCGAACTGATCAGCAAATGCATAGAGAAACAAACACAGTTTCCATTCTGAAATAAGCGAGTATTGAAATTAATTTGGTTGGAAACGCTTGATTCTATTTGTAGTATGAAACATTTATTGTCATTTAGCTTTAAATCTTTGATTGCCGAGGCTGGAAAAGAAAAATCATTCATGGCGGCCGAAAGTATTTTTGAAACAAAACGCAATAACGCTTGGTCAGACACAGGAAAGAGGGTCGGAAAACGTGTTATAACTCATTTTTTCATTGTTTGCATTTCGCTAAAACTGTGTGTTTGTTGAATTTAGCTTTGAAGCTTGCATAAACCAAATCAAATGAGTTGTGTGTCGTCATCTCTATCTGATTTTTCTATTATAGGTTAACCTTTCTTACTACTGAATTCGGCAAAGAATACGTTGCTATCTTCAAGCATGGAGATGACTTACGCCAAGACCAGCTCATTTTGCAGATGATCACGCTGATGGACAAACTGTTGCGTCGTGAGAATTTGGATCTGAAACTAACACCTTACAAAGTGCTGGCAACCAGTTCGAAGCATGGTTTCCTGCAATATATCGACTCGTATACGGTGGCCGATGTTTTGACGCGCGAGGGTAGCATTTTGAATTTCTTCCGTAAATATAACCCAAGTGAGACGGGACCATACGGGATTCTATCCGAAATTATGGACACTTACATCAAAAGCTGTGCAGGATATTGTGTAATTACATATTTATTAGGTATCAACCTTCAATGGATACGTTATATCAGTTGAAATTTAAAGAAAATGATATTGTAGGTGTGGGCGACCGTCATTTAGACAATCTTCTATTGACGACATCTGGCAAACTGTTTCACATCGATTTCGGATATATTTTGGGTCGCGACCCTAAACCAATGCCACCACCCATGAAGCTTAGCAAAGAAATGGTAGAAGCAATGGGCGGTATCAGTTCAGAACATCATCACGAATTCCGTAAACAATGCTACACTGCATATTTGCATTTACGTCGTCATGCAAATGTTATTCTAAATTTGTTTGCATTGATGGTGGACGCGTCCGTGCCAGACATTGCTCTCGAACCGGACAAGGCTGTGAAAAAGGTCGAAGAAAATTTACAATTGGGATTGACCGACGAAGAGGCTGTACAACACCTACAAACTTTACTAGACGTATCCATTTCGGCTGTCATGCCAGCTCTAGTCGAACAAATTCATAAGCTAGCGCAATACTGGCGAAAATAAGCCAACTAGTTTATTTGTTAAGAGATAACTACATATATGATCATCATCAACAACTAGAGTTAATGTTTCATAGGCTCCAGCGTTTATTTTACCATCGCATTCTTACCTCCATTTGATAACGTTCGATAATTTGGATAAACCAGTGGAATATAAATAAATATTACTAATTAAGAACCTGTTGTTTAAGTGCTCTTATCTTCAAAGTACTCGGCTCATTCCTATCGACAGTATTCTCACCAGTCTTCATGTGATTGTTAAGTTGCAAATATGTCTGCCAAAGCTATCCTGGTAAGTCAACAGTTTTTTTGTGAACACAAACAGGACGTGAAAATAAATGACGTAAATTTGAGCCAAGATGAAAAGTACTTTTGGGAGATTTCTTTCAATTAGGGTGAAATAAATTAAAGTCCGTTATTTCTTGAATGCATATTTATTGATTTTATACATTTGACTTGGCCCTAACAAATTCAAGTTCATGCCCAGCTCGCATTCTTTGGATATACAACACAAAATATTGGAGTAATTATCCATTAATCATGCTGCAAAGAACCGGGTTCGCTCCGATGTCTTATAATTCTAAAATTATTATTATTTTAGTAAAATAATTTTTGTATCTTGCGCTACCAAGTGTTCTAGATAATGTGATAAAACTATTTCAAGGAAGAAAATAAAATAATATCATAAAGACCTATTGGAGGTGGTACAATAGATTATCTGTACAGTATCCTGTATATTACATTGTTCCTTTTTATTGTTCCAAGTACATATCTTTCGCATATCTTTAGTTATATTTTCAACTACATTTGCTTTAAATTTACGGTATTCAAAAGGCGATAGTGCAGCAAGTTCAAGAGTAATATGCCAGGGTATTTTTAGCGACCAGGAAACTCGAATCAGTAACGCTAACCTCGTAACTCGCGTCCAATTAACTTCTATGACGCACATATACAATTAATAGTTATAAGGGTTAATTAATATACTATAGTCTCAGTAGATGTTTCCAAGTGTCCTACAATAGCGGCGTCGCGCCCTCTTTGGTTGCTCTTGATGTATGTATGTCTTCATCAAATTTAGGAAATAATCTAGACGCTAAGGGACAGCGTGATCGTTTGGATCACAAAAATATATTTTGATATTTAAACTAGATTAATCCTATGTGTATACATATATGATCTATGCGTCATCTGAAGCTATAACATAATCGAAAAATAAAAATATTTTTCAACATTGTTCTGGCAGTGCACCACTATTTACCTACTTTACCCCAAAATTGAGCAACGGTGTGTTAACGCTTATTTTTAAAATAATGATCCTTTATCGAACTGGCGCGCTTACCAGGAACGGAGTGCGGTCCACCCTCGCTTTCTAGGAACGGCACGCGATTTGAGTCCGTTCAAAGTGCGATGAAAAGCGGGTCCGTTCAAAGATGAAACGACGGAATGTTACGGCAGCCAGCAGTTCGAATGACAGTGCGGCTCTTGAAATGTCATCTTGCTTTTGCAGGGTGCAGCTCGAACGTAGGACGTAAAGTAAATTTCGACGGAGTACTGTTTATCATTTCAAAATATTTGCATAGTAAATAGCGTAAAATGTCGCTGGTAATGTTGGTTTAGTGAATAATGTGACTTAACCCGTACAAAACTAGTAAATATACGTTTATGGCACGTTGAACAGTGTTGCAAACAGCTGAGTCTGAAAATGTAAAGAAGCATCGTTTGCCCGGTTTTAGTGATAAAAATTCTGTCGATGCGAGAGAAAAACTCGTGCCACATTTCGATAATTGTGCGGTGAGCAATTTATTGCTATCAAAATGATGTCCTTTACGCCGGCTAAGACGAAAACGACATTCACAAGTTACGTTGACGATCCGAAGGTAAGCGCTGGCGGATGTGTGGCGCGAGTTCTGTCAATTTATTCGGGCCTCTGGCTATTGTTTCATATATTCATTCCTAATTTTTGTATGCAGTGCCATTCTACTTGGCGATGACGGCAAGTGCTTCATTAATAACATCCGCTTCTATTCTAGGCCGTAAATGGATGCGACGCAAGATCAGCGGAGGAAGTAAAGGCCAAATTGTTTGAAGGTAATCCTGACAGGCGTTCACGTAGCGTTAATAAATTAGTTTTGAAAAATTGGGAACTGAGAAATGATGTATTATTGGACGGCGTGGCGTGCATGTTAAGCGGCCAAAAACAGCCGGTTGTGCGGCGCACGGCTCGAAATAGACAATTGCACTTGGCCGCGGCGCGATTTAGTCATGTCCATGTGTAATTGACGCACTCAGCCGAGACGCGGTGGGCGTTTATTTTGTTTATGTTGCGCTGTGCGACCTACTGGGTGTTTATGGGTTATCTGTTGCGGAGAAATGGGCCGTCTGTCTCGTCAGAGACACTCTAAATGCTATTGAACCGAGTCGGATTTGCGTTGAAATGAATAATACTTTGCCTAGAGATGTTTTGGTAAACTGTAATGTCTTCGCTTTTGGCGCAATATTGTTTTATTGGAAATGTCATAAGAATTCTTTGAAGACCTTATGAAACAAGCCGCGAGGTGCGACCCTTTAGGTGCACATGGTCAACTTCCCAGTAATATCTACATAAACATCAAAAACATTAAACACAATTATAATTTTGAAAATATTACTACTTTGAATAATAATAATGAGAGGTATTCATAGCAGCAACAGGAATGAGTTAATATTAATCATATCATCTACGGAAGGTTTTTTTTTAGATTTTCATCATTTATGCAGTTTTTTTATTAACACTAAAACACTGTAAAAACTATTAAAAATCTGCTCAAATTATGCAAATATTATAAAACTTACAATTTCCTCAGAATAAAAGATATAAAGTAATGTCATTCGTATGAACCGTCTATACATAATTACTTTGAATGATTTTGATAAGAATGTATAAATTTTATAAACATTTATTACTGTGCTGTGCAAATCAGGTTAAAAAATTATTTTCTATGAAAAAACCTTAAAATCCTAAAAGTCTAATTTTCTTTTATTAAATTAAAAAGCGGCTAAAACGAATTTTAATTATAATGTTAAAAACTTCACAAAGATGTAATCACGAGAAAAAGATTTAATGGTGATTTTACAAAAATTTTGTTTGGAGTATATAAATTTTATAAACATTGATTACTAAGACTTGACAATAAGGTTAAAAATTTATTGCTTTTGAAAAAAAAACCTAATTTTTTGCACTTTTTTTAAAAAATTTGAAAACCGCTCCAAGAATTTTTTTAAAAATTTGATAGAATCACACAAACGTTAATACGCGTCGATTGACACCTTGATGAAAAAAATCGTTTGTTTGGTTCGCGAGATATAGCGCATGACAGAAATGACCTTCAAACGGGCAAAACAACAAACCCCCCCGACCGAAGTATCCCAAAAACTAATCAGCTCTTAAAAATGGCAAAGGCACTTCGATTGACACCTTAACGAAGTCGATCGGACTTTGTTTACGTGAGTTATGCTCGTAGAAAAAAGTGTCCACGAACGCACGTACGTACGTACACACACACACACATACATACTTCTTTCTAAAAACACTTTATATATACTCTATAGACCTCAAAACGTAAAGCAAAGTTGAAAATTTCAATTTCGATTTTCGAGGCGATTACAAGAACTTCCCATATACTGGGAAGTTAAAAATTAGACAATATGTCCTGCAATCAAAAAAACACTACGACAAGTAGTCAAGTAGTTCGTCGAACGGAGGGCAAACAATTTCATGTTAGGTTAGGGTATGGGGCTGTTTTTTGTGGCAAGGTGTAGGCCCGATACATCGAATTGATGACATAATAAATAGATTCGTGTACAAGGATTTGTTGGATACGATAATGCTGCCATATGCCGAGGATAATATGCCGCTGTTGTGAACATTTCAGCAGAACAATGATCATAAACACTCATCTCGATTGGTCAAAGCATGGTTCCAAGAGCATATTGTGGACGTCCTTGAGTGGCCACGCTAATCCCCAGGCCTTAATCCTACTGAGAACTTCTGGGGTGAACTTAAACGAGAAGTTTCAAAGACGGTTTGCCAAAACAAAACGCAGTTATGGAAGAATATTCAAAAAATTTGATGAAATATTCCTGTAAAAACTTGTCGGAAGTTGATAGCGTTTATGCCCGAAAGAATTGAAAAAGTCATCAAGAATAATGGCGGATATTCAGGGTATTAGATGCGTCCTAACGAACTCAGTATAAAAAGGAACCCTAACTATCGAAATTTCAGTTTGTTGGTCACACCTATTATCTGGTCATATGAAAATTGGCGTATTTTATGAATTAACTAAATTTTAAGTTATTGTAGAGAGTTTGTGAAGCCTTTTGTTTTTTGTAATCACGATGAAGTGTGTTGATGTTGAAAACTAACTCAATTTTTGAGGGATAATAAAGAAATATAAAAAACCAAGCTTGTTTAAAAAAAATTGTTCACACCTATTATTTTGTCCAGGTGTGTATATTATCATTTCATGGAAAGAAACCGCTCCTTAGACTATAACAGAAACTCGGCACCTTGTTTGAGATTCATCTACTATGATATTGATTGTTTAAAGTACATTAACGGAACATTTTTTTCCCGTATTTAGCAAATATTTTATCAAGCTAGTAGATATTGAATACTAAAATTATTGAATGATAACTTTTTAGGAGAAATTGAAGTAGCCCGCGCGAATGCAAGATCATTCGCGCCAGCAACCAAAATATCCGATGATGGGGGTGTGCCAGGTGTGCTTATAGTTACTAACTATAAGTTGTCCTTTATTCCCGATGAATCGGCAGAGGTAAAATAACTTTATTGCAACTTTATGGAAATGGCGAAAATTGTTTTTATTAGATGTATCCAGCCTATCAAGAAAATACATTCGTCGGGAGAAACGATGTGACGCTGAGTAACATCGATCACATATACCAAATAACCGAGAAGAAAAAGAAAAGAATCACAATGCAACAGAAAGTAAGCTCTAAAATAGATGCTATCCACATAATATGTAAGGTGAGACCGCTGAAATGCGCTAGAGAAATAAATATGGGTTTAACTAAGAATCATTTTATTTTGGCCATTTCAGAATTTTCGTTTTCTTAAATTTAGCTTTAAAAACACATCCAAAGAACAAGGACGCATTATAGCTTCCGCTTTACTAAAATTCGCCTTTCACACGCGGCATGATCTATCATTCGCATATCAATTTAAGTAAGTAATAAACAAAGGTGGTCATGAGTATTCTTAACTATGCAAATTTCATGTCCGCCTTGTCGCAGAGATAGTTATTACAGAACGATGAAGTCGACGGTGACAATGTTCAACAGTAAGAGTGACTGGGCGCGAGAGTTAATTCGATGCGGTGCAACCGAATGGAAAGTGATTTCGGCCGAGCAAGTAGTACAAAAGTCAGAATTGTTGCCCGCACACTTTGTCATTCCAAAATGTGTGGTCGTCGACGAGTATGTGAAGATGGCGGAGTCATTTTATGATTCGCGTATAGCATTTTGGGTAGGTTTACCGAACACAATCTCATCACACTCAGTTGTTTTGGTCAATCATAAATTGGTTGGCATTGTTTAGCGTTAATGAATATTTCATGAGTTCTGGATGATCACGTTTCTTGTTTTTGCGATAGCTGGATTGCAAATTCAAAGCAATTCTGATAGTCAGTTAATGAAATATTGATTTTCTCTTTGATTCCTATTTCATGTAAAAATGTAGGTACAAATTTAAATTAACTAGCGAAACTATTATTTATTAGGTTTACAGCTATGGTAGTGCATCTCTATTGCAAATGGCCGAGCTACGACCCGACCAGGACAATACGGTAGAAAATATAACGCTAGAACTAATACGGAAATGTGATCCGCAAAAGAAATCATTAGAAATTATGAACTTGTTTGAACGACTGCCCAATATACAAGACGTGCAACGAGGATATTTAAAATTTCGAGAACTATGCACGCCAGACACACCGCGACATTTCCTGTTGCAGGATTCAAAATTCTACAGTTTATTGGAGAAATCCTGTTGGCTTTTATATGTTTCATTATGTTTAAAGTGTGCCACAGAGGCGGCAGAAAGTCTTCGTGCTGGGACGACAGTGGTTCTACGCGAAAACAACGCTCGCGATATGTGCTGTGTGATTTCAAGTTTAGTGCAGACAATACTTGATCCACACTTTCGTACCATTGATGGTTTCCAGTCGTTGATTCAAAAAGAATGGGTTGCCCTTGAGCATCCATTCGCATTTAGATTAGGTCATGTTATGCTACCTGATTCGGATGGCGAGAGTCCTCTTTTACTATTGTTTTTAGATTGCATTTGGCAATTGCTGCAGCAATTCCCAGAAGAGTTTGAGTTCAGTCAAACGTATTTAACCACGATTTGGGACTCGGCATTCATACCGATATTCGACACATTCCAATTCAATACGGAATACGAGCGAGTGTACGCTGCCACTTCGAAGGTGATTTCATCTGGCATATACGTATGATAGTGAAGGAAAACAAACCGAATTTAATTTTAGGACACGAAACTGGTTTTGCGACCGATTTGGGATTGGAATGAACAGTTTAGCGAAACCGATAAACTGTTTTTCACTAATCCATTTTACACCAAAAAGCAAGATACATGTCGAAGATCGGTTGCGCTTCCAGCGAATGCCATTTTACTTCCAGGGTTCCCCAAAAAACCCATGAGATTCACGATGAACGCAGCAGAACTGAACCAATCGTCCGTTCCCAAGGTAAGAAAAAAGGAATATTTACAATAAGTCTATATGCATGATCATCTAATCTCTTTGGAAGTTTACATGAAGTATACGTTGTCCTCTTTTAAACTTTTAGGACCAATTCTTAAGTCCTTGTTGTGGAATCGCTTATGTAGACATCTGGCAACAATGCTACTATCGTTGGATTCCACTTCTAGAAATCAAAAATGGTGGGTTTCCTCAAATCGAACTGTTTCAACGGTTACTGCTAAGGAATATCGCGAAATTGCAAAGAGCTATCGATACCGGCGACTATGAGGAGCTACCCGATGAATTAGCAACACCCACAAACAGTCCGGCCAAACAAATGATGCCTGTTACCAACTCGTTCTTTCCGTTTAGCACAAATGTTTGCGATGAAACACAACTAACCGACATATTGACGCATAGTAATGAGCTCTTGATGGAGGGTTCAATAATGGATCGGTTGTCGATAGCACAGCTTCCGGATTGAAAAATAAAATACATATTTATTTGAGAGAGAAACAAAGTGTGTGAACGTGTGATCGATGAAGAAATTAATATTGCAATGGTAATGAAACTGTGTAGCCTTCATTGTATTAACTCTTGAAATTAGATAATATAATTACGATAACAATATTGATTGCGTTTTGAAGAGTATCAAACAAACTATTTGTAAAACAAATACATTTTGTGTATACTATTACTAATGTTATATCGAGAAAATAATTTAAGTGTACAGAAGATGCAATTTTTAGCTTTTATTTGTTGAAATAAATAAAATGAAATGTTACAATTACAACATGATTGGTTTTGATATGGCTGAAGAAATTTATTTCAGCTTAATTGGTCGAGGGGTTCGGCAACTTTGATCCACTTTCGCCCTATAACAGAACGCAACCTGCTTTCGACTCGTATAGTTGTGCACTTGATTCGCAATAACTATTTGGGAATATTCAGTTGTGATGGGGTGCAGCAGGTTGATTGGTATGTCATTCGCCAGCTTTATTCCAACGAATATGCTAGAGATAAAGTCAGACTATTTTTCTGTGAGCTTTAGGTCGACAAATCCAGCTTAAGCTAAATCGAGAACCGAGAAAAGCTTTGTGTGGTATTTACATCTTGCGACTATCACGATAAGCTGCAAACCGGAATAGTGCTTCATTTGTAAGGCATGTCAGCTATAGCGGAGAGGAATACCAAGTCAATGCATTAGTAATCTAAATACTGTGGAATTACACAAATTTATACAGACGTGAAGACAGCATTTTGTGCGTTACTACTTTCGTTTGTGCGAAAACATTCATCAAAATAAGTCCTTTTTATTTAAGAAAGTTTTGAAAGAAGGCTTCTAGTATTTAGTTAACATTTCTCACCTATTTCATTAAAGCTTGCCGTGAAGCGAAACAGTTTCCGAACGAAATGATTTACAGCAAAGATGAATTAGTGCCGCCCGTGTGGATTAATGGCGACTATCTGCAAGCAGTTATTCAGCATGATACCAAAGAGAAAATCGAGGTGGGTTACATAATATACTAGCGGTAATTTTTAAAGATTAAAACGAATTTAAACTTAAACTTCATGCGTTTACAAAATATTAGGCGCACATGAAATCATCAGGAAAAGCAAAACAAATAACTGAATATTTCTTGGGTATATGATGGACCTACAAATATTATCTGAGTTATCTGTAAAATTGGATATTAAATACAAACTAGCCGGTTTCACGACAATAAGCAATAAATCACGAAGTGGTTCATGCTAGGAAATTGTATATATCAAGCGATTTTGCAAGGTCGTAGGAGTCGTATAAATAAGATGCATGAACAATCATGTGTAGACCTAAAGGGAGTCACCTTTTATGCAAGCTGATTTTGTCCGCGTCATGCAATTCGACTTCGTCTCGACTTCGCTTCCGGTGACGATGTTTTTTCTCTTTCTAATGCATGAAATTAAAAAATAATAATTAAAATTTGAAAAAATGAAGTTGAAGTTGAATAGTTTCCTAACAAAATAGTCCGCCCTTCTCAGTTGCCCGCAACTACAAGGTCACCTCCACCTAAATTTATATGGGCCATTTAGGTAGGGTACGTGCTTAACTAATACATGTAATTCGGATCCCACCTACAGCGGCTACCAAGCATTAACCATCGGATGTATGCAAAAGCAGGAAATTTTGTGATCTAGTAGAGAACTGTCGCCAGACTACATATTTGCGTGATGTTGAAGGAATCGTAGAAGACATGTCATGCAATATGACCTCTAGGCTGATTATCTAAAGGATCGACGAGTTCTTCCGAATAATCCTTCTCCGTTGATTGCTGTTGGTTGGTAGGTAGTAGTGGCAGCCCCCAATTATCCAAAGGTGGCTCACTTAGGCCACGATAGGCCCATTGTGGTATCACAGAAGATTGGGGCGGCACTAGAACCTGCGGGAGGACGAGAACCATTCAGATTCTCGTATCAAGCCGGCTATGCAGCCAATATCTAAATCAGTTACCTCCGTGAGGTTGTCCAGGAATGGCGAGCCCAAGATTTGCATGTGCTTCGTGGACAGTGCTGGACTTTCGCACAGAAAGTGTTGGATTGTTTCTTCCTCATTCTCTGATCGGCAGCTTCGGCAGAAATCATTGAAAAGGACACCCAATCTATCTGCGTGTCTGCCGATCAGACAGTGTCCCGTCAGTACGGAAACGATAGAACTCAAGGTTTCACGGCTTGTGTTGAGGAGCTGCTTCGTGGTTTCTTCTTGAACGCTGTTGCATGGCAGTAAAATCTACCAGCCGACGTAGATGCGCCGTAATTTTGATGCCTTTCATTGTAGATTATGGTAATCTTCTCAATCGGTAACATAGACATTTCTTCACATTTCCCATGGGGTCCATCCGAATTTCACAATCTCTTTTTTTGTTAATTCTACCGTATGAAAGTTGGAATTTTTCTGCTCTCGAAGGACTGGATGTCAGATGAGATAATTTCGGCTTATTTGCTTATCGCATTCAGCCTTTTCTTCACGTTGTCCTTCGTACGGTAGTCTTGTCTAAAAACGGATAGTTTTGGTGTCGCCGACTTTAAAGACTTTTCATGTTGATGTGTTCCAAATTAAGGGGGTTATAGGCTTTATACGGCCAAAAAACTGACCTATTTTTAAGAATTTATTACAAGACCCCTGGATTCGATATCAATGTAATTCTTTTTGGGTTCAAGTAATACACTGTCAAAGCGTACTAAAAAAATTATTATTAATTTTTTTTTATTGAATTATTATTATTATTATTATTTTACACAAAATGGTGACATTCTCCTAGTCATATAAAAAATGTATATTAAACGGTTCCAATGAGTCTTAAGCGAGAAATGGTCTGAAACTGGCTATCGTTTGGAAATTATCAAGATATACAATAATAACAAAATTGCGGACAGTTAAAAATATTTTTTTTGAAATTTGAGTTTTTTGATTTTTGGGTTTAACAAAAATAGAAAAAATCAATATCTTGAAACGCTCGTGGTTCACACGATAACTATATATGTGTTCAATAGAGTAATTTTTTTTAGAAATATCGGTTTCATAGTTACGGAGAAATAATTGAATGATGAATGGCTTGAAAAAAAGTGGTTTTGAGAAAAATGCTTTTAAGGTTTTGAGAGAGATCATTTTCCCCCAAAATTCAAAACGTTACTAGTATTCAAAATATCGGTTAGGCAAGTTTATGAGGCCAACATTCTCGTTTTAAATTCAAAAATACAGTTAATATATTTGTTTTCTCGAACATGTTTTGTATATATAGAACTAAACACTATACAGAGGGGCGAAGCCTTACAGAGCCACGTTTGATTACGAGTATACACAGGACACGCGCATTAAATTCAGCATAACTATAATAATAATGCCTGGATCTTTCTAAAAAATTTAACACGATATTTTTGAGAATATTTACAATCGAAATAAGTGAAAAAATAACATCGATTTTTAAAAATGTATAAAGCCTTAACACCCTTAAGTCATACAATATCACATGTGTTATGTGTAAATTTATCGACCGAGCTTATGTTTGATAAAATAAAATTCCCAATTATTCTCACCAATATTGAAGTGAGTTATAAAATAGACGCCCGAATAAAATTTCGAGAAAAAAGTCATGCAACTGATTGTAAAATTTATAATTTGAAAAATTAATAAATTGTTAAGTCAAATTATAAAACAATGCTTACTAAAAAAGCTATTGTTTCATTTTCATGGAGAATTTTCGTGGCGATCAATTTTTACAATATAAGAAATTTTTACATTATTATCATAAGAAATCTTCTTGGAACAACTTTCTGTTGGGATTTTTACGTAAACTTTAGCTTACTCATGTTAAATATGTTGAAGCATTTTCTTTGGTCAAGTGGTTTTTATGAATTTTCGTATTTCCCAGCTTCTGCTCCATTAGTATCTATTATATGGCTTCACGAGTCTGATTATATATTACACCCAATTCTTATTCGGCTCGAAATTTCAGGTAGGTTGGTTAAATTTTTTCCTGTGAAAAACGGTTATAAGAGGCCAGGGACAGGGACAAATAATCAGCCCGATCCAGAAAAAGTGCAGGAGCACATTAGTGAAGCTGAACTAGCCATCAAATATAGAAGGACTGATGTTAGGTCATCGGTGGCAAAACACATCGTCGAGGAAGCCACAGCGTCACTAGCGCAAACTCGAAATGTATAATAATGATCCACAAACATTCTAGGCTGAATGCCTACGAGAGTCTATTGAATGCGAGAACCCCGAAATTGAAACTTTTGAACCACGATCTAGGTAGCGGTTTCTCGGACCTTATTAAATCGATCCCGTAAGGGGCATAAAATTATACCGACATTTAATTATGGAGGTAACGAACCAATGGAAGGATACAATTAATTAGTATGTAAGCCCAGTACATTTAAGGAAGATCCTGCCATGTCTTCTCTTCGTAATACATTGAAGAAGGACACAACTAATGTCTGAAATGTACATTTGAAAATAATAAAAAACGAAATTATATAATAAAGGAAACAAGTGTCTTTTCTTGTATTTTTTAAGAAATTCGATTTGTAGAAACTCCCTGATAATTTTTCTGTCTTCACCAAAGGTAAAGTGCCTACCCAGAATATCAATAATTAAAAAGGTTCGTTATCGTTTGTATAAAGATACATATTTGAGTTCATTTTTTTAAACATAAAAATATTTAGTATTAAATATTGTACTTAGAATCACTACTACCACTTCCGGAAAAACAGATCCGGTAATTGGAATTGAAACAGAAATATTTCAATGGCTTAAAGCAAAGCATTTTCTATTTTATCGAAGAATATTTATGTAACTACAATTAAAACAATTTTTGAAAATTAACTTTGTTATCAATTCGTGTTTTGGTTTCTTCAATCAGATCAAAAACTATAGCATAACTCCAGCGGCAAGCGCTTCTGATCATTTTGCCAGCCTCATTTTTCGTGTCTCAGTGAATTTTTCTTCCAAAAATCGACAAGACAACCACGTTTCGCTTATTATAAAAACTTTACCCACCGAGGACGGACTTAAAAAAGATATCGTAGATTCATATGATGTATTCGCGTTCGAAGGTAGAATTTTTTCAAGTATTTTGCCTGTTTGTCATGATATGTTGAAAAGGATTAGTTGCTTGGATATAATCGGCGCAAGGTAAGCAGCACTTTAAATAATTCATTCATTTTTTTATGTTTTTATTCAAGATAGAATGCTTTACCAATCAAACGAGCCAGTTAAAAATATTGTGCTGCAAGATCTAAAGCAACTTGGTTATGGAATGTCTCAAACAAACTATCCATCGCTTGAAGTGTACAAAGCGATGTTTGAAAAATTAGCACTGTTTCATGCTTCCACTTTCAAAATGCACGAAGACGTAAGTAATGCTAGTAATATATTACCACGACTCTTATTGTTAGTATCCAAAACAAAACTTATTTCGTAAACATTTTGAGTAACAAATTGATATTCCGGCTTCTATCTTGACCAGTCCTTGATTAAAAGAAACTGACATTGTCTTGTTTTTGTTGGTTGAATTCCCAGGAAGAGTATTTACTTACTTCTTTGACCAAAGGACTAATGTACTTTTAGGGCAATCAAGATCTTTCCAAATTCAAGGGTGTATTTTTCAACATGTCCAACATCAAAGATGTCTATTTATTCAGCCATGGGAAGGATTTGCTTGCAGACGTGATCAAAACGATACCCGGACTTGAGTGCTACTCAAAGAAATTAAAAGCAATATCTAATACTTTTCTGATAGATAAATGTATGACGGTTATAAATGAGCCCGGCACCTATAACGTCCTAAACCATGGCGATCTATACATAAAGAACTTGATGATGAAAGACAAACAAGATGGAAAGGATGTAGTTTTTGTAAGAAAGCGTATTTTAAATTCAATTCAGAGTTCACTAGTTGGTTGAAAATTTTAGGTTGACTTCCAACTATGTCACTGGGGATCACCTGCAGTTGACATCGAATACATAGCGAGTTTTATTCCATTGCAGGGACGCGATGAAGTTATTCGAGACTACTTCAATCGATTCCTAGATACGTTGAAGAAGCTTGAATATAAGGGAGACTTGCCAACTTTTCAACAGTTGGAGTGTGACATAGAACGAAGGCGTCCAATTGGTGGGTACCATTTGGATAATATACTAATAAATATATTCCTAATGTTGACATTTTTTCGTACAGAATTATTTTTGTTAATATGTTCGGCACCGTTTATGTGTGTCGATGGCACATACACTGCGACCCAAAATATGGATATCAACACATTCATGGCTGATAGAGAGTTTATATGTGAATCTTTCAAGGAATCAAGATATGTATCCCTGTTGAAAGAAGTATTGCCTGTGTACTTAGAACAAGGGCTTTTCGATGATCTCATCTAATGTGATTGAAAAAAATATTTACTTACCTATGCTTCGGATAATTAATTTAGTCTTTGGATACATAACATTTAACCAAAACTATTAAATATTGATTCAATCCGACGAATTGTTCCGCTTTTTTTTCGGAAAGACTTGTATTCAGCTCTGTTATAGGTTTTCGTTCCTGAAGAAATATTGTGCGGTCGGGATATTTTTTACAAGTTTCCCTTTTACAAATCTGAAAGGACTCATTATTAGTATGATAGTAAAGTAGTAACTACTCCCCGTCAAAAATTCGGGGGTGCAGCAAAAATGCGGGTTATTACTATCATCTCTAATATTCCGCCATTCTCTCGAGGGTAACTTTTACTTTCAGCTGCTAGTGAACTGCCATCAGTTTGCACTTCTAGCAGCTTTAGACGAATTTATCTAAATGGATAGTAGACTATGTAACTAGTTCGTTATTGCTAGTTGTCTTACACATTTCTGCTGTGCATTTCATTTGGTGTTGGTCACATTCCTGTACCGATATTGATCAATGAAAACTTAATGTTGACAAGAATGGCCAATTAGCAATCTCTGCTAAGCAAACGTATTGCAACCGCCAATGGTCTTAGATTTCGCTAGCATATCCAGACCAGTTGCGTAGCGTAGATTTCTACCATCCGGGGCAGAAGCCCAATTTGTTACTCCTTCCCTCCGAAACTAAAAATTTCTAGAGAAAATAAAATATTCAGCTGCAAATATCAGAAATTCCAATGAAAAAATTCACTCTAAATCAAAAGCTATGATTCTCTATTCATACGTAAATATGTACGTATCACTAACAAATTCAATTATGTACAAATCACTATAGAACTGTTTAATTTATTACTTCTTAAAAGAACTTCCAATTATAATCCAGGGGAGATGTGTTTTCAAAGATGAACATTCTTTAAAGATGTTTTATTGAGAAGACTCCTAAACACTTTTTTTGAGGAATCAGTGACACTTAATTACAAAATTGATGTCTAATTTCCCGTTTAAATAGAAGGGACAATACAATTCCATACTGACGAAGAAGTCGTCGTTGCTTGCATTCTAACGATCCACAATTAAATAAAATATCCATCCAGGGAAATAGAGTCACAAATAATCGACATAGTTCTGTAAAATTTAATTCAGAAAATAGACTACAGGCAAGTCAAGTCAGCCGCGGTAGCCATTTAACCGAAATTATTACTCATAAATTATTAGAATGTGTAATTACTTACACATTCTAATAATAAAGCAATTTTCACCTAAAATATTCAAACGATTAGTTTTATTAGCAACCTTGAAAAAAAGAAGCCAACAGATTGTCCACTCTAGACAAAACAGTTGAAGTGTTATGTGAGGCGAATTTCATCCTTTCAGTGAAAGTTTCCGAAAATCCCATTAGTTTTCGTTTCTAGCAAAAAATTCCGTAAACTTTTTATGGTTAAGTACACTTGTAATTCTACAAGTAACTTTAATGCCATATTTTACATTGTCATAGGTCTGATGACAAAGTTAAGAAAAATATGTGAAAAAAAATTGAAGCTCTATATTTTTAAAATTTGAAAGTCAATTAAACTTTTTTGCAATTTTGCAAAAATACCATAACTACAATACTATAGCTTGGTATTTATTTTTAATTTTCTGAAGATGCCTTCATATCTTTCTTTGAATTACTAACTAGGATGATACGATTTACTTTTAAAAAAAATCACAGAAAAACTCGCTTCTTGAGGTTTTCACGTGAGTACTCACAACTTTCAGACGATACTAGATGAACCTACACTCTCGCGGATTTTTTTAAACAACATTTGATACCTTCCACAACACTTTTTGTGTCTGTTACTGCTCGCGAAGCATAAGCTAAGATCAATGGTAAAAAAATAACGGTTAAACATTCAAAAACTTTTTTAAAAACAACGTAACCAATTTCGAATTTCGCAAAAAATGGCGAGACTTTTTGGTCTTTTGCTTCGTTGAAATCAAATTTTTCCGAAAGTCAAAACTATGTTGCGAGCGCTTTTCAAATTACCGCTGGACTATTGTTCATGCCAAAAAATTATAACAATAGGTTTGCCATATTATTATCAAAAATTACCAGTCAGACAATTTTTACGGAAATCGTATATTATTTACCATTAACAACAGACCACTGCAGTGTTTTTTTGGGGGACATTGAGAAACCAGAATATTTTCATAAAAATCTAAACGTTTTCTCCGACAGTCAAGCTGCTATCACAATCAATACCTATCCAACGTGTTTATCTCATACAAAATTGGAAAGGAATGTCGCACACAACTGAACGCGATGTCGCTTCACGGCGAAGTGATACTTTACTGGGTACCGGGGCATAGTAATATATCTGGAAATGGTCGTAGCTGATGAACTAGCGCAAGCTGAAGCTGAGCTCCAGGATCATACACTAACACCCGAAGTCGGCCATCTTCTAGCTTCCATTAAGCAAGGATCCAAGCAGCATTACAAGATGGCTGCAAACAGCGCCTGGCTTCTGTAGGATAATCAGGCAAACTTGTCACGTATTGAGCTCAATACGCACTAAACAGCTCCTCAACACGAGCCGTGAAACATTAAGTTTCATTATATCCGTACTGACGGGACACTGTCTGATTGGCAGACATGTAGAAAGATAGGGCGTTCCCTTCAAGATTTCTGCCAAAGCTGTAGATCGGAGGAAGAGGAAGAAACGATCCAACATTTCCTGCACGGATGCCCAGCACTATCCAGGAAACGCATGCAAACTTTAGGCTCGCCGTTTCTGGACAGCCTCGCGGAACTTTAGCTGCGTAGTCAGCTTCATACGAGAAGATTCTAGTGCCATCCTAATCTTCAACGGGCCTTTCGTGGCCTAAGTAAGTCACCTTTTGATAAAGGGGGTGCCACTCAGGGTTGCCAAGTTGGCGGTTTTCACCCCCATTTTGGGGTATTTTATATACCTTTCGGGAGAAATTGGGGGTCAGTTAATTATATTTTTATTTTGGGGGTGAAATGAGAGTTTTATCAAATTATTCAATTGTTTGCAAAATGTAATTTATGAAATCTGATTCACTTATTGCACACTAAAAATAATTTTTATTGTGCCATTCGAAGACTTCAAGTATTGGCATATCCAGCAAATTATCATTGATACCATGGAATTCATGAATGTGAGGCAGAAATTCCTGGGATTCCCCTGATGGGCAAAATCAAACGACAAATGTATGTAGGCAAACACCCTTCAAATTATAAAAGGGAAGTCAGCTCTAGTTCGTTAAGGCAACGCAAATCATGTTAGTGCGTGTTCCATTTTATCTTTAAATTTTAAATAAATTTTTATAGATTTACTTGTTTCAACCCATCTACAATTTAAGAATATCATTTAATTTTATACACTTCAATACATTACACATGAAACTCCCAAAATATATTAAAATTTTTTCTTTAATTTCATTATGCTGCTACTTGTGCTAATTTTAAGTCTCGAAAGTATATTTGTTCTATTTTGACTTTAACTCACTATGAAATACAGATGAAAATCTACTTACTTGTTACATATACTTATTTGACAACATTTTTCGCTAATTATCAATGTTTTTTGTATGAAATTTGTGAAAAAGATTGCTCTCAAATTATTGGGGTTTTTTAAAAAGAATTTCGTCCGATTTGGGTTTTTTATTGAAGTTTTTGGGGGCGAAGAGTGAGAAAAACCTGGTAGCCCTGGTGCCACTACAACCAACCTGCCATTACAATATAAATTGTGAGCCAGTGTTTTGAAATTTTCAATGGACTAGCTTATACTTCATTAAAGAAAGCATTTCTTATGATTTATATTTTGCTGTTATTATATAAAAGTATGAGCTGTCAATTTAAAGTGTCTCTAGAAATCAGGGTTTCGCAATGCTTTCCAATATCATAAACATTGAAAATAGATTGCGCAATAGTAGCTTCATCACTGTATTTATCTCACACTCAACCGATAGTGGAATGATAACATTTTGACGCTTCACAAAACGCTTGGTCGTTCAGCTAAGCAATTGTCCGATGATTTAGTTGCAATAGTGGATGCAAAGTGCGAAGTGAATCAAGATGCTCTATAATAAAGATGAACTAGAAGCACCGGAGTGGGTGGATGCTGATTTCGTGAAAAAAGTCATTGAAAATAGTGGAGGTAAAGAAAATGTTCAGGTAAATTGAGCGGGAAGATAGACTTGTTCACATTTCACCTGCCATGTTCAAGGCTCTAATTCCCAATCTAGATACTCGATTTCAAGATTTCACCAGCAACAGCTGTTGGCGACCATTTCGCCAGCATCATGTTTCGTGTAAGCGTCGACTATTCTGCAGAAAGTGGTCCTAGCGAAAAAACTTCACTCATCGTAAAAACGCTTCCGTTCGTTGATGGATACAAAAAAGATGTGCTTTGCCATAGTAATGTCGATCTTTTCCAATTGGAATGCTACATGTACACTAAAATTTTGAACGAGTGCCAAGAGATGTTAATCAAATGTGGCTATCATGATTTATTAGCTGCTAAGTACGTGACACTGTAGCAGATAAAATTAATTGAACGCTAGTTTATTTGATGTTCCAGGCTACTATATAGTTCGATGGAACCGCCGAAAGTACTTGTTTTTCAGGATCTGAAAGAGGCAGGGTACATCATGTTGCCAGGAAACATACCCGATGAGCATGAGGTCAAGCTTGTTTTTTCAAAATTAGCACAGTTTCACGCAGTCACCTTTAAAATGGCGGCAGATGTAAGTAGTTTGCATTTCATTCGCATAGTCCATAGCCCACTTAACATTTGCTGTTATGAAATGTATTTTTTAACGTAATTTTGTAATTATTCGAGAGTCTGTTTGTGTTCTCATGTTCCAAAATTAACAATTTGCGTTAGTCAGCAACGATTGAAAAATGTTGCTTACCTCCTCTTTAAGATATCATAATCATTTACACCGCTTCAAATCTGATCTGAGAATAATCGAAAAAAAAATTTTGGTTAGGGTCGGGACGACTTGTTCATGAAAGGAACCATGTTTCAGTTGTCGTTTGCAATGAAAATGGACTTTCTGCGATTGGGACCCATACACCTTACCGAGTTATTGGAGTCGATGCCTGGTTTCGAATCGTACGCCACGAAAATGCGAAAACTTACTTTCGAAGTTTTTCAGAAGAAATGTTTGGCGACAATTCAGCAACCATCCTTAATTCAGGTGCTGAATCATGGCGACTTTCACATCCGGAACATGATGTTTAAAAAGAACCAGTTTGATGCTATGTCCGAAGTTGCGCTGGTAAGTAGGGCAAGGAATACAATTTATTCAGCCAACGATAAATTCAACTGTTACTCCAAAGGTCGACTTCCAATTACCACATTGGGGATCCCCGGCGTACGATATAATTTACATGACTTCGATGCTTCCTTCCAAACTGCGAACTGTTGCTATTAAGCATTATTTTAGCGTCTTCACTGATGTTCTGACGAAAACGGGATATGAAGGAAAGCTCCCCACTTTTGAGGAGCTGGAGAAGGACCTGGAATCATATCATTTTGTAGGTATGTATGGACAGCACCCATTTTAAATGACTAAGCTACATAGTTAATGCATAATACTTGTAGAATTATTTTTCGTGTCAACTTTATCCGTTTTCATGCTCATGGATAGGTCCAAGCTGAATGATATGGAAGACTTGTTGACTGATCACAGCGTATTAAGATCAGCGTACGAATCACCAGACTATGTGGAACATTTGAAGGAAGTGCTGCCACGTCTATTGGATGTTGTTTGTTGATTTGAATTTGTACCCAAAAATTATAAAACAGCCGAGAACCGCTTAATTTTTGAGTTAATTAATTACCAAGAATCGCACATGCTCGAATTATTCGTTCACTACGTCTTCACTTTCAGGTTTAGCAAATTCCTTTTGTTTTTCTATTGATTCCATGCTGTATTTTATTGTAATTCATTGATTTGAAAGCATGAAAATTCCAAATTGTTTTGAAAGAATCCTAGTTTTGTTTTATGCGACTAGTTATTTCACCAACACACAGTGAACAATTGCCCATTTGTTTAAGGCAACAAAAACAAAATAAAAGCAAATGGATTTAGTACAAAATGCGAATCCTTGCAGCAGTCTATTTCTGATTTATTGTAATCATTTTTGGTAGATTTGATCAACAAATATAAAATAAATCGTCCTGAATTCAAAAAATTTCAGATTTCAAATAAAAATTTAGAGGAAGCATCATCATCATACTTGCAGGATTTGCATGATGTAATTTGAAAAAAATAATCAAATGAATTGAATTTATTTAATGAACCAAGGAAAATCTATAAATTAATATATTCGCTACCGTGCCTGGTTTCAGGTCGAATCCTTGTTTGTCACAGTCTAGTATTTTATTTTGTAAGGCTGCTTTTCTCTGGTTCAGATCTGGTTACTTGGTTATTTACTGTTTTTTTTCATACAATCAATAAAAATATGACGAAAACATATTCTAAATTATATTTCTTAACATTTTTTAAGTGCCATAGTTTTAGATTTTACAGGAAATATTTGATAAATTTATGGGGCTTTATCCTTACACTTGTTCGTAGGAAAAACTAAATTGAAAACTAAACTAAAACTATAGCAACCCAAAACTATACTAATAACAAAACAAGTTCTTTACTTAAACAAAATTGAAATAGTGGATTCACCATCATCAACATGTCAGCAAAGACATGACCTTCATTTTGCATCGTTTCAGAAAACCGACGGAAAACGAGCGAAAGGGAAGCCGCCCGAGAGTTAGTTGTACGCGCGGTTTCCCTTTCGCTAGTTTTCCGTCGGTTTTCTTCGGGTATTTCGCTGGTAACGTAGATGTTAGTTTATCTCTCCGGTTGGCGTTGCATTCGCGGTTGTTTTTCGATGCGCGCGCAAGAGTAATCTTAAAGTAAAGTAAGAGGTCGAGCTTCAGAAAGTTTTGCTGTTTAACTTGAAGCCCTTAGGATTATTTTGGTCGAACTTGTAAATCGAGCAATTTAGATGGCTGAATCTCAAGAAAATGAGATTCGGGACTTGGTCTAGGCAACCGTACCCACGACATTATGCGCCGAACTGAGCTGGCCTGCCAGCAGCAATCGCCGTCTAGCCATGAGGAGGCCGAACCCAATTCGTCTACACGACCGACAGGTTCGTTGCCTCGTCCCAGGACTTTACACGTCCAATAAGGCCAACGAGAGTCTCGTTGCCTTGCATTTTCGTAACAATACCGTTTGAGAACGACATTCTCATTACAGATTGATTTGGTATGCTTCGTTACTGACTCAGAGTGTTTTAGAATGGACCTAGAATTTTCAGAAATGCAAAAAAAATATTTAAAAAAATGAATTGAACTAGTTTTGATACTAAATACCACATAACATAGTTGAAGTAAGTTTCCAAAAAGTAATACAAGAAACTAATTAACGTTGCTGCATTTCCATTTGAACAAACTAAATATTTAGTTCAGTTGCTGTATTTATAATTTTTCGACTAAATGTATATCATATCAAAAAAATCGTGACAATTATTAAGTGAGTCTCTAGACAATGCATAAGCATTCATATTGATAAAAATTTTGTGATAACGTTATGGTGCTTTCGTCAAAAATCCAATTAGTGACGCCATTTCAAAAGCTTATCACAACGAAATTAAAAAAAACTCACCGATATCGTATTCACTAAGTGTATTTAGTCAACATAACATCCCTTCTTTGGTTTTTGTTACTTTCAAAAGTTGCTTTGATTGTAAAAAGTGCCATGGAATACAACAAAGATGAAATGAAAGCTCCAGAATGGATAAATGCTGGATTTATTAAAAAAATGTTGAATCTGATAAAGGGACAGAGGTTCAGGTAATATTACCAAAATGCCAACGTTTTACTTTCACATTTTTTTAGAGGCTAGATATTAATCTGATGTTTTATCTGTTTGTGGGAAATTAACATGTATATATTAAAATACTTTACCTAGATACATAACATTGCGATCACCCCAGGTACAAGTCGTGGTGATCACTTTCTCAGCATCATGTTTCGCGCTAGTGTGAAGTTTTCGACGACAAACCAGCTCAACCAGAAACTCTCCTTTATTATAAAAGCTTTTCCAGTTGAAGAAGGATTGAAAAAGGAAATGCTAGATGAAATGAATCTTTTTGAAGCGGAAATATTTATTTATGAAAAGGTGCTACCAAGATGTCAATTAATATTGAAAAATAGTGGATACAGCGAGCTATTGGCCGCAAAGTAAGTATTGAACAATAACATGAAACACACTCTTCTACACACTCTGTAGACGTTGCCAATTAGTATAGCAAAGCTACAATTTTAATTTTGTTGAAAAAAATGGCAATCCAATATTCAGTGAAAAAATAGAATAAAATTTACAAATGTGCTACACATAGTTTTATATGGAAAGAATTTCAACTGAAAAGTATTTAAGTATATTTATATCAATTTATTTTATTTTCAAATATTTTCCAGGCCGCTTTTCTCATCATTAAAGCCCCACAAAGTTTTGATTTTGGAAGATCTAAAAGAAATCGGATACTATGCACTTTCCACTTATCGTCCTGGCAAGGTGGAAGTGAAGCTCGTCTCTTCCAAGCTCGCACAGTATCATGCCGCTACGTTCATAATGTTAGCTAATGTTAGTGATTACCAAATTTTTGCCAATAGTATCGTGACTTTAATATAGTACACTCACTCATTAGGGACGTGCGGATCTTGATTTCAAGGGTACCACATTTTCATTCCCTTCAACGCGACCCATGGACTTTTACCGGACCTCACTAGCAATGTTGGCTGACGCACTAGAGAATGTACCTGACTACGGATCCTATGTGATGCAACTTCGTCAAATAGATTTTGATAGATTCCTTGACAAATGTGCCGAGATTGTTGCAAAACCGTCTCGGATTCGCGTCCTTAACCATGGAGATTTCCATTTGCGTAATGTGATGTTCAAAAAGAATGACTGTTCCATTGTTTTAGAGGTTGCACTAGTGAGCACTGTTGTATATTGTATATAAATTTCGAGTACTAATATAATTTTCAAAAGATTGACTTCCAAATCCCTCATCTTGGATCGCCTGCCTACGACCTTATTTATATGGCCGCCGCCGTTCCTTACAAACTCCGTGAGATGGCTTTCAAACATTATTTCGACGTATTCAATGATGTCCTTGCAAAATCTGAATATGCAGGTGTGATTCCTACATACGAGCAATTAATGGATGAAATCAAAGCTTTCGCTCACATTGGTAAAGTTTATCTGAGCATAATTCAAATAATTCTATATTAAAATTTAGATTTGTTTGTTTCGGCGTCATTGGGCCTGTTTGTTCATGTAGACAAGACATCCATGGGTGAGCAAAACTTGGAAAATGTATTAACCGACTTGGAAGTGAGGCGAAAGTTTTATAATTCGCCTGGATATGTTGCACAAGTGAGAGATCTGATTCCACTGTTACTGGATACTATGAATAGTGAAAACAGAATAGATTAATTGATGCAAATTGGCGGCGCTTCCTTTTCGATGCTGATGATATTTGTCCTGAGAATTTTTCACGAATTCCTATTAAAAACATTTCAATGTAATGCGGGGAGCGATAAAATTTCGTTGTATAAAGCTTGTCTTTTATTCATCGCACTTCAACCAATTAGTGTACTTTGGAAACCTACAAATATCCTTTGAAACCAGAAAACAGCGTTTTGGTATATATGTATATATACTTTTTACAGAAGAGTTTGTAAATAACATATTTTGTATGGCACGAGGAGCTCTTAGAGTTTGCTGAGATTCCATTTTTCGAAAAACCGGAACATCACTGTTTTCTAATATTTCTATGGGAGAAAAAACCTTACAGCTTTCAGCAATTTTTTTTTTAATTGCTGCAACGATTGATACAAGCATTGTGAATTGTCATCGATTCGCTACTAGGATACTTTGCAATACAAATAGGACCTCAGCTTCCGTCCGAGAATCATTTGTCTTGCGGCAAAATCATAGCATAGATAATAAGTAGGACGGACACTCGAGCAAAGGCGCCGCATGCAGCGCGACTATGTGGAATTTTGCTCGCGTGTTAGTGTTCTAATCCGCATCAGTATACATGCCATTCGCACACTACTTCCGACGCGGTGTATTTACGTACACGAATTGTTGACATAAAAAACGGTCTCGCCACAATACGAGAAGACTTATATATATCTACTAACGATCACTGAAATGGCTTATTAAGTACCGAATTAAAGGAAATTGAAATATCACTTGATTTGTATACAAACTTCTCAAAAAATATCTTAGATTGCATCCTGGTAAGCTCATTGCCTGATTTAACTTCAATTTATTAACTAATCATTTAGTTTCTTGCATAATACTATTATTTGTCACTACGAAAACCTATAGACGTGACGCGAAACCCAAATGTTGCGACTATCTTTTATAAGGCGAAGAGATTAATCAGAACGAATTTTTATTTGTTGTGGTTCGGCTCTTTTACAGGCGGTCCAATTTTGAATTGGTCAGTAAAGTTGAACGTGTCGACAGTAGTTGTTTTCTAGCGCGAGTGTGAAATAAAATGGATTATAATAATGACGAATTACACGCTCCAGATTGGGTGAATGCTGGCTTTATGAAAAAAGTTATTGAAAGTAGTGGACGCGGAGAAACTGTGCTGGTATTAAGTTTATACAGTTTAACTGACTTTTTATTATTGATGTGAAACTATCAAGTATTTAAATGTGTCGATGATTTAGAAGTTAAATTTATTTTCAGTTTCACTTATTTTGAACAAAGAAGATTTCTAAAATATTTGAAAGATGCTAATAACATAATATTAGAGAAATTTAAAGAAACGGTTTCTGTTTAGGCTTAATCTTTATTATATCTATCTTTGAATCTTATCATGTCTAAATTAACCATTGTAAATATGTTAAATCTTTAACAAGAATGGCATCTCATAGAAACATACGAAACAATCGAAATTCCTGAATTCACATTTTATCACACTGAAGAATGTCTTGAGAAAATGTTGAAAAAAATTATTCAAAGCTATCAACCCAGCTGTTATTCTTATAAAAATGATATCTGATAAGTTAGATTAGACATATGCCTATTATGTAATGCATACTAAGTTTTTTTATAGTGAATTGCTATCACATAGAATATATCTGATTAAAAAATTGACCTTGATATGATAACGAAAAAGTTGCAAATAATAGTCAAAATATCTTTGTTTCTTTAAAATGATCAGCTATTTGATTTTTTATGGCTTTAATGGTTTACTATAGTGAGTTTCGATGTCTATTCTCCAAATTTTTATTTTAATAATCTCGATGAAATCACGTTTATTCAATAGTTTATCAGATTCACTGAAATTATTCCCGCAATTTTTAGAGCATGTGACTATATTATTTTTAAAATACGTTGATTTTATCCACATAAAGCTAACCATTTTTTTCATTTCCTCATAATTCAGACGCATGTGTAATGTGCGTATTGTGTCTACTTACATAATCTGATTGCAACAAAAACTATTGTAAAGAGGTCTTTTGCCATAATGGGAGTCTTCAACATCAAAGGTTTGGTCCTCTCCATGGTGGGATAAACTTAAATAACTGGACGACCCCGTGAAATCAAAATAGAAAAATTACAGAAATGTGGAAGATTAGAAGGAAAAAGACCGGCACAATTTTAATGCCAGTGGTTAAAGACTTAAAGTGCCGATAATAGGTATTACCTGAAGTGTCGCTATATAAGCACAACCCAGAAGGTCTTTTGAGTGTCGAGAAGAATAGGCACTGTACTAATCACGTTCAAAAGATGTTCAAAAACTATATTTTCTGTAAATTCCTAATCGCTATTTACACAATTCCTAAATGCTAACACCCGTCGATGGTCAAATACTTATGACTCAATTAATAATGTACAATCTAAAAAAAATGCTTCCCGCAATAATATAGTCATGCACTGATCGATACAATAACTTATCACTCCTCGTAAATTTCCCAAATGACTCAAGCAACAACAGAAAGGGCAAAATCTAAATCAATGCTGAAAGTGCATTGATTGCTGCAACGAGTGGTGCCGAGTTGCTGAAGTCCTAGACGCGTGCCGTGGTGCGATATGAGCGTTTCCTTTACAAACATTACAAAATGGTTAGTTTACGATGTCACGAGAAAAAATTTACGAATCACTCTCTCCATCAAAATATTAGTAATTCTTCGTATTTAAAATTTTAGGACATAGTACTTCCCAGACGAAAAGAATCGGTATAAGGGATAGTACCAAATCTGTAAGTTTTAGTGTCCTTTTATTTAGATTAATAGTTCAGACTATATGTTTATGAATTATTTCCTGTTGATTACATGTTTGGTTTTGAGTTTAGTGGAGCTGATTAATTGCGGCTTTCAAATTTATTAAAACATTAACAAATTTTTCAGAATTTTGTTCCTGTAAGCTTTTGTTTATCCATTTTCTAATAGCATGCATTGAATTACACAGAAATGTCGTCATTTTAACCCATGGAGTCATCAATTTTCTGTGTTCTACGATATGTTACCGCTAATTTTAAGCTCGAATCTTATATTTTTTCGGTCGAAGTGAAGCGGATCCGTTTAGGTTTAGCCCTTTCATAACCTAAAATAACCTATTTATATATTGATTTAGCAGCTCTTTTTCCTTGAACACATTTGTTGTGACCCAAGCGAAATCCTTGCTTGATGATTGGACTATCCTTTGTTCTTAGAATCAAACCTGGGATTTCTTCTTGCCTCGGTACCGACATGGGTAAATAGCAATAAATAAAGAGGATAACCCATCGGGACTAGCCATAAAAACGCATATTTTACCAATTGTGTAACAGTGGAAAAGTACGTAGTAATTACCACTTGGCAAGAGATTGATAACAAAATGCACGTGGGTAAATGGTATGATGTGACTGTTTATGTGTGTGAGTATATGCAATGGCTAGTCTCCGGACGGTTTTCCGATAAAGAGGTGGCATATTAGTCCTTGATCGTACGTAAGGCAAGACAGGGAGTTGTTCCCCGATGGGCTCTAATTCGAGCATAGATATAAGGAGTGATTTTCTGTGTTCAAAAATAAGAACGTAACACATTTTGCATAATCAATTACCCTTCCGTACATTTGGGCAGAAGATCAATCATACTCTTCAAATGATTGAAAATATCGAACTAGAAAAACTATTATAATTTTTTTCTTAGATAAAATAGCACAAATCCCACAAAGTCATGTTATAAAATTTCTTTGGACAATCTGCTTCTAAGTTGCTTTTTCTTTCGATTTCAGATTCAAAATTTCAAAATCAGTCCAGCTACTGCTTTCGGTGATCATTTTGCCAGCATTATGTTTCGCGTCCAGGCCAACTTTATATCAAAAGGAAAACCAGATCAAAAAATTTCAGTAATAGTTAAAACATTTCCCGTTGAAGAAGGACTGAAAAAAGATGTCCTGGAATCGATGAACGTTTTCGAAGCGGAAATATTCATGTACACCAAAGTCATAAACGAGTGTCAAGATATCTTGAGAAAATGCGGATATCATGAATTGTTTGCACCGGAGTGAGTAATGATCAGGGGTTAGATATTTTGAAGGTATTCACATACAGTCATGAACATAAGTCTACGTACCCCCTATATTTGAGCAATTCTCTCAATTCCTATAATTCTAATTCCTAGCATTCTCAGCAAAAACATGTATTCACTTAATTTAAGCTTAAATATACGTAAAAATTGGAACTCTTTCTATCAAAGCAACTATAAAAGGGAAATAAAAGAAATCTTGGCACCAAAAATTAAACAAAAGTCTACATACAGCTTAATGTCTGTTCAAGTAATTTTCTTTGTGCATGTTTTCATTGAATTGTGAAATTCGTAATAGTGTTAACAGCTGAAGGCGCGTTGACAAGTAATTTTCAAATTGTTTAAAGTGATCATGGCTCCGATTAGGAAAGAAATTTCTGAAGATGTTAGAAAAATAATTGTGAGCCTTAGAAAAGAAGGGCGAACTTATCGTGAAATCAGCAAAATAGTGAACAAACCGCGGTCAGGTGTTCAAACTGTAATTTCAAATTACCAGTTGTCGAAATCATTTGAAAATAAGCCTGGAAGTGGAAGATCGCGAAAGCTGACCGATCGTGAAGAGGGAAGTGTACTCGAAGAAATACAAAATAATCCTCGTACGTCATCAAAGTCGTTGACTGATGGCATCAAGGAGGTTAAGGACAAACACATACATCCTATAACTGTGCGTAGAGTTCTCCACCGCAATGGCTATTTTAACAGGACACCGCGGAAAAAACCATACATTAGTAAGACAAATGAAAAAAACGACTCGAATTCGCAAAACTACATGAAGGCAAGCAAGATTTTTTTTGGAATAGCGTCTTGTTTAGCGACGAGAGTAAGTTCAATATTTTCGGACATGACGGAAGGCAACGAGTGTGGAGGAAATCAAACGAAGGCCTCAAAAAACAAAATTTAATTGGTACAGTAAAACATGGGGGTGGAAGTGTTCTTATATGGGGGTGTATGTCGGTGGCGGGGGTGCGAAATTTAATTATTATCGACTGTATTATGGACCGTATGGTATATTTGGATATAATTAAAGCTAATTTGAAGCAATCTGCGCGAAAATTGGCACTAGGACCATCTTGAGTCTTCCAACAAGACAATGACTCCAAACATACCGCGCAGATTGTGAAAGAGTGGTTGATATTCAATATTCCAAAACAACTCCATTCTCCACCCCAACCTCCGGACTTAAACCCAATCGAACATTTATGGGAACATGTGAAGCGCCAAGTTCAAAACCACAAAGTTTCGAATAGATCCGAACTTATTTCCGTTCTTCATGGGGTAAAATTACACGAGAAATCACTAAAAATCTAGTCGATTCCATGCCAAGCCGACTGAAAGCTGTAATTTCTTCCAAAGGAGGCTCTAACAAATACTAGTTTTTAAGAAAACTGATGTTAAAAATGACTGTACGTAGACTTTTGTTCTTTTTTATTGTATGGAATTTAGTTATTTTTGTTTTGTATTAAGTTACACTGAATGGATACATATTTTTTGGACTTTAGATATAAAACGTTCATTGTTTTCATCATTTTTTTTTACTTTTTGTTGAAATCAGACCTTTAGATCGATATTTTTCATGAAAATTGCAGGGGTACGTAGACTTATGTTCATGACTGTATATATAAATGTGTCTTGTATTCTCGAAGATTGCTTTATCATTGTCTGAAACCGTACCAAGTGCTAGTTTTTGACGATTTGAAGATACTGGATTATTATATGATACAAGAAAAATTTCCTAACGAGCATCAAATAAGGCTTGTTTTTTCGAAATTGGCACAATATCATGCGGTCACATATAAAATGATAGCTGAAGTAAGTATGCCTATTTGATTCAATTAATTTTTTCACTTGAATCATCATCACATTTTTAAGGTTCTTTACTAAAATTGTATGGTTTTAATTTCGACTTTTTTGAGATATATGGCGTTGTACATTGTGCCTGAATCTATAATCCTCTTGGTTGGTTGTAGTGATAGTCCTTTTTATCAATAGATGGTCCCCTCAGGCCACAATAGGCCCATTGTGATATCACAGAAGATTGGGATGGGCCTAGAACTTAGCTGCGCCATGATAAGAACCATTTAGATTCTCGTGTAAAGCTGGCTATGCAGCTTATGTTTAAATTAGCTACTTTCGTAAGGCTATCGAAAATAGCGTGCCTAGGGTTTGCATGTATTTCCTGGATAGTGCTGGACCTCTGCCTGAAAAACACTGCAGTGGTCTGGAAGCCGAAAGGATAATTTTAGGTCTAAGTGCTCTGAGAAAACACTTCAGCCAACTTTTGCATCCATTTTTGATCCATCAGTGTAGATGTCGACCAATTCCTGTATCTCACTTCATTCTATGGCCCAGTTACCCCTACTCGGGATGACTGACTTAAGAGGGTAGTACAGGTTATAATTTTGAAAAATCAATTTCTTTTCATTTTTCAATTTATTATACCTTCAGAAATCACGTTTAAAATTTTTATTAAGATATTCTCGAAAATAAAAAAAGTTACGGCAGTTTGAGCGCGCACGCCTTTTTTGCTTGGTAAACTATATTTTTGGTAATCATAACTTTGAATGCGTTTTTCTCGAAATTGCGTTTTTCCAACTGCGGACACTTATTCTCCGGATTGGCCCAACCGATTTTAATTAAATTTGGTGTGCTACTTTATTCAAGTATCTTGTGTGGTAATCTACCACAATATAGGCCAAAAGTCAATCTCAAAAAATTTGGCAAGCAAAATAAAGCAAAAAAGCGATTTTTCGAAGAAAAAAATTCAAATAACCGCTATTTATTTTTTGATAATTTTTTCAAAATATTGTTTTAGATTACCACGTAAGAAACATTCCTTTTCAAAATGCGGTTTGGTTTTTTTTATTCCAAATTCTTCATTCCTGAGACTATCTATCCGCAGTGGGACGAGGTATTTTTCGAGACATCAACTTTGGCGCCCTCTATAAACAAGTAGAAAAATTAAAAAAATTGAAAAAATATTTTTTTGTAATTTTCAAAATGTGCATGGAGCTGAGAAAAAATATATTGAAAATTAGGCTGTTTCTAGCATTTTAACCGGTACTACCCCTTAAAACCCGGCTAGAAGTAGAAAATCGAAGAAGAAGAAAGGTCTACTTTCCCTGGCGTTAGTCTTGCTATGTGTTCTATTCGTGACATCTACTTATTTGCAAACTGTATTTCTATGTTTTTTAAGGTTTAAATGCTGAAGAATAATCAAATTTCAACTTCCTTCATAGGGGCGCGACGACCTTAATATAAAAGGAACCATATTTGTGTTGCCGTTTATCAAACAAGCTGATTTATACCGAAGTGCGCCTAAGCTAATCGCCGAGATGCTGGATACTGTACCTGGCTATGATTCCTATGTAAAGCAACTTCGCGAAATAGACTACGATTGCTTCCTGGAAAAATGCCAAAGCATTGTTGCCGAGACTCCTGCGTACAACGTACTCAACCATGGTGACTATCACCTGCGCAATTTGATGCTCAAAAACAATGATTACGGTGCTGTATCTGAAGTTGTTCTGGTAATTTATTCGCTTATCCTTTTCGGGAGCATGCTTCGCACCAAATCAATTCGCTTTTGGTTCCAGCTGGACTTTCAAATACCTCACTTTGGATCACCTGCTTATGATTTGGTCTATATGGCCGTCGCCATGCCATACAAACACCGCGAAATGGCCTTTCGACACTATTTCAATGTGTTTAGCGATGTCCTTGTCAAAAGCGGATTCAAAGCAGAGATGCCTACCTACGAACAATTGCAACAAGAGATCAGGAGATTCGCCCACGTTGGTAGCGTATAAAAATCTTTCAATGGAAAGAAATATGTGATGAGATTCAAATTATTTTAGATTTGTTCATATCAATGACTTTGGGACTATTTATGCACATCGACATGGAAGAATTGAAAACTTTGGGCCCGGATCAATTCATGAACGACACGAATGCCCGACGTAGATTTTATAAATCGCCGAGCTACAGGAAACAAATGCAAGAAATTGTTCCACAATTGTTGGCAATAATAAATGACGAAAAAAATAAATAATTATGGAAAATCCTAGCGTTGATTTATTTTCGACAAATATCAGTTGACAACTTATCGCAGGAAAGGCTCAAATGATGGCGCATATTCAATGGATGCTGATAGAAATTTGTTGCGATCATTTCAAATAGTTTTCATACTTGATATTTTATAAATCGAGAACAGGAAAGGATGGAAATTATTTTAATGGCACAAGATCTATTGAATGAACGAATAAATGGTGCTGGTATTTAAGGTACTAGTCCACTTTATAAATTTCAAAAAATTGAATTATTTTGCATTTTCGACTCCTTATAACTACAAAAATGACCTCCAGAAATATCTTTTCGAACTTTGAAAGTTTAATATATAAATAGCGAATTTGAGTGTGTGTGCGTTTTCGACTCTTTGCAGATGTTCGATCAGCTGTCAGCCGCGTAGCGTCTATTTCATTCATTCTTTCTCTAAAATATCGGTCTCTCCTTTACACATTATATTTGTGGCGTTTTTACCTGTGCTTAGTGCTTGTTTAGACTTCTAAATATCAATTGCGTGGTTTTCAAAAAATGTCCAATGTAACATTTTTCAAAAAAAAAAAAATCAGCAAACGCGTTTTCGCAAAACAACGTTTTTTAACAAGGCATAGAGATAATCTCCGGATCTACCGAATCGATTTTCAAAAACTTTAATGCGTTTTATTTGTTCGAAAATATTACACCGTAATCCACCAGAAGATGGTCAAAACATTGAAGAAGATTGGTGGCAATCAAAGCCTTGATTCGATGGGGCATGCTATTAAAACAGGCCTGCACGGTATCTTGCATGCGTGGATGATGGTTCCACACCTCAATGATGGTTTCAATTAGCCAAGTTTTAGTCGTTATGTTTTCCTTTGCTATCTGCCTCTTCATAAACTCCCAAACAAATCATAACCTTTGTAGGATGTTTTAGGGTTTGTCTCACAAATTCTGATCGAAATTTCTCTCCAGGACGTCGACGAACATATTGAGTTTTAATTTGATAATATCTCAAAAGTGCTTTCGCCACTAAAGCACACCTGTAATAGGTTTGGAAATGATCATTTAAGATACCCGCGTATAATAATTTAAGGAAACTACCGATTTCCAAAACATTAAATCTTTGTCATTGTGCTCTCTAGCCCATTTGAGACGCTTCAGTTTCATAGCCTCCGTCAAATTTGTTTTTTTGGTTGGTCTGCAGGCCCTAAAATTCAGAACTGAAAGTTTCCGGCAGAAAGTGCATTTAAACACTTGAACATTGGACTCTTTTGAGCATAAATTTATTTGCTTTGTGGTCGCAAACATGTCATTCAAGCAGATATTCTTGAGAAAACGACTCGAACTCGGCGTGAATAACGGTTTTATTCCAAAGTGCACCTTCCTTTTGGGCCTTAATTTTTGCCCCAAATCAATTTTCTATTTAATTCGTCTGACACTATTTTCTGAGACGCCAGTCTTTCTCGAAATTTCTCGGTTTGAGTAAATTTTCGTTGTTATAAGGGCTTTAATCTCAGCCATCTTCAGCGGTGGTAGATCACTATGCTTACTCATGATTTACACTGTTAAAAATTAACTAAATTACACAAAAAATAACAAACGTCCATTGAAAGACACTAAATTAACATTAAAATTCAGTTTTCACTTGCGTCCAAACTTTGAAATTAAACTGCAACATGTTGCGCAGTCAGAGTCAGACAGTCAACAGAGCTATGTTTTTCATTTGAGATAAGGTCATATATTGTCAAACTACCGTTAATCCAACAATATATTGTGTGACTAATGACAGATAAAATAAATGTACAGTTACTAATTGTCAGCGCCATAATTATGTGCCCTAAACCGCAGATTTTTTTTAAAACCCAAAGTGCGCCTAATATTTTGGCCAGGGACTGTATAATAAAGTATCTGAGAAACAAATTCTTGAAAAATGGTATTTTTTCGCCTTCTAAAGTGGACTGGTACCTTAACATTTTCTTCTTCAAAAATTGCAAGACAATGTCGCGAAGATGTATGCATGTAGCATCACAAACAATTTAGGCCCAGTTTATGTAATTTTCTGGCAATTACATTTTTATTGCATAAGTGAATTTAATATTTTACACCAGACTAATAGTTTAGACTCATGCTGCCAAGCAGCGCTTTCACGTCATCCGATAACAAAAAATCCAAGCAAAAGTTGCTCAAAATTACACTAAGTTGTTGCCATACTTTTCTGCATGCTAATCAGTGTTTGTTTGAAAAGATTCCAGAAATTTAGATATCACAAAATAATATGTTTGCCTACCCAAAATACACGGGTGGACAGCCATTTAGCTGGAATATTATTTTTGATCAGAGTACATAGAATATTGCTTCGTATAATTCTCTAGACGCCGCTACCCAATTGATATTTTTTTTAACACCAGTTAATTTGAAAAACTGGTCAACGTTCAACCACTGACCATGTACATTTGCATTCAATGGCGAAATCATCAGCCCGTGACGAAAAACTACGAGCATGGAAAAGATTAAATAGCATGACTATTATTTATTTATCTCAGAAAGAACTTTTCGGTGTTTTGAATATCTATCCATCTTCTCAGTGTCCACATGCTCAGTACGTATAAATTCGTCGGAGGTGGTGGCTGATTGTACATAGAGGATCGCGTTTCAATCGAGAAAGATGGAATACAATACCGACGAACTACACGCCCCCGAGTGGTTGAATGCCGAATTTATCAAAGAAGTGATTGAAAGCAGCCAACAGCGAAGCGATGTGAAGGTAAATATTACACTTTTTGTTTTCATTTAATCAAAAAACATTCCTAAAGTTGACTGTTTTGTTTATCTAACATAAATTGGTGAACG